>JAQJVK010000001.1:72158433-72813433 GCA_035578135.1 Flexamia atlantica | reverse complement strand
TTGAACCGACTTTGGAACCTGACCTTGAACCCGTTTATTATTTGGGTAAGATGTTTACATAGGTGAGTACATTTGTAAATGGTATATATTATTTCCAACTACCCAGTATACTTTATAATATAAAATAATATGATTGGTCAAAAAATTAACGTTGGTCTTTATTGTTCGAGTTGTCTAATATTTGGATATGTTGTTAAGTTAAGCAAAGGAACTTGTAAATAGTATATGCTAATTAAATATAACTAATAACTTTTAAAATATAAAATTATAAAAATGCTAACTTTTGTATTTATTAATAGATATGTCTAATATTTGGATATGTTGTTAACCTAAGCAAGTGAACTTGTAAATAGCATATCCTATTACTATCCTATACTCTAAAACAAGCAAAGTTTGTAAGGGCAAAATTTTTATTCCATCCTAGGATTTTTGATTTTTTCGTTTAATTTGGGGTTTTAGACCACCAGAAATCGATTGGAACTGGTCTCAGGTCTGGGAAAAATCCGGTTTCCACCCTACAGCGCTTCTAAGTGCCCATTCAAAGTGCCCATCGTCATGGGCAATTTATGTTGATTATTTTAATCAAAACAGTTGATTAAGGTTGTTTTTATTTTTATGAAGGTTAGAAAAAATATTTGATTTGTAAACAACACGTTTTTAATTTGTTAAAGGTTATTTTGAATGAATCGTTTCGAAAGATATTTATGCTGTATTTATTTTGGTGTAATTTTGTTCAGATTAATGTTGAATTATTATAAGGATAATTTTCAAGAATGTAAATGATTGCTGCTATTCAGCGGCTAACGAAGACTTTCCAAATACTTTGCGGATAGCATACGAAAGCTCGACTTCATGTTCGCGTTTGCATCGTTCAATGTTAAAGTCGACCGAACTAGCAACACCAGAGGCATCTACTGTTCCACCGTTGGGGCCAGATCTATCATCGACAGAAAATCGCCAATCGGTCGACGCAAGATGCACAAGGAGGGTGCGAAAGACCGTGCATCAAGCACATGATTTTACTCGACCCTACCGATGTCGTCGACGAACGAATTTCTGCTAACGCCGACATGAACCTAGAATTGATACAGTTACTCAAGGGAATTGTGCGGGACGATAACCCATCCGCCAAAGCGTTCATGGTGGTGCTCGAGCCACCGGGGCTCAAGGAATTCAGCCACCGAAAGACAATTTGGTTCTCGCACCACCGGCCTCGACCCAAACCGTTCCAACGTTGCTACGTCGAGTGAAGTATCAGCCGTCATCACGCTTAACGCCAACCAGAGCTACCCGGATATCGACCGTGTCGTGAAAGAACGAGAAAATAACTATTTACCATGAGCAATACAGACAGACAACCGCATCGAGCCATTCACGTATCCCCTGCTCTTTTATCCACAAGGAGACTAGAAATTTTCGACCGACATAGTGCCAACCGCTTCAACCGTCGCGTCGCTCTAACATATCAAAACTTGAAATTCGTGAACAGCCACTTAGCGTTCCGACCGTCAATCGCAGGACCACTGCACTCCAACGAAGCGACAGAAAATATAGGTTACGATCATCTTCAACGGCACTTCACTTCGGTGGCCGCCTGATACGACAGTACGTCGTCGACAGTGTTGAACGAGACCAAATCAACTCCATTTTGTGGGAACAGAAAAGCTGAAGGCACAGCTCTAAAAAGGCATTGATAAAATGCTCAAACGCAGTTATATTTAAGTGCTCGTGTTATAGCCATGGACAATTTAACTGAAACAACTGATTCAGCAGGTTGTTTTTATTTTAGCCGAGCAAAGCTCGGTCCCCGGTACTATTTGTAAAACAAATCGAGGTAAATCTTTATACTATCTTGACAGTAGTTAAATTTGTTTGGATCATCAATCAGTTATACCCTTTTACAGTTCAGTTTAGGAATTAAAAATGACCTACATTTAGACTACTTACACTTGCAAATTATACAAGTTGAAAATTATTTATGAGATAGAGAATGAATAGCTTAAAACCTCTTGCTTGTCAAATTAATTCACCTATTGTCAAGATAGTATAAAAATTTACCACGATTTGTATAACAAATAATTTTCTACTTTTCATTTAGCGTGTTTAACTGTGGCGAATGAAGATGTGGCGACGACGGCGGCGGCGGCAGCTGGGGATCCAAGGCATGGACGGTATTATTAATTGGCAAAAAGTGCGGGAGCCGCCACAGAGAGTGTAATGACAGGCGTTACAGCTGCCCCCGGCCGCCACCGCCTCCTCCGCTACGGCGTGTAATGAGCCGGCTACATCGCCGGGTCGCAGACAGTGTAGTGACAGGCGTTACAGCTGCCCCCGGCCGCCACCGCCTCCTCCGCTCCGGCGTGTAATGAGCCGGGTACATCGCCGGGCCGCAGACAGTGTAGTGACAGGCGTTACAGCTGCCCCCGGCCGCCACCGCCTCCTCCGCTCCGGCGTGTAATGAGCCGGCTACATCGCCGGGTCGCAGACAGTGTAGTGACAGGCGTTACAGCTGCCCCCGGCCGCCACCGCCTCCTCCGCTCCGGCGTGTAATGAGCCGGCTACATCACCGGGCCGCAGACAGTGTAGTGACAGGCGTTACAGCTGCCCCCGGCCGCCACCGCCTCCTCCGCTCCGGCGTGTAATGAGCCGGGTACATCGCCGGGCCGCAGACAGTGTAGTGACAGGCGTTACAGCTGCCCCCGGCCGCCGCCTCCTCCTCCGCTCCGGCGTGTAATGAGCCGGCTACATCGCCGGGCCGCAGACAGTGTAGTGACAGGCGTTACAGCTGCCCCCGGCCGCCGCGCCGCCTCCTCCTCCGCTCTGGCGTGTAATGAGCCGGGCACATCGCCGGGCCGCAGACAGTGTAGTGACAGGCGTTACAGCTGCCCCCGGCCGCCGCCGCCTCCTCCGCTCCGGCGTGTAATGAGCCGGATACATCGCCGGGCCGCAGACAGTGTAGTGACAGGCGTTACAACTGCCCCCGGCCGCCGCGCCGCCTCCTCCTCCGCTCCAGCGTGTATTGAGCCGGATACATCGCCGGGCCGCAGACAGTGTAGTGACAGGCGTTACAACTGCCCCCGGCCGCCGCCGCCTCCTCCTCCGCTCCGTCGTGTAATGAGCCGGATACATCACCGGGCCGCAAACAGTGTAGTGACAGGCGTTACAACTGCCCCCGGCCGCCGCCTCCTCCTCCGCTCCGGCGTGTAATGAGCCGGGCACATAGCCGGGCCGCAGACAGTGTAGTGACAGGCGTTACAACTGCCCCCGGCCGCCGCCTCCTCCTCCGCTCCGACGTGTAATGAGCCGGGCACATCGCCGGGCCGCAGACAGTGTAGTGACAGGCGTTACAGCTGCCCCCGGCCGCCACCGCCTCCTCCGCTCCGTCGTGTAATGAGCCGGGCACATCGCCGGGCCGCAGACAGTGTAGTGACAGGCGTTACAACTGCCCCCGGCCGCCGCCTCCTCCTCCGCTCCGTCGTGTAATGAGCCGGGCACATCGCCGGGCCGCAGACAGTGTAGTGACAGGCGTTACAACTGCCCCCGGCCGCCGCCACCTCCTCCGCTCCGGCGTGTAATGAGCCGGGCACATCGCCGGGCCGCAGACAGTGTAGTGACAGGCGTTACAGCTGCCCCCGGCCGCCGCCTCCTCCTCCGCTCCGTCGTGTAATGAGCCGGGCACATCGCCGGGCCGCAGATAGTGTAGTGACAGGCGTTACAACTGCCCCCGGCCGCCGCCTCCTCCTCCGCTCCGTCGTGTAATGAGCCGGGCACATCGCCGGGCCGCAGACAGTGTAGTGACAGGCGTTACAACTGCCCCCGGCCGCTGCCTCCTCCGCTCCGTCGTGTAATGAGCCGGGCACATCGCCGGGCCGCAGACAGTGTAGTGACAGGCGTTACAACTGCCCCCGGCCGCCGCCTCCTCCTCAGCTCCGGCGTGTAATGAGCCGGGTACATCGCCGGGCCGCAGACAGTGTACTGACAGGCGTTACAGCTGCCCCCGGCCGCTGCCTCCTCCTCCGCTCCGGCGTGTAATGAGCCGGGCACATCGCCGGGCCGCAGACAGTGTAGTGACAGGCGTTACAGCTGCCCCCGGCCGCCGCCTCCTCCTCCGCTCCGGCGTGTAATGAGCCGGGCACATCGCCGGGCCGCAGACAGTGTAGTGACAGGCGTTACAGCTGCCCCCGGCCGCTGCCTCCTCCTCCGCTCCGGCGTGTAATGAGCCGGGTACATCGCCGGGCCGCAGACAGTGTAGTGACAGGCGTTACAGCTGCCCCCGGCCGCTGCCTCCTCCTCCGCTCCGGCGTGTAATGAGCCGGGCACATCGCCGGGCCGCAGACAGTGTAGTGACAGGCGTTACAGCTGCCCCCGGCCGCCGCCGCCTCCTCCGCTCCGGCGTGTAATGAGCCGGGCACATCGCCGGGCCGCAGACAGTGTAGTGACAGGCGTTACAGCTGCCCTCGGCCGCCGCCGCCTCCTCCGCTCCGGCGTGTAATGAGCCGGGCACATCGCCGGGCCGCAGACAGTGTATAACAGCGAGCACAGAATAATAATAGAGGGGATGTCTGAATCTTCGTAGTATTGATTTTTTTGAAGCCGGTCCGCGGCCCGATTGTGGGCATCAGCCACGGATCGTCGCTTAAAACGCTTCAAAACTTTAATGCACGCTTTTCAAATAAACCGTGGTTAGAGGCACTTACAATCAACTAAAAATTACCAAATTTGGCAGAGAGAATGCCTGTTAGTGCTGCTCACTAACGGTGTGATTTTTAAGTCGACAAAAATTATAATGTAATTGCAATAAGTAATTAAAAAAATGAAAATGAATTAAATTTATATTCATGACATGAAAAAGTTAGTAAGCGAGGAAATTTTTTTTTGGTCAGGAAATTTTTGATAGTTGCCACGTTTTTCAGAAAAGTAGTTGAAACGTAACATACTTTTTTTTGAAAACTCGACTACCAGCCGTCAACGAGAAATACCAGGTTGACGATAAAAAAATTTCCGCGGAGCTCGGGACAGGCAGACGCCGCTGCCGCGCACCACGTTGCATTCGGATAACTATTAGTAATGTACAGCTGATCAAAATGTCAGGTGTTGAATATTTATATTTATGTTTACAGTTTTTGAGTTTTGGTTCTAACATACAATGTTCTTGAGACAAAGAAATAAAATAAGTTGTACAATTGTCAAATAGTGAATTATTTCACATTTGGCGCTGCGGCCATGGCAAAAAGAAATAAAAGACAAAATGATTATGATGAAAACACTTCTACAGTAACATACACTTCTATTGAACAACATGCAACATTTAGGTTTGACCATTTCGACCCTGAGGAGGAAGAGTGGGATTACTATTTTCAACGCTTCAACATAGAAATCGCACTGCACAATATTAAATCGGAAGAATTATGTAAGAATCTACTTCTTTCAAAAATTGGGGCCAAGCCATTCAAACTACTGGCAGACCATTTTCGACCTGAACCGGTAACTTCCAAAAGTTTCAACGAAATCACTAAGGTTCTTTCATCATATTATGAAAGCTCCTACAGCACATTGGGAGAGCGAGTGACGTTTGGACGCCGATATAGGCTTACAGGTGAGTCTGTTAGTCAATACGTTAACAGCTTAAGAGGTCTGGCCGGCCGTTGTCAATTTGGAGCGTCACTCGATGAACGTCTCAGAGATCAACTTTTGTTGGGCATCAATAATGAGGAGTGGCAAAAAGAACTTCTGAGGCAACATACTGATGTTAGTTGTTTGTTCAAAGATGTTGAAAAAACTGCTCTCAATTTTGAACGTGCGGACAGAACTCAGAAGCAGGTCACATCTTTTAGTGCTTATGAGGGTTACCAAACTAACGCTACAAGACCATCAAAAACAGATACACAGCCGGTGACAACACTTATTAGAGGCCAGCATTGTTTCCGATGTGGAGGTTTGCTACACACTGGTAATTCGCCTTGCCCTGCAAATGGGAAAATATGTAACATTTGTCATGGAAAAAATCATTTTGCTAAAGTTTGTTTCAGATCTGGTCGTGCAAAAATTTTACAGGGCAAAAGACAAACGAACAATTTAAGACTAGGAGTCTCTCGTTCGCCGTCACCAAGAAGTCTCGACAGTGAGCCGGTTTCAGTGCGAGCAATGAAAAAGGGAAATAAGGTAATGATGACAGTTTCACTTAATCACATAAAAGTAGACATGCTTTACGATCCCGGAGCTGCTGAATCCGTGATTAGTTACAATCTATGGAAGAAGATCGGATCTCCTTCATTACAGCAGACTTCTAATTTAGTAGCTTATACAGGCGTTCCTGTTGCAACATTAGGTAAGGCTATGGTATCGGTTAAAGCTTTCAACACTACACTAAAACTACCTACGATTGTTGTTAAAGATGATGATGTACCGCTTTTTGGGTTGAGCTGGGTCTTAGCATTCAACTTACCGTTACCTCCTGGCTCTATGTGCAGTACGTGAGGAGGAGACTCAGGCTGATTCGGAGTTGAATGCTATATTGAACAAGTATTCAGAAGTATTTTTGGATACTCTAGGAAAATTTAAAGGTCAAAAAGCTGTAATAAAACTGTCTGATGATGCGGTGCCAAAGGTTTGCAAACCTCGACCAATACCCTATGCGCTCCGACCCGCGGTGGAATCGGAAATAAACAGACTACTTAAAGAAGGGGTTTTGGAATCCATTGACCCTACTACCACGGATATAACCTGGGCCTCTCCAATAGTGGTTGTTTTGAAAGGCGACGGAAGGGTCAGAATCTGCAGTGACTTCAAGGCTACAATTAATCCATATATAACTCCAGTACAGCATCCTCTTCCAAAGTTCGAAGATATAATGACTAAACTACAAGGAGGTCAAGAATACTCCAAAATAGATTTGAAAGATGCCTACCTGCAGATAGAAGTGGAAGAGAGTTCACGGAAATACCTAGTAATTTCGACTCCATTTGGGTATTTCAGATATACAAGAGTGCCATTTGGAGTCCGATGTGCACCCGGTGATTTCCAAAGAAAAATTGAACAAGTACTGTTAGGTGTGAATGGCGTAGCTCAGTTTCTTGACGATTCAATAATAACTGGCAGAACTCGAGAAGAACATTTACGAAACCTTGAAGAGGTGTTGGCAAGATTCAAAGATGCTGGAATTAGAATTCAGAAGTCAAAGTGCAAGTTTTTACAGAAGTCAGTCACGTACCTAGGGCACAAGGTAGACAGCACGGGAATACATCCGTCAGACAAACACCTTGCAGCAGTTCGAGATTTGCCTAGACCTTCAAATGTGAGAGACTTAAGGGCTTTTTTAGGTGCTATTAACTACTATCAAAAGTTCATTCCTCGTTTACAGTGTATTGCGTCACCACTACATCGTCTCCTGAAAAAAGGGGCGTCGTGGAACTGGACTAAACAAGATGAAGAAATATTTACACGGTTGAAATCCACACTGACATCTTCGGACACACTAGTTCACTACGATGAGACCCTGCCGTTGATAGTGGATTCTGATGCAAGTAACGCTGGTCTTGGAGCGGAACTGAGCCACCAGTTTCCTGATGGTACCATTAGACCTATTGCGTTTGCGTCAAGAGTACTACAGAGCTCCGAGAAAAAAGTTATTCGGTCATTGATAAAGAAGCTTTGGGTATTATATTTGCCGTTACTAAGTTCCACGATTACATTTACGGCCGAAGGTTTATTCTGAGGACTGACCATAAACCACTTGTGCACATCTTGGGACAGCATACTAAACTTCCAAAAATCACCAGCGACAGATTAACCAGATGGTCAGTGATACTAGGAGCGTACAACTTTGAAATTAAGTACAATGAAGGGAAGGCAAACGCTCCTGCAGACTTACTGTCCCGGTTACCAGTAGTTAAATCCAATGCAGACAAACAAGGGGAGTTTGGAAAGCAAGTGTTGCAGTTGCGCCTTGACAATCTTCACATAACACAGAAGTACCTGAAAGAACAGACTGCAAAGGATGAGTGTTTACAGCAAGTAATACAATACCTACAAAGTATTTGGCCTGAAAGAAGAGAACTTAGTTCGACGTGTCACATGTTTTATGATAAAAGAGACGAGCTCAGCTATGAAGATGGAGTTTTGCTTTGGAAAGGACGTGTGGTGGTTCCGAAATCTCTCCAACGAACAGCAATCCAAATTCTTCACGAGGGTCATCCCGGAATAGTTGGTATGCGTTCATACGCCAGATTTCACGTTTGGTGGCCTGGTATGAATTCCGAGATAGAAGAATATGTAAGATCTTGCAATAAATGTCAAATGACAAGAAAGAATGATCCAGAGGTTCCTCTATTTTCGTGGGTTGTTCCTCCAGAACCTTGGACACGGGTTCACATTGATTTCACTGGACCTTATCATGGATTTTACTGGCTGGTTATAGTAGATTCAACAACAAAGTGGTTGGAAGTGTTGCCGACGAAAAAAATCACTTCAGAGAAGACAATCACAATGCTTGAAGAAGTATTCACAACATTCGGATTGCCTACAATGATAGTCAGTGACAATGGGCCTCAATTCACTTCACATGAATTTAAGAGTTTCTGCAGCAGACGTAATATCCGGCATGTCACTACAGCGCCTTACCATCCACGTTCCAATGGGCTGGCGGAACGTTACATCCAGACTTTTAAAAAGAGATTTGAAGCACAAAAGCTGGAAGGTCACAGCATAATGAAATCTCTTACAACTTTTCTTTTCAATCACAGGATCACTCCAAACCAAACCACTGGGAAATCCCCAGGAGAACTTATGTTTGGAAGACAACTTCGGACGCCTTTAAGCTTGCTGAAACCCGACCGTTCTAAAAAGCTTTACGAATCTTTAGAAAAGCAAAGAGCGAACCACGATGGAGCTGCAAAGTGGCGTGAATTCCAGCCCGGAGACGCCGTTTGGGTTAAATTAGCTATAGACAAGCACTGGAGGAAAGGCCGTGTAATACGACGTACGGGTCCGGTGTCTTACATCGTCAACGAGGCTGGTACCGAACACAGAAGACACGCCGACCAACTTAGACAGCGATTTGGCTCAGCATCATAGTTCATAGTTGTTTTTAACCCTACCTACGTTAGAATTTTTTTTTTGTCCGGGGGAAAAGAGTAATGTACAGCTGATCAAAATGTCAGGTGTTGAATATTTATATTTATGTTTACAGTTTTTGAGTTTTGGTTCTAACATACAATGTTCTTGAGACAAAGAAATAAAATAAGTTTTACAATTGTCAAATAGTGAATTATTTCACACCAGCCGTCAACGAGAAATTCCAGGTTGACGATAAAAAAATTTCCGCGGAGCTCGGGACAGGCAGACGCCGCTGCCGCGCACCACGTTGCATTCGGATAACTATTTGATTAAACGTTTTATATGCCGATGTTCCCTTCCCTTTTATCAACCACTTCTCGTGTTTTAATATTTATTTTTCTAGATAGTTATTATATTTACGTTCATAGTTTTACGTTTTATAATCTATTGTTAGTACTATTACTGTAAGGCCCCAAAATGGTACCTAGGTTATATTAGATTCCACTTCAACTTATTAATTATCAGACATTACAGTTTATTTCTCAGGACAGAGGACAATTTTTAATTCTGGATATTTTTATTTCCCCTTTACTAAGATCGTCCAATAATTTTAATTCTAACTTGAAATTGGGAGCCTTTTGAAATTGTTCAACGTAAAATACATGTTTTTGCTGGTTTGCCGGCACTCGTGGAACCTTTTCAAATTTCTCAAAGTGCAAACCGGGTATTTTGTCAACGTTTACCGGCACCCCTGCATAAATTTCAAAGGTTTCAAGTTGCAAAGAGTATGCTTTGGCGCCAAACTGTCAGCGCTCGGGCAGTCTTATAGAATTGTCGAAAAATTGGGTGTAATTTGATTTCCTCACTAGTGGCTTTTAACATGACTCTTAAGGAAGGATTTTCGTACTAACTCCCTCAAAAACTTAAGGGCGGAAATAATTATAGGCCTTGAGGCGCCTGAATGTAAAATATGACCCTGCTTATGAAAGCAAATTAAATACAAGTGACCAAGGGACTCCTGAAAAAAATATTTTTAAAGTTTTACGACTAAAATTTATGTTTTCTCATCTGTAGCCTATTTTGTATGCTGTTTCTTTCAGGAACACCACTAATGAGTCTTCACTATTTTTTATCTTTGAGAAAATTTCTGACTTATTTTAATGACACTTGGTATCTTCCGAGTCCCCTGAACATCATTTTCTTAAAGTCAGTCTCTATCAAACGCTGGTTCCGATTATAATTTCTTTCATTTTAGATATACGCTCATTGACAAACTGAAAAATCAGTGAACAAACAAAGCTAGAAGGCATATTAGAGATTAATAAGATATATTCTTCAAAAAAACCTATAAAAAGCATTTTTTGTGAAGAGGGTTTCTCATACCACTTTTACTGTATTAACGTTCAAGGTAATTGTGGAGGTAAGTAACCATGAAAAACTAAAAGATTTTTTTCTGGAGTCTCTTGGTCACTTGTATTGAATTTGGTTGTATCAGCAGGGTCATATTTTACGTTTGGGCGCCCCTAGGCCCAATTTTTTTCCGAACTTAAGTTTTTGAGGGCGTTAGTACGTAAATCCTTCCTAAAAAATCATGTTATATGTCACTAGGCAAGGAAACAAATTACACCTAATCTTTGTGATTCTACAAGGCTGCCCGGGCGCCGACAATTTACCTTTAAAAATACACTTTTTGCAATTTGAACACTTAAAAAGTGAACCACGAGTGCCGGCAAATTCTGACAAAACACTCGGTTTGCACTTTGAATAATTTGAAAAGATTCCACGAGTGCCGGCAAACCAGCAAAAACACGTAGCCTATTTCACGTTGAACAATTTCAAAAGGCACCCAATTTCAAGTTAGAATTAAAATTATTGGGCGATCTTAGTAAAAGGGAAATAAAAAAAGCAGAATCAAACATTGTCCTCTGTGCTGATAATTAATAAGTTGAAGTGGAATCTGATGAATCTAATACAACCTAGGTATAGGCTATTTTGGGGCCTTACACTAATAAAGGCTGGTTGGTGTAGTGGTTATAGAGCCCGCCTACAAACTTGTGGGTAGCCGGATCGATCCAGAGAAAAGTTAGTAGCTTTTTGAAGGGTTGTTTCTGGAGCCAGCTGCCATTGGTTGTTGAGCTATTAATTAACAGTCCTGTCTAAGGAACGTGCCATTCTTAGTCAGTAACAAGGCTACAAGATCGCGCCACTATCATCACTATCATCACACTCATCCTTCACTCATATTCAGGGTAAGGTCTTCCATGAGGTACCTGTCTAAAAAAATGAAAATAATAGTACTAACAAAAGATTATAAAACATAAAACTATGCACGTGAATATAATAACTATCTAGAAAAATAAATATTAAAACACGAGAAGTGGTTGATAAAAGGGAACATAGGCATATAAAACGTTTAATCAAATAATTATCCGAATGCGTTGTGGCGCGCGGCGGCGGCGTCTGAAAATCCCGAGCGCCGCGGAAATTTTTTTTACCTTCGACCTGGATTTTCTTGTTGACGGCTGGTCGTAGAGGTTTAAAAAAATATATGTTTATGAAAATCTCAAAAAACCCATTTTTTAGTTGGCAAAAGGGGCCTTCTAGAGGTATTTTCGCCTATATCTCGGAGACCAATAGACATAGAGAAACGAATAAAAATACCAAATTGTTTGTTTTTCGAGTTAAATCCAATGGTGCAAACAATAATTTGAAAAACTCAAAAAACCCATTTTTGGGGGGTAAAATGGAGCCTTTACCCCACTTTGGATATGTCGATCTGGCTGGTTTAAGAACTCGTCCAAGAGAATCTAGTTTTACATGTCTGTACCAAATTTTGTTACGATCGAAGGATATTTACGAGAGTTATCGTGCTTAAAGACACTCAAAAAATGAAAATTCCATTTCCCATATAAGCCCATGTTAAATTTTGAAACAAATCGTGATTTTTGAAGGTAAAAATGCGTTTTAACAATAAACTCAATTCATATCCAGAAAGTACACATAAAAAGCTGTCAATTAATATAAATAATAATATGATTGCTGAGGTTACCCTGAAGGGATATTTTTGTCCATTCTGTTCTGTTAAAACGACGGTAATAGCTTATTTCTAAGGAAATTCGCTAATAATCCAATTGTTTTTAACACCATTGAATTCAGCTAAAAAAACAAACAATTTAGTATTGTGAATCAATGCTCTATGTCCATTGGTTACCGAGATATAGCAAGTGGTAAAAACAGTACGTTGTCCCAATGTTAATTAACCTTATGGGAAATAAGTAAAATTCTATATCTCGCTTATTTCTCAACATATATTGTTAAAACTTGGTAAATGGCTTTTTCTAGGTCAGATCTACTAAATATTGAATTAAAACCACCCAGTTTTAATACACCCGTAGCAGCAAACCTGCATACTCATTCCCCATGTTATTCTTAAGGAGCTTACAAAAACATGTACAATCTCGCTATGTTGGATTTAAATATGTTGTTTTGTATTTGAAATTCGCTGAGTATGCAGGTCTGCTGCAACGGGGTTATTTTTTCAGCCCCATAGGAATAACATGGGGAATGAGTATGCAGGTTTGCTGCTATAGGTATACTAAAACTGGGTGGTTTTAGCGAATTTCCCCTATAGGGAAGAAGCTATTACCGTAGGTCTCATGGTAAGACCTAAGCTCGGGACCATTTTAACTTTTTGTTTTGGGGCCCCCAGAAGCAAAAAACACCATTCGTTTGAATTTATATATATATATATATATATAAATTCAAACGAATGGAATACGTTCAGTTAAATGGACACAATGAATTTTAAATGGGGAAAATCAAACTTTAACTGCTCATATCTCCTGAACTATTGGGATTAAGAAAAAAAATATAAAGTATAAAAAGTTCCTAAAATTAAGCGTAGAATCCAAAATCGCCATAAAATACAGGGTGTTCCATAAGAAAAATCAAAGTTGTCCGCCATATTGGAAAATGGCGGCCATATTTTTAAATTTCAAAGTGACTCCAAAAAGCAGCGTTAAAAATTAAGGGAAGTGCCCCATAAGAAGTTCTTTGTCAGATTTATAATAAAAAAGTTAGCTATTGGTTCACTTTCGGTGAGACATCCGGTATATATATTCATTTAGAATTAAATCTGCATCGTTATAACATAAAATAAACAAACGTACTTAAATTTTTATAATTTTAAATTATGAAAAACTCAAACCCTTAATTAAAATCATAAAATCTTATATTTAAAATTTTTTGTTATAGTACATTGAACGTGCACAGTTAGCTGCATTTTGAAACAAATCCCACATGTCAACATCTACCATATGGCTTTGAATCAAGCATTAGCACCACATGTTTAATGTAAACAAAGCAGACGTTTTTCAATCTTTTCAATCCCAATGCATTTTAAATGGAAGTTATGTTTCGTTATTTCTCATTTTCTGGTAGATTTGGACATAATCTGCTATTTTTTCTAACCCCCCTACCCGAGACCTTTCATTTGAGCCATCTCCTATCATCCTGCGAGCTGTCAAACTCTCACAATTTTGATTAAAAAAACCGCTTACAGAATTAATAATAAAAAAATATAGAATATAGATTATTTGTGAAGCAAGATTATATAATTTGCTGTGTTATTGTAATCTGTTAACGAATGACAGTGACGAGCAATTCATGAAGACACCGTTGGGATATACAACATTCGTCCCAGGGCTTGGCCACTGAAACGAGCAATGAGAGATACATTAGATACATTAGCTTAATGGGACCTATCCAGGTAGGTATTTTAAGCCAAGTATGAATGACAGATGAGTGAAGGATGATTGTGGCGCGATCTTGTAGTCTTGTTACTGACTAAGGCCGACATATTCCTTAGACAGGACTGTAAACTAATAGCCCAACAGCCAATGGCAACTAAGGAACCTACATTTTAACGTGGGATCCGAACCACGATTTCGCCTCGGTTAACAATTTACGAACTGGTCTAATTATGAGGATGGTTCCATGAACGAGTACTCAATAGTGCGGACGTTAATCCCCACTAGGGTACACCGCGTCCACAAGCCATCACTCATAACTATCCACAATTTCGGATTTATGAGTGATCAATTTATGATATAATGAGAGCATCAATTAGAAAACAAAGACCGAATAAATTCAATGAACAAAACTTAAATCTCAGTAAATCAAATTACAAAGCTAATTGTCATTGTGGGGAGCAATATGAACATGTATGTTTGAAAATGTCATCGCTTTCCCCCGAGCGAAGCTCGGTCCCCAGATATTTTTATATTAATCCAAAGGTCTTGTTGAAAGAAACATTTTGGTGAAAACTGAATTAAATTATCTCAATTCGTTTCATAATGGCGGTCATTTTTGCAGAACATAATACCAAAGTATAGGCTACTCATAGACCGTTTGCTATGGACATGCAAATAACTTGCACTTTATATGGGAAATTGAATTTTTGGCCATAACTAAAAAAAACTGAAAAAGGATAGAATACTTATGTAAATTTCAAAGTTGTAAGAATTTTGAAGGCCTTTAAATTTTTTGGCATATGTTGTTATTTTATCTTTTTATTTTCAGGGCTACCAACATTTTCAAAAATTACATTTTTTCCGAAAATTGGATATTATCAAAACATTGTCATGTGACATATCGTAGTAAAGCTGAGTTACCTAGGATTAAGGATATCGAATCAGAACTGAAAAATATTTTATAGTTTATAAAATACTGGGGTTTCCGTAAAAATCGTAGGCCTACGTTTTCACAAAACTGGCCGCCATTCTGAAACGGATTGAGATAATTTAGTTCTGTTGTCACCGAAATGTTTCTTTAAACAAGCCCTTCAAAACGATATAAAACTTGCTATAGGTTCACATAAGAAAATCCGGAGATTCGAACTCATGACCTTCATTTCTGAAACACCCTGATGATATATAAATTCAAACGAATGGTGTTTTTGCTTCTGGGGGCCCCAAAACGAAAAGTAATTATATTCTTGGGCTTAAGTCTTACCATGAGCCTACGGTAATAGCTTCTTCTCTTTAGGGATAATTCGCTAAAAGTTAAATGATTCAATCAAATTATTAATGTCACTGTAATTAAAAGTTGTCTTCAAGTATGCAGCAATAGAACAATATTAATCAATGTACAAACAATTCACAAACAACAACAACTCATTCAATACTTTATAAAAGTATATGCAATTACAAATTGTCATAACTCAATGTAATGATACAATTATGGCCATATAGACCTGATGAAGGCCTGAGGGACGAAATATGTTGAGTTTTAAATAACAATGATTGGATAGAATATTAAAATTTATTATTTATATATTCCAATCCATGGTCACAATTAATACGTATGAAATTAAAAATTGTCTTGCCTTTGATTTATAATTTTTGAACGCAGGTTGGTTTCAAATTATGAACTTTACGAGCTGATACATAATTGGCCTAAGAAAACCCAACAACTATTGCTATGTTTACCGAGCGAAAAGTGTTACTGTAACTGTAACTCTATAGTTTTCACTGAATGGCAGTTTTGTTTCGCTGGTTTTGAATGCACGAAGCAGAATGGTGAGGGCGTAAAGTGATGATTGATAATATAACTGCCAGACGCATAAATAACATCAGTATAGTCGGGTGCAGCTGCGACCGCGGCCACGTGCGTCGTCACTCGCGGCTCTCGGCCATTGCCATTGTTCACTTTTCTTTATTTAAAACACTGATTTTAGACTCCTGTAAGTGATTTATTGTAACTATATATATATATATATATATTATATAAGCCAAAAACGGTTGACTGACTCACTGATCACAGTTTCTCAAAAACTACAAGGCTTTGGGCCATGAAACTTGGCACAAACATTCTATAAAGGCTCCAGATGCGTACTAAGAAAGGATTTAAAGATATTTGATCTCAAAAGGTTAAAATAGGGTATATTATAAAATTCAAAATGGCGGCCATTTTTAGTTTTCAAAGCTTATTTTCTAAAACAATGTAGGGCTTTGGGCCATGAATGTTGGCTCAAATATTCTTTATAGGCTCTAGATGCATACTAATGAATGATTTTAAAATGCTACCTCTTGAAAGGCTAAAATAAGATAAATTCAAAAATTTTAAATGGCGACCTTTTTAGTTTTTAGAGCTATGATTAACAAACATCAATAGAAGTTCTCTAGAATATTAGAGAGAAAATAGGAATTCCATTTCCTAAAATAATAAATTGTACAACACGCTTATCTTATATTAAATATTTTTCAGATACCACATACCTACGCTACTCGCTTTTTTACGGACCACCCGAAGTTATCAAACTAAAGTATTGAGACTGCATGGACATATCATTACGTTATTTTTTATAGAATCCGAATTTTTCTTAACTAAATTTCAGGAGGGTTTACGTGTTGGCCGAGAGCGATTTAGTCCGTGTTCAATCAGATATACTATTTGTACCGAAAAATTTCGCTTCGAGCTGCTAAAACCGTAATCCAATCTCCAATATGATTGAAAAAATTGGAGAATTAGGTGTCGTCATTTTTTGGCCTTCACATTAGTTTTATGTACTTTCTAACAGTTTTTGGTGTATTAATAAACATACTAAATTCTGATATTATGTCTATAGAGTCCTCCTATTGCAGTATTTAAATTTGCGGCCTTTAAATTTGTGGTATTTACATCAGTTATACATCACATGCCTCTTATTTTTTATGCCAAATTTCCCGACAGGTTTTAGGACAAAGGGCGGTGCAATGAAAGTTCTGAGTTTAAACCCCTGAAGTTGATACTTTTTTATCCAAACTATATGAAACACAATTTAAAGGTTAAATTATAGATTAACTAGGACATGTCAGTATTCTTAAGGCTAAAATGAAAAATTAGATTATGTTAGCACATGGTAGCCAATTCATAACATTTGAGCGAAAAAGGAAAATTCATCAAGAAAACGTACCATCTTCTCATGTCCATCTGTGATGGAGATGCAACCTTGAGGCCAGTTTCACACTATCCGATTTTTGTCGGTCCGACAAAAAGTCGGGTGTCGGAATAACCATCCGACACGAAACTAAGCACCCTTTCACATTATCCGGAACACCGGGTCCGACTAAAGTTTAATTTACTTGATCAGTCGTTCATGTTCCTTACGTTTATATATTTTTTGTTGAATTTGAAATGTTCCACTGCTCATATAACTTCTATGAAGCCGTAAGTTACAGTTGTTTTGAGAGAATTAACTTGTAATTTGAATCTTTGTGATCCATGAAAAAAGCGTTATTATGTCAATTACTAGATACCGTACAGCTAATCTACGAAATAACCGAAATATGAAACCCTAATATGTTACATTAATAGACGAATAAAACGTTATATTTTAGATACATTAAAAAAAGTTAAATATACCTATCTAAGTTATTTTTATATTATAAGAAGTCATAGGGAAAATTAAATGTTAACAATATTTAAGTGTAGACCATTGAGGTTGATGTTACATTTTTTGGCTTAAAAAACAATGTTAAATTTTAAAAAAGCGAGTGAAATCAAAATCACATATTATCTGTTCATTCACCTTAAAAATTTCAATACAATTATCCCACAATACGGGTCTAAATTCAATCAGTTCGGTTAAAGAATCATTGTCAATTTCTGCCATCGTTGTTATTTTTGAGCTCAATTATTTTTCGAGTATAGTTTGATAGACCAACAAACAACGTTTAAAAAATATAAAAATACAAACAACGCAAAGATATAAAACACTTACTAATCAGTCAGATTATCTGAAACTTGTTAATGCATGAGGAATATAAAAAAATAGCAGTCGGAAGTATATCTGTCGGACAGTGTGAAAGCGGCCATTTGAACATATGTTCCACTGCTACCAAATGTGTCGGATGAATTCAATCCGGCATCGGACAAACCAGTGGTACCATCCGACTGCCACCGGGCGTCGGACCGACTAAAAGTCGTTGTCGGATAATGTGAAAGGCTCAATACATTTCTTTGTTTCACCAAAACTTCTCCGACATCCGACTTTTTGTCGGACCGACAAAAATCGGATAATGTGAAACTGGCCTAAGTTTGTAATTAAGCTCTTAAAAATGTATAGTTCAGATAAAATTATTGAAATCGCCATTCTATTTGGAAATTTGTAAAAGTTGCGCATTACAAATGTGTATAACTGAACCAAACATTAATTTTTTTATCCTTTCAGCGAGCGAAGCCGCGGGTATATCTACTAGTATATATATATATATATATATATATATATATATATATGTTAACTATTTATATATAACTATATATAAGTTTTACAGAAATATGTTGAAAATTATGCTAGATCAGTGTTTCTCAACCTTTTGGTGCTCGCGTACCACCTACCACATTTACAATATTTTGGCGTACCATCGTAAGGACCCCCCCCCCCACCACTATGGATGATCCCTCCAACAATGCTTATAGTTACCCTTTGGTGGTTTTGTTTTTGCCTGATAAATTTATTTTATTTGACTCATCAATGTACATTTTTAGATCTTACTTTGATTATAAGGACATTTTGGCAAATTATATGTTCACCTCAGTTATGCTCGATAATTTTATAGTCAATTTGGCGAAAAACAGTATGGATTTGATTATATCGTTCATGTGAAAAAATGTCTAGCTACACATAGGGAAAAATAATCTCGAGCTGTTATTTGGAACTTCAAAAATTAACATAAATAAACAATTCAAAGTCGTTTAAAGTATAATGTATTTTCACCAATGATCTTACATTCCAGCATTTACAACAATTTATACAACGGATTGACATAACTAAACCACTGTGCGTTCAAAAAAAAAACGTTTGGTTAGTAAATTGTACAACAACTATAGTAATACCATCGAATTAACACTATAAAACTGGTCGTTTTTTTAATGGAAAGAACATTTTTTATTCCAGAATGTTTTGTAAAAAGAAGTACGCTTAAAATGAAAGAGTAACAATATTTTCTGAAATATGGTACGAAATTGACATGTTATAGCCAAAACAAATACTGATAAAGTAAGGCATTAAGTGCGACTTTTTTGTTCGACGGTACAGCGTTTGTTTGTAAACCTAGTATTTTATTTTGTACTTTTATTCAATCTCTTGCGTACCACCTAAAATGCCGTCACGTACAACCAGTGGTACGCGTACCACCGGTTGAGAAACACTGTAGCTAGTATAGAATTTTACTTATTTCCCATAAGATTAACATTGTAGTGTTTACCGCTTACAATATCTCGGTAACGAATGGACATAGAGCAACAATATTAACACAACAATATTAAATTGTTTGTTTCTTCGAGCTGAATTCAATGGTGCTAAGCAAAATTGGATTATTTTTAGCGAATTTCTCCTATAGGGAAGAAGTTATTACCGAGGGTCTCTTGGTAATTCCTACTCGCGGAACCATCATAACTTTTTGTTTTGGGGCCCCAGAAGCAAAATAACCCCGTTGCAGCAGACCTGCATACTCAGCGAATTTCAAATGCAAAAGAACATAATTCAATCCAACATAGCGAAATTTAACTTTTTTGTAATATCCATAAGAATAACATGGGGAATGAGTATGCAGGTTTGCTGCAAGAGGAATGTTAAAAGTGGTTGGTTTTAATTCATTATTTAGTATATCTTAACTAGAAGAAGCCATATACTAAGTTTTATCAAGAAATTTAAAAAAGGAAGATATAGAATTTTTTGATTTCCCATAAGGATAACATGGGGAATGATTATGCAGGTTGTTGCCACACACTGGAAATTTCGGGCATTTTAAACTTAAATACATTAGATCCCTTCTAGATGAAGCCTCAAACCAAGTTTTATTAAGATATGTTGAGAAATAAGCGAGATATGGAATTTTACTTATTCCTCATAAAGGTTAACATTGGGACAACATACAGTGTTGACCACTTTAAATATCTCGGTAACCAATGGACATAGAGCAGTGATTCAAAATACTAAATTGTTTGTTTTTTGAGCTGAATTCAATGGTGCCAACAAAACCACCAAATTTGATTAATTTGACTTTTCTACATAAAAACTCAAAAAACCCATTTTGGGGGGTTTATCCCCCTTTACCCCCCCCCCCTTCCGATGGTCCGATTGGGCTGGTTTACGACCTCGTCCAATTGATTACCACTTTACATGTCTGTACCAAATTTCATTAAGATCGGACCATATTTACGGCCGCTATCGTGCTCACAGACACACACACACACACACACACACACACACACACACACACACACACACACACACACACACACACCATTACTATAACTGTGGGGACTCGTGCTTTTTACCAAACTATGGGGACATCGAGGCACACTGCTATAAAAAACATCATATGTTCTATTTGACCTCTAGATTTCAAAAAAAGCAAAAACACTCCTTTTCTATTGGCAGAAAGCAGTTTAAAAAAAGATTGAAAATTGAGGGGACGTCCCCACAGCTAATGTAAGAGACGGTCATGTCCACACAGTTAATGCAAGAGTCAAAACACATGTCCACAGAGTTAATGCAAGTGTTCACATAAACGAGTGTTTTTCCTGGTGAATGTGTTTTTGTCCCCACAGTTTGGGAAATTAGTCGATATACATCGACAGTCGGTAGTTGGTTGCTTTAAGGTTAGTTTAAGTCGAGAGGTTAGTTTAAGCTGAGGAGCTGCTTGGAAGAAGGGAGCCACGCAGACAGAAGATCTGGCAGTCCACCGCAGAAGATCCAGGATAAATATGTATAAGTTTGTGAACGTTTAGTGCGGGAGTGGGCCTAAGGCCACCCAGGGGCAATTTCGTAAAAGTGGAGTGATAGTGGAAGTGAAATAATGGATATGCCTATCAACAAGTAAATGTTTAGAATTCATTTTTAACATTTTGATATTAATAAGATCTGTTCTCTAAAAGGCCATACATGTCCTATCTTAAAAATACAGTAAAAAAAAAAAAATAAAATAAAAATGATGCATAGTAATTTAAAACCTTAAACCCTCCATAAAGTGATTCAGAGTAATACCTCTTTCCAAGCCAAGTGCTCCCCTTTATTATTTTAATATCTGTTATTTAAACCTCTCATAATAATCTCACATGGCACTATGGCACAATAATCGAACATTAAATTCATTAATTCGTTAAATTATTGAAAATTCATTGAATATTGTCATATGTTGACCTTAATTAATTGAATATTGTCATAGTAAAGTCACTTTTGTTTACACATTACATTTTTTACAATCATAAGTTATACTGTTTAGTAGCAGAGAATTTTGGTTCTTTAATATTTTGTAGATTCTGCCTCTTAAAATGAGGATATTTTACATTTCTTGGCAGTTTATACCGCTTTCAAATTTAGCGATAGTGTTATTTCAAAGTTATGCGTATATTATGGTGAGTTCATCTTTCTTTACTAATCCAGGTTTGATAAAATGATGGGATTGCAGCATTAAACTAAATGAGGTAGTCAAGCCATTGTTTGATTTTTTGCATAGGCCTACTTATTGCCCTTACGTCACCCTTTGGGGGAAAATTACCCTGCTTACATATCACCATATCTTGATGACACTTGCTATGCTACTTCATCTAGTTGAGATCTAGGCCAACTAAGGCCTAAAATCACTACCCCCCAAAATTTAACCCCCCCAAAAAGGTACTTCCACCCCCCCTATCACTAGGGACTCTTCAGGCGTCAAAATTTAATGGTAAGTACTACGTTTCCTGCAAGTTTCATGAACGGACCAATTTTTATGTTTTCTACTCGTCTTTTAGTTGAATTTTACCTGTACTTTTAAAAGCACCAGGACGCTGAATGAAAGGTCAGGTTACAATCCGTGCCGGGCAACAATTTTTCCTTTTAATATAAAAAAATTCATTTATCTCAATTAATTAGTCAGTATTTTTTTGCGTTTTTTAAGTTTTTTTTTAATTTATGAAATTTGTTGAAATTTTTTACAGTGTCCACCAATTAATATGGAAAACTGTACAAAACTACACTTCTAGCCATACAACAAAACCAATACAAGTGCTGATAAGTCTCGAATCAATTGTTAAGTCCGGCCGTATGGGCAGCTTAATTACAGACTTGGAGTGGGAAATGAAATACTTTTGTCTACTTTTATGAAAAATATGTGCTATATAAACTTTGTAGGAAAGGAAATCAAGACCCTAGAGTAAAAATTCAAGTTGTATGAGTCTTAAAATAATCGAATGATTGTCGTGTTTAAAGGTTGACTATAGTGCAAAGTCTGGTTTGGCAGGGGTAACCTTGAATCTGGAGAGATAATAGTTGACACCGTAGAAGCGAGGGTAAATGAACTTTAAAGCCCATATAATGACGCAACTTTTAAGGCCAAAAATATTAGATTCGGTCAGTAAATACCAAAGTTATTAGCAATTGAAAATTTGCCTACCAAATTTCCTCAAAATTGTACAGATCCGTACATTTCGGCTTGTAGTAAACTTATAAAGGGAAAAACCTTGGTATATTTTGATATATAATCCTTTAATTCGACTAGTTAAAGAGGAATATGCTGGGTTATAACTTTAACAAACGAAAATTCAACTATAAGAATCGCTATCAATGGTGCGAAGCCAGCCCAATCGAGTATGCCATAAGGAATTATTTGTGAAATCCATGTAAATTGTGTTATTGGGTAATGAATGTTATTTTTATAAACTAGACATTATTTTAGTCGACAATAATTAAAATAGGGTCATATTACGCCTCTAATGGGGGAAAAATTTACTTTATACTTCATTTTTAATCGGTTTTCATACCCAAATTGACCGAATGGCGTAAATTGTCTTACGATACTTTCAATTGTAAGTAATTGATAAAGGTGAAAATTACTGACAATTTATACTCTTTGAGACTTGCTAATGGCGGTTTTATCACATTACTGATACTATTTAGGGTCACAGAAATGATTATATTTTTTTTTATTTGAGAAATACTTAACAGACTGGATTGAAATTTCACACAGAGGTAGATGTTGAACCTGGGAAAATCATAGGTCTATTCACTTCCTTAAAATCCTCTCGGGCTACTCCCTGTGAACGCCCTCAGTTTCAATGTCCACATTTTATAAGTATTTAAACATGAAACACAGAAATGTAAACAGCTGTGGCTACTAATTTGGCAGTTCTAAGAGCAGTGGCAAGATCAGCTGTTTCAAGCTATCTATCGTGAGCGAAGCCACGGGCAACTGCTAGTTTATAAAAAAATATTTGTAAGCCTAGATTTTCAAATAGGCCTACTTATAATATAATTAGATTTCAATTTAATAATAAATATCTATTTTTTTTAAGGGGGCCATGGCTTCACTTGGCCATGGTGTTGCAACGCAGCAGAATTAGCTTATTTTGCACCCTCAGTCAACAGGGATAAAACATATAAATACCTACTGAGATAAAATTTAATATTAGCCACTTTTAAAAGACTATTTTTATTTTTAGCGAATTTCCCCTATAGGGAAGAAGCTATTACCGTAGGTCTCATGGTAAGAACTAAGCCCGAGACTATGATAACTTTTCGTTTTGGGGCCACCAGAAGCAAAAAACACTGTTCATTCGAATTTATATATATATATATATATATATATTTGTCTGTTAGCACGATAGCGGCCGTAAAAATGGTCCAAGCTTAATGAAAATTGGTACATACGTGTAAAGTGGACAAAGTGGTAATCACTCGGACGAGTTTGTGAACCAGCCCGATCGGACCACCGGAAGGGGGGGTAAAGGGGGATAACCCCCCCAAAAATGGGTTTTTTGAGTTTTTTACATAGAAAAATAAAATCTATTGAATTTTTGTTGGCACCATTGAATTCAGCTTAAAAAAAAACTAACAATTTAGTATCTTGAATCACCGCTCTATGTCCATTGGTTACCGAGATATTGAAAGTGGTAAACACAGTACGTTGTCCCAATGTTAACCTTATGGGAAATAATTAAAATTCTATATCTCGGTTATTTCTCAACATATCTTGTTAAAACTTGGTCAATAGCTTCTTCTAGTTCAGATCTACTAAATATTGAATTAAAACCACCCAGTTTTAATATACCTGTAGCAGCAAACCTGCATACTCATTCCCCATGTTATTCTTATGGAGCTTACCAAAACATGTCAAATCTTGCTATGTTTGATTGAAATATGTTGTTTTGCATTTGAAATTCGCTGAGTATGCAGGTCTGCTGCAACGGGGGTATTATCCAAACAATAACTTTAATTGGTAATTTTTAAGTGAGCGAATTTTCATAAATAAATTAGATAAGGAATAAATAGTTGTAATGGTCTGGGGCTTAGGTTTTATCATAAAAAATTAATATTCAAATACATTTAAATAGATTTCAGTTTTACCTACTAAGATAAAATTTAATTTTGACCAATTTTATCCAAAGATATGTTTTTATTTTTGATCAAACAATAAATTTCATTGATAATTTTTAATTTATAATTAGATACATTTACTGATCAATAGCTATTTTCTAATTCATAAATTAGGATTTATTTATTATGTGTTAAACCAAATAAACTGAATGATCCATAAATTGATTGTTCAAATATTGTGTATAGTTGTGATAACTGACAGGAGATCGGGCGAACAGTAAAACGATCTAGTCTAGTCCCATTGCTGTAGCAGCCAACAGCAATTTCCCTTCCTCTGTCAAATCAGAAGAATCGTATAGTTTCCCGAAAATTCCACAGGATGCGCCACTAGTTAGTCATCATGACGTCCTCACAGTTTATGCATTTCATGTAAAATTTGTGGGGACGTGTGTGATGTCCCCATAAGCGATTAGGTCCACACAGTCTGGTCGTATGCATGTCCATGTCCCCACAGCTAATGTGGCCCAAACACACACACACACACACACACACACACACACACACACACACACACACACACACACACACACACACACACACACACACACACATACAGGGTGTCCGGAAATTATGGTAAAATATTTTAGTATATGATAGTACAGGTAAAAATAAGAAAAAAAGTCCATATAAACATAGGTCCAAAAGTGCTTCGTTTTCTGTCTGTGTGTCTGTTTGTGATTTTTACATATTTAATCATATCTCACGAACCTCTTAGCGTATAAACTTCAAACTTGGCAAATGGATTACCACTGTTAAGACATATTTTTGTATGAAGTATCAAATTTCTCCTTTGTACCATTTCAAAATGGCGACTGTTTTTGTTTTCAAAGCTAAATATCTTAAAAACCGTAAATTTTGGAAAAATTATACATGAGACAAAAAAAGTTGTGAAATTTTATCCAATTAACGCTGATATTAAGGTTATGATGATCGGACAACTAATAACGGAGAAATTTTAACTTTTCTGAATAAAAACATGGTTCTTTAGAACATACTGTCAGAAATTTGCATATTTTTATTCGGTAAAGTTAAAATTTCTCCGTTATTAATTGTCCGATCATCATAACCTTAATATCAGCGTTAATTGGATAAAATTTCACAACTTTTTTGTCTCATGTATAATTTTTCCAAAATTTACTGTTTTTAAGATGTTTAGCTTTGAAAACAAAAAACAGTCGCCATTTTGAAATGGTACAAAGTAGAAATTTGATACTTCATACAAAAATAGGTCTTAACAGTGGTCATCCATATCCCAAGTTTGAAGTTTATACGTTAAGAGGTTCTTGAGATATGATTAAATATTTAAAAATCACAAACAGACATACAGACGGAAAACGAAGCACTTTTGGACCTATGAAATTTTACATGAAATTTTTTCCTTATTTTACCTGTACTATTATATACTGAAATATTTTACCATAATTTCCGGACACCCTGTATATATATACAGGGTGTCCATTAAAAATGTTTCAGGATTTTAGGAGGTGATTCCTTACATGAAAACTAAGAAAAAAGGTTCCTATAAACATGGGTCCTAAAATGCTCGGTTATCCGTCTGTCGGTCTGTATGTGTTTTAAACATGATTTTGAATAACTTTGGAACCACTATAGAGATCAACTTCAAACTTAGTACATATGTGCTGACTAATAGGACGTATTTTGGTGCGGAGTATCAAGTTTCTACTTTGTAACATTTCAAAATGGCAGCCATTTTTATATTTTAAAACTTGATATCTTAAAAACCGTAAATTTTACAAAAATTGCACAAGAGACAAAAAAGTTGTGCGATTTCGTTTCCTAGAACACAATATAAAGATTATTAAGATTGAACCTTAATTAACAGAGTTATTGCAATTTTTCCAATAGAATACATGCTTGTTTTATGGCACCTATAGCAAATTTGCTTGAATTCTATTAGCAAAATTGCAATAGCTCTGTTAATTGTGGTTTGATCTTAATAATCTTATATGGTTTTGTAGGAAACAAAATTGCACAAATTTTTTGTCTCCTGTGCAATGTTTGTAAAATTTACGGTTTTTAACATATTAAGTTTTAAAATATAAAAATGGCTGCCCTTTTGAAATGGTACAATGTATAAACTTGATACTCCGCATCAAAATAGGTCCTATTAGTCAGCACATACGCACCAAGTTTGAAGTTGATCTCTGTAGTGGTTCCAAAGTTATTCAAAATCATGTTAAAACACATACAGACTTACAGACGGATAACCGAGCATTTTAGGACCCATGTTTACAGGGACTTTTTTCTTAGTTTTGATGTAAGGAATCACCTCCTGAAATCCTGAAACTATTTTAATGGACACCTGTATATATATATATATATACAGGGTGTCCATTAAAAAAGTTTCACACGAATGGTGTTATATATATATATGTATATATATATATATATATATATATATATATATATATATATATATATATATATATATATATATATATATATAACACCATTCGTTCAGTTTTCTATATATACTAGGTGAACCCGTGCGAATTCGCACTATTTAATTAAATTATTTAATATATAAATGATCGGCTGCTTTCTATGCGCACATATGTTGTCAATCTACTGTTAAAAATAGGTTTTCGGAACGATGTAGCGTGCTAAAAGTGTCTCTAATAACCACTCTTTAGGATACGTATAGCATTGTAAGCGATGTTCGTTGTGCACTTCCTTCAAATTGAAATTATGGAAAAAACAACTGGTCAGCCATCGGGTCGAGGCAAAATTGAAGAATATGTACTCTTCTAAGTGGCATATCTTTCGGGTAAATAATTAAGTCACGCGCACACTTTGGTGGTTTGCTATCGTTTGTTCTAAAAATAATAGCAACATCATTAGAAGTTAGCTAATTAGCTAAGCACAACGTGGCAACACTGTAGTGGCGCTCAGTTCACACAACCGGCACTACCACCGGGAAGTGACATCGCGTACACACCGGCACAAATAAGCTCAATTGTGACATGCTGTCACTATCTTTTATTGCAATTTTCAGCGTTAAAAAGGTGTGTATTGATGAACTGACTAAATGTTTGTTGTAAACTAGCTTTCTCTTATTTCATGGCATACCCAACTTCGAAGATGTCACTATCGACCCTGTGTCAGAATCAGGTGGAAACCTGTGTGTGTGTGTGTGTGTGTGTGTGTGTGTGTGTGTGTGTGTGTGTGTGTGCGCGCGCGCGCGCGTGCGTGCTTGCGTGCTTGCGTGCGTGCGTGTGTCGAATCAAGGTGACTTTCCAAAGTCAAGCAGCTGGTTGTAATATTTTAAAGGTTTTATATTATTGTTTTGTATTGCTGTATATTTGACCATAATGTTTAATCAATTTTTGGTTTACAAACATTCTCATTTTGACATTTAGGATAGTGAGTATAGAAGTGCGGCGTCGGAGCCAGATTGAGCTATTCCATTCGTCAGCGCTAATTGTAAACTAAGAGAATTTAGTTTGAAACACCGTCGACAGATAGCGCTATGTCCCGAACATTTAGCTCTATATTGTACTTTATTGATACCCTATTTGATATTCTGAGCTGTATAAGCAAATATGAATATAAATACCTTAAAATTGACACATTTACGGTTGAAATTGGTCTTGCCGTTTTAGAGTTATGACTGTGAAAAGAAAACCTACACTACTGACTGTAATACGAGTATAACTGTTTTTAAACCTACACAACGCATTAACATGTAAACACGCCTCGTTATTACATATTCCTTGATATGACCTTTCTTTAATTTAATCCCTTCAGATTCGTCAAATCAAGGTTAGACTATAGTGTTTGTTTATCGTGAGCGAAGCCACGGGACCTGCTAGTAAAGAATATAAAACTAATATTTAGGCCAAAAAATAAGAAACGTAATCCCCCCCAAAAAAATTAAATCGTATTGGAGACTGGATTACTCGTTTGATAGCTTGGAGGCGAAAATTTACGGTAGAAATAGTACAATTGTTTGAACTTAGCCTACATCGCTCTCAGCCAACACGCCTCCTAAAATTTGTAATTCAGAAAAACCCCGATTCTATAAAACTAACGAATTGATGTGTCCAGGCAGAGTTTCAAGATTCTTGTTCGATTGCTTCGGGTGATTCATAAAACGCGAGTAGCCTGTGTATGTGGTTTTACAAATAAATAATATAAGATAAGCGTAATAGTTTTGTACAGTTTATTCATTTAGTAAATGGATTCCTTTTTTACTTTCTCCCCCCTACACATATGGAGAAAGTATTGTTTTCGTAAAAATTTTCGAATTCGAGTTGTTAGTGGATATGTTCGTTTTAGTGCTCCCTGAATCCAAAAAAGTGGTTTTTGGCGTGGTGTCTGTCTGTCTGTGTGTGTGGATGTGTGTGTGTGTGTGTGTGTGTGTGTGTGTGTGTGTGTGTGTGTGTGTGTGTGTGTGTGTGTGTGTGTGTGTGTGTGTATGTAAACAAAACTAGAGACGACATCAGTGGTCCGATTTTCATGAAATTAGGTATAAAGCCGTGGTATCTCCAGGTGTATTTTTCATTTTTTTTAATTTTTGATTTTTAAGGGTATTTACCCCATAAAAACCCATAAAAATGACAAAAATAAAAAATTTCAAAAACGGCTGTAACGATCTTGATGAAAATTTCATGGTTTTTAGTGCTTACGATGACAAACAAAATGACACCACCCGCATGTCTGTAAAAATTCAGGTTCAGAAGTTATGAGAGTTTAAGTGTTAAACAATTCATATTTTTTAAATTTCACAAAATCTGTAACCTACAAGGTAAATATACTTGCAACCATTAAATTTGTCTTGAAAAACTAAATAATGCAGTATTTTGAATCATTAGTTTACGTCAACTGGTTGCGGAGATAATTGATATTTTAGTTCGCCGGCAAACGCAGTACGTTGCCCAATTTTATTCTTATGGCAAATATTTAAAAAACGATATCTCCGTTATTTACTAACCAATTTTGATAAAATTTGGTGTGTATTTGTGTGATAATTAATTGTTAATTTATTTTATTTCACTATATATGTTTTCTGGTTTTAAATGACTTGAAGGGAGAAAGTGTGTCAGTTTCCTTATACCGTTTATTTCATATTATATTGCCTAAATTAAAAATCTAAAGATGCTTACGGGAATCTGCACATAGAGACGCGTGTTTTGATGTATAATATCTAGGGGTAAGTCTTAAAATAAAAAAGCCTTATCCTATATAAATTTTTCATGTAGCGTATTATTAATATAGATACATACATACATTGTGTAAAAAACGTCCGTCCCCCCTCTTTAATTTTTCCTTTTTCCCCCCTATACATTGTATATAGAGAAAGTATTGTTTTCGTCAAAATTTTCGAATTTGAGTTGTTAGTGGATATATTCGTTTTAGTGCTCTCTGAATCCAAAAAAGTGGTTTTTGGCGTGGTGTCTGTCTGTCTGTCTGTCTGTCTGTCTATCTCTCTCTCTCTCTCTCTCTCTCTCTGTGTGTGTGTGTGTGTGTGTGTGTGTGTGTGTGTGTGTGTGTGTGTGTGTGTGTGTGTGTGTGTGTGTGTGTGCGCGTGTGGATGTAAACAAAGCTAGAGACGACACCAGTGGTCCGATTTTCATGAAATTTGGCATGTATGTATAAAGCCTTGGTATCTCCAGGCGTATTTTTCATTTTTTTGAATTTTTCATTTTTAAGGGTATTTACCCCATAAAAACCCATAAAAAATGACAAAAATCCAAATTTCTCAAAAACGGCTCTAACGATTTTGATAAAAATTTCATGCTTTTTAGTGCTTAAGATGACAAACAAAATGCCACCCCCCCGCATGTCTGTCAAAATTTAGGTTCTGAAGTTATGGGGCTTTAGGTAAGTAGTAAAACATTCATATTTTTCAAATTTCACAAAATCTGTGACCTCTAAAGAAAATATACTTGCAACCATTAAATTTGACTTGAAAAACTAAATAATCTAGTATTTTGAATCATTAGTTTACGTCAACTGGTTGCGGAGATAATTGATAGTTTAGTTCGGCGGTAAACGCAGTACGTTGTCGAATGTTATACTTATGGCAAATATTTAAAAACCGATATCTCCGTCATTTACTAACCGATTTTGATAACATTTGGTACATATTTGTGTGATAGTTAATTGTTAATTTTTTATATTTCACTAGATATGTTTTCTGGTTTTAAATGACTTGAAGGGAGAAAGTATGTGTCAGTTTCCTGATACCGTTTATTTTGTTTGTTAAGACAAACAATTCACCTTTGACAAAAATGGGGACTTTAGGGAGCATCAAAATTTTATTTTTTTTGTATATAGCATTTCCTTTTTAACTTTTCTTTGCCGATGGATAAAACATAAACATTTTCCATTTCTATGTCAGCGATCTTGCATACTCATAGAAACGGAGTGTTAGCTTATAGCAGTCCCAAGTAAGCAATTTTACTGCCTTGGGAAAGCAAAAAAGCTTGATTTTCAATAAATATCCAACAAATATCATCCAGAAGAACCCACACACAAAACTTTAATATGATAAGTTGAAAAATAAGAGAGTTATTGAGTCTTATTAGTTTCCCATAAGGTTAACATTGGACAACGTACCGTATTAAAAAATTCAATATCTCAGCAATCAGTATAGACATAGAACAAAGATTCAAAGTACTAAAATATTTGTTTTTTCAAGCTGAATTTAATGGTGCAAACTAAAGTTAGATTTTTTTAAATCTTTTTATTTGGAAAATGTTAAAAAGATTTTTTAGTTTACAAAGCATGCAAAAAGCCATGTGTTTTGTTGCTGCATCTATTAGGAAATTCAGTGTAGATAAGTTTAAAAAAAGTTTACTTGATTATCAATGTGCCTTTAGGAGATATTAATTTTTTTGTATAACACTGGCATCGGACTATAAATATCAAAAAAATTGAAAAAAAACTTTTTTTAATGTCCTAAATATAGAAAGATATTTTATGATTTATTTTTTCCTGTATTTGGCACACTTTACTTAATGTTACTGCAAATTTTCATAATAATTGGATTTAAAATGGCAAAGATATAAATTTTTTTCTTAAGCTACCTTTGAGCTATTTTTTTAGCAATCTTTTTTATGTTTATTTTTGAGCTCGGGAACAACAGAAACGACAGATTTGTACAAATTTCAAATGTCTGTAAGAAAAAAACGTTTGAGATAAGAAGCTAAAATTTGGTATTCTTCCATTGGCATGTTAAAAGATCAAAATCACCAAGTTTCATCAAATTCTGAGATGGTGGGTTACAAATCCTTTTTTTCTGGATGATTTGACTTGGAATGACCCTAATAGACATATACATAAATTCGAAAGAATGGTGTTTTTTGCTTCTGGGGCCCCCAAAACGAAAAGTTATCATGGTCTCGGGCTTAGGTCTTACCATAAGATATACGGTAATAGCTTCTTTTCTCTAGGGGAAATTCGCTAATATACAGGATGAATCACTCCTTATAAATTAAACAGGTTCTTGTCAACTAGAATTAATAGTTCCGACACGAGTCAGTGGGCGGGGAAGAAAGCTGTTTCGATTGACGGCAAAACAAAACAGACGCACTGCAACGCCCTCTCTCGTTGTGGTACAATTAACCCAAGGTCATTTTGCCTATCATCATATTATTATTTGTTCTGACACTCCAGACCTTATTGGAGTCCTTCGAGGGAGTTCCTTGGAGTGACGTTAATGAGAGCACATCAACATCAAGTCTTGGTTTAAGTCAAATAAGTCAATTACTCTTGTCACTTTTAACCCACTTGTCCAATTCCACCGCCTGACTTAATCCTGAGGCATTCATAGCCATAAATTGCTATTTTTAGACTGGTCAATGCATTTAATTTAATTCCACTATTCAAAATGTAACACTTATTTAAAATCGCCTAAAAATAAATGAATGAATTTAGATCTTCCAATTGACCCAAGTTTCTGCGCTATAACTTAAAACAAATTTTTAACAGGGTTTTTTACGTTTCTTCAGAGTTTTGAATGAGAATGTTTTCACTGCCGCGCGCTCGCTCCGCCGCTCACCTTCTTTCGATAATCAGGTGACCATTCACGTACGTGCTTTGCACGCCGTGCATTGCTCGTCATGCAATTCTACAACATTGGTCTTATGCGCCGTGCCGTACGTTTGTGGGCTTTCTGCGTGCGCGGCACGTCTCAAAAGACCAATGTTGAGACGTTGCATGGCGTGCAACGCACGTGGATGGTCACCTGAATGTTGTAGGCCTCCATTACATATGCATATTGTATCTCATTATTTTATTCTTAAATATTTACGTAACGATTCTTAATTTTTTTATAAATAACCTGATAAATTCTGTGAATATTTTATTGTTGACTTAAAACAATTATTTTATCCTCTTATACATGAAAAATTCAAAAAACCTGATCAATTAATTTTAAGAGCTTTAAGTGAAAAAAATGTGTTTGATATTTATTTATATGTGTTAATTGTGTTGGGACAATGCTATGATTTTTTATGGTATGGTTGATTTGAACCGTAGGAATTACAGAGTTTATAAATGCCTGAAACAGGCAAAGCATGTGCATATTGGTATAGATAAAGCCACAACTTTGCTCGGAAAAAAATCAGCTTGTTGACTACTAGACTTAGTGCAGTAGAATTAAGTGAAAAAATAGGTGGAAGTAGAAACAATTGTAACAAACATTATTCTTGTTGTAAATGGTAGGAATATGGTCCTAATTGACATATTAAAAATATACATCTGTAAAGTCACGGGAAACCGCTCAAAATCACATTTAAAAACGGCGGCTTTTCCTACCATATGCAAATTCTTGAAAATAGTCTCGACTGCATTTTTTATCCATGTTTTCCAAGATATTGACTTTGAACCACCACCAACTATTGTTGGGTGATTGGTTCTTAATTTTGACAGGGTACTCATTTTTGGCGGCCATCTTGGATCCGCCATATTGGATATAAATTATTTTTTCAAATGTGAAAATGGTGTTGTAAGACATCATTGAGGACTATATTTTGAACCTGAACTCAATGCAGAAATCGGTTTTTAAAAATCTCGATTCGTTAAAAAGTTATGCTCAAATAAAAATTCAGCCCAATACATTTCTTATGGACGTTTCATATTTTCAATGTTTTTTGGGATTATTTATCTTATAACTCCAGTTCTAAATAAAATATGCTGCGAGTTTTGGTCTTAAAATACTCAGTGATTTAACGTCTTTAATGTGAGGTATTGATCATTAAAATTGGACAAGTGCTGGATGAGCTATAAGACCAAAAGCAGCTTTAAAATTATTTTTTTCAAAATTTATTGTTAGTTAAAGATTTATATTTTATCCTAATTTTGTCCGATTTTTATTATTTATAGCTCAAATGAAAGCTGGTAGTTCACCGGCTGTCTTAAAACCATTCCGACCTGCAGACCATAGTTGGGGCTGGAGATATCAGTCTTTAAATAATTATGACATTTTTGGAAATTTCATTTTTATATTGGTTGGAAGTCCATACCTCACCTCAATCTCAAACGATTTAAATAAATAAAAGCTTAAATGATAGCCAATAATATACTGAGTTAATTAAAACCCAAAACTTGTTTGCGTCTCTGTTAGATTTCTATGTATGAGTCATTAATTATATACAGTTTACGAAAGTGAACAGATTTTTATGAGTAATGAATGGTCATAACTAAAATTAAGTAAGTCCGATTTTAATGAGTGATGTCTATAACTTACTGAGTAATTTGAGACCAGAACGAACGTTGTGACCCATTTAGAACCTGCGCTATAAATCTTTAACAAAAAACTAAATTTGAAAAAAAATAATTTTCAAGCTGCTTTAAGCCTTATAGCTCGTTCAACACTTGTCCGATTTTTAATGATCAATAGCTAACATGAAAGCCGTCAAATCACTGTGTATTTTAAGATAAAAACTTGCAGCATATCTTATTTAGAACTGGAGACATAAGATAAATGATCCCAAAAAATACTGAAAATATGAAACGTCCATAAGAATTTAATAGGGCTGAATTTTTATTTGAGCATAACTTTTTAACGAATCGAGATTTTTAAAAACAGTTTTCAGCATTGAGTTCAGGTTCAAAATATAGTCTAAAATGATGTCTCACAACACCATCTTTACATTTGAAAAAAATAATTTATATCCAATATGGCGGATCCAAGATGGCCGCCAAAAATGAGTACCCTGTCAAAATTAAGAACCAATCATCCAAAAATAGTTGGTGGTGGTCCAAAGTCAATATCGTGGAAAACATCGATAAAAAATGCAATCGAGAGACTATTTTCAAGATTTGCATATGGTAGGAAAAGCCGGCATTTTTAAATGTGATTTTGAGCGGTTTCCCGTGACTTTACAGATGTATATTTTTAATATGTCAATTAGGACCATATTGCCTACCATTTACAACAATAATAATTTTTGTTACAATTATTTCTACCTCTAACACTATTTCTACTGTACTAACTAGGTACATAAAATGTATTGTTAAATAAATCATTATAATAATTAGCCTATTATACATAATATACAATAATTTGTATTTGTATTTGACAAATTAATTATATAAATATATGTATATGTTTATATATATTTAAAGTCTGGTTCACCTTGTAGGCCTAATAATATCAATATTATTAAAATATAAAAAACCAGAGTACCCTTTTTTGTGTCATTTTTTATTTCATTAATAATTATTACTTAAATGTACACTGTGATCATGGCCTCAAGTCAAAACAGTGACAGTATTAATAACATAAAAAAATTTGCAAAAACAGCGTTCCCTGTTTTTTTATACATTAATAATTTTAGTTTAATAGTACTTTTACTTCAAATAGTTTTTTATACAGGGCTTGATTAACATCTAGGTTGCAGCCTAGGGCGCTAGCCAGCCTGGGCGCGCCACAGGGCACAAAATACTGGAAATGGGCAGGTTTCAAAAGTTCAGAAAAATCTAATTTCTTACTTTTAGCGGGACTTAATTGATTTTACTTAGCCGGTCAAGTTGCTCCCGCACGCGGGCAGAACGGTGAACCACGACTCAAAGTTATGCCCGCGTGCGGGAGCAACTTGACCGGCTCAACCCTTGAAAAAGCGTGGCGTTATTTTTTATTCGTGGCCACGCGAAACGTCGGGTTAGACTTTGGGACGCTTTTAAATGTTCGTGTGTTTGTCGTGAGTGTTACGTGTGATTTGTGAGTGTTTTCGTCAATTGACAAGCCCCAAAGGAAATCTTACTAAGGTGAGTGAAGCCCAAAAAATAGGAACGAAGTAATAATCCTCTCCTAAGAGACAGTCATTCAAAAATTGATTACGGATTTATCTAGTTGTTTTGAAGTAGGTTTTAAGAGAATATTGATTGTGGAATCTATCTAATGCCATTAAAGGAAAAATAAAATCTTTAGAAATAAATTGATAACGACGTAAATATTGATCAAAGGACTGTTAAATTTTAATATATTGTTCCTAAGGAAGTCGACTAAAGGTTCTATACAGGAATTTTTTCCCGATGCTTCTAAGCATAGTTACAATAAATCAAACACAAAGAATTGATTTTTTAATTCGTAAATCGTGTTTTTAGTAGGCCTAATATAACTCACAGTATAAACTAAACTATATACGTTAAAAATTATTTGAAAACAGTGCTAATAAGGCAATTAACTGGTTATTGGAATAAAGTAAGACTCCAAATTTTTACCAGCGTTTTTTACGTTTCTACAGCATTATGTATAAGAATGTTTTCACTGCCGCGCGCTCGCTCCGCCGTTCACCTTCTTTCGATAATCAGAGTTATAGGCTATGATCTTTGGGGTGCTAGCTAACCAAACGGGTTATTGAGAGGTACATACATATTACATATTAAAAATTCAAACTCCTACTTAAATGGGCTGCCCTATTTCAAGAAGCTATTACTTTTAACAACTACTCCCTCAAATATTATAGCTCATTTGAGTTTTGAAAAGGAACTTTAAAATCAAATCAAATATATCGTTATTCATTAAATTGTGCAGCTAAATGAAGAGTGTCAGACTTCATACATAAAAAAATATATTCTAAAAACCATTAAGTAGGCATGTGAGATAGCTCTTCAGAGGAGTACAAGAGATGTTCCACCAAAAAAAGTTTTAACTTCTTGGAAAACTATGTCAGATTCTTGAGGTCATCCGGAATTTATTTGAAAAATTGTATTCCCCTATAAGTTACTTTTTTCAAACAACTCCAGTCGCTGGGGTTCAAAGTTTAAGCAATCTCTTGTATTGTAGGGTTGGCTTCTAATCTCCATGAGAGGAATGTTATTTTGTTTTGCACACATCATACCTTTCTGTGGTTTGTACCAGAACATGTTGAGAAAACTGTCCAAAAACAATAATTCTTTGCATTTAGTTTTGACAGTCTTTTTGTCTCAATCCAAGAATAATTATAATAGCTTTTTATGAATTTTTAAAATTGAATTTAAATAAATACTTACTCTATAAGAATCCATGTGAATATACAAATGCAAAATATAAAATTTCTAAGGCTTTCCATTTGTCATATTATGAAAGTGACTAAAGTAGCCTTCTAACTAAACTGATCTCCGCCAGAAAAATATTTGTTCAATGCAGATTGTTTGGTAGCCCATTTGAGCTTATTAGCTGTTTTGATTTGTTAGTAAGAAAAAGAACTAAGAACTTAAAGTGGACATGACAAATCTGAATAATATAAGTAACATAATGTGAATATGAACAAGAAAAAAGCTGAAACATGAAAAACCAAATAAACCAAAGCATAGGTCAAATAAAATTATACCTATATATTCATAGACCATTTCTAAAAAATATTTATACTAGAAAACATTTTTCCCTTCCCAGGCAAAAAAACAACAATCAATCAGGAGGTGCTGGCACTCCTTAAAATCAGGCCATGAACCCACACAAACAGATTCAGCACATGTGAGAATGATACCCATCGATTTGTACATCGATGATGATACCTGGTAAATGATCCATTTAAAAGTAAGAGAGACAGTCGGGTCAACAGCCTAGATCTACAATGTGCTCAATATCTGTTCTCAGGCAATGTTTATCGCAGAACAAAGCAGCTAAATATACGGCTCACTTGAATATACACTAGTGTAGTTCATCATTCTTACTTCGTTTCTTCCTACAAAGAGGAAGGCACTGTCGTGAGGGTGGTGGTAGCATGGTATCAAAGGGCAAAAATAATTGTATACAACTTTTCAAAGTTACATATTTACGAGTGGCTTCAAGGGGCTTAAAGCCCCTAATGAGGGAAAATTCAAACGATCCTTTATTATAGTACAAAATACCTCCATATAGCAATCTTCATATACCCTATATTGATATCCAGCCTACCACATGATTTTCAATCAAGTATCAGCATCACATGTTTTATGTAAACAAAGCAAACGTTTTTAGATCCCAATGCTTTTTAAATGGCAGATATTTTACGTTATTTCTCGTTTTCTGGTGAATTTCAAGCAATTTCATTATTTTTCCCGCCATCACGGAATAGAGAACTTTAATTTGAACCCTCTCCCATCTTTGAACTTTAAATTGGATGCTTGAGTTTGATCCACTTTTTTTGGAAATATAGGTTGATGATGTATGTTAAAACCATATCATATATTTTCTATGCAAAACTAAAAAAATATATTCTATTATATATTTTTATATAATTTCAGTAGATAACTTTTTGGTTTTAATATAGTTTCAGTCATTTTTGCAATCAACTGTTCCCATTTACATTATTTGATTGAGTAGAATGCACTTTTTAATTAGATTTTTGGAGCCAATGATCGAGAGATTCACAATGAAAGTAATACCTGGAATAGTCTTGCTACAACAGCCAATGGATGTGCAATGGTCCAAATGAGGCCTCTAATGCTTTTGGCACACGTCAAAGGCTTCAGCGTCTTAGTTTAAATAAACAAATGCAAATGAGGGCTTACAAGTATTTTATGTTAAACTGTCTGGGCCACAACATGAAGTCATTTAGTAGTAAAGGCACATCGTCTAACCATTGCCAAGTGAAATTAGTCTTAGTTGATTTAATTTCTGGCCTTTGAATTAATGAATCAGTTATAGAAAAATATATATTTAATATCAAAAAAATTTAAAATCAGCAAGTCTTGACAAAGCATTTAAATTTGCACCTTAAACCTTGAGCAATTTCATATGGGTTTTGAGCAACTCGGTGGGCAACTCGGCGGGCAACCGATTGCCGGTGTTGTAGCGGGGCATTGAATCAAATGGGAGCCATTAGCCGTGAGCGATCGGTTGCTCAACTGAAAAAAGTTGCCCGCGCAGTTGCCGGGCGTGTCAGGCCCCGGCAACTGCGCAGGCAACCGCTGGGCAACCATTTGAGTCTCCCTGCCGTCGGGGGGCATTGGAGTATACGGCGCCTATTAGCCGTAGGCAACCAGTGCACTTTGCCTGCATTTGTAGGAAGAAACGAAGTAAGAATGCATACTGCAGTGGCGCGACTTTTTGGGCAACTGACGGCGTGCGCATGCGCTACACTGATTTGTCAAACATTATGAAAATAAATAAGGACTAACAGGAACTATTTTGGTGTGGAGTATCAAGTTTCTGCCTTTTAACATTTAAAAATGGCGGCCATTTATATATTTTTTAACCACTTTTTTACTTTTCATAGCTCAATATCTCACAAACTACTGATTTTAGGAAAAAACGCCAAGAGACAAAAAAGATGCAAAATCTAATCTTCTCTACAAAAATGTATAGTTTGCGTATGATCATAACACAAATAACAGAGCAGTGTTCAATTTTCTATAGTTATTACATGCAAAAATTACTCAAATATGCAGTAGTTTGACTCAAATGACTCAAATTTGCAGTAGTTTACATTTTTGTAAAGAAAATTAAAATTTGAATTTTTTTGTCTCTTGACATTTTTTAAATGAATCAGTAGATTTTTTCACTACTGGTAAATGCTATAATTGGCCTATATCTTTTAAAATAATAAATAGAATATAGTAGGAGTTTGTAATAAGATAGAAATTTTAATTGAAGACAATTTGATTGTTATTACCTTTATAAAAGCAGGCAATAGATAAGTCTTCAAAAGCGCGGGAGTATTGGTTTCTGCAGTTGTCCAAGAGTTGCCCAGCTCAGTTGCTGAACCGGGAGACTGACCGGGCAACTCACCGGCAATCGGTTGCCCGCCGAGTTGCCCACCGAGTTTCTCACGGCTAATAGCGGCCTAGCGAATTTCCCCTATAGGGAAGAAGCTATTACCAGTAGTGGGCAAGTGGCGTTTCTGGCCCAATCAAACTTTTTGACAGCTACTTCCGATCACGTGACCGGGAGTGACGTCACAGGCTGTGACGTAGCTGTGACGAGTCGGGGGTGGGGATTTAAAGTTTAAATGCCCGGCAGTGGTGGGTATTTAAATTTTAAATGTCCGGAAGTGGGGCAAGGTCGGTTGGGGATGTTTTTAAAAAAGATCTTGCATTTTCGGAAAATCCGAAAATGCAAGATATTTTATTTTTTATTTCTTTTTTACAAAAGTATTATTTTACAAGTTTGAAAAGTTTGCTCCCAAATTTGAAAAGTAAGTTGTTGTCGGTGCTGAAATTTCTTGCTTATTTTCATTTTTCTTGTTGTTGTAAGTTGGCAAAAACACATTTTTTCGTTTTGATTGTTTGTTGCATAAGGTTCTACAGATAAACCAAACCCAGGGGCTATAAGTTGTTTTAGTTCTTCACTAAAAATGTCCAAATCCTTGTAGGTTGTAAGATTGATAGTGTTGTAGTGAATCCCGCGAATGTTGAGAGACATGACTAGAGTTGTTAACTCGACGAGAGGTGTAGCACGAATGATTATTGCAAAGCCGGTGCTGCGGGTACCTCCGATGGTAGTGGGGGTAGTGGTGGGGTTAATGACAGGTGTTTGTATAATCACTTTGAATTTAATCGTTGCCACAATAGACCGAGTCAATGTTGCAATTCTTCTAGTTTATCCAACCGGTTCTTTTGATATGTTTTGCAACTACATTTACAGTAACAGAAAGAATTACATTTTGTACAAGCTTTTCCGTCAACTTGATCTTCAGGTATTCTAAAACATTTTTCTTTGCAACAATAAGTTATAAGTGTTAGATTATTTCTTTTGGATGACATGTTGGTTGTAGCTTGTCTTAAACAGAACTTAGCCTCTCAACGTTAAAGTTTCGTATCTATATAAAGTATTCGAATAAAACTATCGAATAATACTATCGATTAAAAGTTCAAGGTCATCCGTTTGAGCTTTAAAAAATATAACATATCAGTATATAAAAACATATACTGATATGTTGTTTTTTTATCTTTTTATTTAAAACATTTTTTTACAATATTTACAATGTTATTTTTGTGCGATGTGCAGAGTAAGTTCCGTAGAGTTGTTTCCGCTCATTCCGTGTGACACCAAATATAATGATCCTGGTTGGATTTCCCACAGATCTTCATTTTGCAGCAACTGGGCGAATCGTTTTGGAAGATATACTTGAAACTTTGGTTCATCACCCGGTGTAAATGGTGCATCGGATAAAGATGTGACGACTGCGTCTCCATGTGTTGTATCAATTTTCTTCATTTCATGAACAATATAATGTTTCTGTTCTTTTAGTTCTGAACATTTCTTGATAATTAGAGTATTTGATTTTGAATGCAAGTTGAATTGTTCAACTAAACATTGGAGAAACTGTTGTGATGCCATCCTTCACTGGGGATGTTGTCTGTTCGGAGTATGGAGTTGGTCTGATACTCGGGGTGTGTTGCCTCTTCGTTTAAATATTTTGGAAGAACCAAATTAAATTGGAAATTTCACATACACAAAAAACTTAATTTGGCATATGGAAGGTTTTCAAAATTATTTCCGTTACTGAATAGAAAATCTTCTTTATCCGTAAAAAATGGTGTTCTACTTTACAAAACTATATTAAGACCTCTATTGATGTATGCCTGCCCAGTCTGGGGCACTGCTTCGCAAGGTGCACTCAAGAAACTCCAGACATTTCAAAACAAGACCTTGAGAATAATCCTTAAGTGTCCATGGTTTGTAAGAAATGATCAAATCCACAGGGAACTGGGCGTTTCATCTTTTTTTTTTTCATTAATCTCTGCTTAATCCCGTACCCTTTTTACACCGGGACTTGGACTTCTAATTCTTTCATATTCCCATTATCTCTATTTAATTCTATTTCTCTCAGTTACTTATCAACTATTAACTCTTGAATTTATTCCATTTTTTTCTCCAATATTCTACTCCCTAATTTAGTTCCATAACCTTCAATAGCATGCTCACCTTCATTCAACTTTACTCACTGTACTTGACATGTACTTTATTTTTTATTTATTTATTTATTTTTTTTATCTAATCTAATATTCTATTTTCACTTGTATCTCTCATTATACCCTATACTGCTTTTATTCTAATTCTACTACTCTCTTTCGTTGAGGTACCTGCTTCCATACCGGTAATTTCCTTAGTCCAGTTAGTTCAAGTCAAATTCGGGGTCGTATTGCTAAGCTGTCAAATTCGTGTTAATTATTGTCCTCATTGGTAAGTCGTCGCATCCGGGAAATTATGGCGTGACCAATTCGTCACCCACTTGTCATCGTAGGGAGTTTACTACCTTGAACCCTGGCTTCCTCCTCCATGCTCAGACTTGCATAAGCCCATGAATTACTCTCCAAGTCCGAGCGGTCTGCTTCCAGAGGGTGACGTTCCTAATACAATCACTCAGGATGAGGGGGAATATCACCTTTGCTGTCCTCGCCGTCTCGAGAAGTTCCTCTCTCTCCGCATCCCAGGCTGGGCACCGAAGTAGAGCGTGCTCGGGGCTGTCCTCTTCATTGCAGCTATCACAAACGGGTGAATCCACTTTTCCCCACCTAAAAAGATATGACTTGAAAGCTCCATGGCCGGTCAAGAGTTGAACTGTCCAGAAGTTGGGGTCAATCTTGTAAGCAAGTCTTTCTTCAATGTCGTCGAAGAGCCCATATGTGTACCGGCCTTGTTCTGCCACGGTCCACTCTTCTTGCCATCTCTGTATAGCTTGCTGCCTTTCTTCTCCAATCGTCGTAGGGCGCAGTCCTTTCCTAATTAGCCTTCGCATGGATAGTTCTCTCATCTTAATGTCGATAGGCATTGCTCCCATTACAACAGTGAGAGCGTAGAAAGAGGTTGTTCTATACCCCCCTGAGAGAAGCAAGAGTATGCTCCTTTGAGCTGACCTAAGAGTGTTCTTGATTTGCACATTATCTAAACGGTGATCCCATATTAAACTTGCATAGGAGATAATCGGAACTGCCACTGTATCGTATAAGACTTTGAGGGAGCGCGGATCCACTCCAAAGGTATGCCTCGCAAGTCTCGCCAACTTTCCAAAGAGATTCTTAGCCTTGGTAGTGACCGCTTTAGCATGCTGAAGAAACCGCAACTTGTTGTCCAGTCTTACTCCCAAGTAGCCTATTTCGGTGACCGAAGCAACTTGTCTTCCGTACAGCCTAACTGCTGGTGGTCTCCTGTGGTCGAGTCCTCCTTTCAAAAGCATTATCTTGGTCTTGGTCAGTGAAATCCTCAGTTTGGCTTCGGAACTCCAAGTCTCCAGTATCCGACAAATTGGCCCAAACTTCTCCTCTAACTGCAATCTCGATCTGCCTTGAACCAGGATTACCGCATCATCCGCGAAGGCTATCACCTTCGTGCCAGCTGGGAAGTCTGCCCTTAGTAGGTCGTCCATCACCAGATTCCACAGAAGAGGCCCCAAGAGGGCAGAAGAGGGCGTTTCATCTGTCCAAGATTTTATTAGAAGCACCACTTTGAAATTTTTTACGAAACTCCCTATGGTATCAGGTGTACAACATTTTAATACCGGACGCCCATCCGACCTCAGACGACTGCGGCTTAAACCACGTTTACCTCAAGACGTACTGTTAACTTAAAAAAACAATTATAAAAAAAGAGGAGAAAGAAATAAGCAAGAACCGGGAATTGTGAAACAAGTTCAAAATGGACTGTAAATTGTGAAACAATTAATTTCATTTCATTGTGATTGGACATTACAGAGAGGCCAAAAAATTTGGCTGACCTCGATATTCGTTGTAAATATTGTTGTTAATAGTTATATTTTAAACATTAGCCTGTGTAGCAACATTGTAATTTTTGCTGAACGGTTAATAAAATTGTAAACAAAAAAAAGAAGAAAGACCGTTAACACATGTAGCAATTGACTACGATCCAGAACAATTTATACATGCACTTGTTCGTCGTCGTTTGTTTCCAGCATCGGACACGGAGGAAGATAAAAGCGATTACGATTTGGAAATAACATATTTGGACAACAGCAATGATGATCATACTTACAACACATAATATGTATTTTTTAAAACTTCCATTATTTGACCTTGACACTTAGGGTTTTTTTAAACTTGCATTATTTGACCTTGAAACTTAGGGTTTTTTTTTAAAACTTGCATTATTTTACCTTGACACTTGGATTTCTTTTTAAACTTACATCAGATAATCTTAATACTTAGGGGTTTTTTAAAATAAAAGAAATTTAACTGTTATTTACACTTTTTGTGGTGGGGGGAAAAGTGGTGGGGGTAATGTTATAAATAGGGGTAGTTTTAGAGTGGTTTTCATTATTACGGCAACTTTTGTGGAGAGCACACCTACGTCATGTATTACTGCATTAGTTGCGAAGAATCTTTTGAAGATGAAATTTTACTACAAATGCACAAATAAGTTTACCATAACAACGAAACAAACCAAGAAACAAATAACAATGCAGAAGAAGAAGAATATTTGGAAGATTTAGATCAAATCCTGGCTACCGTACAACAACAACTAAATTCAAGACCAAGTGTTATTCAATACGCACCCGGACCATCTTTGGATGTGGAATTATACGCCCGAGCTTTACCAGGTAGTGTAGTAACTCATTTTAAGATTGACAATGCTCAATTGCAACAAGCACAATTTATATCGAAAGCAAAAACATTAGTAACAGAAACATTGAACAATGAACTAAGAAGATTAAATTTTATAAAGTTAGGAATATTATTAGATACTGTATTTACAAATGTTCAGAATGAAACATCACCAAGAGGATTTTTAACTAAAAACAAAACCATCATGTTTGCATCAGATATAAGCTCAATTGTGGATGAATGTTTTGAAGAATTATTAACAAAATTACAAGAACATGAAGGAAGAGGTTCTGGATGGAGTTTGTTAAGTATAACAAGCTTAAATGTAAGAGTTCATAAACATGGATATGGAATGAGTGGGATATTGGGAAGTTGGAGAATTAGTGATGAGTGAGTGAGTGAGGGCTTTGCCTTTTATATGTATAGAAGATTCATTTATAATGAATTATAAATAAATTAATTAATTTTAAGTCTTATTCATTTATAATTAATCTTATTATAAAAAATAAGACTGATGATGGTCTTTGAAACAAGGCCGAAATATATCGTTCTTAAAAACTATTTGTTTTTTTTGTATAATTTAAGTGATGAGTAGCGAAAAATCAAATAATAATGTTTTTGTAAGCTCTATTAGAATAACATGGGAAATGAGTATGCAGGTTTGCTGCCACAAAAACGGAAATATTTCAAATTTTAGACCATTAACCATTAGATCTCATCTAGATGAAGCCATAAACCAAGTTTTAGCGAATTTACCCTATAGGGAATTAGCGAATTTCCCCTAAAGGGAAGAAGCTGTTACCGTAGTAATCATGGTAAGACCTAAGCCCGGGACCAAGATAACTTTTTGTTTTGGGGCCCCCAGAAGCAAAAAACACTATTCGTTAATTTTCATACATATATATATATATATGTATATATATATATATATATATATATATACATATATATATCTCCCTAAAGAAAAAAACATCTCTAAAGAAGAAAGAATGGCAATTAAGTCTTTAAAATCCAATGAAGAAATAATTATCCTGCCTTCTGATAAAAGCAACACAATAGTTATTTTAAATAAAAATGACTATATTCGAGAATGTGAAAAGCAACTTAGCGATAAATTAACGTATAAATTAGTTAATGAAGAACTAACTATTGACTTTCAGAAGAGAGTAAAAGACTTCCTAAATAAAGAAGGGCCTAAAGAAGGTTTAAATAAAGAAGCCCTAGCTCTTCTCGCACCTCCATCTCCTCGCACACCGGTGTTCTATATACTACCGAAGACACACAAACCTCAAAGACCTCCTCCTGGACGACCAATTGTATCAAGCTACGGATCTCCTACAGAGCGAATTTCTGCCCTGGTGGATGAAAACCTGCAACCGATGGTGAAACAATTACCATCCTACTTGAAAGACAGCCAACATCTACTGTCAAGACTGCAGGAAATCCCACAACCTTTACATTCAGAAACGCTCCTGGTGACTATTGATGTAGAATCACTCTATACCAATATACCGCATCAAGGTGGTCTAGATGCTGCCAAACACTTCCTTGACACCAGACCACCCCAAACAAAACCTTCTTCAAAATTTTTGTCCACCCTTATCCAAATGGTACTCACCATGAACAATTTTAAGTTTTTGGGGAACAATTATTTACAATGTAAAGGAACAGCGATGGGTACCCGTATGGCACCATCATACGCCAATCTTTTTATGGGTCTGGTAGAGCAAAATTTTCTCTCAAACCAAAATTTACAACCAGCAGCCTGGTTCCGTTTCATTGACGATATATTTGTCGTTTGGCAGCATGGCATGGATTCACTTCAAAAGTTTTTGGCTGATCTTAACAATTGTTCATGTCTAAATTTCACATGGACGGTTTCTTCAAAAACAGTGACGTATTTGGATTTAGATATTTTCTTAGAAGGTGGCAAAATAAAAACAAAAATCCATGTCAAAAAAACAAACAAAATGCAATATTTGCATTACAGCAGTTGTCACCCTGCTCACGTTAAAAAGTCCATTCCTAAAAGCCTTTCAGTCAAAGCTAAAGCTTTATGTACTGATCCTAAAGACTATAATGCTTATCTGAACAAATTAAACAATGCTTTCTCTCAAAGAGGTTATCCAAAAAAAGTAATAAAAAGACAATTCAAAAAACAAAAGAACCCCACTAAACCTAATGATTTCAAAGATGACCCAAAATTCATAACCTCTTACTTCCCCGGCCTTCATAAAATGAATTCTATAATGAAAACAGGATTTGAACTACTTAAGAACTCTCCCCTTACAGAAAATATTTTTTCTAGACCACCTAGAATGGTTTTCAAAAAACCGCAAAATTTGAAAAACATGCTTGTAAGGCCCAAGCTCGAAAATAACACGGATACAAGTCTCAGTTCCAACCATGGATGTGAACCATGTAAAAAACCGCGTTGCGGAATCTGTAAGATCATGTGCGAGACAGACCAATTTCGCAGTAACGTCACTGACAAAGTTTACCCGATCGTTGGTCACATGGATTGTTCATCAAACCATGCGATTTACCAGCTATCATGTAAACATTGCCCAAAACAATACATTGGTCAAACCTCAAACTCTTTAAGAGTGCGCATGACAGGACATCGGTTCTCAGTTAACCATAAAGAGACGAAAAAGCCTGTGGCCTTACACGCTGTCCAGCATGATGCTGAGTTTGAAGATTGTTTTGATCTTAAAGCTGTCCACAAAATTAATAATACTGAGAGCAAAGATCTCAATGAATTAAATTTAAGAACATATGAATTGGCTCATCAGCTAGTTTTAAGGTCAAAACAACCTCATGGACTCAACATCCGCTGAATTGTAAATAATTATCACTTCTTTATATGTAATACTTAAATAAATAGTTTGATTCCTCATCAACTGTCCTAAACCAACTTGACCAGCAAAACAAATTGTCTTCAGCTGTTAATTTATGATTATGCTTGTTATTTAGCTTGAAAAAGGTAAAACCGAAATATTGCTAAGTAAAAATGTTTTAATTATTTCGAAGTATATATATATATATATATATATAGGCCTATATTTATGTGTCTTTAAGCACGATAACTCGCGTAAAAATGGTCCGATTTTAATGAAATTTGGCATGGATGTGTTAAAGTAGTAATTATTCGGACGAGTTCGTAAACCAGCCCAATTGGACTACCGGAAGGGGGGGGGGGGGTAAGGGGGGGGTTAACCCCCAAAAATGGGTTTTTTGAGTTTTTACATAAAAAAATATTCCAATTTTTGTTTACACCGTTGAATTCAGCTAAAAAAAACAAACAATTTAGTGTTTTGAATCACTGCTCTATGTCCATTGGTTACCGAGATATTGAAAGTGGTAAACACAGTACGTTGTCCCAATGTTAACCTTATGGGAAATAAGTAAAATTCTATATCTCTCTTATTTCTCGACATATCTTGATAAAACTTGGTAAATGGCTTCTTATAGTTCAGATCTACTAAATATTGAATTAAAACCACCCAGTTTTAATATACCAGTAGCAGCAAACCTGTATACTAATTCCCCATGTTATTCTTATGGAGCTTACAAAAACATGCCAAATCTCGCTATGTTGGATTGAAATATGTTGGTTTGCATTTGAAATTCGCTGAGTATGCAGGTCTGCTTCAACGGGGGTATTATCATGATATGTTGATAAATAACCGAGATATTGAATTTTTACTTATTTCCCATACAAGGTTAACATTGGGACAACGTACTGTGTTTACCACTTTCAATATCACGGTAACCAATGGACATAGAGGAGTGATTTAAGATATTAAATTGTTAGATTTTTTGAGCTGAATTCAATGGTGCCAACAGAAATTGGATAAATTCGATTTATCTATGTAAAAAAACTCAAAAACCTCATTTTTGGGGGGTTTATCCCCCTTTACCCCCCCTTCCCATGGTCCGATCTGGTTGGTTCACAAAATCGTCCGAACGATTACCACTTGACACATCTGTAACAAATTTCATGAAGAGCGGACCATATTTACGGCCGCTATCGTGTTAACAGACATATATACAGATATATATATATATATATATATATATATATATATATAAATTCGAACGAATGGTGTTTTTTGCTTCTGGGGGATCCCAAAACGAATAGTTATCATGGTCTGGGGCTTAGGTCTCACCATGAGTACTACAGTAATAGCTTCTTCCCTATAGGCAAAATTTACTAAAAAGTCAATGTGAACATAGGTCCCATCTCGTTTCGTTTCTTGTACGTCTCTCTTACATAATGCAACATAACTTTAAATGGCTTGAGGTACCAGCTTCAATCTTGGAATGTCTACTGTAAAGGTAGATTTGTTGTAATTGCTACGACACAGTTTATTGAATCTGTAACTGACTTGATTGACAAAAATGAGAAAGATATAATTATTTTCGTGGACTTGTCAAAAGTATTTGTCAAAGTTTCCCACAAAATGCTATTAACTATCACTGTTAGGCATTGATAGGTATGAACTTAATTCGATCAAAACATACTAATGTCATTAGTTTGTATAAAAATTATCTGACCTGAGTAACCGTAATAGATTGCTGAAAGTCTTCTCTTAAAGATGTAATCAGAGATATTCCACAAAGGTCAATTTTGGCCCCTTTTTGTTTTGTCTTCTATCTTTAAGACATACCAGAACTGAATTATAACGGAACCGCAACTTCTGCTTATATGCTGATGACATCAACCTTTTAGCAGTCTGTAGATGAGATAGAATTATCCTCCTTTCCAAATCTTGCAACTTCAATCCAATTTCTTGTATGCAACAATTTTATTTAAAATCCAAACAAAACTAATCACATTGAATTTAATAATTTAAATAGACGATTAGTTCCAGTTGGTTGATATGCTACTGCATACACAAAGATATATACAAAAACTGTATCACTGCAAAGGTGAAAGTTTGTCAACCTCCAGTATGTGTTAATGGTTAATGTAACAATTGTTTAATTTTCTTTATTTTTAATCCCTAGTCCTATGGTCATATGCCCTTGCTTGTTGTTCATGACATGTGAAGAATAGGAAGCAGAAAATGGTCCAGTTTCTTGTTCTTGTAGTGTCTAACAGGGATATGCTCAATATTTAATTAGAAAAGGTCAATTGATGTAAACTCAGAGTCAATTGAAGATGGAATTATAAGGGCTAAGTCAAAAACATTACTTCTAAACTACTTTCAGTGAAGGTCATTAGGCTATTCATGATCAGTGTTTGGCGCCACCCAGGCTTTTCATGAAGTGCCCATCTAACCTGGGCGTGTACTGTAAGTGAATGGTTTTATTAAAATTGCAGTTCCTATATATGACCCACCAAGGGAAAAGGGACCTTGACTTCCATTTTTTCGAAATTGAGTTATTAGAATATCCTTAATCTACATTAAACACCTATCAAACTGTGAAATAATTTTCAAGATATCTTAAAAAATGCCTGAGTTATAAAGGTTTGAATTTAAAATATTAAAAACATCAATTTTAGGAAATCGAGGTCTAAAGTTTTGCAAATTTCTAACCTGAATTTTTATGTTACTACTCACATTACTGGTTAAGTTTTATATATCATTTTGTCAGAAATTTAAAGCAGAATATGAATTCACCATTGAATTTGTGTCAACTGTTTGTATTTTTTGTCAAATTTTGCTGAAATAGGTAGAAGTAATGAAAAAAACACAACGTCGTATAGACAAAATGTCTTGTTACATGATAAAAACCAAAGTTAATTTTAATTTTATACTCAAACTAGAGTAACCCCGTGCAGCGCAAAGCGCCGCAAAAAACTGATATTCATACTATTATTTTTCATTATAAAGACATTGGAATAATATAACATCTAAACAATTAAACAAATTTTATGTCATTTGTTCTGTAATTAGAAACTTAATTATACATTTTAATCACCACTGAACTACTTCAATGAAATAAATTACAACATGAACCAAGGAAGTTAGCAACCGCGAACCCGGGGGGGGGAGGGCTCAACTTCTCCCAAACATGAAAAATATGCAAAAAATGGGAAAACACAATTTTTTAAATTGAGGCAGGAAAATCTCTCAATTGTGTCGTCTTCGGTAGATTTCTTAATTGTATTTTTTAGAGGATCGGTGATCAAAACTCTTTTATCCCCGTCGGTCAAATATGAGTATTCTTCACTATACCGGATTTCCAGTCTAAGTTTTCCAATAGCTGACTTTTTATTTTATGTATGACATTAAACCTCTTACAGGGAAAGCTATTATTTTTTGCTCCTTTTAGGTATATATTTCAATTTTTGAAACTTATTGCAACTTAATAATATGGCGGAAAACATTATTTTTTCTTATAGAACACCCTGTATTTTAAGTTCAGTTTTTTGGATTCTGAACTTAATTTTAAGAACTATTTATTCCATACACCAAAACATATAATCATATGTTCATATGTTTAAGAACATATTTTTATACACCAAATTGTTGTGAAGATATATGATCAGTTTAAGTTTGATATTTGAAATGTTGTCGTTGGTAGTCTGTATAACGAAAACAGTTGGGTAAATAAGCAATACTAATGGCAAAAGTGCCGTAAAAATGTGATTGTTGTTGAGATTCAATCATATAAAACAAGTTTTATTGATATTCACTCATGGCATGGTATTATTTAGAATATTCTCACATTCCGTAAGTAATACATAGTTTGGCACAGTTACTGGATCAAATTTGAATTTGTTAACTCTTAAATTCTCATAACTTCTGAACCTGAATTTTTACTGACATGCGGGCGGTGTCATTTTGTTTGCCATTTGAAGCGCTACAAACGTTTGATAAAAGTTATCAAAATCTTTAGAGCTATTTAAAAAAAATTGATTTTTGTCGATTGTATGGGATTTTTATGGGGTAAATACCCTTAAAATCTAAAATTAAAAAATAACCACATTACCACATTCAAAAAACAAAGCCTGGATATATCATAGTTTTATACCTTCATACCAAATTTCATGAAAATCGAACAATTGGTGTCATCTCTAGCTCTGTTTACGTACATCAACACACACACACGCACATACGCACACACATACGCATCACTTCACACACACAGACACCACTCTGAAAACAACTTTTTTGGATTCGGGGAGCACTAAAATAAATATACCCCCTAACAACTCAAATTAAAACATTTTGACGAAAATAATACTTTCACCGAAAACTATTTTTGAATTCGGGGAACACTAAAAGAAAATATTTCCACTAAAAACTCAAATCAAAAAGTTTTTACAAAAAAAACTTTCCCTCTATGTTATGGCAAAGGTGGAGGGAGTAAAAATGACAGGAAAATTAAAAAATGTAATACATACCAAAAATCAACATAAAAATAAGGGATTCTATCATAATAAGTTTAAAACTGTCTGACATGAAATGAAAAAGCTAGCTCAGAAAACCTAAGGCTGGACATTCGGTATAAACAATTGTAAAACATCTAGAAAGTTAAAATATGTTATCTTTCATGTTCTTTGAAACACAATTTTACACATTGAATTACCACTATCCTACTTAATAAAGTAAACTCATAACATAAACAAACAAGTTATGACGGTAAATCATGTGCTTTAAAATTAAGCTTTATAATCAGCTGATCTGTGCTGTTATTCTTAGTTGATCAGTAAAAATAATACAAATAAATAGAAAATATTTTATATTCCACTTCTAAAATATAATATGAAAGAATGTTTAACTTTTAAGTCAAATGTCCATATAAAGAGTTAATTACCTTTCATTTAACACAACCTGCATGTAAATCGTTCCGATAGAACTCCAGATCGCACTTGAAATAGGCTAAAAACTTTAACCTATGTTATTTTCTGAAGTGATTTTAATTTCCGTTCTTGGAAATTGAGTGGATTAACAGCTGAAATCGAAAAAATGGGCAAATATAGATACAACCTTTTATTTGGTACCAGCCGTGTGCAAATCAGTCCAATAGCATGGTCAAGCTCGCTGACAAAAGTTGAATTTTTTCCCTATGTTAAATCTCCATAAGAAAAGTGTATTTTCCTTTGAACCCGATTAACATAGACGTTTTCAAATGTAGCATTCATCGTAAGTCTCAAAATGACATTTAATATGAGTGTAAACCATTAAAACCGACCTTTTACAATTTGCCATTGTAATAAACATTTGGACCATCAACGTTATTGAAACCAGCTGTTTCACATAATTAAGTAATTATAATACTAAACAATTTGTCAATCAAATATTATTTTCTATTTACACCTATAAAACTCTATAATTTAAATAATATAAATCTATTTTTTTCTTTCCATTTAATAATACATGATAATGCATACAATTTATGTACTGGCCATGATAAACCAAATGCTTCTTGAGCGTTTGCTCTTTTCCCGTCGTTAGACAAAGTACCTCGTGTCTTCACAATCAGCTGAATGAATGACTGTCAAATCATATCATTGCAAAGGTTTGTAAATGTCGATTTTTTAAATTTAAAATACCCCCGTTGCAGCAGACCTGCATACTCAGCGAATTTCAAGTGCAAAAGAACATATTTCAACCCAACACAGCGAGATTTGACATGTTTTTCTAAGCTCTATAAGAATATCATGGGGAATGAGTATGCAGGTTTGCTGCAACGGGTATGTTAAAACTGGTTGATTTTTATTAAATATTTAGTAGATCTGAACTAGAAGAAGCCATTTACCAAGTTTTATCACGATATGTTGAGAAATAAGAGATATATAGAATTTTACTTATTCCCCATAAGGTTAACATTGGGACAACGTACTTTGTTTACCACTTTAAATATCTCGGTAACCAATGGACATAGAGCAATGATTCAAAATACTAAATTGTTTGTTTTTTTGAGCTGAATTCAATAATGTCAACAAAAATTAGATTATTTTTATTTTTGCATGTAAAAAACTCAAAAAACCCATTTTTGGAGGGGTTTATCCCCCTTTACCCCCCCTTCCGGTGGTCCGATCGGGCTGGTTTACGAACTCGTCCAATTGATTAGCACTTTGCATGTCTGTACCAAATTTCATAAAGATCGGACCATTTTTACGGCCGCTATCGTGCTAACAGATATATATATATATATATATATGTATATATATATATATATATATATATATTTATTTATAAATTCAAACGAATAGTGTTTTTTGCTTCTGGAGGCCCCAAAACTAAAATTTATCATGGTCTTGGACTTAGGTCTTACCATGAGACCTACGGTAATAGCTTCTTCCTATAGGGGAAATTCGCTAAAAGTAAGATACCTTACGTAAAAGTGAATAAAACCTGCAAATATAGAAAAGTTGAGCTTTTAGCGAATTTCCCCCATAGGGAAGTAGCTATTACCGTAGGCGGCACGGTGAGACTTAAGCCCGGGACCATGTTATTTTTTCATTTTGAGGTCCCCAGACCCCAAAAACACCGTTCGTTCATTTTCATATATAAGTATATATATATATATATATATATATATATATATATATATATATATATATATATATATACCTGTCCGTAGGCGCGATAACTTTTGTAAAAAAGGTCCGATCTTGATGAAATTTGGAACAAACGTGTAAAGCATCATTCATGACTTCGAGTTCGCAAACCAGCAAGATTGATTTACTCTAAGAAGGTTTTTTTTTCATAAAATAAAATTTATTTTCAAGATTTAACACCTTTTTACTAATTATTTTTAAACTTAATTGTCAAAATTGAATTCAGCTTAAAAAAACAAACAATTTGGCATTTTGAATTATTATTCTACGTCAATCCTTAGCTTAGATATTGGATAATATTGGATGTGCTAAACATAGAACGTTGTCCAATATTGTTTTTAATTTTTCCCTCCAAAAAGTATAGTCACCCTGATTTGAGATGTTTTTAAGAAATACAATTCTGAACATATGATTCAATTTGCAGGTGTTGAATATTTTATTTGTGTTTATTTTGAATAGAGTTTATTGACCAAGATTTTGCAGAAAATATATACTATATCAAAAAATACAAATTATTTTTAAATTTAATAAAGAAAGTAAGAGCATTTGGAGGGGGGGATGTCTTGGTCTAAACTGCCTGAAAATGTAGCATAATATATGATATGTTTAATTATGAGGATTGATAATATGTTTTATTGAAATTGGCTGGAGATGTAGGTCTGTTGCAACAGGGATGTTTTAATTACTATAAAACTGACCATATGATTGAATTGAATTTTTTCATGAGATTAAATTATTTGTTTGTTTTGAGTGTTTTGAGTTCATTGGTTATATGTTTGTTGACATTTATATTCTATAACAAGATTACAGTTATTAATACCCCCGTTGCAGCAGACCTGCATACTCAGCGAATTTCAGATGCAACACAACAAATGGTATTTCAATCCAACTTAGCGAGATTTTACATGTTTTGTAATCTCCATTAGAATAACATGGGGAATGATTATGCAGGTTTGCTGCAACAGGTATGTTAAAACTGGTTGGTTTTAATTCATTATTTAGTAGATCTTAACTAGAATAAGCCATATACCAAGTTTTGTCAAGAAATGTTTAAAAATATGTAAGATATAGAATTTTTTTATGTCCCATAAGGATAACATGGGGAATGATTATGCAGGTTTGCTGCGAATAAAAATTGAAATTTCGGGGATTTTAGACTAAAATACATTAGATCTCATCTAGATGAAGCCACAAACCAAGTTTTATCCAGATATTTTGAGAAATAAGCGATATATAGAATTTTACTTATTCCCCATAAGGTTAACATTGGGACAACGTACTGTGTTTACCACTTTCAATATCTCGGTAACCAATGGACATAGAGCAATGATTCAAAACACTAAATTGTTTGTTTTTTTGAGCTGAATTCAATGGTGCCAATAAAAATTTGATAAATTTTATTTTTCCATGTAAAAAACTCATAAAACCCATTTTTGGGGGGGTTTATCCCCCCTTACCCCCCCTTCCGGTGGTCCGATCGGGCTGGTTCACGAACTCGTCCATTCAATTACCACTTTACATGTCTGTTCCAAATTTCATTAAGATCGGATCATATTTACGGCCGCTATCGTGCTGACAGACACATATATATATATATATATATATAGATAGATAGATAGATAGATAGATAGATATATAAAAATTCGAACGAATGGTGTTTTTTGCTTCTGGTGGCCCTAAAACGAAAAGTTATCATGGTCTCGGGCTTAGGTCTTACCATGAGACCTAAGCCCATGGGTCCTCTGGAAGTCTCAGACGTACTGTCCAAAGGATTTGAGAAGTTGATTTTCCCCCATGTTAAATCTCCATAATAAAAGTTTTTTTTTCATTTTTCACACATTAATTAAATATTTTCAAAATTCAAACAAAACCTGCACATATAGAGCCGATAAGCTTGTTTTGGTACAACCCGCATGTAAATTGCTCCAGTAGTACGGCCAGGCTCGCTGTCATAAGCTTCAAATTTCTTCCCTATGTTAAATCTCTATACGAACGGTTTATTTTCCATTTTTGACCCATTTCAATAAAATATTTTCAAAATTCAAATAAAACCTGCACATATAGGGCCGATAACCTTCGTTTTGGCACAACCAGCATGTAAATCGGTCCAGTAGAACGCCAGGCTCGCTGTCATGAGCTTTACAAACGTTTTTCAATATATAAGATAATGTTAACAAAATATAACATTATATAGGTGTCTTGAGCTTTTACCTTTTTATTTGTTGGCCTTCTAGTACAGTTTTGTTTGTTTTGAAACTTCAATTGGACCAGTAGCTACGTCGTCGACTACTTCTATTGGAAAATCATGTATATTTTCATGATATGATTCCTGGATCAGAGCTTAGCAAGTCTTGCATTCATTCCTCACAGAACTCTCGGATTTTCTTAACTTCAATGTGTTGAAATAGCATCGGGGAAATCAAGGTCAAGGCCAAGGATCAAAGTTCTCCAGATTGCAAGGGATTCGAAAAAAAATTAACCATGTTAAAATTTAAATTTAGGTGTAAGATGGTCCAAATATTGTTTGGAAACATATAAACATTAAGAAAATATAAAAATCAGAAAATGTGTTTTTGACCCTATCCTCTAAAACTTGCTGTCCTATAAAATTTTGTCTGGGAAGATAAGGTCCCTTTCCCCTTGGCGGGTCACATATGATATGAAAAACAGGGTATTTCATGAAGTACAAAGCAGATCTATTTTGCCATAGGGAAGCCTTTCGTTATAAATGGAAAACATACTACCGTAACTTTTTTGCTATATCCCAAATGAAAACATTCATATCAAATTTTATAGTTTGGTTTGTTCTTATAGTTTTCGTTGGAATTGATTGGAGGTACCTTAAATAAAAGTTCAAGTTTTTCTTTTATGTATTTTTAAATGAATCAACTCATACGTCATTACCACAGATAAAGGAATGGAATCCGTTCCTTTCTCTGTGGTCATTACATTTGCATTGTAATTCAGTTGACTCTCGCTTTAACTCAAAATTTAATGTACTACGGCTTTTCTTTAATTTACATAAAACTTAAAGGTAATTTTTTAATAAATACACCTTACAGGGGTATTTTGAACTAAATTTGGGATATAGATTATGTGAACCAAATGAAAATTCAAGTTACAGAGGTAAAAGTGATGCTAGACCGGATATGTCTCTTGACACGTGACCTGTACCACAAGAGTTTCGACTTATACAAGCCACAGAAAAAACTTTAAATACTGTATTAAGAAAAAACTTTGACTCATAGAGGTAAAGTGCAAGTTGAATTTGGTTTAGCTACAGTATTTCGAGTTAAAGAGATCATTCTGTAAAATTATTTGGATCGTGCCAATAGTGATAGTCACAACCCACACCTTCCCCTGGTGTTACAGGAGGATGTGCATGGATTGTTGGCAGAGGAAGGCCAGAATGAGGCAGTCCCATGGGCTAGTCTGTGGCCCCCAACAGTGTCACCACTTCGCCACAGTGCGTGCAATGTCGCTACCTGCAATGCCAATAGTGATAGTCAAAACCCACACCTTCCCTGCTGTTACAGGAGGAGGTGCATGGATTGTTGGCAGAGGAAGGCCAGAATGAGGCAGTCCCATGGGCTAGTCTGTGGCCCCCAACAGTGTCACCACTTCGCCAAAGTGCGTGCAATGTCGCTACCTGCAGTGCCAATAGTGATAGTCACAGCCCACACCTTCCCTGCTGTTACAGGAGGAGGTGCATGGATTGTTGGCGGGGGAAGACCAGAAGGAGGCAGTACCATGGGCTAGTCTGTGTCCCCCAACAGTGTCACCAGTACGCCACAGTGCATGCAATGTCGCTACCTGCAGTGCCAATAGTGATAGTCACAACCCACACCTTCCCTGCTGTTACAGGAGGAGGTGCATGGATTGTTGGCAGGGGAAGACCAGAAGGAGGCAGTACCATGGGCTAGTCTGTGACCCCCAACAGTGTCACCACTACGCCACAGTGCATGCAATGTCGCTACCTGCAGTGCCAATAGTGAGAGTCACAACCCAAACCTTCCCTGCTGTTACAGGAGGAGGTGCATGGATTGTTGGCGGGGGAAGACCAGAAGGAGGCAGTACCATGGGCTAGTCTGTGTCCCCCAACAGTGTCACCACTACGCCACAATGCGTGCAATGTCGCTACCTGCAGTGCCAATAGTGATAGTCACAACCCACACCTTCCCTGCTGTTACAGGAGGAAGGCCAGAATGAGGCAGTACCATGGGCTAGTCTGTGTCCCCCAACAGTGTCACCAGTACGCCACAGTGCATGCAATGTCGCTACCTGCAGAGCCAATAGTGATAGTCACAACCCACACCTTCCCTGCTGTTACAGGAGGAGGTGCATGGATTGTTGGCGGGGAAACGCCAGAATGAGGCAGTACCATGGGCTAGTCTGTGCCCCCCAAAAGTATCACCACTTCGCCACAGTGCATGCAATGTCGCTACCTGCAGTCCCAATAGTGATAGTCACAACCCACACCTTCCCTGGTGTTACAGGAGGAGGTGCATGGATTGTAAGCGGGGGAAGACCAGAATGAGGCAGTACCATGGGATAGTCTGTGTCCCCCAGCAGTGTCACCACTACGCCACAGTGCGTGCAATGTCGCTACCTGCAGTGCCAATAGTGATAGCCACAACCTACACCTTCCCTGCTGTAACAGGAGGAGGTGCATGGATTGTTGGCGGGGAAAGGCCAGAATGAGGCAGTACCATGGGCTAGTCTGTGTCCCCCAACAGTGTCACCACTTCGCCACAGTGCGTGCAATGTCGCTACCTGCAGTGCCAATAGTGATAGCCACAACCCACTCCTTCCCTGCTGTTACAGGAGGAGGTGCATGGATTGTTGGTGGGGGAAGACCAGAAGGAGGCAGTACCATGGGCTAGTCTGTGTCCCCCAACAGTGTCACCAGTACGCCACAGTGCATGCAATGTCGCTACCTGCAGTGCCAATAGTGATAGTCACAACCCACACCTTCCCTGCTGTTACAGGAGGAGGTGCATGGATTGTTGGCGGGGGAAGACCAGAAGGAGGCAGTACCATGGGCTAGTCTGTGTCCCCCAACAGTGTCACCACTACGCCACAGTGCATGCAATGTCGCTACCTGTAGTGCCAATAGTGAGAGTCACAACCCAAACCTTCCCTGCTGTTACAGGAGGAGGTGCATGGATTGTTGGCAGGGGAAGACCAGAAGGAGGCAGTACCATGGGCTAGTCTGTGTCCCCCAACAGTGTCACCACTACGCCACAATGCGTGCAATGTCGCTACCTGCAGTGCCAATAGTGATAGTCACAACCCACACCTTCCCTGCTGTTACAGGAGGAGGTGCATGGATTGTTGGCGGGGAAAGACCAGAATGAGGCAGTACCATGGGCTAGTCTGTGTCCCTTACAAGTGTCACCACTACGCCACAGTGCATGCAATGTCGCTACCTGCAGTGCCAATAGTGATAGTCACAACCCACACCTTCCCTGCTGTTACAGGAGGAGGTGCATGGATTGTTGGCGGGGGAAGACCAGTAGGAGGCAGTACCATGGGCTAGTCTGTGTCCCCCACAAGTGTCACCACTACGCCACAGTGCATGCAATGTCACTACCTGCAGTGCCAATAGTGATAGCCACAACCCACACCTTCCCTGCTGTTACAGGAGGAGGTGCATGGATTGTTGGCGGGGGAAGACCAGAAGGAGGCAGTACACTTGTGGGGGACGCAGACTAGCCCATGGGCTAGTCTGTGTCCCCCACAAGTGTCACCACTACGCCACAGTGCATGCAATGTCGCTACCTGCAGTGCCAATAGTGATAGTCACAACCCACACCTTCCCTGCTGTTACAGGAGGAGGTGCATGGATTGTTGGCGGGGAAAGACCAGAATGAGGCAGTACCATGGGCTAGTCTGTGCCCCCCAAAAGTATCACCACTTCGCCACAGTGCATGCAATGTCGCTACCTGCAGTGCCAATAGTGATAGTCACAACCCACACCTTCCCTGCTGTTACAGGAGGAAGGCCAGAATGAGGCAGTACCATGGGCTAGTCTGTGCCCCCCAAAAGTATCACCACTTCGCCACAGTGCATGCAATGTCGCTACCTGCAGTCCCAATAGTGATAGTCACAACCCACACCTTCCCTGCTGTTACAGGAGGAGGTGCATGGATTGTTGGCGGGGAAAGGCCAGAATGAGGCAGTACCATGGGATAGTCTGTGTCCCCCAGCAGTGTCACCACTACGCCACAGTGCGTACAATGTCACTACCTGCAGTGCCAATAGTGATAGCCACAACCTAAACCTTCCCTGCTGTTACAGGAGGAGGTGCATGGATTGTTGGGGGGGAAAGGCCAGAATGAGGCAGTACCATGGGCTAGTCTGTGTCCCCCAACAGTGTCACCACTACGCCACAGTGCATGCAATGTCGCTACCTGCAGTGCCAATAGTGATAGTCACAACCCACACCTTCCCTGCTGTTACAGGAGGAGGTGCATGAATTGTTGGCGGGGGAAGACCAGAAGGAGGCAGTACCATGGGCTATTCTGTGTCCCCCAACAGTGTCACCACTACGCCACAGTGCATGCAATGTCGCTACCTGCAGTGCCAATAGTGATAGTCACAACCCACACCTTCCCTGCTGTTACAGGAGGAGGTGCATGAATTGTTGGCGGGGGAAGACCAGAAGGAGGCAGTACCATGGGCTAGTCTGTGTCCCCCTACAGTGTCACCACTACGCCACAGTGCGTGCAATGTCGCTACCTGTAGTGCCAATAGTGATAGTCACAACCCACACCTTCCCTGCTGTTACAGGAGGAGGTGCATGGATTGTTGGCGGGGGAAGACCAGAAGGAGGCAGTACCATGGGCTAGTCTGTGTCCCCCACAAGTGTCACCACTACGCCACAGTGCATGCAATGTCGCTACCTGCAGTGCCAATAGTGATAGTCACAACCCACACCTTCCCTGCTGTTACAGGAGGAGGTGCATGGATTGTTGGCGGGGAAAGACCAGAATGAGGCAGTACCATGGGCTAGTCTGTGCCCCCCAAAAGTATCACCACTTCGCCACAGTGCATGCAATGTCGCTACCTGCAGTGCCAATAATGATAGTCAAAACCCACACCTTCCCTGCTGTTACAGGAGGAAGGCCAGAATGAGGCAGTACCATGGGCTAGTCTGTGCCCCCCAAAAGTATCACCACTTCGCCACAGTGCATGCAATGTCGCTACCTGCAGTCCCAATAGTGATAGTCACAACCCACACCTTCCCTGCTGTTACAGGAGGAGGTGCATGGATTGTTGGCGGGGAAAGGCCAGAATGAGGCAGTACCATGGGATAGTCTGTGTCCCCCAACAGTGTCACCACTACGCCACAGTGCGTGCAATGTCGCTACCTGCAGTGCCAATAGTGATAGCCACAACCCACACCTTCCCTGCTGTTACAGGAGGAGGTGCATGGATTGTTGGCGGGGAAAGGCCAGAATGAGGCAGTACCATGGGCTAGTCTGTGTCCCCCAACAGTGTCACTACTACGCCTCAGTGCATGCAATGACGCTACCTGCAGTGCCAATAGTGATAGTCACAACCCACACCTTTCCTGCTGTTACAGGAGGAGGTGCATGGATTGTTGGCGGGGGAAGACCAGAATGAGGCAGTACCATGGGCTAGTCTGTGTCCCCCAACAGTGTCACCACTACGCCTCAGTGCATGCAATGTCGCTACCTGCAGTGCCAATAGTGATAGTCACAACCCACACCTTCCCTGCTGTTACAGGAGGAGGTGCATGGATTGTTGGCTGGGGAAGACCAGAAGGAGGCAGTACCATGGACTAGTCTCTGTCCCCCAACAGTGTCACCACTACGCCTCAGTGCGTGCAATGTCGCTACCTGCAGTGCCAATAGTGATAGTCACAACCCACACCTTCCCTGCAGTTACAGGAGGAGGTGCATGGATTGATGGCGAGGAAAGGCCAGAATGAGGCAGTACCATGGGCTAGTCTGTGGCCCCCACCAGTGTCACCACTACGCCACAGTGCGTGCAATTTCGCTACCTGCAGTGCCAATAGTGATAGTCACAACCCACACCTTCCCTGCTGTTAGAGGAGGAGGTGCATGGATTGATGGCGAGGAAAGGCCAGAATGAGGCAGTACCATGGGCTAGTCTGTGGCCCCCACCAGTGTCACCACTACGCCACAGTGCGTGCAATGTCGCTACCTGCAGTGCCAATAGTGATAGTCACAACCCACACCTTCCCTGCTGTTACAGGAGGAGGTGCATGAATTGATGGCGAGGAAAGGCAAGAATGAGGCAGTACCATGGGCTAGTCTGTGGCCCCCACCAGTGTCACCACTACGCCACAGTGCTGCAGTGCCAATAGTGATAGCCACAACCCACACCTTCCCTGCTGTTACAGGAGGAGGTGCATGGATTGTTGGCGGGGAAAGGCCAGAATGAGGCAGTACCATGGGCTAGTCAGTGTCCCCCACCAGTGTCACCACTGCGTCACAGTGCATGCAATGTCGCTACCTGCAGTGCCAATAGTGATAGTCACAACCCACACCTTCCCTGCTGTTACAGGAGGAGGTGCATGGATTGTTGGCGGGGGAAGGCCAGAATGAGGCAGTACCATGGGCTGGTCTGTGGCCCCCACCAATGTCTCCAGTACGCCACAGCGCTGCAGTGCCAATAGTGATACCCACAACCGAATTTTCCCAGCTGTTACAGGAGGAGGTGCATGGATTGTTGGTGGGGAAAGGCCAGAATGAGGCAGTACCATGGGCTAGTCTGTGTCTCCCAACAGTTTCACCAGTACGCCACAGTGCATGCAATGTCGCTACCTGCAGTGCCAATAGTGATAGTCACAACCCACACCTTCCCTGCTGTTACAGGAAGAGGTGCATGGATTGTTGACGGAAAAAGGCCAGAATGAGGCAGTACCATGGGCTAGTCTGTGTCCCCTACCAGTGTCACCACTACGCCACAGTGCGTGCAATGTCGCTACCTGCAATGCCAATAGTGATAATCACAACCCACACCTTCCCTGCTGTTACAGGAGGAGGTGCATGGATTGTTGGCGGGGAATGGCCAGAATGAGGCAGTACCATGGGCTAGTCTGTGTCCCCTACCAGTGTCACCACTACGCCACAGTGCATGCAATGTCGCTACCTGCAGTGCCAATAGTGATAGTCAAACCCACACCTTCCCTGCTGTTACAGGAGGAGGTGCATGGATTGATGGCGAGGAAAGGCCAGAATAAGGCAGTACCATGGGCTAGTCTGTGGCCCCCACCAGTGTCACCACTACGCCACAGTGCGTGCAATGTCGCTACCTGCAGTGCCAATAGTGATAGCCACAACCCAAACCTTCCCTGCTGTTACAGGAGGGGGTGCATGGATTGATGGCGAGGAAAGGCCAGAATGAGGCAGTACCATGGGCTAATCTCTGTCCCCCACCAGTGTCACCACTACGTCACAGTGCATGCAATGTCGCTACCTGCAGTGCCAATAGTGATAGCCACAACCCACATCTTCCCTGCTGTTACAGGAGGAGGTGCATGGATTGATGGCGAGGAAAGGCCAGAATGAGGCAGTACCATGGGCTAGTCTGTGTCCCCCACCAGTGTCACCACTACGCCACAGTGCGTGCAATGTCGCTACCTGCAGTGCCAATAGTGATAGCCACAACCCAAACCTTCCCTGCTGTTACAGGAGGAGGTGCATGGATTGATGGCGAGGAAAGGCCAGAATGAGGCAGTACCATGGGCTAGTCTGTGTCCCCCACCAGTGTCACCACTACGCCACAATGCATGCAATGTCGCTACCTGCAGTGCCAATAGTGATACTCACAACCCACACCTTTCCTGCTGTTACAGGAGGAGGTGCATGGATTGTTGGCAGGGAAAGGCCAGAATGAGGCAGTACAATGGGCTAGTCTGTGTCCCCCAACAGTGTCACCACTACGCCACAGTGCGTGCAATGTCGCTACCTGCAGTGCCAATAGTGATAGCAACAACCCACACCTTCCCTGCTGTTACAGGAGGAGGTGCATGGATTGTTGGCGGGGGAAGGCCAGAATGAGGCAGTACCATGGGCTAGTCTGTGGCCCCCAACAGTGTCACCACTACGCCACAGTGCATGCAATGTCGCTACCTGCAGTGCCAATAGTGATAGCCACAACCCACACCTTCCCAGCTGTTACAGGAGGAGGTGCATGGATTGTTGGCGGGGAAAAGCGAGAATGAGGCAGTACCATGGGCTAGTCTGTGTCCCCTACCAGTGTCACCACTTCGCCACAGTGCATGCAATGTCGCTACCTGCAGTGCCAATAGTGATAGTCAACACCCACACCTTCCCTGCTGTTACAGGAGGAGGTGCATGGATTGTTGGCGGGGAAACGCCAGAATGAAGCAGTACCATGGGCTAGTATGTGGCCCCCAACAGTGTCACCAGTACGCCACAGTGCGTGCAATGTCGCTACCTGCAGTGCCAATAGTGATAGTCACAACCCACACCTTCCCAGCTGTTACAAGAGGAGGTGCATGGATTGTTGGCGGGGAAAGGCCAGAATGAGGCAGTACCATGGGCTAGCCTGTGGCCCCCAACAGTATCACGAGTACGCCACAGTGCATGCAATGTCGCTACCTGCAGTTTCAATAGTTATAGCCGCAACCCACACCTTCCCTGCTGTTACAGGAGGATGTGCATGGATTGTTGGCGGGGGAAGACCAGAATGAGGCAGTACCATGGGCTAGTCTGTGGCCCCCACCAGTGTCACCACTTCGCCACAGTGCGTGCAATGTCGCTACCTGCAGTGCCAATAGTGATTGTCACAACCCACACCTTCCCTGCTGTTACAGGAGGAGGTGCATGGATTGATGGCGAGGAAAGGCCAGAATGAGGCAGTACCATGGGCTAGTCTGTGTCCCCTACCAGTGTCACCACTACGCCACAGTGCATGCAATGTCGCTACCTGCAGTGCCATTAGTGATAGTCACAACCGTGGGAGGAGGTGCATGGTTTGATGGCGAGGAAAGGCCAGATTGAGACAGTACCATGGGCTAGTCAGATTCCCCCAACAGTGTCACCACTACGCCACAGTGCATGCAATGTCGCTCCCTGCAGTGCCAATAGTGATAGCCACAACCCACACCTTCCCTGCTGTTACAGGAGGAGGTGCATGGATTGTTGGCGGGGGAAGGCCAGAATGAGGCAGTACCATGGGCTAGTCTGTGTCCCCCAACAGTGTCACCAGTACGCAACAGTGCATGCAATGTGGCTACCTGCAGTGCCAATAGTGATAGCCACAACCCACACCTTCCCTGCCGTTACAGGAGGTGGTGCATGGATTGTTGGCGGGGAAAGGCCATAATGAGGAAGTACCATGGGCTAGTCTGTGTCCCCCACCAGTGTCACCAGTACGCCACAGTGCATGCGATGTCGCTACCTGCAGTGCTAATAGTGATAGCCACAACCCATACCTTCCCTGCTGTTACAGGAGGAGGTGCATGGATTGTTGGCGGGGAAAGGCCAGAATGAGGCAGGACCATGGGCTAGTCTGTGTCCCCCAACAGTGTCACCACTTCGCCAAAGTGCGTGCAATGTCGCTACCTGCAGTGCCAATAGTGATAGCCACAAACCACACCTTCCCTGCTGTTACAGGAGGAGGTGCATGGATTGTTGGCGGGGAAAGGCCAGAATGAGGCAGTACCATGGGCTTGTCTGTGTCCCCCAACAGTGTCACCACTACGCCACAGTGCGTGCAATGTCGCTACCTGCAGTGCCAATAGTGATAGTCACAACCCACACCTTCCCTGCTGTTACAGGAGGAGGTGCATGGATTGATGGCGAGGAAAGGCCAGAATGCGGCAGTACCATGGGCTAGTCTGTGTCCCCAAACAGTGTCACCACTACGCCACAGTGCATGCAATGTAGCTACCTGCAGTGCCAATGGTGATAGCCACAACCCACACCTTCCCTGCTGTTACAGGAGGAGATGCATGGATTGTTAGCGGGGAAAGGCCAGAATGAGGCAGTACCATGGGCTAGCCTGTGGCCCCCAACAGTGTCACCAGTACGCCAAAGTGCGTGCAATGTCGCTACCTGCAGTGCCAATAGTGAAGCCACAAACCACACCTTCCCTGCTGTTACAGGAGGAGGTGCATGGATTGTTGGCGGGGAAAGGCCAGAATGAGGCAGTACCATGGGCTAGACTGTGTCCCCTACCAGTGTCACCAGTACGCCACAGTGCATTCAATGTCGCTACCTGCAGTGCCAATAGTGATAGCCACAACCCACACCTTCCCTGCTGTTACAGGAGGAGGTGCATGAATTGTTGGCGGGGAAAGGCCAGAATGAGGCAGTACCATGGGCTAGTCTGTGTCCCCCACCAGTGTCACCACTACGCCACAATGCATGCAATGTCGCTACCTGCAGTGCCAATAGTGATAGCCACAACCCACACCTTCCCTGCTGTTACAGGAGGAGGTGCATGGATTGTTGGCGGGGAAAGGCCAGAATGAGGCAGGACCATGGGCTAGTCTATGTCCCCCAACAGTGTCACCACTTCGCCAAAGTGCGTGCAATGTCGCTACCTGCAGTGCCAATAGTGAAGCCACAAACCACACCTTCCCTGCTGTTACAGGAGGAGGTGCATGGATTGTTGGCGGGGAAAGGCCAGAATGAGGCAGTACCATGGGCTAGTCTGTGTCCCCTACCAGTGTCACCACTACGCCACAGTGCGTGCAATGTCGCTACCTGCAGTGCCAATAGTGATAGCCTAACCCACACCTTCCCTGCTGTTACAGGAGGAGGTGCATGGATTGTTGGCGGGGGAAGACCAGAAGGAGGCAGTACCATGGGCTAGTCTGGGTCCCCCAACAGTGTCACCACTACGCCACAGTGCGTGCAATGTCGCTACCTGCAGTCCCAATAGTGATAGTCACAACCCACACCTTCCCTGCTGTTACAGGAGGAGGTGCATGGATTGATGGCGAGGAAAGGCCAGAATAAGGCAGTACCATGGGCTAGTCTGTGGCCCCCACCAGTGTCACCACTACGCCACAGTGCGTGCAATGTCGCTACCTGCAGTGCCAATAGTGATAGCCACAACCCAAACCTTCCCTGCTGTTACAGGAGGGGGTGCATGGATTGATGGCGAGGAAAGGCCAGAATGAGGCAGTACCATGGGCTAATCTCTGTCCCCCACCAGTGTCACCACTACGTCACAGTGCATGCAATGTCGCTACCTGCAGTGCCAATAGTGATAGCCACAACCCACATCTTCCCTGCTGTTACAGGAGGAGGTGCATGGATTGATGGCGAGGAAAGGCCAGAATGAGGCAGTACCATGGGCTAGTCTGTGTCCCCCACCAGTGTCACCACTACGCCACAGTGCGTGCAATGTCGCTACCTGCAGTGCCAATAGTGATAGCCACAACCCAAACCTTCCCTGCTGTTACAGGAGGAGGTGCATGGATTGATGGCGAGGAAAGGCCAGAATGAGGCAGTACCATGGGCTAGTCTGTGTCCCCCACCAGTGTCACCACTACGCCACAATGCATGCAATGTCGCTACCTGCAGTGCCAATAGTGATACTCACAACCCACACCTTTCCTGCTGTTACAGGAGGAGGTGCATGGATTGTTGGCAGGGAAAGGCCAGAATGAGGCAGTACAATGGGCTAGTCTGTGTCCCCCAACAGTGTCACCACTACGCCACAGTGCGTGCAATGTCGCTACCTGCAGTGCCAATAGTGATAGCAACAACCCACACCTTCCCTGCTGTTACAGGAGGAGGTGCATGGATTGTTGGCGGGGGAAGGCCAGAATGAGGCAGTACCATGCGCTAGTCTGTGGCCCCCAACAGTGTCACCACTACGCCACAGTGCATGCAATGTCGCTACCTGCAGTGCCAATAGTGATAGCCACAACCCACACCTTCCCAGCTGTTACAGGAGGAGGTGCATGGATTGTTGGCGGGGAAAAGCGAGAATGAGGCAGTACCATGGGCTAGTCTGTGTCCCCTACCAGTGTCACCACTTCGCCACAGTGCATGCAATGTCGCTACCTGCAGTGCCAATAGTGATAGTCAACACCCACACCTTCCCTGCTGTTACAGGAGGAGGTGCATGGATTGTTGGCGGGGAAACGCCAGAATGAAGCAGTACCATGGGCTAGTATGTGGCCCCCAACAGTGTCACCAGTACGCCACAGTGCGTGCAATGTCGCTACCTGCAGTGCCAATAGTGATAGTCACAACCCACACCTTCCCAGCTGTTACAAGAGGAGGTGCATGGATTGTTGGCGGGGAAAGGCCAGAATGAGGCAGTACCATGGGCTAGCCTGTGGCCCCCAACAGTATCACGAGTACGCCACAGTGCATGCAATGTCGCTACCTGCAGTTTCAATAGTTATAGCCGCAACCCACACCTTCCCTGCTGTTACAGGAGGATGTGCATGGATTGTTGGCGGGGGAAGACCAGAATGAGGCAGTACTATGGGCTAGTCTGTGGCCCCCACCAGTGTCACCACTTCGCCACAGTGCGTGCAATGTCGCTACCTGCAGTGCCAATAGTGATTGTCACAACCCACACCTTCCCTGCTGTTACAGGAGGAGGTGCATGGATTGATGGCGAGGAAAGGCCAGAATGAGGCAGTACCATGGGCTAGTCTGTGTCCCCTACCAGTGTCACCACTACGCCACAGTGCATGCAATGTCGCTACCTGCAGTGCCATTAGTGATAGTCACAACCGTGGGAGGAGGTGCATGGTTTGATGGCGAGGAAAGGCCAGATTGAGGCAGTACCATGGGCTAGTCAGATTCCCCCAACAGTGTCACCAGTACGCCACAGTGCATGCAATGTCGCTCCCTGCAGTGCCAATAGTGATAGCCACAACCCACACCTTCCCTGCTGTTACAGGAGGAGGTGCATGGATTGTTGGCGGGGGAAGGCCAGAATGAGGCAGTACCATGGGCTAGTCTGTGTCCCCCAACAGTGTCACCAGTACGCAACAGTGCATGCAATGTCGCTACCTGCAGTGCCAATAGTGATAGCCACAACCCACACCTTCCCTGCCGTTACAGGAGGTGGTGCATGGATTGTTGGCGGGGAAAGGCCATAATGAGGAAGTACCATGGGCTAGTCTGTGTCCCCCACCAGTGTCACCAGTACGCCACAGTGCATGCGATGTCGCTACCTGCAGTGCTAATAGTGATAGCCACAACCCATACCTTCCCTGCTGTTACAGGAGGAGGTGCATGGATTGTTGGCGGGGAAAGGCCAGAATGAGGCAGGACCATGGGCTAGTCTGTGTCCCCCAACAGTGTCACCACTTCGCCAAAGTGCGTGCAATGTCGCTACCTGCAGTGCCAATAGTGATAGCCACAAACCACACCTTCCCTGCTGTTACAGGAGGAGGTGCATGGATTGTTGGCGGGGAAAGGCCAGAATGAGGCAGTACCATGGGCTTGTCTGTGTCCCCCAACAGTGTCACCACTACGCCACAGTGCGTGCAATGTCGCTACCTGCAGTGCCAATAGTGATAGTCACAACCCACACCTTCCCTGCTGTTACAGGAGGAGGTGCATGGATTGATGGCGAGGAAAGGCCAGAATGCGGCAGTACCATGGGCTAGTCTGTGTCCCCAAACAGTGTCACCACTACGCCACAGTGCATGCAATGTAGCTACCTGCAGTGCCAATGGTGATAGCCACAACCCACACCTTCCCTGCTGTTACAGGAGGAGATGCATGGATTGTTAGCGGGGAAAGGCCAGAATGAGGCAGTACCATGGGCTAGCCTGTGGCCCCCAACAGTGTCACCAGTACGCCAAAGTGCGTGCAATGTCGCTACCTGCAGTGCCAATAGTGAAGCCACAAACCACACCTTCCCTGCTGTTACAGGAGGAGGTGCATGGATTGTTGGCGGGGAAAGGCCAGAATGAGGCAGTACCATGGGCTAGACTGTGTCCCCTACCAGTGTCACCAGTACGCCACAGTGCATTCAATGTCGCTACCTGCAGTGCCAATAGTGATAGCCACAACCCACACCTTCCCTGCTGTTACAGGAGGAGGTGCATGAATTGTTGGCGGGGAAAGGCCAGAATGAGGCAGTACCATGGGCTAGTCTGTGTCCCCCACCAGTGTCACCATTACGCCACAATGCATGCAATGTCGCTACCTGCAGTGCCAATAGTGATAGCCACAACCCACACCTTCCCTGCTGTTACAGGAGGAGGTGCATGGATTGTTGGCGGGGAAAGGCCAGAATGAGGCAGGACCATGGGCTAGTCTATGTCCCCCAACAGTGTCACCACTTCGCCAAAGTGCGTGCAATGTCGCTACCTGCAGTGCCAATAGTGAAGCCACAAACCACACCTTCCCTGCTGTTACAGGAGGAGGTGCATGGATTGTTGGCGGGGAAAGGCCAGAATGAGGCAGTACCATGGGCTAGTCTGTGTCCCCTACCAGTGTCACCACTACGCCACAGTGCGTGCAATGTCGCTACCTGCAGTGCCAATAGTGATAGCCTAACCCACACCTTCCCTGCTGTTACAGGAGGAGGTGCATGGATTGTTGGCGGGGGAAGACCAGAAGGAGGCAGTACCATGGGCTAGTCTGGGTCCCCCAACAGTGTCACCACTACGCCACAGTGCGTGCAATGTCGCTACCTGCAGTCCCAATAGTGATAGTCACAACCCACACCTTCCCTGCTGTTACAGGAGGAGGTGCATGGATTGTTGGCGGGGAAAGGCCAGAATGAGGCAGTACCATGGGCTAGTCTGGGTCCCCCAACAGTGTCACCACTACGCCACAGTGCGTGCAATGTCGCTACCTGCAGTCCCAATAGTGATAGTCACAACCCACACCTTCCCTGCTGTTACAGGAGGAGGTGCATGGATTGTTGGCGGGGAAAGGCCAGAATGAGGCAGTACCATGGGCTAGTCTGGGTCCCCCAACAGTGTCACCAGTACGCCACAGTGCGTGCAATGTCGCTACCTGCAGTGCCAATGGTGATAGCCACAAACCACACCTTCCCTGCTGTTACAGGAGGAGATGCATGGATTGATAGCGGGGAAAGGCCATAATGAGGCACTACCATTGGCTAGCCTGTGGCCCCCAACAGTGTCACCAGTACGCCACAGTGCATGCAATGTCGCTACCTGCAGTGCCAATAGTGATAGCCACAACCCACACCTTCCCTGCTGTTACAGGAGGAGGTGCATGGATTGTTGGCGGGGAAACGCCAGAATGAGGCAGTACCATGGGCTAGTCTGTGTCCCCTTCCAGTGTCACCAGTACGCCACAGTGCATGCAATGTCGCTACCTGCAGTGCCAATAGTGATAGCCACAACCCACACCTTCCCTGCTGTTACAGGAGGAGGTGCATGGATTGTTGGCGGGGAAAGGCCAGAATGAGGCAGTACCATGGGCTAGACTGTGTCCCCTACCAGTGTCACCAGTACGCCACAGTGCATTCAATGTCGCTACCTGCAGTGCCAATAGTGATAGCCACAACCCACACCTTCCCTGCTGTTACAGGAGGAGGTGCATGGATTGTTGGCGGGGAAAGGCCAGAATGAGGCAGTACCATGGGCTAGTCTGTGTCCCCCACCAGTGTCACCACTACGCCACAATGCATGCAATGTCGCTACCTGCAGGGCCAATAGTGATAGTCACAACCCACACCTTCCCTGTTTTACAGGAGGAGGTGCATGGATTGTTGGCGGGGAAAGGCCAGAATGAGGCAGTACCATGGGCTAGTCTGTGTCCCCCAACAGTGTCACCACTACGCCACAGTGCATGCAATGTCGCTACCTGCAGTGCCAATAGTGATAGTCACAACCCACACCTTCCCTGCTGTTACAGGAGGAGGTGCATGGATTGTTTGCGGGGAAAGGCCAGAATGAGGCAGTACCATGGGCTTGTCTGTGTCCCCCAACAGTGTCACCACTACGCCACAGTGCATGCAATGTCGCTACCTGCAGTGCCAATAGTGATAGTCACAACCCACACCTTCCCTGCTGTTACAGGAGGAGGTGCATGGATTGATGGCGAGGAAAGGCCAGAATGCGGCAGTACCATGGGCTAGTCTGTGTCCCCAAACAGTGTCACCACTACGCCACAGTGTATGCAATGTCGCTACCTGCAGTGCCAATAGTGATAGTCACAACCCACACCTTCCCTGCTGTTACAGGAGGAGGTGCATGGATTGTTGGCGGGGAAAAGCCAGAATGAGGCAGTACCATGGGCTAGACTGTGTCCCCTACAAGTGTCACCAGTACGCCACAGTGCATTCAATGTCGCTACCTGCAGTGCCAATAGTGATAGCCACAACCCACACCTTCCCTGCTGTTACAGGAGGAGGTGCATGGATTGTTGGCGGGGAAAGGCCAAAATGAGGCAGTACCATGGGCTAGTCTGTGTCCCCCACCAGTGTCACCACTACGCCACAATGCATGCAATGTCGCTACCTGCAGTGCCAATAGTGATAGTCACAACCCACACCTTCCCTGCTGTTACAGGAGGAGGTGCATGGATTGTTGGCGGGGAAAGGCCAGAATGAGGCAGTACAATGGGCTAGTCTGTGTCCCCCAACAGTGTCACCACTACGCCACAGTGCGTGCAATGTCGCTACCTGCAGTGCAAATAGTGATAGCAACAACCCACACCTTCCCTGCTGTTACAGGAGGAGGTGCATGGATTGTTGGGGGGGGAAGGCCAGAATGAGGCAGTACCATGGGCTAGTCTGTGGCCCCCAACAGTGTCACCACTACGCCACAGTGCATGCAATGTCGCTACCTGCAGTGCCAATAGTGATAGCCACAACCCACACCTTCCCAGCTGTTACAGGAGGAGGTGCATGGATTGTTGGCGGGGAAAGGCGAGAATGAGGCAGTACCATGGGCTAGTCTGTGTCCCCTTCCAGTGTCACCACTTCGCCACAGTGCATGCAATGTCGCTACCTGCAGTGCCAATAGTGATAGTCACAACCCACACCTTCCCTGCTGTTACAGGAGGAGGTGCATGGATTGTTGGCGGGGAAAGGCCAGAATGAGGCAGTACCATGGGCTAGTCTGTGTCCCCTACCAGTGTCACCACTTCGCCACAGTGCATGCAATGTCGCTACCTGCAGTGCCAATAGTGATAGTCACAACCCACACCTTCCCTGCTGTTACAGGAGGAGGTGCATGGATTGTTGGCGGGGAAACGCCAGAATGAGGCAGTACCATGGGCTAGTATGTGGCCCCCAACAGTGTCACCAGTACGCCAAAGTGCGTGCAATGTCGCTACCTGCAGTGCCAATAGTGATAGTCACAATCCACACCTTCCCAGCTGTTACAGGAGGAGGTGCATGGATTGTTGGCGGGGAAAGTCCATAATGAGGCAGTACCATGGGCTAGCCTGTGGCCCCCAACAGTGTCACGAGTACGCCACAGTGCATGCAATGTCGCTACCTGCAGTGCCAATAGTGATAGCCACAACCCACACCTTCCCTGCTGTTACAGGAGGAGGTGCATGGATTGTTGGCGGGGAAAGGCCAGAATGAGGCAGTACCATGGGCTAGACTGTGTCCCCTACCAGTGTCACCAGTACGCCACAGTGCATTCAATGTCGCTATCTGCAGTGCCAATAGTGATAGCCACAACCCACACCTTCCCTGCTGTTACAGGAGGAGGTGCATGGATTGTTGGCGGGGAAAGGCCAAAATGAGGCAGTAACATGGGCTAGTCTGTGTCCCCCAACAGTGTCACCACTACGCCACAGTGCGTGCAATGTCGCTACCTGCAGTGCAAATAGTGATAGCAACAACCCACACCTTCCCTGCTGTTACAGGAGGAGGTGCATGGATTGTTGGGGGGGGGGGGAAGGCCAGAATGAGGCAGTACCATAGGCTAGTCTGTGGCCCCCAACAGTGTCACCACTACGCCACAGTGCATGCAATGTCGCTACCTGCAGTGCCAATAGTGATAGCCACAACCCACACCTTCCCAGCTGTTACAGGAGGAGGTGCATGGATTGTTGGCGGGGAAAGGCGAGAATGAGGCAGTACCATGGGCTAGTCTGTGTCCCCTACCAGTGTCACCACATCGCCACAGTGCATGCAATGTCGCTACCTGCAGTGCCAATAGTGATAGTCACAACCCACACCTTCCCTGCTGTTACAGGAGGAGGTGCATGGATTGTTGGCGGGGAAAGGCCAGAATGAGGCAGTACCATGGGCTAGTCTGTGTCCCCTACCAGTGTCAGCACTTCGCCACAGTGCATGCAATGTCGCTACCTGCAGTGCCAATAGTGATAGTCACAACCCACACCTTCCCTGCTGTTACAGGAGGAGGTGCATGGATTGTTGGCGGGAAACGCCAGAATGAGGCAGTACCATGGGCTAGTATGTGGCCCCTAACAGTGTCACCAGTACGCCACAGTGCGTGCAATGTCGCTACCTGCAGTGCCAATAGTGATAGTCACAACCCACACCTTCCCAGCTGTTACAGGAGGAGGTGCATGGATTGTTGGGGGGGAAAGGCCAGAATGAGGCAGTACCATGGGCTAGCCTGTGGCCCCCAACAGTGTCACGAGTACGCCACAGTGCATGCAATGTCGCTACCTGCAGTGCCAATAGTGATAGCCACAACCCACACCTTCCCTGCTGTTACAGGAGGAGGTGCATGGATTGTTGGCGGGGGAAGGCCAGAATGAGGCAGTACCATGGGCTAGTCAGTGTCCCCTACCAGTGTCACCATTACGCCACAGTGCATGCAATGTCGCTACCTTCAGTGCCAATAGTGATAGTCACAACCCACACCTTCCCTGCTGTTACAGGAGGAGGTGCATGGATTGTTGGCGGGGAGAGGCCAAAATGAGGCAGTACCATGGGCTAGTCTGTGTCCCCCACCAGTGTCACGAGTACGCCACAGTGCATGCAATGTCGCTACCTGCAGTGCCAATAGTGATAGCCACAACCCACAGCTTCCCAGCTGTTACAGGAGGAGGTGCATGGATTGTTGGCGGGGAGAGGCCAGAATGAGGCAGTACCATGGGCTAGTCTGTGTCCCCCACCAGTGTCACGAGTACGCCACAGTGCATGCAATGTCGCTACCTGCAGTACCAATAGTGATAGCCACAACCCACACCTTCCCTGCTGTTACAGTAGGAGGTGCATGGATTGTTGGCGGGGAGAGGCCAGAATGAGGCAGTACCATGGGCAAGTCTGTGGCCCCCAACAGTGTCACCACTACGCCACAGTGCATGCAATGTCGCTACCTGCAGTGCCAATAGTGATAGCCACAACCCACACCTTCCCAGCTGTTACAGGAGGAGGTGCATGGATTGTTGGCGGGGAAAGGCGAGAATGAGGCAGTACCATGGGCTAGTCTGTGTCCCCTACCAGTGTCACCACTTCGTCACAGTGCATGCAATGTCGCTACCTGCAGTGCCAATAGTGATAGTCACAACCCACACCTTCCCTGCTGTTACAGGAGGAGGTGCATGGATTGTTGGCGGGGAAAGGCCAGAATGAGGCAGTACCATGGGCTAGTCTGTGTCCCCTACCAGTGTCACCACTTCGCAACAGTGCATGCAATGTCGCTACCTGCAGTGCCAATAGTGATAGTCACAACCCACACCTCCCCTGCTGTTACAGGAGGAGGTGCATGGATTGTTGGCGGGGAAACGCCAGAATGAGGCAGTACCATGGGCTAGTATGTGGCCCCCAACAGTGTCACCAGTACGCCACAGTGCGTGCAATGTCGCTACCTGCAGTGCCAATAGTGATAGTCACAACCCACACCTTCCCAGCTGTTACAGGAGGAGGTGCATGGATTGTTGGCGGGGAAAGGCCAGAATGAGGCAGTACCATGGGCTAGCCTGTGGCCCCCAACAGTGTCACGAGTACGCCACAGTGCATACAATGTCGCTACCTGCAGGGCCAATAGTGATAGCCACAACCCACACCTTCCCTGCTGTTAAAGGAGGAGGTGCATGGATTGTTGGCGGGGGAAGGCCAGAATGAGGCAGTACCATGGGCTAGTCAGTGTCCCCTACCAGTGTCACCACTACGCCACAGTGCATGCAATGTCGCTACCTGCAGTGCCAATAGTGATAGTCACAACCCACACCTTCCCTGCTGTTACAGGAGGAGGTGCATGGATTGTTGGAGGGGAAAGGCCAGGATGAGGCAGTACCATGGGCTAGTCTGTGTCCCCCACCAGTGTCACCACTACGCCACAGTGCGTGCAATGTCGCTACCTGCAGTGCCAATAGTGTTAGTCACAACCCACACCTTCCCTCCTGTTACAGGAGGAGGTGCATGGATTGTTGGCGGGGAGAGGCCAGAATGAAGCAGTACCATGGGCTAGTCTGTGTCCCCCCACCAGTGTCACCACTACGCCACAGTGCATGCAATGTCGCTACCTGCAGTGCCAATGGTGATAGTCACAACCCACACCTTCCCTGCTGTTACAGGAGGAGGTGCATGGATTGTTGGCGGGGAAAGGCCAGAATGAGGCAGTACCATGGGCCTTCTGTGTCCCCTACCAGTGTCACCACTTCGCCACAGTGCATGCAATGTCGCTACCTGCAGTGCCAATAGTGATAGTCACAACCCACACCTTCCCTGCTGTTACAGGAGGAGGTGCATGGATTGTTGGCGGGGAAACGCCAGAATGAGGCAGTACCATGGGCTAGTATGTGGCCCCTAACAGTGTCACCAGTACGCCACAGTGCGTGCAATGTCGCTACCTGCAGTGCCAATAGTGATAGTCACAACCCACACCTTCCCAGCTGTTACAGGAGGAGGTGCATGGATTGTTGGGGGGGAAAGGCCAGAATGAGGCAGTACCATGGGCTAGCCTGTGGCCCCCAACAGTGTCACGAGTACGCCACAGTGCATGCAATGTCGCTACCTGCAGTGCCAATAGTGATAGCCACAACCCACACCTTCCCTGCTGTTACAGGAGGAGGTGCATGGATTGTTGGCGGGGGAAGGCCAGAATGAGGCAGTACCATGGGCTAGTCAGTGTCCCCTACCAGTGTCACCATTACGCCACAGTGCATGCAATGTCGCTACCTTCAGTGCCAATAGTGATAGTCACAACCCACACCTTCCCTGCTGTTACAGGAGGAGGTGCATGGATTGTTGGCGGGGAGAGGCCAAAATGAGGCAGTACCATGGGCTAGTCTGTTTCCCCCACCAGTGTCACGAGTACGCCACAGTGCATGCAATGTCGCTACCTGCAGTGCCAATAGTGATAGCCACAACCCACAGCTTCCCAGCTGTTACAGGAGGAGGTGCATGGATTGTTGGCGGGGAGAGGCCAGAATGAGGCAGTACCATGGGCTAGTCTGTGTCCCCCACCAGTGTCACGAGTACGCCACAGTGCATGCAATGTCGCTACCTGCAGTGCCAATAGTGATAGCCACAACCCACACATTCCCTGCTGTTACAGGAGGAGGTGCATGGATTGTTGGCGGGGAGAGGCCAGAATGAGGCAGTACCATGGGCAAGTCTGTGGCCCCCAACAGTGTCACCACTACGCCACAGTGCATGCAATGTCGCTACCTGCAGTGCCAATAGTGATAGCCACAACCCACACCTTCCCAGCTGTTACAGGAGGAGGTGCATGGATTGTTGGCGGGGAAAGGCGAGAATGAGGCAGTACCATGGGCTAGTCTGTGTCCCCTACCAGTGTCACCACTTCGCCACAGTGCATGCAATGTCGCTACCTGCAGTGCCAATAGTGATAGTCACAACCCACACCTTCCCTGCTGTTACAGGAGGAGGTGCATGGATTGTTGGCGGGGAAAGGCCAGAATGAGGCAGTACCATGGGCTAGTCTGTGTCCCCTACCAGTGTCACCACTTCGCAACAGTGCATGCAATGTCGCTACCTGCAGTGCCAATAGTGATAGTCACAACCCACACCTCCCCTGCTGTTACAGGAGGAGGTGCATGGATTGTTGGCGGGGAAACGCCAGAATGAGGCAGTACCATGGGCTAGTCTGTGGCCCCCAACAGTGTCACCAGTACGCCACAGTGCGTGCAATGTCGCTACCTGCAGTGCCAATAGTGATAGTCACAACCCACACCTTCCCAGCTGTTACAGGAGGAGGTGCATGGATTGTTGGCGGGGAAAGGCCAGAATGAGGCAGTACCATGGGCTAGCCTGTGGCCCCCAACAGTGTCACGAGTACGCCACAGTGCATGCAATGTCGCTACCTGCAGGGCCAATAGTGATAGCCACAACCCACACCTTCCCTGCTGTTAAAGGAGGAGGTGCATGGATTGTTGGCGGGGGAAGGCCTGAATGAGGCAGTACCATGGGCTAGTCAGTGTCCCCTACCAGTGTCACCACTACGCCACAGTGCATGCAATGTCGCTACCTGCAGTGCCAATAGTGATAGTCACAACCCACACCTTCCCTGCTGTTACAGGAGGAGGTGCATGGATTGTTGGAGGGGAAAGGCCAGGATGAGGCAGTACCATGGGCTAGTCTGTGTCCCCCACCAGTGTCACCACTACGCCACAGTGCGTGCAATGTCGCTACCTGCAGTGCCAATAGTGTTAGTCACAACCCACACCTTCCCTGCTGTTACAGGAGGAGGTGCATGGATTGTTGGCGGGGAGAGGCCAGAATGAGGCAGTACCATGGGCTAGTCTTTGTCCCCCACCAGTGTCACCACTACGCCACAGTGCATGCAATGTCGCTACCTGCAGTGCCAATGGTGATAGTCACAACCCACACCTTCCCTGCTGTTACAGGAGGAGGTGCATGGTTTGTTGGCGGGGGAAGGCCAGAATGAGGCAGTACCATGGGCTAGTCTGTGTCCCCTACCAGTGTCACGAGTACGCCACAGTGCATGCAATGTCGCTACCTGCAGTGCCAATGGTGATAGTCACAACCCACACCTTCCCTGCTGTTACAGGAGGAGGTGCATGGTTTGTTGGCGGGGGAAGGCCAGAATGAGGCAGTACCATGGGCTAGTCAGTGTCCCCCAACAGTGTCACCACTACGCCACAGTGCATGAAATGTCGCTACCTGCAGTGCCAATAGTGATAGCCACAACCCACACCTTCCCTGCTGTTACAGGAGGAGGTGCATGGTATGTTGGCGGGAAAAGGCCAGAATGAGGCAAAACCATGGGCTAACCTGTGTCCACCACCAGTGTCACCACTACGCCACAGTGCATGCAATGTCGCTACCTGCAGTGCCAATAGTGATAGCCACAACCCACACCTTCCCTGCTGTTACAGGAGGAGGTGCATGAATTGTTGGCGGGGGAAGGCCAGAATGAGGCAGTACCATGGGCTAGTCTGTGTCCCCCACCAGTGTCACCACTACGCCACAGTGCATGCAATGTCGCTACCTGCAGTGCCAATAGTGATAGTCACAACCCACACCTTCCCTGCTGTTACAGGAGGAGGTGCATGGATTGTTGGCGGGGAGAGGCCAGAATGAGGCAGTACCATGGGCTAGTCTGTGTCCCCCACCAGTGTCACCACTACGCCACAGTGCATGCAATGTCGCTACCTGCAGTGCCAATAGTGATAGTCACAACCCACACCTTCCCTGGTGTTACAGGAGGAGGTGCATGGATTGTTGGCGGGGAGAGGCCAGAATGAGGCAGTACCATGGGCTAGTCTGTGTCCCCCACCAGTGTCACCACTACGCCACAGTGCATGCAATGTCGCTACCTGCAGTGCCAATAGTGATAGCCACAACCCACACCTTCCCTGCTGTTACAGGAGGAGGTGCATGGATTGTTGGCGGGGAGAGGCCAGAATGAGGCAGTACCATGGGCTAGTCAGTGTCCCCCACCTGTGTCACCACTACGCCACAGTGCATGCAATGTCGCTACCTGCAGTGCCAATAGTGATAGTCACAACCCACACCTTCCCTGGTGTTACAGGAGGTGGTGCATGGATTGTTGGCGGGGAAAGGCCAGAATGAGGCAGTACCATGGGCTAGTCTGTGTCCCCCACCAGTGTCACGACTACGCCACAGTGCGTGCAATGTCGCTACCTGCAGTGCCAATAGTGATAGCCACAACCCACACCTTCCCTGCTGTTACTGGAGGAGGTGCATGGATTGTTGGCGGGGAGAGGCCAGAATGAGGCAGTACCATGGGCTAGTCAGTGTCCCCCACCAGTGTCACCACTACGCCACAGTGCATGCAATGTCGCTACCTGCAGTGCCAATAGTGATAGCCACAACCCACACCTTCCCTGGTGTTACAGGAGGTGGTGCATGGATTGTTGGCGGGGAGAGGCCAGAATGAGGCAGTACCATGGGCTAGTCAGTGTCCCCCACCAGTGTCACCACTACGCCACAGTGCGTGCAATGTCGCTACCTGCAGTGCCAATAGTGATAGCCACAACCCACACCTTCCCTGCTGTTACAGGAGGAGGTGCATGGATTGTTGGCGGGGAGAGGCCAGAATGAGGCAGTACCATGGGCTAGTCAGTGTCCCCCACCTGTGTCACCACTACGCCACAGTGCATGCAATGTCACTACCTGCAGTGCCAATAGTGATAGCCACAACCCACACCTTCCCTGGTGTTACAGGAGGTGGTGCATGGATTGTTGGCGGGGAGAGGCCAGAATGAGGCAGTACCATGGGCTAGTCTGTATCCCCCACCAGTGTCACAAGTACGCCACAGTGCATGCAATGTCGCTACCTGCAGTGCCAATAGTGATAGTCACAACCCACACCTTCCCTGGTCTTACAGGAGGTGGTGCATGGATTGTTGGCGGGGAAAGGCCAGAATGAGGCAGTACCATGGGCTAGTCTGTGTCCCCCACCAGTGTCACCACTACGCCACAGTGCGTGCAATGTCGCTACCTGCAGTGCCAATAGTGATAGCCACAACCCACACCTTCCCTGCTGTTACAGGAGGAGGTGCATGGATTGTTGGCGGGGAGAGGCTAGAATGAGGCAGTACCATGGGCTAGTCTGTGGCCCCCACCAGTGTCACCACTACGCCACAGTGCCTGGCAATGTCGCTACCTGCAGTGCCAATAGTGATAGTCACAACCCACACCTTCCCTGCTGTTACAGGAGGAGGTGCATGGATTGTTTGCGGGGAAAGGCCAGAATGAGGCAGTACCATGGGCTTGTCTGTGTCCCCCAACAGTGTCACCACTACGCCACAGTGCATGCAATGTCGCTACCTGCAGTGCCAATAGTGATAGTCACAACCCACACCTTCCCTGGTGTTACAGGAGGAGGTGCATGGATTGTTGGCGGGGGAAGGCCAGAATGAGGCAGTACCATGGGCTAGTCTGTGTCCCCTACCAGTGTCACCACTACGCCACAGTGCGTGCAATGTCGCTACCTGCAGTGCCAATAGTGATAGCCACAAACCACACCTTCCCTGCTGTTACAGGAGGAGGTGCATGGATTGTTGGCGGGGGAAGGCCAGAATGAGGCAGTACCATGTTCTAGTCAGTGTCCCCCACCAGTGTCACCAGTACGCAACAGTGCATGCAATGTCGCTACCTGCAGTGCCAATAGTGATAGTCACAACCCACACCTTCCCTGCTGTTACAGGAGGAGGTGCATGGATTGTTGGCGGGGAATGGCCAGAATGAGGCAGTACCATGGGCTAGTCAGTGTCCCCCACCAGTGTCACCACTACGCCACAGTGCATGCAATGTCGTTACCTGCAGTGCCAATAGTGATAGTCACAACCCACACCTTCCCTGCTGTTACAGGAGGAGGTGCATGGATTGTTGGCGGGGGAAGACCAGAAGGAGGCAGTACCATGGGCTAGTCTGTGTCCCCTACCAGAGTCACCACTACGTCACAGTGCGTGCAATGTCGCTACCTGCAGTGCCAATAGTGATAGTCACAACACACACCTTCCCTGCTGTTACAGGAGGAGGTGCATGGATTGTTGGCGGGGAAAGGCCAGAATGAGGCAGTACCATGGGCTAGTCTGTGTCCCCCACCAGTGTCACCACTACGCCACAGTGCGTGCAATGTCGCTACCTGCAGTGCCAATAGTGATAGCCACAACCCACACCTTCCCTGCTGTTACAGGAGGAGGTGCATGGATTGTTGGAGGGGAAAGGCCAGAATGAGGCAGTACCATGGACTAGTCTGTGTCCCCCAACAGTGTCACCAGTACGCCACACTGCATGCAATGTCGCTACCTGCAGTGCCAATAGTGATAGTCACAATCCACACCTTCCCTTGTGTTACAGGAGGTGGTGCATGGATTGTTGGCGGGGAAAGGCCAGAATGAGGCAGTACCATGGGCTAGTCTGTGTCCCCCACCAGTGTCACCACTACGCCACAGTGCGTGCAATGTCGCTTCCTGCAGTGCCAATAGTGATAGTCACAACCCACACCTTCCCTGGTGTTACAGGGGGTGGGGCATGGATTGTTGGCGGGGAAAGGCCAGAATGAGGCAGTACCATGGGCTAGTCTGTGTCCCCCACCAGTGTCACCACTACGCCACAGTGCATGCAATGTCGCTACCTTGCAGTGCCAATAGTGATAGCCACAACCCACACCTTCCCTGCTGTTACAGGAGGAGGTGCATGGATTGTTGGCGGGGAGAGGCCAGAATGAGGCAGTACCATGGGCTAGTCTCCGTCCCCCACCAGTGTCACGAGTACGCCACAGTGCATGCAATGTCGCTACCTGCAGTGCCAATAGTGATAGTCACAACCCACACCTTCCCTGGTGTTACAGGAGGTGGTGCATGGATTGTTGGCGGGGAAAGGCCAGAATGAGGCAGTACCATGGGCTAGTCTGTGTCCCCCACCAGTGTCACCACTACGCCACAGTGCGTGCAATGTCGCTACCTGCAGTGCCAATAGTGATAGCCACAACCCACACCTTCCCTGCTGTTACAGGAGGAGGTGCATGGATTGTTGGCGGGGAGAGGCCAGAATGAGGCAGTACCATGGGCTAGTCTGTGTCCCCTACCAGTGTCACGAGTACGCCACAGTGCATGCAATGTCGCTACCTGCAGTGCCAATAGTGATAGTCACAACCCACTCCTTCCCTGCTGTTACAGGAGGAGGTGCATGGATTGTTGGCGGGGAGAGGCCAGAATGAGGCAGTACCATGGGCTAGTCTGTGGCCCCCACCAGTGTCACCACTACGCCACAGTGCCTGCAATGTCGCTACGTGCAGTGCCAATAGTGATAGTCACAACCCACTCCTTCCCTGCTGTTACAGGAGGAGGTGCAAGGATTGTTGGTGGGGAAAGGCCAGAATGAGGCAGTACCATGGGCTAGTCAGTGTCCCCCACCAGTGTCACCACTACGCCACAGTGCATGCAATGTCGCTACCTGCAGTGCCAATAGTGATAGTCACAACCCACACCTTCCCTGGTGTTACAGGAGGAGGTGCATGGATTGTTGGCGGGGAGAGGCCAGAATGAGGCAGTACCATGGGCTAGTCTGTGTCCCCCACCAGTGTCACCACTACGCCACAGTGCATGCAATGTCGCTACCTGCAGTGCCAATAGTGATAGTCACAACCCACACCTTCCCTGGTGTTACAGGAGGAGGTGCATGGATTGTTGGCGGGGAGAGGCCAGAATGAGGCAGTACCATGGGCTAGTCTGTGTCCCCCACCAGTGTCACCACTACGCCACAGTGCATGCAATGTCGCTACCTGCAGTGCCAATAGTGATAGTTACAACCCACACCTTCCCTGGTGTTACAGGAGGAGGTGCATGGATTGTTGGCGGGGGAAGACCAGAAGGAGGCAGTACCATGGGCTAGTCTGTGTCCCCCAACAGTGTCACCACTACGCCACAGTGCGTGCAATGTCGCTACCTGCAGTGCCAATAGTGATAGTCACAACCCACACCTTCCCTGGTGTTACAGGAGGAGGTGCATGGATTGTTGGCGGGGAAAGGCCAGAATGAGGCAGTACCATGGGCTAGTCTGTGGCCCCCAACAGTGTCACCACTACGCCACAGTGCGTGCAATGTCGCTGCCTGCAGTGCCAATAGTGATAGTCACAACCCACACCTTCCCTGCTGTTACAGGAGGAGGTGCATGGATTGTTGGCGGGGAAAGGCCAGAATGAGGCAGTACCATGGGATAGTCTGTGTCCCCCAACAGTGTCACCACTACGCCACAGTGCATGCAATGTCGCTACCTGCAGTGCCAATAGTGATAGCCACAACCCACACCTTCCCTACTGTTACAGGAGGAGGTGCATGGATTGTTGGCGAGGAGAGGCCAGAATGAGGCAGTACCATGGGCTAGTCAGTGTCCCCCACCAGTGTCACCACTACGCCACAGTGCATGCAATGTCGCTACCTGCAGTGCCAATAGTGATAGTCACAACCCACAACTTCCCTGGTGTTACAGGAGGTGGTGCATGGATTGTTGGCGGGGAGAGGCCAGAATGAGGCAGTACCATGGGCTAGTCTGTGTCCCCCACCAGTGTCACCACTACGCCACAGTGCCTGCAATGTCGCTACCTGCAGTGCCAATAGTGATAGTCACAACCCACTCCTTCCCTCCTGTTACAGGAGGAGGTGCAAGGATTGTTGGTGGGGAAAGGCCAGAATGAGGCAGTACCATGGGCTAGTCTGTGTCCCCCAACAGTGTCACGAGTACGCCACAGTGCATGCAGTGTCGCTACCTGCAGTGCCAATAGTGATAGTCACAACCCACACATTCCCTGCTGTTACAGGAGGAGGTGCATGGATTGTTGGCGGGGAGAGGCCAGAATGAGGCAGTACCATGGGCTAGTCTCCGTCCCCCACCAGTGTCACCTCTACGCCACAGTGCATGCAATGTCGCTACCTGCAGTGCCAATAGTGATAGCCACAACCCACACCTTCCCTGCTGTTACAGGAGGAGGTGCATGGATTGTTTGCGGGGAGAGGCCAGAATGAGGCAGTACCATGGGCTAGTCAGTGTCCCCCACCAGTGTCACCACTACGCCACAGTGCATGCAATGTCGCTACCTGCAGTGCCAATAGTGATAGTCACAACCCACAACTTCCCTGGTGTTACAGGAGGTGGTGCATGGATTGTTGGCGGGGAAAGGCCAGAATGAGGCAGTACCATGGGCTAGTCTGTGTCCCCCACCAGTGTCACCACTACGCCACAGTGCGTGCAATGTCGCTACCTGCAGTGCCAATAGTGATAGCCACAACCCACACCTTCCCTGCTGTTACAGGAGGAGGTGCATGGATTGTTGGCGGGGAGAGGCCAGAATGAGGCAGTACCATGGGCTAGTCTGTATCCCCCACCAGTGTCACGAGTACGCCACAGTGCATGCAATGTCGCTACCTGCAGTGCCAATAGTGATAGTCACAACCCACACCTTCCCTGGTGTTACAGGAGGTGGTGCATGGATTGTTGGCGGGGAAAGGCCAGAATGAGGCAGTACCATGGGCTAGTCTGTGTCCCCTACCAGTGTCACCACTACGCCACAGTGCGTGCAATGTCGCTACCTGCAGTGCCAATAGTGATAGTCACAACCCACACCTTCCCTGGTGTTACAGGAGGTGGTGCATGGATTGTTGGCGGGGAAAGGCCAGAATGAGGCAGTACCATGGGCTAGTCTGTGTCCCCCACCAGTGTCACCACTACGCCAAAGTGCGTGCAATGTCGCTACCTGCAGTGCCAATAGTGATAGCCACAAACCACACCTTCCCTGCTGTTACAGGAGGAGGTGCATGGATTGTTGGCGGGGGAAGGCCAGAATGAGGCAGTACCATGTTCTAGTCAGTGTCCCCCACCAGTGTCACCAGTACGCAACAGTGCATGCAATGTCGCTACCTGCAGTGCCAATAGTGATAGTCACAACCCACACCTTCCCTGCTGTTACAGGAGGTGGTGCATGGATTGTTGGCGGGGAAAGGCCAGAATGAGGCAGTACCATGGGCTAGTCTGTGTCCCCCACCAGTGTCACCACTACGCCACAGTGCGTGCAATGTCGCTACCTGCAGTGCCAATAGTGATAGCCACAACCCACACCTTCCCTGCTGTTACAGGAGGAGGTGCATGGATTGTTGGCGGGGGAAGGCCAGAATGAGGCAGTACCATGTTCTAGTCAGTGTCCCCCACCAGTGTCACCAGTACGCAACAGTGCATGCAATGTCGCTACCTGCAGTGCCAATAGTGATAGTCACAACCCACACCTTCCCTGCTGTTACAGGAGGAGGTGCATGGATTGTTGGCGGGGAATGGCCAGAATGAGGCAGTACCATGGGCTAGTCAGTGTCCCCCACCAGTGTCACCACTACGCCACAGTGCATGCAATGTCGCTACCTGCAGTGCCAATAGTGATAGTCACAACCCACACCTTCCCTGCTGTTACAGGAGGAGGTGCATGGATTGTTGGCGGGGGAAGACCAGAAGGAGGCAGTACCATGGGCTAGTATGTGTCCCCTACCAGAGTCACCACTACGCCACAGTGCGTGCAATGTCGCTACCTGCAGTGCCAATAGTGATAGTCACAACCCACACCTTCCCTGCTGTTACAGGAGGAGGTGCATGGATTGTTGGCGGGGGAAGACCAGAAGGAGGCAGTACCATGGGCTAGTCTGTGTCCCCTACCAGAGTCACCAGTACGCCACACTGCATGCAATGTCGCTACCTGCAGTCAATAGTGATAGTCACAACCCACACCTTCCCTTGTGTTACAGGAGGTGGTGCATGGATTGTTGGCGGGGAAAGGCCAGAATGAGGCAGTACCATGGGCTAGTCTGTGTCCCCTACCAGTGTCACCACTACGCCACAGTGCGTGCAATGTCGCTACCTGCAGTGCCAATAGTGATAGTCAGAACCCACACCTTCCCTGGTGTTACAGGAGGTGGTGCATGGATTGTTGGCGGGGAAAGGCCAGAATGAGGCAGTACCATGGGCTAGTCTGTGTCCCCCACCAGTGTCACCACTACGCCACAGTGCACGCATTTCGCTACCTGCAGTGCCAATAGTGATAGCCACAACCCACACCTTTCCTGCTGTTACAGGAGGAGGTGCATGGATTGTTGGAGGGGAAAGGCCAGAATGAGGCAGTACCATGGGCTAGTCTGTGTCCCCCAACAGTGTCACCAGTACGCCACACTGCATGCAATGTCGCTACCTGCAGTGCAAATAGTGATAGTCACAACCCACACCTTCCCTGCTGTTACAGGAGGAGGTGCATGGATTGTTGGCGGGGAAAGGCCAGAATGAGGCAGTACCATGGGCTAGTCTGTGTCCCCTACCAGTGTCACCACTACGCCACAGTGCGTGCAATGTCGCTACCTGCAGTGCCAATAGTGATAGTCACAACCCACACCTTCCCTGCTGTTACAGGAGGAGGTGCATGGATTGATGGCGAGGAAAGGCCAGAATGAGGCAGTACCATGGGCTAGTCTGTGTCCCCTACCAGTGTCACCACTACGCCACAGTGCATGCAATGTCGCTACCTGCAGTGCCATTAGTGATAGTCACAACCCACACCTTCCCTGCTGTTACAGGAGGAGGTGCATGGATTGATGGCGAGGAAAGGCCAAAATGAGGCAGTACCATGGGCTAGTCTGTGTCCCCTACCAGTGTCACCACTCCGCCACAGTGCATGCAATGTCGCTACCTGCAGTGCCATTAGTGATAGTCACAACCCACACCTTCCCTGCTGTTACAGGAGGAGGTGCATGGATTGTTGGCGGGGGAAGGCCAGAATGAGGCAGTACCATAGGCTAGTCTGTGTCCCCCAACAGTGTCACCAGTACGCGACAGTGCATGCAATGTCGCTACCTGCAGTGCCAATAGTGATAGCCACAACCCACACCTTCCCTGCTGTTACAGGAGGAGGTGCATGGATTGTTGGCGGGGGAAGGCCAGAATGAGGCAGTACCATGGGCTAGTCTGTGTCCCCCACCAGTGTCACCACTACGCCACAGTTCGTGCAATGTCGCTACCCACACCTTCCCTGCTGTTACAGGAGGAGGTGCATGGATTGTTGGCGGGGGAAGGCCAGAATGAGGCAGTACCATGGGCTAGCCTGTGGCCCCCAACAGTGTCACCACTACGCCACAGTGCATGCAATGTCGCTACCTGCAGTGCCAATAGTGGTAGCCACAACCCACACCTTCCCTGCTGTTACAGGAGGAGGTGCATGGATTGTTGGTGGGGAAAGGCCAGAATGAGGAAGTACCATGGGCTAGTCTGTGGCCCCCTTCAGTGTCACCAGTACGCCATAGTGCATGCAATGTCGCTACCTGCAGTGCCAATAGTGATAGCCACAACCCACACCTTCCCCGCTGTTACAGCAGGAGGTGCATGGATTGTTGGCGGGGAAAGGCTTGTTGGCGGGGGAAGACCAGAATGAGGCAGTACCATGGGCTAGTCTGTGGCCCCCAACAGTGTCACCACTACGCCACAGTGCGTGCAATGTCGCTACCTGCAGTGCTAATAGTGATAGTCACTACCCACACCTTCCCTGGTGTTACAGGAGGAGGTGCATGGATTGTTGGCGGGGAAAGGCCAGGATGAGGCAGTACCATGGGCTAGTCTGTGTCCCCCAACAGTGTCACCACTACGCCACAGTGCGTCCAATGTCGCTACCTGCAGTGCCAATAGTGATAGCAACAACCCACACCTTCCCTGCTGTTACAGGAGGAGGTGCATGGATTATTGGCGGGGGAAGACTAGAATGAGGCAGTACCATGGGCTAGTCTGTGTCCCCCAACAGTGTCATCACTACGCCTCAGTGCATGCAATGTCGCTACCTGCAGTGCCAATAGTGATAGTCACAACCCACACCTTCCTTGCTGTTACAGGAGGAGGTGCATGGATGGTTGGCAGAGGAAGACCAGAATGAGGCAGTACCATGGGCTAGTCTGTGCCCCCCAAAAGTATCACCACTTCGCCACAGTGCGTGCAATGTCGCTACCTGCAGTGCCAATAGTGATAGTCACAACCCACACCTTCCCTGCTGTTACAGGAGGAGGTGCATGGATTGTTGGCAGGGGAAGACCAGAAGGAGGCAGTACCATGGGCTAGTCTGTGCCCCTCAACAGTGTCACCACTACGCCACAGTGCGTGCAACGTCGCTACCTGCAGTGCCAATAGTGATAGCCACAACCCACACCTTCCCTGCTGTTGCAGGAGGAGGTGCATGGATTGTTGGCGGGGAAAGGCCAGAATGAGGCAGTACCATGGGCTAGTCTGTGTCCCCCAACAGTGTCACCACTACGCCTCAGTGCATGCAATGTCGCTACCTGCAGTGCCAATGGTCATAGTCACAACCCACACCTTCCCTGCTGTTACAGAAGGAGGTGCATGGATTGTTAGCGGGGGAAAACTAGAATGAGGCAGTACCATGGGCTAGTCTGTGTCCCCCAACAGTGTCACCACTACGCCTCAGTGCATGCAATGTCGCTACCTGCAGTGCCAATAGTGATAGTCACAACCCACACCTTCCTTGCTGTTACAGGAGGAGGTGCATGGATGGTTGGCAGAGGAAGACCAGAATGAGGCAGTACCATGGGCTAGTCTGTGCCCCCCAAAAGTATCACCACTTCGCCACAGTGCGTGCAATGTCGCTACCTGCAGTTCCAATAGTGATAGTCAACCCCCACACCTTCCCTGCTGTTACAGGAGGATGTGCATGGATTGTTGGCGGGGAAAGGCCAGAATGAGGCAGTACCATGGGCTAGTCTGTGTCCCCCAACAGTGTCACCACTACGCCACAGTGCGTGCAATGTCGCTACCTGCAGTGCCAATAGTGATAGTCACAACCCACACCTTCCCTGCTGTTACAGGAGGAGGTGCATGGATTGTTGGCAGGGGAAGACCAGAAGGAGGCAGTACCATGGGCTAGTCTGTGCCCCCCAACAGTGTCACCACTACGCCACAGTGCGTGCAACGTCGCTACCTGCAGTGCCAATAGTGATAATCACAACCCACACCTTCCCTGCTGTTACAGGAGGAGGTGAATGGATTGTTGGCGGGGGAAGACCAGAAGGAGGCAGTACCATGGGCTAGTCTGTGCCCCCCAAAAGTATCACCACTTCGCCACAGTGCATGCAATGTCGCTACCTGCAGTGCCAATAGTGATAGCCACAACCCACACCTTCCCTGCTGTTACAGAAGGAGGTGCATGGATTGTTGGCGGGGAATGGCCAGAATGAGGCAAAACCATGGGCTAGTCTGTGTCCCCTAACAGTGTCACCACTACGCCACAGTGCGTGCAATGTCGCTACCTGCAGTGCCAATAGTGATAGTCACAACCGACACCTTCCCTGCTGTTACAGGAGGAGGTGCATGGATTGATGGCGGGGAAAGGCCAGAATGAGGCAGTACCATGGGCTAGTCTGTGGCCCCCAACAGTGTCACCACTACGCCACAGTGCGTGCAATGTCGCTACCTGCAGTGCCAATAGTGATAGTCACAACCAACACCTTCCCTTCTGTTACAGGAGGAGGTGCATGGATTGTTGGCGGGGAAAGGCCAGAATGAGGCAGTACCATGGGCTAGTCTGTGGCCCCCATCAGTGTCACCACTACGCCACAGTGCATGCAATGTCGCTACCTGCAGTGCCAATAGTGATAGTCACAACCCACACCTTCCCTGCTGTTACAGGAGGAAGTGCATGGATTGTTGGCGGGGAAAGGCCAGATTGAGGCAGTACCATGGGCTAGTCTGTGGCCCCCAACAGTGTCACCACTACGCCACAGTGCGTGCAATGTAGCTACCTGCAGTGCCAATAGTGATAGTCACAACCAACACCTTCCCTTCTGTTACAGGAGGAGGTGCATGGATTGTTGGCGGGGAAAGGCCAGAATGAGGCAGTACCATGGGCTAGTCTGTGGCCCCCAACAGTGTCACCACTACGCCACAGTGCGTGCAATGTCGCTACCTGCAGTGCCAATAGTGATAGCCACAACCCACACCTTCCCTGCTGTTACAGAAGGAGGTGCATGGATTGTTGGCGGGGAATGGCCAGAATGAGGCAAAACCATGGGCTAGTCTGTGTCCCCTAACAGTGTCACCACTACGCCACAGTGCGTGCAATGTCGCTACCTGCAGTGCCAATAGTGATAGTCACAACCGACACCTTCCCTGCTGTTACAGGAGGAGGTGCATGGATTGTTGGCGGGGAAAGGCCAGAATGAGGCAGTACCATGGGCTAGTCTGTGGCCCCCAACAGTGTCACCACTACGCCACAGTGCGTGCAATGTCGCTACCTGCAGTGCCAATAGTGATAGTCACAACCAACACCTTCCCTTCTGTTACAGGAGGAGGTGCATGGATTGTTGGCGGGGAAAGGCCAGAATGAGGCAGTACCATGGGCTAGTCTGTGGCCCCCATCAGTGTCACCACTACGCCACAGTGCATGCAATGTCGCTACCTGCAGTGCCAATAGTGATAGTCACAACCCACACCTTCCCTGCAGTTACAGGAGGAAGTGCATGGATTGTTGGCGGGGAAAGGCCATATTGAGGCAGTACCATGGGCTAGTCTGTGGCCCCCAACAGTGTCACCACTACGCCACAGTGCGTGCAATGTAGCTACCTGCAGTGCCAATAGTGATAGTCACAACCAACACCTTCCCTTCTGTTACAGGAGGAGGTGCATGGATTGTTGGCGGGGAAAGGCCAGAATGAGGCAGTACCATGGGCTAGTCTGTGGCCCCCAACAGTGTCACCACTACGCCACAGCGCGTGCAATGTCGTTACCTGCAGTCCCAATAGTGATAGCCACAACCCACACCTTCCCTGGTGTTACAGGAGGAGGTGCATGGATTGTTGGCGGGGAAAGGCCAGGATGAGGCAGTACCATGGGCTAGTCTGTGGCCCCCAACAGTGTCACCACTACGCCACAGTGCATGCAATGTCGCTACCTGCAGTGCCATTAGTGATAGTCACAACCCACACCTTCCCTGCTGTTACAGGAGGAGGTGCATGGATTGTTGGCGGGGAAAGGCCAGAATGAGGCAGTACCATGGGCTAGTCAGTGTCCCCCAACAGTGTCACCACTACGCCACAGTGCATGCAATGTAGCTACCTGCAGTGCCAATGGTGATAGCCACAACCCACACCTTCCCTGCTGTTACAGGAGGAGGTGTATGGATTGTTGGCGGGGGAAGGCCAGAATGAGGCAGTACCATGGGCTAGTCTGTGTCCCCCAACAGTGTCACCAGTACGCGACAGTGCATGCAATGTCGCTACCTGCAGTGCCAATAGTGATAGCCACAACCCACACCTTCCCTGCTGTTACAGGAGGAGGTGCATGGATTGTTGGCGGGGGAAGGCCAGAATGAGGCAGTACCATGGGCTAGTCTGTGTCCCCCACCAGTGTCACCACTACGCCACAGTTCGTGCAATGTCGCTACCCACACCTTCCCTGCTGTTACAGGAGGAGGTGCATGGATTGTTGGCGGGGGAAGGCCAGAATGAGGCAGTACCATGGGCTAGCCTGTGGCCCCCAACAGTGTCACCACTACGCCACAGTGCATGCAATGTCGCTACCTGCAGTGCCAATAGTGGTAGCCACAACCCACACCTTCCCTGCTGTTACAGGAGGAGGTGCATGGATTGTTGGTGGGGAAAGGCCAGAATGAGGAAGTACCATGGGCTAGTCTGTGGCCCCCTTCAGTGTCACCAGTACGCCATAGTGCATGCAATGTCGCTACCTGCAGTGCCAATAGTGATAGCCACAACCCACACCTTCCCCGCTGTTACAGCAGGAGGTGCATGGATTGTTGGCGGGGAAAGGCTTGTTGGCGGGGGAAGACCAGAATGAGGCAGTACCATGGGCTAGTCTGTGGCCCCCAACAGTGTCACCACTACGCCACAGTGCGTGCAATGTCGCTACCTGCAGTGCCAATAGTGATAGTCACTACCCACACCTTCCCTGGTGTTACAGGAGGAGGTGCATGGATTGTTGGCGGGGAAAGGCCAGGATGAGGCAGTACCATGGGCTAGTCTGTGTCCCCCAACAGTGTCACCACTACGCCACAGTGCGTGCAATGTCGCTACCTGCAGTGCCAATAGTGATAGCCACAACCCAGACCTTCCCTGCTGTTACAGGAGGAGGTGCATGGATTATTGGCGGGGGAAGACTAGAATGAGGCAGTACCATGGGCTAGTCTGTGTCCCCCAACAGTGTCATCACTACGCCTCAGTGCATGCAATGTCGCTACCTGCAGTGCCAATAGTGATAGTCACAACCCACACCTTCCTTGCTGTTACAGGAGGAGGTGCATGGATGGTTGGCAGAGGAAGACCAGAATGAGGCAGTACCATGGGCTAGTCTGTGCCCCCCAAAAGTATCACCACTTCGCCACAGTGCGTGCAATGTCGCTACCTGCAGTTCCAATACTGATAGTACACACACACCTTCCCTGCTGTTACAGGAGGAGGTGCATGGATTGTTGGCGGGGAAAGGCCAGAATGAGGCAGTACCATGGGCTAGTCTGTGTCCCCCAACTGTGTCACCACTACGCCACAGTGCGTGCAATGTCGCTACCTGCAGTGCCAATAGTGATAGCCACAACCGACACCTTCCCTGCTGTTACAGGAGGAGGTGCATGGATTGTTGGCGGGGAAAGGCCAGAATGAGGCAGTACCATGGGCTAGTCTGTGTCCCCCAACAATGTCACCACTACGCCACAGTGCGTGCAATGTCGCTACCTGCAGTGCCAATAGTGATAGTCACAACCCACACCTTCCCTGCTGTTACAGGAGGAGGTGCATGGATTGTTGGCAGGGGAAGACCAGAAGGAGGCAGTACCATGGGCTAGTCTGTGCCCCTCAACAGTGTCACCACTACGCCACAGTGCGTGCAACGTCGCTACCTGCAGTGCCAATAGTGATAGCCACAACCCACACCTTCCCTGCTGTTGCAGGAGGAGGTGCATGGATTGTTGGCGGGGAAAGGCCAGAATGAGGCAGTACCATGGACTAGTCTGTGTCCCCCAACAGTGTCACCACTACGCCTCAGTGCATGCAATGTCGCTACCTGCAGTGCCAATGGTGATAGTCACAACCCACACCTTCCCTGCTGTTACAGAAGGAGGTGCATGGATTGTTGGCGGGGGAAAACTAGAATGAGGCAGTACCATGGGCTAGTCTGTGTCCCCCAACAGTGTCACCACTACGCCTCAGTGCATGCAATGTCGCTACCTGCAGTGCCAATAGTGATAGTCACAACCCACACCTTCCTTGCTGTTACAGGAGGAGGTGCATGGATGGTTGGCAGAGGAAGACCAGAATGAGGCAGTACCTTGGGCTAGTCTGTGCCCCCCAAAAGTATCACCACTTCGCCACAGTGCGTGCAATGTCGCTACCTGCAGTTCCAATAGTGATAGTCAACCCCCACACCTTCCCTGCTGTTACAGGAGGATGTGCATGGATTGTTGGCGGGGAAAGGCCAGAATGAGGCAGTACCATGGGCTAGTCTGTGTCCCCCAACAGTGTCACCACTACGCCACAGTGCGTGCAATGTCGCTACCTGCAGTGCCAATAGTGATAGTCACAACCCACACCTTCCCTGCTGTTACAGGAGGAGGTGCATGGATTGTTGGCAGGGGAAGACCAGAAGGAGGCAGTACCATGGGCTAGTCTGTGCCCCCCAACAGTGTCACCACTACGCCACAGTGCGTGCAACGTCGCTACCTGCAGTGCCAATAGTGAGAGTCACAACCCACACCTTCCCTGCTGTTACAGGAGGAGGTGAATGGATTGTTGGCGGGGGAAGACCAGAAGGAGGCAGTACCATGGGCTAGTCTGTGCCCCCCAAAAGTATCACCACTTCGCCACAGTGCATGCAATGTCGCTACCTGCAGTGCCAATAGTGATAGCCACAACCCACACCTTCCCTGCTGTTACAGAAGGAGGTGCATGGATTGTTGGCGGGGAATGGCCAGAATGAGGCAAAACCATGGGCTAGTCTGTGTCCCCTAACAGTGTCACCACTACGCCACAGTGCGTGCAATGTCGCTACCTGCAGTGCCAATAGTGATAGTCACAACCGACACCTTCCCTGCTGTTACAGGAGGAGGTGCATGGATTGTTGGCGGGGAAAGGCCAGAATGAGGCAGTACCATGGGCTAGTCTGTGGCCCCCAACAGTGTCACCACTACGCCACAGTGCGTGCAATGTCGCTACCTGCATTGCCAATAGTGATAGTCACAACCAACACCTTCCCTTCTGTTACAGGAGGAGGTGCATGGATTGTTGGCGGGGAAAGGCCAGAATGAGGCAGTACCATGGGCTAGTCTGTGGCCCCCATCAGTGTCACCACTACGCCACAGTGCATGCAATGTCGCTACCTGCAGTGCCAATAGTGATAGTCACAACCCACACCTTCCCTGCTGTTACAGGAGGAAGTGCATGGATTGTTGGCGGGGAAAGGCCAGATTGAGGCAGTACCATGGGCTAGTCTGTGGCCCCCAACAGTGTCACCACTACGCCACAGTGCGTGCAATGTAGCTACCTGCAGTGCCAATAGTGATAGTCACAACCAACACCTTCCCTTCTGTTACAGGAGGAGGTGCATGGATTGTTGGCGGGGAAAGGCCAGAATGAGGCAGTACCATGGGCTAGTCTGTGGCCCCCAACAGTGTCACCACTACGCCACAGTGCGTGCAATGTCGTTACCTGCAGTCCCAATAGTGATAGCCACAACCCACACCTTCCCTGGTGTTACAGGAGGAGGTGCATGGATTGTTGGCGGGGAAAGGCCAGGATGAGGCAGTACCATGGGCTAGTCTGTGGCCCCCAACAGTGTCACCACTACGCCACAGTGCGTGCAATGTCTCTACCTGCAGTGCCAATGGTGATAGTCACAACCCACACCTTCCCTGCTGTTACAGGAGGAGGTGCATGGATTGTTGGCGGGGAAAGGCCAGAATGAGGCAGTACCATGGGCTAGTCTGTGGCCGCCAACAGTGTCACCACTACGCCACAGTGCGTGCAATGTCTCTACCTGCAGTGCCAATGGTGATAGTCACAACCCACACCTTCCCTGCTGTTACAGGAGGAGGTGCATGGATTGTTGGCGGGGAAAGGCCAGGATGAGGCAGTACCATGGGCTAGTCTGTGGCCGCCAACAGTGTCACCACTACGCCACAGTGCGTGCAATGTCTCTACCTGCAGTGCCAATGGTGATAGTCACAACCCACACCTTCCCTGCTGTTACAGGAGGAGGTGCATGGATTGTTGGCGGGGAAAGGCCAGGATGAGGCAGTACCATGGGCTAGTCTGTGGCCCCCAACAGTTACACCACTACGCCACAGTGCGTGCAATGTCTCTACCTGCAGTGCCAATGGTGATAGTCACAAGCCACACCTTCCCTGCTGTTACAGGAGGAGGTGCATGGATTGTTGGCGGGGAAAGGCCAGAATGAGGCAGTACCATGGGCTAGTCTGTGGCCCCCAACAGTGTCACCACTACGCCACAGTGAGTGCAATGTCGCTACCTGCAGTGCCAATGGTGATAGTAATATGATATTTGATTTTATTTATTAGATTTTATTTACAGTCAAGTAATAAATAAGAAATTCTATCTAGACAACAACATAACCTTCAACCTTTTTTATATATAAACAAAATCATGTGATAATAATTCATAATTCACTCATATGACATGTCCCTTTTTTTTTTTTTTTTAGTTTGTTGGATTTTGACTTGGATTCTTTTCCACACTCCCTTTTCTTGGCCGGAGATGTATTCTATTCCTTCTATATACCCCTTCATCTGTTTTAATAATATACGAGTCTGGGTTTTCATCTCTTCTTACAATGATTCCAGGGATCCATCTTCTAATTCCTTTTTGCACGTACACCAGATCATTTTCGGTCATATCCCTTAGTTTGTGAGTTCTTTGGTCGTAGTATATCTTTTGTTTCTTTTGTATATCCTGTAACTTCTCTACAGTTCCTTCTGTTGGGTAGAGTGGTTTTAAAGTATTTTTGTGTAGAGGCAATACAGTTCTCAGTATTCTTCCCATTAACATCTGTGATGGAGTTTTCTGATTTTCTTTCGGAGTATTGTTATACTCAACTATAGCCAAATTTAAATCTCCTTTTGATGATTTAGTTTTCACTAACATTGACTTAACTGTTTGTATAGCTCTCTCTACCATTCCGTTTGATCTTGGATAGTGTGGAGAAGAAGTAATGTGTTTAATGTTATATCTCTCCATAAACAGTTTAAAGTTTGCACTGCTAAAAGGTGGTCCATTGTCACTGTGTATCACACTAGGCAACCCATGTGTTCTAAAAATCTGAGTTAAACTATTAGTCACACTTTCGGCATTAGTACTGTTCATTTTCCTTATCTCAACAAATTTGGAGTGATAGTCAATTACCATTAAATGGTTAGCATTGTCCAAGTGAAACAAATCAATTCCCAGCTCTTCCCAAGGCAGTTGCGGTACTGGGTACGGGTTTAGGAGCTGTTTAGTATTTGACCGCTGATAAGATTGACAGATTGTACATTGCTCTACCATATTCCTGATGTCACTCATCATTCTTGGCCAATAAATACACAGTTTTGCTTTTCTTTGGCATGAATTAATTCCTTGGTGTGAAGCATGAACTTGCATCAAAACCTCATGACGCATTTCACTTGGTATTACTAGACGATCTCCTAAAAATATTAAGTCTTCTGATATATGTAGTTCAGATCTCTTCTCCCAGTAGGGTCTTGCCTCGATGTCCACATTTTGTCTGTGAATCGGCCATCCATTTGTAATATAATGTGAAACTTTTTTAAGTTCACTGTCTGTTTCCAAACATACTTTTATTCGCTTAAGGAACTCGTCACTAGCAGACACGAGAGAATAAACAACTTGAGCTCCCTTTTCTAGGTAATCAGTGTTTATATGTTTATCTAGAGGTGCTCTAGACAAAGAATCTGCCACAAACATGTTTTTTCCAGGAACGTGTACAATAGTGAAATTGTACCTTAACAACTCCATAACCATTCGTTGTAACCTAGGAGACAACGATGAAATTGGTTTATTTAAAAGTCCAATCAAAGGTTTGTGGTCTGTCTCAATCACGAATTCGGTAGAAAATAAATAATAATGAAACTTTTTACATCCATTGACTACAGCTAAAAGCTCTTTTTCTATCTGACTGTATCTTTGTTGAGTGTCATTTAAGGATACTGAACTATAACCTATGGGCTTACCATCTTGGAGGAGAACTGCACCTAGGCCGTATTGGCTTGCATCAACTGAAAGAACAGACTTCTTACTGTCATCAAAGTAAGAGAGTACTGGTGCTTTAATTACCGATTCTTTCAGGAGTTCAAAACACTGTTGTTCTTTGTCTGACCACTTAAATTCACTATTCTTACCGATTAGTTTCCTCAATATTCCTGTTTTATCAGACATGTTAGGTACAAACTTGCTTAAATATGTTACCATTCCTAAGAATCTTTGAACATCCGATTTATTCTTAGGAGTAGGGTATTTCTGTATCGCTTCTACTTTTGAGTCTACCACAGTCACACCTTCAGGTGTCAATCTGTGTCCTAAATATGTTACACTTTCTACTCTAATCTGACTCTTTTCCTTTGATAATTTTAAGTTGCTTGACCTTGCCTTCTTTAGGAAAGCTGTCAATCTTTCATCATGCTCCTTTAAAGTCTTACCATACACTAACACATCGTCCATATACGCAATTACTCCATCTAGTCCAAGTATAACACCATCCATTGCTTTTTGAAACACTTCTGGAGCGCTGTTTATTCCAAAAGGGAGCCTACAGAATCGATATCTTCCAAATGGTGTCCCAACAGTACATAATAGGGAACTAGCCTTTGTTAAGGGAATTTGTAAAAAAGCAGAAGAAGCGTCAAGCACGGAAAAATATTTAGCACCCTCCAACTTTGACAATATTCCTTGTATTGTTGGCATACTGTAGTGCTCTCTTTTAATACTTTTATTCAAATTTCTTGGGTCTATGCACATTCTTATTTTCCCATTAGGTTTCTTAATTATAACAATAGGGTGAACCCAGTCTGTAGGTTCTGTAACTTCTTCAAGTACACCCTCCTTAACCATTTTATCAATTTCATTTTTAACTGCTTCTGTAAGAGCTTTTGGAACAGGTCTAGGGGGTATTATTTGCGGTTTTGCATCTTCCTTAAGTTTGATGTCATATAATACCGGCAGTTTCCCTAAGGTATCATCAAAAACATCCGCGAACTCGTCGAAAATGACTGAGCTAGATCCTTTCACTGAATTAATTCTAGAAATAAGTTTAAGCTCTTGACATGTTACCAACCCCAAAATGGGACAGCTTGTCTCGTTAACTACATAAAATTCTATCTTGAAAATTAAGTTACTGTTATTCAAAGGTTTGCAATCTAACACACAAGTTCCCACAACATTTATTTCATGGCCAGAGTAGGATTTTAGACACTTTTTTGTTAGCTTCAAATTATCTGGATAAGCAAGTTGATTGAACACACTCAATGGCAGGACATTTACTTCTGCCCCTGTGTCTAATTTAAAAGATACTTCTGTACCATTAATGAGCAACGCTTGATTCCACTCATTGTTGTGCGGATTTACGGTAAAAACAGGTTTAAGTGTTAAAACGTCAACAACATCCTTAACACTATCGTCTTTATCTTCTCTAAAATTTTCGTTTTCCTCTAAATCTACTGAATTTAACGTTTTGGCCTTACAGGCCTTTGCAAAGTGATTCATTCTTTTGCATTTAAGGCATACTTTACCCCACGCTGGGCACCGTCCAAAAGCATGGTTCATCAGACATTTACTACATAACTTAATTTTCTGGCTAAAGGTAGACTTATTAATTTTGTTTAGACCTAGCTCATTAGAATATGAGTCTGATTGTTCATCTTGACAATTTCTGTCTTTATCCTGCATTAATCTTACTTGTTTAGCACTTTCTTCTCGAGCCCTACAATATTGGACTGCTTTTCCTAGTTTTAATTCAGGTTCTATCAAAAGTCTTTCTTTTATTTCATTGTCATTTATACCAATTATTAGTAAATCTCTAATTAAACTTTCTTCTTGATCTCCAAATTGGCAAACTTTTGCCTGAGTTTGTAACCTATTAATAAAAACATCTATAGGTTCACTTGAATTTTGTCTCAAATTGAAAAATTTATACCTATCTACGACAGTGTTTTGCTTAGGTCTAAAGTATTTATCAAAACAATCAATAACTTTATCATAATCATTCTTGGAATTTTCATCTAATTCAAAATTGTTGAATATGTCTAAAAAAGAATCTCCTAATGAACATAAAAGCAAAGCTACTTTTTGTTTTCCTGATTTCTTTGATTTTTCGGATGCTTCTAGGTATAGGTTCTAGTCTCTTCGGAGGCGTGGGTTCGAATCCCACCGCTGCCACCAATATGATATTTGACTTTATTTATTAGATTTTATTTACAGTCAAGTAATAAATAAGAAATTCTATCTAGACAACAACATAACCTTCAACCTTTTTTATATATAAACAAAATCATGTGATAATAATTCATAATTCACTCATATGACAATAGTCACAACCCACACCTTCCCTGCTGTTACAGGAGGAGGTGCATGGATTGTTGGCGGGGAAAGGCCAGAATGAGGCAGTACCATGGGCTAGTCTGTGGCCCCCAACAGTGTCACACTACGCCACAGTGCGTGCAATGTCGCTACCTGCAGTGCCAATGGTGATAGCCTAACCCACACCTTCCCTGCTGTTACAGGAGGAGGTGCATGGATTGTTGGCGGGGAAAGGCCAGAATGAGGCAGTACAATGGGCTAGCCTGTGTCCCCCAACAGTGTCACCACTACGCCACAGTGCGTGCAAAGTCGCTACCTGCAGTGCCAATAGTGTTAGTCACAACCCACACCTTCCCTGGTGTTACAGGAGGAGGTGCATGGATTGTTGGCGGGGGAAGACCAGAATGAGGCAGTACCATGGGCTAGTCTGTGGCCCCCAACAGTGTCACCACTACGCCACAGTGCGTGCAATGTCGCTACCTGCAGTGCCAATAGTAATAGTCACAACCCACACCTTCCCTGGTGTTACAGGAGGACGTGCATGGATTGTTGGCGGGGGAAGACCAGAATGAGGCAGTACCATGGGCTAGTCTGTGGCCCCCAACAGTGTCACCACTACGCCACAGTGCGTGCAATGTCGCTACCTGCAGTGCCAATAGTGATAGTCACAACCCACACCTTCCCTGGTGTTACAGGAGGAGGTGCATGGATTGTTGGCGGGGAAAGGCCAGGATGAGGCAGTACCATGGGCTAGTCTGTGTCCCCCAACAGTGTCACCACTACGCCACAGTGCGTGCAATGTCGCTACCTGCAGTGCCAATAGTGATAGCCACACCCAAACCTTCCCTGCTGTTACAGGAGGAGGTGCATGGATTGTTGGCGGGGGAAGACTAGAATGAGGCAGTGCCATGGGCTAGTCTGTGTCCCCCAACAGTGTCACCACTACGCCTCAGTGCATGCAATGTCGCTACCTGCAGTGCCAATAGTGATAGTCACAACCCACACCTTCCCTGCTGTTACAGGAGGAGGTGCATGGATGGTTGGCAGAGGAAGGCCAGAACAAGGCAGTACCATGGGCTAGTCTGTGCCCCCCAAAAGTATCACCACTTCGCCACAGTGCGTGCAATGTCGCTACCTGCAGTTCCAATAATGATAGTCAACACCCACACCTTCCCTAATGTTACAGGAGGATGTGCATGGATTGTTGGCGGGGAAAGGCCAGAATGAGGCAGTACCATGGGCTAGTCTGTGTCCCCCAACAGTGTCACCAGTACGCAGCAGTGCGTGCAATGTCGCTACCTGCAGTGCCAATAGTGATAGTCACAACCCACACCTTCCCTGCTGTTACAGGAGGAGGTGCATGGATATTTGGCGGGGAAAGGCCAGAATGAGGCAGTACCATGGGCTAGTTGGTGGCCCCCACCAGTGTCACCAGTACGCAGCAGTGCGTGCAATGTCGCTACCTGCAGTGCCAATAGTGATAGTCACAACCCACACCTTCCCTGCTGTTACAGGAGGAGGTGCATGGATTGTTGGCGGGGAAAGGCCAGAATGAGGCAGTACCATGAGCTAGTCTGTGTCCCCCAACAGTGTCACCAGTACGCCACATTGCATGCAATGTCGCTACCTGCAGTGCCAATAGTGATAGCCACGACCCACACCTTCCCTGCTGTTACAGGAGGAGGTGCATGGATTGTTGGTGGGGGAAGACCAGAAGGAGGCAGTACCATGGGCTAGTCTGTGCCCCCCACAAGTGTCACCACTACGCCACAGTGCATGCAATGTCGCTACCTGCAGTGCCAATAGTGATAGCCACAACCCACACCTTCCCTGCTGTTACAGGAGGAGGTGCATGGATTGTTGGCAGAGGAAGGCCAGAATGAGGCAGTACCATGGGCTAGTCTGTGTCCCCCACAAGTGTCACCACTACGCCACAGTGCATGCAATGTCGCTACCTGCAGTGCCAATAGTGATAGTCACAACCCACACCTTCCCTGCTGTTACAGGAGGAGGTGCATGGATTGTTGGCGGGGGAAGACCAGAAGGAGGCAGTACCATGGGCTAGTCTGTGCCCCCCACAAGTGTCACCACTACGCCACAGTGCATGCAATGTCGCTACCTGTTGTGCCAATAGTGATAGTCACAACCCACACCTTCCCTGCTGTTACAGGAGGAGGTGCATGGATTGTTGGCGGGGGAAGACCAGAAGGAGGCAGTACCATGGGCTAGTCTGTGTCCCCCAACAGTGTCACCAGTACGCCACATTGCATGCAATGTCGCTACCTGCAGTGCCAATAGTGATAGCCACGACCTACACCTTCCCTGCTGTTACAGGAGGAGATGCATGGATTGTTGGCGGGGGAAGACCAGAAGGAGGCAGTACCATGGGCTAGTCTGTGCCCCCCACAAGTGTCACCACTACGCCACAGTGCATGCAATGTCGCTACCTGCAGTGCCAATAGTGATAGCCACAACCCACACCTTCCCTGCTGTTACAGGAGGAGGTGCATGGATTGTTGGCAGAGGAAGGCCAGAATGAGGCAGTACCATGGGCTAGTCTGTGTCCCCCAACAGTATCACCACTTCGCCACAGTGCATGCAATGTCGCTACCTGCAGTGCCAATAGTGATAGCCACAACCCACACCTTCCCTGGTGTTACAGGAGGAGGTGCATGGATTGTTGGCGGGGAAAGGCCAGAATGAGGCAGTACCATGGGCTAGTCTGTGTCCCCCAACAGTGTCACCAGTACGCCACAGTGCATGCAATGTCGCTACCTGCAGTGCCAATAGTGATAGCCACAACCCACACCTTCCCTGCTGTTACAGGAGGAGGTGCATGGATTGTTGGCGGGGAAAGGCCAGAATGAGGCAGTACCATGGGCTAGTCTGTGGCCCCCAACAGTGTCACCACTACGCCACAGTGCGTGCAATGTCGCTACCTTCAGTGCCAATAGTGATAGTCACAACCAACACCTTCCCTGCTGTTACAGGAGGAGGTGCATGGATTGTTGGCAGGGAAAGGCCAGAATGAGGCAGTACCATGGGCTAGTCTGTGGCCCCCAACAGTGTCACCACTACGCCACAGTGCGTGCAATGTCGCTACCTGCAGTGCCAATGGTGATAGTCACAACCCACACCTTCCCTGCTGTTACAGGAGGAGGTGCATGGATTGTTGGCGGGGAAAGGCCAGGATGAGGCAGTACCATGGGCTAGTCTGTTGCCCCCAACAGTGTCACCACTACGCCACAGTGCGTGCAATGTCGCTACCTGCAGTGCCAATAGTGATAGTCACAACCAACACCTTCCCTGCTGTTACAGGAGGAGGTGCATGGATTGTTGGCGGGGAAAGGCCAGAATGAGGCAGTACCATGGGCTAGTCTGTGGCCCCCAACAGTGTCACCACTACGCCACAGTGCGTGCAATGTCGCTACCTGCAGTGCCAATGGTGATAGCCTAACCCACACCTTCCCTGCTGTTACAGGAGGAGGTGCATGGATTGTTGGCGGGGAAAGGCCAGAATGAGGCAGTACCATGGGCTAGCCTGTGTCCCCCAACAGTGTCACCACTACGCCACAGTGCGTGCAATGTCGCTACCTGCAGTGCCAATAGTGATAGTCACAACCCACACCTCCCCTGCTGTTACAGGAGGAGGGGCATGGATTGTTGGCGGGGGAAGACCAGAAGGAGGCAGTACCATGGGCTAGTCTGTGTCCCCCAACAGTGTCACCACTACGCCTCAGTGCGTGCTATGTCGCTACCTGCAGTGCCAATAGTGATAGTCACAACCCACACCTTCCCTGCTGTTACAGGAGGAGGTGCAAGGATTGTTGGCGGGTTAAGACCAGAATGAGGCAGTACCATGGGCTAGTCTGTGTCCCCCAACAGTGTCACCACTACGCCTCCGTGCATGCAATGTCGCTACCTGCAGTGCCAATAGTGATAGTCACAACCCACACCTTCTCTGCTGTTACAGGAGGAGGTGCATGGATTGTTGGCAGGGAAAGGCCAGAATGAGGCAGTACCATGGGCTAGTCTGTGTCCCCCAACAGTGTCACCACTACGCCACAGTGCGTGCAATGTCGCTACCTGCAGTGCCAATAGTGATAGTCACAACCCACACTTCCCTGCTGTTACAGGAGGAAGTGAATGGATTGTTGGCGGGGGAAGACCAGAAGGAGGCAGTACCATGGGCTAGTCTGTGCCCCCCACAAGTATCACCACTTCGCCACAGTGCAAGCAATGTCGCTACCTGCAGTGCCAATAGTGATAGTCACAACCCACACCTTCCCTGCTGTTACAGGAGGAGGTGCATGGATTGTTGGCGGGGAAAGGCCAGAATGAGGCAGTACCATGGGCTAGTCTGTGGCCCCCAACAGTGTCACCACTACGCCACAGTGCGTGCAATGTCGCTACCTGCAGTGCCAATAGTGATAGCCACAACCCACACCTTCCCTGCTGTTACAGGAGGAGGTGCATGGATTGTTGGCGGGGAAAGGCCAGAATGAGGCAGTACCATGGGCTAGTCTGTGTCCCCCACCAGTGTCACCACTTCGCCACAGTGCATGCAATGTCGCTACCTGCAGTGCCAATAGTGATAGCCACAACCCACACCTTCCCTGCTGTTACAGGAGGTGGTGCATGGATTATTGGCGGGGAAAGATCAGAATGAGGCAGTACCATGGGCTAGTCTGTGTCCCCCAACAGTGTCACCACTACGCCACAGTGCATGCAATGTCGCTACCTGCAGTGCCAATAGTGATAGTCACAACCCACACCTTCCCTGCTGTTACAGGAGGAGGTGCATGGATTGTTGGCGGGGAAAGGCCAAAATGAGGCAGTACCATGGGCTAGTCTGTGGCCCCCAACAGTGTCACCCTACGCCACAGTGCATGCAATGTCGCTACCTGCAGTGCCAATAGTGATAGTCACAACCCACACCTTCCCTGGTGTTACAGGAGGAGGTGCATGGATTGTTGGCGGGGGAAGACCAGAAGGAGGCAGTACCATGGGCTAGTCTGTGTCCCCCAACAGTGTCACCACTACGCCACAGTGCGTGCAATGTCGCTACCTGCAGTGCCAATAGTGATAGTCACAACCCACACCTTCCCTGGTGTTACAGGAGGAGGTGCATGGATTGTTGGCGGGGAAAGGCCAGAATGAGGCAGTACCATGGGCTAGTCTGTGGCCCCCAACAGTGTCACCACTACGCCACAGTGCGTGCAATGTCGCTACCTGCAGTGCCAATAGTAATAGTCACAACCCACACCTTCCCTGCTGTTACAGGAGGAGGTGCATGGATTGTTGGCGGGGAAAGGCCAGAATGAGGCAGTACCATGGGATAGTCTGTGTCCCCCAACAGTGTCACCACTACGCCACAGTGCATGCAATGTCGCTACCTGCAGTGCCAATAGTGATAGTTACAACCCACAACTTCCCTGGTGTTACAGGAGGAGGTGCATGGATTGTTGGCAGAGGAAGGCCAGGATGAGGCAGTACCATGGGCTAGTCTGTGTCCCCCAACAGTGTCACCACTACGCCACAGTGCATGCAATGTCGCTACCTGCAGTGCCAATAGTGATAGTTACAACCCACACCTTCCCTGGTGTTACAGGAGGAGGTGCATGGATTGTTGGCAGAGGAAGGCCAGGATGAGGCAGTACCATGGGATAGTCTGTGTCCCCCAACAGTGTCACCACTACGCCACAGTGCATGCAATGTCGCTACCTGCAGTGCCAATAGTGATAGTCACAACCCACACCTTCCCTGGTGTTACAGGAGGAGGTGCATGGATTGTTGGCAGAGGAAGGCCAGGATGAGGCAGTACCATGGGCTAGTCTGTGTCCCCCAAAAGTGTCACCACTACGCCACAGTGCATGCAATGTCGCTACCTGTAGTGCCAATAGTGATAGTCACAACCCACACCTTCCCTGCTGTTACAGGAGGAGGTGCATGGATTGTTGGCGGGGAAAGGCCAGAATGAGGCAGTACCATGGGCTAGTCTGTGTCCCCCAACAGTGTCACCACTACGCCACAGTGCATGCAATGTCGCTACCTGCAGTGCCAATAGTGATAGTGACAACGCACACCTTCCCTGCTGTTACAGGAGGAGGTGCATGGATTGTTGGCGGGGGAAGACTAGAATGAGGCAGTACCATGGGCTAGTCTGTGTCCCCCAACAGTGTCACCACTACGCCTCAGTGCATGCAATGTCGCTACCTGCAGTGCCAATAGTGATAGTTACAACCCACACCTTCCCTGCTGTTACAGGAGGAGGTGCATGGATGGTTGGCAGAGGAAGGCCAGAATGAGGCAGTACCATGGGCTAGTCTGTGCCCCCCAAAAGTATCACCACTTCGCCACAGTGCGTGCAATGTCGCTATCTGCAGTTCCAATAATGATAGTCAACACCCACACCTTCCCTGCTGTTACAGGAGGAGGTGCATGGATTGTTGGCGGGGAAAGGCCAGAATGAGGCAGTACCATGGGCTAGTCTGTGTCCCCCAACAGTGTCACCAGTACGCCACAGTGCGTGCAATGTCGCTACCTGCAGTGCCAATAGTGATAGTCACAACCCACACCTTCCCTGGTGTTACAGGAGGAGGTGCATGGATTGTTGGCGGGGGAAGACCAGAAGGAGGCAGTACCATGGGCTAGTTGGTGGCCCCCACCAGTGTCACCAGTACGCAGCAGTGCGTGCAATGTCGCTACCTGCAGTGCCAATAGTGATAGTCACAACCCACACCTTCCCTGCTGTTACAGGAGGAGGTGCATGGATTGTTGGCGGGGAAAAGCCAGAATGAGGCAGTACCATGGGCTAGTCTGTGTCCCCCAACAGTGTCACCAGTACGCCACATTGCATGCAATGTCGCTACCTGCAGTGCCAATAGTGATAGCCACAACCCACACCTTCCCTGCTGTTACAGGAGGAGGTGCATGGATTGTTGGCGGGGAAAGGCCAGAATGAGGCAGTACCATGGGCTAGTCTGTGTCCCCCAACAGTGTCACCAGTACGCCACAGTGCATGCAATGTCGCTACCTGCAGTGCCAATAGTGATAGCCACAACCCACACCTTCCCTGCTGTTACAGGAGGAGGTGCATGGATTGTTGGCGGGGGAAGACCAGAAGGAGGCAGTACCATGGGCTTGTCTGTGCCCCCCAAAAGTATCACCACTTCGCCACAGTGCATGCAATGTCGCTACCTGCAGTGCCAATAGTGATAGCCACAACCCACACCTTCCCTGCTGTTACAGGAGGATGTGCATGGATTGTTGGCAGAGGAAGGCCAGAATGAGGCAGTACCATGGGCTAGTCTGTGGCCCCCACCAGTGTCACCAGTACGCTACATTGCATGCAATGTCGCTACCTGCAGTGCCAATAGTGATAGTCACAACCCACACCTTCCCTGGTGTTACAGGAGGAGGTGCATGGATTGTTGGCGGGGGAAGACCAGAAGGAGGCAGTACCATGGGCTAGTCTGTGCCCCCCACAAGTATCACCACTTCGCCACAGTGCATGCAATGTCGCTACCTGCAGTGCCAATAGTGATAGTCACATTCCACACCTTCCCTGCTGTTACAGGAGGATGTGCATGGATTGTTGGCGGGGGAAGACCAGAAGGAGGCAGTACCATGGGCTAGTCTGTGCCCCCCACAAGTATCACCGCTTCGCCACAGTGCGTGCAATGTCGCTACCTGCAGTGCCAATAGTGATAGTCACAACCCACACCTTCCCTTCTGTTACAGGAGGAGGTGCATGGATTGTTGGCGGGGGAAGACCAGAAGGAGGCAGTACCATGGGCTAGTCTGTGCCCCCCACAAGTATCACCGCTTCGCCACAGTGCATGCAATGTCGCTACCTGCAGTGCCAATAGTGATTGTCAATCCCGACTTAATCATACTTACCTCTGCTGTTTCAACGGTTGTGTGGACACATGCATGCGTGCTTTAGATCCTCCTCCAGGTATGTTCAACTACTTTTTTAATAGACGTAGACATGGGGACACATGATGCGTGCTTTATATCCTCCTCCAGATATATTCAACTATTTTTTTAATAGACAAAGACATAGGCATACTTTATTTGCACAAAACATTCTTTTCATGTGATACATACAGAACAGGTGCCATTGTCAATGGTTGATCTAAATCTGACTAAAAATTCAACGAATACAAATAGAAATAAGGAACAAAAAACAAATAGCTTAGCTCAATGGGTTATTATTTCATTCTTGCAGGTCATAAAAAGCCCGTCTAAGAAGTTAATTTTTTAATTTTTCTTTATATTGGTCTGCTCTCATTTTTGTATAACGGAGGGGTAATTTGTTGTACATCTTTAAGCCTGTATACAAAGGACTTCTTTCAAATGATGTTAAGTGGTGATTTCCCAATAGCAAAAAAAGTTTTCAAAACATTCAACAAAAGTATCAGGGCAAACCAAAATGCTTACAACAAATATTCATTGAAAACGTTTTCGTTTGAAATAGGTTTGCTAGAAGTATAAAAGTGAACTCATCTCGCACTTCCTGATAAGTTAGACTGGATATTTGAATCAAATTAGCAAAGAATATTTGTTGAAGTTTAGCAGGGAATCTTTTCAGATGATTTGCAAAGATAATTTGCTGCAAATGTGCACTAATTTCCCACAAGTTTCAATGGGAAATTATCTATACTAGAGATCGCCAGTGGTCGAAAATTCGACCAATTTTCAAAGTGACAAATAGGGATAGCTAATTTTATAAATAATCCCCGCATAAACCAATGCGTTTCTAAATACATTTCATATAGTACATATTTTCCATGTAAACACATAATATAACCAAACTGGGGGCTCAAAACAAAAGAGAAAGACAGTCCTTGACTAATTATTTTACTTAATTTCTGGCTTATGGCATGGTTTTTAGTAATTAGTATTTTATTAAGATAATGACTATTTTATTAAGATTTCATGTTTATTTTTTGACGAATAATTATTGAATCAGAGGAAAGTAAAACTTCAGTCATCAAATCAATTTATCCTGTACACCCCATACCACAGTTCTCTCCCTCCCTCCATTAATTCCTTACTCTCTACTTCCGACCTTCTTTCCACTTTTCCCTCCTTTTCTCCTTCATTCTTTTCTTAACATCTCTCCTCCCTTCTTTCCTACCATTTGGAACTTTTTCCCTCCTTCCCTCTCTTCCTACTATCATCACTAAAATGTAATATTTTACCCATTATCCACCAATAAAATCAAAATTTGAATATAATGTGTCTATTTATACTCCGGTTGCCAAGCCCGGTGACAGGATTTTTGGGCCCCTGTGCAATTGAGAAATCCGCCTTTTTTACTCATCTCGATTCTGGGCCCAATTTTTATTCATCTCGATTCTGGTCCCCATTTTTACTAATCTCGCGTGGATCCGGGCCCCCTGTGAGTCCAGGCCCCTGTGCATTTGCCCCCCCCCCCGTCGCCGGCCCTGCCGGTGGCATGTCTGTTAGTACATTGGATGGTAGAAACTTAACTTAATGTACTTTTTTCTTCCCTTTTTATCAGAAAATTTTTATCTCTTAATCTTATTTAAGCATGTAAACTTTATTTTTTCCATATATATGTAAAATGGAACACATTTGAGTATAATATCCCTAATCTTCTCTAAGTAGTCCTGATTTCAATCAAATTCTATATTTTCACTCCATGCCCCAATTAACTGTGGCTTAATGTTTCTACATCAAATCTTTACTCTACGAAAAATAGCATGTGATAACAGTTACAAATGATGCTAACTTTTTTGGTTGTTATAATATCACCAATACAGCAACTCATAAGGCTAATGTCAATTTTTTTGAAATTTTAAATTGAATTTTCTACATTTCTAAAAGACTAATATGAATTTCAATGGGATTCTGCACATATACAGGAAAATACAATTCTTTCGGTGTGCTTAGATTTTTGCTACGTTGCAGACAGGCTGAGAAAAAAGGAGTACAAAAACCTTATGGAAAAAATGCTTGTCTATCAATATCTATATATTAATAGACAAGCATTTTTTCCATAAGGTTTTTGTACTCCTTTTTTCTCAGCCTGTCTGCAACGTAGCAAAAATCTAAGCACACCGAAAGAATTGTATTTTCCTGTAGATGTGCAGAATCCCATTGAAATTTATATTAGTCTTTTAGAAATGTAGAAAATTCAATTTAAAATTTCAAAAAAATTGACATTAGCCTTATGAGTTGCTGTATTGGTGATATTATAACAACCAAATAAGTTAGCATCATATGTAACTGTTATCACATGCTATTTTTCGTAAAGATTTGATGTAGAAACATTAAGCAACAGTTGGGGCATGGAGTGAAAATATAGAATTTGATTGAAATCAGGACTACTTAGAGAAGATTAGGGATATTATACTCAAATGTGTTCCATTTTACATATATATATGGAAAAATAAAGTTTAAATGCTTAAATAAGATTAAGAGATAAAAATTTTCTGATAAAAAGGGAAGAAAAAAGTACATTAAGTTAAGTTTCTACCATCTAATGTACTAACAGACATGCCACCGGCAGGGCCGGCGACGGGGGGGGGGCAAATGCACAGGGGCCTGGACTCACAGGGGGCCCGGATGCACGCGAGATTAGTAAAAATGGGGCCCAGAATCGAGATGAGTAAAAAAAGGCGGATTTCTCAATTGCACAGGGGCCCGAAAATCCTGTCACCGGGCTTGGCAACCGGAGTGTAAATGGACACATTATATTCAAATTTTGATTTATTGGTGGATAGTGGGTAAAATATTACATTTTAGTGATGATAGTAGGAAGAGAGGGAAGGAGGGAAAAAGTTCCAAATGGTAGGAAAGAAGGGAGGAGAGATGGTAAGAAGAGAATGAAGGAGAAAAGGAGGGAAAAGTGGAAAGAAGGTCGGAAGTAGAGAGTGAGGAATTAATGGAGGGAGGGAGAGAACTGTGGTAAGGGGTGTACAGGATAAATTGATTTGATGACTGAAGTTTTAATTTCCTCTGATTCAATAATTATTCTTCAAAAAATAAACATGAAATCTTAATAAAATAGTCATTATCTTGATAAAATACTAATTACTAAAAACCATGCCATAAGCCAGAAATTAAGTAAAATAATTAGTCAAGAACTGTCTTTCTCTTTTGTTTTGGGCCCCCAGTTTGGTTATATTATGTGTTTACATGGAAAATATGAACTATATGAAATGTATTTAGAAACGCATTGGTTTATGTGGGGATTATTTATAAAATTAGCTATCCCTATTTGTCACTTTGAAAATTGGTCGAATTTTCGACCACTGGCGATCTCTAGTATTTATAAATTTGTAAAAGATCCAAATATTGTAATACAAAAATCTAATTGTGGGAATGCATTTCTACAAGGTTTCTACACACTTTACCACAGTGCAAATTCTATCGACCTAAGTTGGGATTTGAACCCAGGACCCTTACCTTTGTTAGCTTAGCCTCTATCCACTACACCACCAGACCTGTCAGTGATCACAGGGCAAAATGTCATCTTAATCTTTGAGGACTGAGAATGAGTTATAAAGTGCCTCTTGTCACTTTTTCCCCATTCACACTATAATAATATTTTTTTCAGTAAACAACTATTTTAGAAAGTATAATGGCAAAACGTTTTACCTAAAATTTACCAAGTCTAATTGTTTAAATATCCAGGAGCTGAGGGGCTTGAGCATGCATGAAAGGGTGACGCAATTAATTCTATTGCTGATTATTGTAATACAATGGTTATACGTTATTACGTCGGTGATACATGTAAAAAAACCTAGTCTGATGTGAATATAAAACATCAATTATTTTAAGTTTTCACTTTTCTCAATAAATATTTACACATACAAATACTTATTTTTCAGTACAGAACTTGTTGAGTTGGGCACTCGGCTCGAGAAATTCTCAACAAATACGGGTTGCTTGCCCAACTGTTCGAACCTGTATGAACTCCTCCCCAAAATGCCAGCCAACAATCTAACTAAAAAGTTCGACGTTGTCTTTGCCTACCTTCCTTTTATAGTTCCTTTTTTAGTCAAGCCGCTCGATCCCAACAAGCTCAACAACAAATGTTCGACTGTTACACTATGGTAATATGGTAATGAGAGAAATTGAGGCCTACTGGTATGACCAGCACATTTAAACTCAAACATTCTAGTACCCCTAATGTTTTAAACGTTGGGATTGCATGCCATTAATTTCATGATTTGAGAACAAAAATATAACATAAAGCATTAACATGAAGTTCATAGGCGTCGCGTGAACCAAATTCTTTTGGGGGGGACACAACTGACCAGGGGGTCTGGGAGGTATAGATTACCCCCCAGCCTAGGGGGGGGTCTGGGGGTCCTCCCTTGGAAAATTTTGGTTTTTTCGTACTCAAAAGTGGGGTTTTAAGCCTTAAAAACTGTGAAATATACAGCACTTAAAAGCTTTTATTGTTTACGATTTTCAAAGTAAATTTGCGGGAAAAGTATTGAAATTATTCTATTTTTAACTAGGTGGGTGTATAAACAGGTGGAGTGCTGTGTTAGGATGACAGAATGACAAGTACTATGTGCACAGCGCACGGGTGACCAATCTTCACCCAGTCAAAGAACGGGCCTCCTCAACGAATGTATAACTCTTCATCCAACTTCTTTGTTTAACCAAGCGATTAATCTCAAATAAAATGAATGTAATAATGATTAAATACAAAAAAATTGTGTGAACTATTAATATGGTAAAAATTAACATCTAACCTAAAAACAATTGGTTTAAATTAATCATGAGTAGAGAAACAACTTTAGAGAATAGTAGAAAATCATTTTTAATTAGCTTTGTAAATCATTTTTATTTGGATTTTTAATGTTGGTCGGCGGCTGCAAAAATAATCCTTTACATGTTAGGGGGGCCCGTGCCCCCCCCCCCCCCCCGGCGCGACGCCTATGATGAAGTCTCAGACTAGCGTCCTCTACATCAGCGTGCTTTACCTTCTCTTGTTTTTGTCATTTGTATTCGATGGTATTTTGTATGTGAAACTTTGATATAGCCTATATATATTCCAGGGTTTTAAATTAATGAACTAGTTAAGGTCTGCTGCATAAGGTACTTTTCTACCAAGATAAGGATTTTTAAATTCGTTCCACCTTAAAAATAAACTGATACATTTAAAATACTAAAAAATAACTTAATGGAATTAGAGGAAAAACGGCGCATGTCAAAATTAACGACGAAGAAAATTGCAGTTTGAGCAATAAAATGTTCCCATTTTTTTACTGAAAATCTATACAACATACAACAAACTAATGATTGAACTGACCGATTTTTTTACGAAGGCAATAACATACAACTGTCTGATTTCTTTTATGGTACAGCAATCATTTCTGTATTATAAGTAGGCTTATCATAATTCTGATTTCATTAATTGTGCGTAATAATATTGTTGAAACTTTTCAAAAATATTAAATCTAATGAAAATGTCGTAAACACACTGATTTCAACTAATATCTTTAATCAATGATGCTGAAACAGCAATCAATGGACACATATGTGAAGTAGTCACCTAGCAGAATGTATTCCTCCGCGCCGGCTAATTTTCACCACAAGTCAGATGATCGTAAACAATTCCTTCAAATTTACCTTGAATTTTCGCTTGACATGCTTTTTGGTATGCGAGAATTTGTCGTTGTTATTAATTAGATAATTTCGAAAGCCGAATATTAGAAATCTTAATTAAATTATCTACCGGACGTAGGAAGCCGATTTTCGAAAAATTTGATAAATGACGTAAAAAAAACGCAATCAAAAGTTATTTTTCTAGTTTTACAAAAAATGGCTAGTTTATGTGAAAATGTAATCCCTACGTCCGGTAGAGCTTAAAAAGAGCTTTAATTTGACATATAAACTTTAGTTTTCCGGCCAAAAATAAACGAAAAATCCCGCATACCAATTAACATTGGTTCTTATGGAGTATAAATCAATATGGCCGCAACTCCAACCTCCTCTTAAGGAATAAATTACGTAAATTCATAATTATTTTCTGGAATACAAACAACACACTTTCGCCGGATTTGGTTAAAATAGTATATTTCGCATATGTTCAATCATTGTTGCAGTATGGTATTCCAGCCTGAGGAAGTTGTTTTTAAAGTAGGGTAGGCTGTTGAACCTTGAGCATAGTGTACCTTGGAACATAGTTTGCTCTCGATTAGTGGTACCATCTAGCGGGCTAAAAATGAACTATGTTATAGTCGCAACCACCAAGAATGCGCTAGTGTCAGTCTGAGGTTGTTTAAGCAGTTTTGCACGTGGTTACGAACAAAACCTTATTTCACCTCCCAAAAGTAAATGTTTTTCAATTTATATTTTGTTTTTTATCATTGATTCAGCATTTCAGTGGTGGTGTGTTATGTTATTCTGGAATAGTGTGTTTATTGATGAGTAAATTTGTACAACGCTTCCCAAGTGCATAATGCCGGTTTGTTTGTGTTTTTGCTTAAGAAATATCATGCTGCGAAACAAGGTTGGCGTTAAGAAGCCTCCAGTCAATGCAAAAAAATCTGAAAAAAACTTAGAGGCCCCCAGAAAGTAAAATTTCAGGATCAGTAAATTTTCAGGATGTTAGTAAAAGTCAAAGTATTAGTATGGATTCAAATCCGGTAAAAGTAACTTGTAATAAACTTAATAAACCGTAGCAACTAGTTTTCATTTTATTTTCAAAATATCCCTCTTTTTCCCAAGGGTGCGTTTCAAGGTACAAGAGTATAGTGTACCTTGGAACAAATTTTATTTTATTTTTATTTAATATTAAAACAATGATTTCTCAAAATCAATTTAATATTATTATGGCCACTATCCAAAAGAAAGGCTGTGTAATTTTTACATTATTAAAAAATTAAAATCTCAAAAGTGTTTCAAGGTACAACAGTCTACCCTACTCTCTTACCACCAGAAATAACTCAAAAGACAATCATTAAAGCAGCTTTAAAGAAAAATCGGAAGTATCGGACCCAGCTTTTGTTTGATGAATTCAAAGGATTTGGTATCCGACATCTATACATGAAAGATTTAATTTTATATATTCATAATAACCGGGACTCTTTATTTTACCATCAGGCTCATATAAATTTAACAAGATCTGCCCTAAATTCAGGTATTATTGCTCCTAGATTAAATAAAAAAATAAATACAACGTCTTCTTACTATATTGCTGACTTAGTTTTTCTCCGTCTCCCGAACAATATTATATATCTTTCACCTTGTGGAATACAAACCTGGTATCAGAACGTTTAAAAAATTGTAGATAAATTGGCATTGGAAGTTGGATGCGAGCGCATTAAAGATTTATTTTCTTCTCCGTATGTGTGCGTGAACGGATGAGTGTGAGTGGGTCCGTCTGTCCTGTTGGGAGTAAGAAATACTTCTTTCCAATTATTTTGTGATGTACAGTACAAATGAATCGGTAGATATTTAAGGTAAAAAAATTTAATTTTAGAAGTTTTAATTCTATTTACATGATCAGAAAAATTACACACAGTTTCTATAGACAACCAAAATAAATCACGTAAAAAATAATTATTTACAAAATTCTCATCAGATCAACTTAATCAGCTGACTAACTTAAAAGAAAGATAATCCTAAACAGATTTAGTTTAGTCACAACAGGCCCCCCCGCCAGTGATTTGCATGAATCACGATACAAATCCTTGAAAACGTTTAGGGAAACGAACTTTCCGTCCAGAACTTGTAGTTTTTTTGGCAGGTTTCAAGTTTCATGAATTACTCGACGTCGACTTGCCATGTATCTTCAAGACAAGAGAAGGTCCAAGCGTAGGATTGTTTGCGGTGTTCAGTATTATGTGGTTGAAGTATTTGGTTTACCTGCAGGTCTGTTGAGGATTGGAATAATTGCGTGTAATGAATGGTTACCATTAATAGTTTTAATACTGCTCAACAAACTGGAGCAAGCCGTACGGCATGTGGAAGTGAAGGATGTTACCTGGTCAACCAAACACTGACGACGGACATCCACTAATAAATCGTAGTGATGTAGAAAATCTACCCCAATTATGGGCTTGGCAACGTCAGCTATGTTGAACCGCCATGGAAAAACTCGGCATAGGGATAGATTATGTAGCATCTAGGGATAGATTATGTAGCCCATATGTAGTGATTGCAGTGTCATTGGCTGCATACAGGGTATAATCTGTTTTGGGCCACTTACCGGACAGCAATTTTTTTGGGTACACGCTTACATCCGCCCCTGTCTACAAGAAATTGTTGTCGGGTTACCTTGTCGGTGATGAAGAGGCGGCGGTTTGACTACGGTGAGGAGTCGCTGGTCGCCATTGGTGACTCCCCAGATTGTTTCTCGAATCGTTGGCGTAGAAGCTGCTGGGTGTTGTGCATCTAGTTGCTGCACAGCCAAATCGTTTGTGATACCAGCACACACCACCTCGTGAAGGGCTCCTGGAGCGTGACCGTAGCCTACGACGAGGACTCAACGACGAAGTAGAGTGGCGGGAGCGGACATCTCGATCTTCTTTGATGGCTGTTATTTCTTGCCGGAAAGTCTGTACAATTTCACCTATCTTTGATGTTACTGTGACAGCTAGTCGTTCCATCATAGCTTCCATAGTGCTAGCAGGGAGAGTTGTTTCTGAAATATGATGCCAAGGACTTGTTTCAAGAACTTCATCTACCAAATCGGCTAATGCATCGAGCTCCGCTGATTTCTGCGTTGCCAGTATAGCCTGCACAGACGAAGGGAGGCGACCTAACCACAGAGATTTCAACACAGTATCAGGTACAACGGTCCCAGCTAGTGAGCAAAGGTGCCTGAGAAACTGAGATGGCTTCCAATCTCTCATTTCTTCATGTTCTAGGAGACGTCTGGTCTTATGTTCTTGTGTTGCACTCAACCGCTGGATCAACTCTGTTTTTTGTGTATTTTGTGTATTTCAACGCCAGTGGCATTTTTTAACGTTTTGAGCTTTTTGTATTTTTCTTCATGTGGGGGTTTAATTAGAATGTCTCTGACTTCAGCGGCATATTTAGCTTCTCAATTACTACTCACGTAAAATAACTTACGTAAAATAACTTACAGTTTCATCTTCTGTGATATGAGTCAAGGAAAACTGCATCTCGATCTGGGCAAACCAAAGTTCAGGATCTGCTGGCCGAAATTGAGGGATTTTTACTGCAATACGATCCACTGCGGTTCCTTCAAGTGACGTTGTTTTTGTGATACTTTTTACAATTTAAATATGATCATGTCGGGGTCACCACTTTGGGAGTAAGAAACACTTCTTTCCAATTATTTTGTGATGTATAGAATAGTACAAATGAATCAATAGATGTTTTAGGGGAAAAAATTTAATTTTAGAAGTTTTAATTCTATTTACATGATCAGAAAGAATACACACAGTTGCTATGGACAACCAAAATAAATCAAGTAAAATCATTACATTTACAAAATTCTCATCAAATCAACTTTATCAGCTGACTAACTTAAAAGAAAGAAAATCATAAACAGATTTCGTTAGTCACTACAGGACCCCCCTGTGATTTTCGTGAATCACGATACGATACAAATCCTTGAAAACGAACTTTCCGTCCAGAACTTGTAGTTTTCATGGCAGGTTTCAGGATTGATAAATTACTCGATGTCGACTTGCCATGTATCTTCAAGACAAGAGAGGGTCAAAGAGTAGGATTGTTTATGGAGTTCTGTACTATGTTTGATTGAAGTATCTGGTTTAAAAGAAAGAAAATATTAAACAGATTTAGTTAGTCACTACAGTGTGCCTGCGGAATGAGTTTGCATGAATGACCCAGGACTTACAGTGAAATTTTCGCTTATTGTTTGGTTTTGAAGTCAGAGTGTGTAGTAGTATGTGCAGGTATTTTTCCATTTCCGGTATTTCTGTTTTTTTGCATTTTCTCTCAATTTTAAAAAAAGCTTTACTGTATTTATTTTAAGTCACTCCGCCTCTAATTATGACTTATAGACTCGCACCCTACTCACAAGCGTTTGCTCATGTGGGGAACTAATTCCATAATTTTTTTATTAATATATAATATGTCATGTATGCATTCTTATTTCTGTGGACTAAACGAATTTCAATTTTAATTTCAATTTGAATGTGTCTGGAAGATCATTCTTAATATTATGTATAGTAGTGGGCTTTTGAGGTTGCTGGCTCATTTCGCTTAAATCAAATTTTGACAGCTACTTCCGGTCACGCGATGTTATCAGCTGTGACGTAGCTGTGACGTGTAGGTGGGCATTTAAAGTTTAAATGACCGGCTGTGGATGGGTATTTAAAGTTTAAATGGCCGGAAGTGGGTCAAGGTCGTTTAGGGATATTTTTTTACAAACTGTTGGAAGGTCCCCCCCTTCCAACCCTTTGGGACTTAGAGGTACGTGGACCCTTTGTTAGTCCCCAGGGGTTGAGGCTTTAGCGAAAGCCCAAATTTGAAATTCTTATGTTGGCCCTTAGAAAGGCCGTTTTTTGCCACCAGGGTGGACTTTGGAGAAAGGGAAGGAAAAAAGGGTTTTTAATCTGTAAAATTTATTTTAATTTTGCCACCTTGTTTAATAATTTCAAGGTATTTGGGATGTAAAGGAATTGAAAGTTTTTTAGGAAGAGTATTAATATAAATTTTGGTTTTTTCTTCATTGTATAAGTAGAAAATATTAGACTCTTGTTTGAAGATTAGATATTTGGTGTTAGGTCTTAGTCTTTTTAGTGACTGTTTCTGCTGGGGTAATTGTGGTGAAAGAGGTGAAAGAGGTGGTTCAGTTGTGATTCTGATGCCTGTAAGGACGTTGTTTTGAAGTGGTTCGAAAGGATTTTGAACAATAGTAGATGTTACATAACACCAATCATGATTGTTATTAGATTGAAGAATTGTATACCCCAGCAGTTGTAGGTGGGAGAAATAGTTGTACCAAATGGTAAAGTACTCCGAGCGGTTCATATTGAAGTAGGAGTTGTTAGGTTGGTGGCAAAGCAGAGAATGAGTTGTTGAGTGTAGAGTGTGTGAAGCAATCAAGGACTTTACCACCTGGTGTGTCAGCTGACGCAACAAGGTCGACGACTTGTATTGCCAACTGGTTTTAAGCGGAAGCGTGCGAGGTCACCAGGAATAGAAAGCTAGCTCAGTGATGATGTAAAATAAAAGTTGTCAGTTTTTGCGAAATAACGTTGGTTTTATAGAAAAATGTTACTGGACCTTTTTTGTTTGTCTTTTCATTCCGCGTAATTTGTTTACCCACATGATAGGGTTTGGAAACATATAAAGTAAATTATTATGTAAATTTTTTTTGTTTTTGTGTTATAACTTCTATACCGTTGGTTTTATTGACAAATGTTACCGGACCTTTTTTGTTTGTCGTTCCATTCCGCGTAATTTGAGTACCCACATGATGGGGTTTTGAGCAATTTTGTAAACCCCCCCACCAACAAAATGGAGAACGCCCCCCGAGACCCCCCCAACAAAACGGGAACCCCCCTCCAACCCCAACCCCAACCCCAACCCCAACCCCAACCCCAATCCCAACTCCAACCTTAACCCCAAGGACCCCTTGTTAGTCACCAAGAGCCTAATTGATAAAAAAACCTACTAATAGATTTTCTGTATTGACTGTTTATTAAAATGACATAATTATCTATAGTTTTGTAACATCAATAAACTAGATTTATATTTATGATACAATGAAAATAGAACAACTGCTCACATTAACGATTTAATATTTCTAACAGCCTTGATACCTTTTTTTAATCTCAATTTGTTACTTACGTAATATCCTTTAGGTATCAAAATTTCTTTTACCTATGCCGTACATGTTTCGAAGGCATTACCCTTCATCTTCAGCGGCAGTACACACAATTTACATCAAAAGTCCACATTTAAAAAAATGTAGTTGTCAGAACTTCTTAAAAAAATAGTCACAATAATAATTACAAATGATATACGCACACACGGAACAAATACTAATACACCGACGTCGGAAACAAAAATAATTAAAGACGGACATCACACCCGGCCGGCTATCGTAGGCCTACTGAATCTAGATAAAATAGTCAAGGTCAAAGGACATGTCACGTCATTGCCAGTGTTGCCTTATCAGCAGGTTGGAGTAGAAATTATTGTTGACTGAGCTGCTGTAGAATCTTATAAGTTATTTTATCCGAAAAATCCTCTTTTTTTGTTTAATAAATAAATATTGCCATTTTCTGTTATGTTGTTGTAAATAAGAAATTCTTCCCACACTTGTGCTTTTCTTCCATCGCTGTAACTTTTTGATATTTTCAATGAATTTTCAAAATCAATTTTGTGGTTACTGTTCTGTTTTAAATGTTGAGCGACTTTAGAGGAGGGATTATTTTGGTTAACTGCATTGTGCTCTTTAAACCTTTCATAGAATGTTCTATTAGTGCTTCCAATGTACTTTTTGTTGCAAGCCACACCTCCATTACACTCAATCATATAAACACCTTTTGAGTTGGCTTTTGAATATTGAGGCTTATCGTAATTATTGATTGAAGGGCCTTTAGAAACTTTATAGCCGGGATAAACTAAATTCTTTTTAAATATGTTACCTATTGTTTCACTGTGTTTATTTACATATTTGAAGGGCACACATTTTCTTGTTATATATTCAGTTGGCTTATTTATCAGTTTAAATTTTGTTTTTCTGATTAAATTATCAACGATTTGGGGATTATACCCATTATACCCATTATTACTGAGGTTGCAATATCTTATATTGATAGGGACAAACAAGATAAAGTTAGGTATGAGGCTGCTAGGAAAATTGAAAACATAATTTCAAAGTCGAAAGCAAGGCGCATTCGCTATAATAGGTGCTCTATGACGGATAGATCAACCATTAAACAGATAAAAGAAAAGATAGCTGATATATCAGCAAAAGTAGTTGAGGCTGATAAGTCTAATGCTACTGTGGTAATGTATGAAAATGACCTTGATTTAAAGGTAAACGATTTTTTCAACAAAAATGAGGTCTTAGAAATTAATGATAAAACAAAAGAATTCAATAAAGCAATTAAAGGTTTGATTGATAATAACTGTGTCATCCCACCTAATAAAAGACGGGGCTAGTACAATACTAAAGCAGCTCCCCCACAGTTTAAACCTTTAATAAAGACTCACAAAGATAATATGCCTGTTAGACCGGTTATCAATAGTATTGGTTCACCCTCATATAGAATTAGTAAATACTTGGCCAACGTAATAAAAAATAACATAGATTCAGAAAACACAAGCAAAGATTCTGTTGATTTTATTGAAAAACTTCAAAGGTGTGAAAATGTTCACAAAGGATTATTTTTAACTATGGATGTGGACAATATGTACGCTAATATACCTAGAGAGGGGGCTCTACAGGCTGTGATATCTAAATTAAAGAACTGTGGAAAATTTTCTGACTGTGAAATTAAAGATATTGGAATAATGGTTGAGGAAATTACTAAACAGAATTATTTTGTCTGGAAAAACAACTTCTACCAAGATCAAAAAGGTTTACCTATGGGTGGCCCGTTATCTGCTCTGCTGGCTGAATTATATTTACAAAGTTTTGAAAATGATGAAATTCTTAGTAACAAAAACCCACATCATCAGAGTATTATTTTCTACAATAGATATGTCGATGATTGTTTTATATCCTTTAAAGAAACAAAAAGGCAGGCAAGTTTATTATTAAACCATCTCAACAAGCTTAAAAGCCCTATAAAATTTAAGTTAGAGGTTGAGGAAAATAGTACAGTCAACTTTTTGGATATAAAAATAAATAAATCCCTTAATGGCATTGATTTTGGGGTTTTCAGAAAGCCTACCCAAACTGATTTGGTAATTCCTAACGATTCCAACCACCCACAACAGTACAAACTAGCTTCATTTAGATCAATGGTTTACAGGCTATTAACATACAGTTTGTCTCAATATGAATATGAAAAGGAAAAGAAAATAATCAAACAGATTGCATATAATAATGGGTATAATCCCCGAATCGTTGATAATTTAATCAGACAAACAAAATTTAAACGGATAAATAAGCCAACTGAATATATAACAAGAAACTTTGTGCCCTTCAAATATGTAAATAGACACAGTGAAACAATAGGTAACATATTTAAAAAGAATTTAGATTATCCCGGCTATAAAGTTTCTAAAGGCTCTTCAATCAATAATTACGATAAGCCTCAATATTCAAAAGCCAACTCAAAAGGTGTTTATATGATTGAGTGTAATGGAGGTGTGGCTTGCAACAAAAAGTACATTGGAAGCACTAATAGAACATTCTATGAAAGGTTTAAAGAGCACAATGCAGTTAACCAAAATAATCCCTCCTCTAAAGTCGCTCAACATTTAAAACAGAACAGTAACCACAAAATTGATTTTGAAAATTCATTGAAAATATTAAAAAGTTGCAACGATGGAAGAAAAGCACAAGTGTGGGAAGAATTTCTTATTTACAACAACATAACAGAAAATGGCAATATTTATTTATTAAACAAAAAAGAGGATTTTTCGGATAAAATAACTTATAAGATTCTACAGCAGCTCAGTCACCAATAATTTCTACTCCAACCTGCTGATAAGGCAACACTGGCAATGACGTGACATGTCCTTTGACCTTGACTATTTTATCTAGATTCAGAAGGCCTACGATTGCCGGCCGGGTGTGATGTCCGTCTTTAATTATTTTTGTTTCCGACGTCGGTGTATTAGTATTTGTTCCGTGTGTGCGTATATCATTTGTAATTATTATTGTGATTTTTTTTAAAATTTCTGACAACTACATTTTTTTAAATGTGGACTTTTGATGTAAATTGTGTGTACTGCCGCTGAAGATGAAGGGTAATGCCTTCGAAACATGTACGGCATAGGTAGAAGATATTTTGATACCTAAAGGATATTACGTAAGTAACAAATTGAGATTAATGATTTGTTTTAATAATAATATATTCTTTTAGTTTCAAACTATTATTAAAATTTTTTTGAAACAAGTTTCAACCTACATTAATACAGAGCAGATGTTAAGTTTACTGGGATCATTAAAATTTTAAAACAAGTTAAAAGTGTTTTTATATCGTACTGATATTGTTTTTATATAGTTTTAATACCAAATAAAACTTGTTTCAAGGTAATATTAAATCGTTTTTATAATTATTTTAGTGTCGATAGTATGACTTTCCATAATGTCTAGCAACTATAAAAATTTCAAGTATTGTATAATGTTTATATTATTATGTATTACAACCGACTTAAAACATAATAGTCCTTAAGTAAAACATGGTTAGTCATTTTAGTGAAAAAATAAACTTACAAGAATCCGGGTGGGGCGCAGAGGAAGACGCACCATGGCTGCTGGTCGACTGATGAATGGGCCGTCCTCCACCGATTCGGTGCGGCAGCGCGAGGTTGTGAAGACGAGGCTATCGACCCGGCCAAAGTAGGCCAGACGAGGTTGTGAAAGCGGAGGCTACCGACCCGGCCAAAGTAGGCTACCGGCCCCCAACAGGGAGACACGTTGACCTACTAGTCAAGGCTTTCGCCTTAAGCTCGCTAATATAATATATAATCCCAACGCGGAACGTTTCGCTTTAGCATTACGGTAGAGGTGTAACTCGTGTGTTTATGTGCAGGGTTATGCTTAACGTAATGTTCGCCATGGTGTGTGGGTGGGCTTATGTTCAGCACACACCGCGTTCGACTATTGTAGGAGAGGCGCCCTTCTATAATAGTTGACCGCAATGGCAATCCAACTACCTTTCCATTTCCTGCGTGGTTTAATTGTCAGGGGTAATATTATGGCGAGGTGTGTGGGTGGGCTTATGTTCAGCACCCATCGTAATGTAATATTACATAGTATAAGATAGAATAGGGGGAACGTTAGATAGGGGTAAAGTTATCTTAGGGCGGTGAGGTGTGTGGGTGGGCTTATGTTCAGCACACATCGTAACCGTTGCATGGTAGCATAAGGGGTAGCATAAGATATAATAAAGTGGTATAAAATAAGGTAGGGACCCCACGCTTCCCAACCCTCATTTTTATAAGTTGTAAATGTCCTTGACCAACTTTCGGTTGACCTTCTTTCAGACTTAGATATTTTGTAAAAGTTTTAAAAAACCTTAAAACTTTAGTTTTCGCGTTGTATATTTTATCGAATTATTTGTTTTTTATTTTAAACTTTGGGCTTCCGTTAATGCCTCAACCCTTGCTGACTAACAAGAGGTCCACGTACCTCTAAGTCTTAAAGGGTGAGTTTAGTTTTCGCGTTATATCTTTTATATCGTTGGTTTATCAAATTATTATTGATATTTTCTTTCGTTAAAGCCTCAACCCTTGGTGACTAACAAAGGATCCACGTACCTTTAAGTCCCATGGGGGTGAGTCAATGGAGGGGTGGGTTAGGGGGGGTCCTCTGTTATGTTGGGGGGGTCTCGGGGGGTTCTCCGTTTTTTTGGGGGGGTCATGGGGAAAGGGGTCATGACCTTGACCTTGACCAAATTTTGTAAACCTCGGGAGGGGGGACAAAATTGCATTGAACCCTATCACGTGGGTACTCAAATTACGTGGAATGAAAAGACAAAAAAAGATCCAGTGATAATTTTCAATAAAACTAACGGTATAGAAGTTATAACAGAAAAGCTAAAAAAAAATTCTTTTTCACATCATATTTTCCTTTATATGTTTCCAAACCCTATCATGTGGGTACTGAAATTACGCAGAATGATGAGACGAACAAAAAAGGTCCAGTAACATTTTTCAATAAAACCAAGGTATAAAAGTTATTACGCAAAAACTGACAAATTTTATTTTACATTATCACTGAGCCAAGCTTTCTATTTTTTTGTGATCTCGCACGCTTCCGCTAGTAACCAGTTGGCAATACAGGTGGCCGACCTCGGTGCATCAGCTGCCTCACCAGGGGGTCAGCCAGTTGGCACACCAGGTGGACAGAGTTGACAAAAGGGGGTCCGCACTTGTGTTTCGGTATCAGTCGCTCGCTAGACAGTGAGGTGGTAACATGCTCAGAAGGCGCCCTGAACATTTTATCATTTTTACTGTTTAGTGAAAAATATCTTGGTGTTATTTGTATAATAACATCTTGACGTAGGACTAATTAATTTTAAGGCGTGGTAGTTTAAGCATGGTAGTTGTTTGTGCTTGTACGTACCCTAGGGATTGTAGTTTGTTTTTTAATTTGGTGGTTTGGTAGTTAATAGTTAGTATTAATTTAAAATCTTTCTTTTACTTACAATATATTTTGCCTGGAGTGTTTAAGTTTAAAGTGATAAAGTAATATTTTAAGAATGTTATATGATATGTTTTGAATACCTTTCCATTCCAACTTCCTTTTTCCAACAAGCTTGTTGAGGGCATTCCCTCTCTTGTCTTGTACTCTTTTTTAGTTAGGGACACCTTTCAATTCCAATTTCCTTTCCTTTTTTCCTTCCTTCTTTTGGAGTACTGGGTAACCAATAAATTTATGGTAAACTGGCTCCCGCATTGTGGTGATTACGGCCATCAAACCGGTACAACCTCTATATGTGCTGGATGGTAGTTCGCCTACGTCCGGAGTTTCGCTAGACCTCAGTTGTACTGCGTCGCTAATGAAGAGTCGCTGGCTCCTTTAGTGTTAGGAAATAAAAAAACATATTTTTATAACATTTAAATTGAGCAAAGTGTCATGCTTGCAACTTGCTATTTTAGAATAACATTTTTTAGCTCAGCGTTGTGCGCTTATGGTGAGGTGTGAGAGATGGCTTATGTTATGATCACACCGTAATCATTATGTGCAGCGCTAGGCTGTCTAGCTATTTTTTACTTATTTTTACTTTTTACTTATTTTTACTTTTTAACTTAATTGTTTTTACTTTTTTATTGATTGTTAAACTCTAGGCAGGTTGTATTGTAAATTAGCTTTTCTTCTTTTAGGTTTCCGGGGGTGTACGGTTCTGTAAAACCGTACATCCCAATTTTCTTTTTAACTATTGAATGACCTTGACCTACTTTTCTTTTTAACTATTGAATGACCTTGACCTACTTTTTAGGGGGTATTTGATTATTTTTAGTTTCAGATAACCTTGACCTACTTTTAGACTTAAGAAATTTTGTAAAAGTTTTCAATGACCTTGAAAAGTGGAGGGGGTAAGTGGGTGGGGGGTTGTTATAAGAGCAGGATATTAGAATAATCTTTACTTTCTTAGGATTTAGCGACATGGCAAGTACTTTCTCGTCATCCAGTTATAGATTTTCCTCTTCCTCATCATCATCATCATCATCATCATCATCATCATCATCATCATCATCTTCATCATCATCATCTGTTGTTTTTATTGTTAAAAAGAAATCTTCTCCAAAGAAATCTTCTCCAAACAAAATTTCAGAAAACTTAAAAAACTACAAAATTTAAGAAAATTTTGTTTAAAAAGAGAACAATGTACACATATTAAAAAAAGGAGCAAACACAGGTGAAATGTGTGTAAAATTGTGTAGTGTAAGTCAAACACTGTGCAGTCTGCATAACAAACGTGAACCTTCCCAAAGTTGAGCCTTCCAAAAAAGTCAAAAGTAAACCTTCAAAAAAGTCAAAAGGGAACTGTCTGAAAAAACTGTAAATTATAAAAGAATTAGAATAAACAGATTAAAATTAAATCACAAATATGTTTTTGTAAAAAAGATCAGTAATAAGAATGTTGTTGTTAGCTGTTGTGATGAACACTACATGCTTAAATTGCCAGTAAATCTTGAAATTCCAAATATCAGCAGTAGTCATAATTTAATAACAACGTCTCTGTAAAAGTTGAGTGGTTGAAGTAAACATATTTAAAAAAATACAAAATACAAAAGACAAAAAATTGGAGCGGAGGAATAGACCACTTTGTAATTCCAAAAGAATTACTTAGCGGTTTATTCCCCCTCTCATAGGGTATTTTTTGATGACCTTGACCTACTTCCAGACTTAGACATTTTTGCTAAAAATACAAAAAATAGGAGTGGGGGAATAGACCACTTTGTAATTCTAAAAGAATTACTTAGCGGTCTATTCCCCCGCTCATAGGGTATTTTTTGGTGACCTTGACCTACTTTCAGACTTAGAAACACTAACTCTCCTGTTGACCTTGAAAATAAGTAGGTCAAGGTCATTCAATAATTAAAAACGGGTGGGGGTGTACGGTTTTACAGAACCGTACCGGTACCGGTTTTACAGAAGAAAAACTAATTTACAATGCAACTTACAAAAAAATGATCTTAGGACTTGGGAAATTTTCGCTAATTTTTGTTGACCTTGAAAATAAGTAGGTCAAGGTCATTCGATAATTAAAAAGAAAATGGGGGTGTACGGTTTTACAGAACCGTACACCCCCGGAAACCTAACAGAAGAAAAGCTAATTTACAATACAACCTGCCTAGAGTTTAACAATTAATAAAAAATTAAAAAAGTAAAAAAAATAAGTTAAAAAGTAAAAATAAGTAAAAACTAGCTAGACAGCCCAGCGCTGCACATAATGATTACGGTATTCATAACATAAGCCATCTCTCACACCTCACCATAAGCGCACAACGCTGAGCTAAAAAATGTTATTCTGAAATAGCAAGTTGCTCAATTAATTTTAAAAAAATGTTATACAAATATGTTTTTTATTTCCTAACATTAAAGGAGCCAGCGACTCACCATAAGGCGCAGTACAACTGAGGTCTAGCAAAACTCCAGAGGTAGGCGAACTACCCATCCAGCACGTATAGAGGTTGTAAGTGACCCGGTTTGATGGCCGTAATCACCACAAAAGCGGGAGCCGGTTTACCATAAATTAATTGGTTACCAAGTACTCCAAAAGAAGGAAGGAAAAAAGGAAAGGAAATTGGAATTGAAAGGTGTCCCCAACTAAAAAGGAGTACAAGACAAGAGAGGGAATGCCCTCAACAAGCTTGTTGGAAAAAGGACTCCACCACTTTAAACTTAAACACTCCAGGCAAAATATATTGTAAGTAAAAGAAAGATTTTAAATTAATACTAACTACCAAACCACCAAATTAAAAACAAACTACAAACCCTAGGGTATCTAAAAGCACAAACAACTACAGTACACCTCGGATTATCCGGATTAATGTGGCGAAACACCGATCCGGATAACCAAAAATCCGGATAATCCGAGGTCATTACAATATCGCCTAAATAACAATTGTGTAACTTAGCCTCTGCTAAATTGATGCTGCAAACAGCGAATCAAGACAGTACTACATGTTAGACTTAGACATTTTACAGGGGTTTAATTTTGAAACAAGTGTTTTGACAGCATTCAGTTTCTATTCTAATTTTAAAAACACTTTTTCCCTTTTACAACCACTCATTTTGAAACTCATTTACAAGTGTTCACAGCTATACACCCATAATACATCAATAGTGACAGCAAACAATCAACACGCAAAATTGCCGTAGGCTAGCTTGGCCTTTGTTGATTACTGCTAGCGCCCCAAGTAGCAAACCAGGAAACTACGTTTACGAAAATGCTGTGTTGTTTAGGCAGTGTGACTCCTTCAATTACAGTGATTTCAAATGCGTACAGTAATGTTTTAAATTTGCAATTTACTTTTAGAAGTCGCATTTCACTCATTAACTCATTCCAACAGGCAACTACACTTCTTTCTTTATTTTACTTTACATTTGGACTTGTAAAAATTTTAAGTGTTAAAACTTCCCAATAATTAATACTTTAGGACTTAGAAAATTTTTCAAACATTTACTTCAACATGTATTTTACAATATCAAGTTCCTTTTAGAATGCCTCCAACAGACAAAAATTTTCCTACTGGACTTGCAATTTTTTAAAAAATATATAAATTGGTTGAACCAGAAGATTTAACGGACGAGGAAAGTATTTTTGAAAATAGTTTGATTGCAGTAGAAGATACATCTGATGTTACAACTGATGAGGGAAATATTTTGGATGAACCAGTAATAATAGGAGAAGAAACGCTAGAGACAGAAGATAATGTTAACGAAACACCGTTAACACATTTAACGTGCAACAGTGACACAGAACAATTTATATATGCTCTTAGTGTTGTTCGTCGTTTGTTTCTATCAGACACGGAGGAAGATGGAAGCGATTTGGAAATAGAATATTTGGACAACACCGATGATAATCATAGTTACAACGAATAATATGTATTTTTTTTAAACTTACATTTTTTAACCTTGGCACTTAGATTTTTTAAAACTTGCATTATTTGACCTTGACACTTAGATTTCTTTTTAAACTTACATTGGATGATCTTAATACTTAGGGGTTTTTGAATTTTACTAAAAATACACCAAAAAGCTTACCATAACAACAAAACAAACCAAGAAACGAAGAACAATGCAGAAAACAAAGAAGAAGAAGGAGATTCGGAAAATTTAGATCAAATGCTGGCTATCCATCAACAACAAGTAAATTCAAGACCAAGTGTTATTCAGTACGTACCCGGACCATCTTTGGATGTGGAATTATACGCAAGCTCTACCAGGTAGTGTAGTAACTCATTTTAAGATTGACAATGCTCAACTGCAACTTGCACAATTAATATCAAAAGCAAAAACATTAGTAACAGAAACATTGAACAATGAACTAAGAAGATTAAATTTTATAAAGTTTGGAATATTATTAGATACTGTATTTACAAATGTTCAGAATGAAACATCACCAAGAGGATTTTTAACTAAAAACAAAACCATCATGTTTGCATCGGATATAAGCTCAATCGTGGATGAATGTTTTGAAGAACTTTTAACAAAATTACAAGAACATGAAGGAAGAGGTTCTGGATGGAGTTTGTTAAGTAAGTACAACAAGCTTAGATGTAAGAGTTCATAAACATGGATATGGAATGAGAGGTAGTAGTTATATTGCTTTGTCAAAGAAGATTCGAGTAACCATATCTTGTGTTAACGTACAAAATGAAAATGCTGAATGTTTCAAGTATGCAATGCTTGCAAAATTTGTAAAAGATAATGTGGTACGACCGAGCAGAGCATACGATGAGGTTTGCTATAAGTATAACTTTCAAGGCATGACTTATCCTGTTGCAATTCAAGACATATCAAAATTTGAAAAAAAATCCTTTTGCATCTGTAAACATATTTGGTTTAGATTCATCCAACAATGTCTACCCTCTACGTATAACACCCACCGGACGCAGAGATCATACCGATCTGTTATTCATAACCAAAGGTGATATTTCACATTATGTAGATATTAGAGATTTTCAAGCTCTAGTTTGCAAACAGTTATCAAAATGTAAAAAACAAAAAACCACTTGTAAAAGATTTTTTGTTTTGTAACCAAACCTTTAGGAAGAGGAGGTTCAGAATGATTGACAGAACAGACTATGCAGTGGAAACTATGAAGTAAGAATTAAATTACCACACCCTAGAAGATCGCAAGTAAAATTTGACAAAGTTATCCATCAATACAGAATTCCAGTTGTAGTGTATGCGGATTTTGAATCTTCATTGCTTCCACTTGAACAAGGAGGAGAGGAAATTACCAGCAGAACAAAGTATCAACTCCACAAACCAAACAGTAATTGTTTAATAGTAAAATCCACTTTGTCTGAGGAACATATTCAAGAATATGGTTTGTCATCTACACCAAAGATCTATCGTGGAGAAGAAGCAGCTCGATACTTTGTTGATAATTTATACGACATCGCTGGGAAAGTGGAAGCAATGTATAGCAATGTAGTTCCTATGTCACCTATGACACCCGAAGAACTTTATCTTTATGATTCAGCAACAACATACTATTTGTGTAACAATCAATTTACAGAAACTAAAGTTAAAGTTCGCGACCATGACCATCTAACGGGAGCCTCCAGAGGTGCAGCTTGCAACGGATGTAACATCAACTACAAACTACCATATTTTATTCCTGTGGTTTTTCACAATCTTAGCGGATACGATGGACATTTTATCATTCCCGAATTAGGAAGAGACAACAATGAAATAGACGTTTTGGCACAAACTATGGAACGATTTATAAGCTTTTCCCACCCAAAAAGGTGGGCAAAATTAAACTTAGATTTGTTAATTCTTTTAGATTTATGTCTTCTAGTCTTATGAAACTTTCTGAAAATTTAAGAAGACAAAATTTTATAGAAACAAGCAAACGTTTACCTGTAGAAAAAATGGATTTGGTTCTTCGGAAAGGAGTCTTCCCGTATGATTACATCGATGGACTACATAAATTTCAAGAAACATCACTTCCTCCACCAGAAGCATACAAAAGTAAACTTACCGATTCGGAAATTTCACCTGAAGACTATCAACACGCACGCAGAGTTTGGGACGAATTGGAAATGAACACTCTGGGTGATTATTCTGACTTTTATGTAAAACTTTATGTGACCCTTCTCTGCAATGTGATGGAAGAATTTAGAAACACTTGTTTTGAAGCCTACGGATTAGACCCTCTTCATTCTTATACTTCTCCAGGACTAGCTTGGCAAGCTATGCTAAAAGAAACAAAGTGCAACCTTCAATTATTAACAGATATTGACATGGTTTTGATGATCAAATCGGGCGTTAGAGGTGTATTAACCCAAAGTGTTACTAGACATGTTAAAGCTAACAACAAATATCTTCCAGACTACGATGAAGAAAACCCATCAGTGTTCTTGGGATATTTCGATGCCAACAATTTATACGGATGGGCCATGTCTAATCCACTTCCTTTTGGTAACTTTGAATGGGTTAATCCAGACTCTATTGGTGACATTTCACAAATTTCAAAAGACGGAGACACCGGATACATATTAGACTGTGGTTTTGAATATCCAGCTTTGAACACTTGCATGATCTTCATTACGATCTTCCGCTCCTTGCAAAAACAGAAGTTTCACCAATTGGCAAATAACCAAAATTAATGATGACTCTTGAAAATAAACAAAGATACCTCACTTTTGGGTTGTTCAACAAGCACTCCAATTGGGTTACGTATAACCAAAATTCATAAAGTTTTAAAATTTTCACAATCGTGCTGGTTAAAACCGTACATTGATTCAAACACCAGAAGAAGAGCAGCTGCAACATCAACATTCCAAAAGGACTTTTTTAAATTAATGAATAATGCGATATTTGGCAAAACACTGCAAAACAAAAGAAAACACAAAAATGTTAAATTAGTTACAGATCCGATAAAACTACAAAAACTTGTACAAAAACCAAAGTTTGGAACATCTGTTATTATCAATGAAAACCTTGTGGCAGTATCTATGAAGAAGACCAGCGTAAAAATGGATCGCCCGTTGTACGTTGGATTGTCAATCTTGGATATTTCCAAAACTCACATGTACGATTTCCACTACAACAAAATGGTCAAGATAACATCGGAATCGCCTACATGGACACGGACGCTTTCATTTATTGGATTCTTACTAAAGATATGTATTTGGATCTTCGTACATTTGTTTACAAAGATGAATTTGATTTTAGTGACTATCCAAAAGATCAATTAAATTATGACAATGATCGAAACAAAAAGAAACTCGGAAAATTTAAAGACGAAGCAAATGGAATTTTACTGGAAGAACTTATTGCACTAATGTCAAAATTGTATTCACTACAATTGCATAAAGAAGAAAACAATGTTATTAAAAAAGCTAAAGGTGTAAAAAGTTTGTATCTTAAGAAGAATGTAAATTTTGAACACTACAAACAATGCTTATTTGAAGACACAACTATGACTGCAAAATTTAACACTATCAGAAGTTTCAACCATCAACTGTACAGCGTAACAGAAGTGAAAAAAGCACTCTGCTGCAATGAGGACAAACGGCACATTCTTCCAGACAAAATTCACACTCTACCATTTTGCCAATATTCTCTCAATCCCATTGATCAGTAAACCCGTCCATCAACCAACTACCTTTTTATCCTTTTCCTTTCCGTGAAAAAAGGGAAAATCACAGCATGCGCACTGTGATTTCCTTTTTTTTTACACATATTGAAATTACCTTGAACTATAAAAGCGGATGAAAAAAAGAAACATTTAATACTACCTTGACTGTGTTAGTAAAAACACCATGACAGAGTTGAAGGAAAAGGTTGTTAATGAACTTCATAAACCTGCAAGAATAAAGTTTCCACGAAGAAACACTGTTGTAAAAGGAATAAATGATTTATATCGAGCAGATTTAATTGAAATGCAACCGCACAGTAGAATAAATAAAGGATTCAAATGCATACTTACGATTATTAATTGTTTTACTAAAGTTGCAGATGCTTTGCCATTAAGACAAAACCGGTAACAGCATAACAAAAGCTATGGAAGTAGCTATAAAAAGAGATAAAAATAAAATTAAACATTTACAAACTGATGATGGAAAATAATTGTTTAATAAACCTTTTGCCCTGTTAATGAAAAAATATAAGATAAATCATTATTCCACAAATTCTAGGAAAAAGTCAGCTATAATTGAAAGATTCAATAGAACCTTAAAAGGTGCAATGTATAAAAGTTCTCGAAAAGAGGATCTCACGTTGTGCCGTGCGCGTCACTTTTTTTATATATATAGCGCCCAACCAGGGGGCGGTGTCATAGCGCCGAATCCCACAGCGCCGAATAGCTCCGAATCCCACAGCGCCGAATGCATTTTTGTTGCACAACGCTGAAAATGTAAAAGTCAATTCGTCCCATAGCTCCGAACATATGGTTCGTCTCGTAACGCCGAAGAGTTTTACCGTGGCGTCCCACAGCACCGAAAGATTTCGCTCGTCGTCTCGTAGCGCCGAATGAATGGAGTGTGCTACGAAGTAGCCGAGATTCCCACAGCGCCGAATGAATGAACCCGTAGTAAAGGGCCGAACAAAAGACCACACGTGTGGCCTTGGCCACAGCCCGGGGCGGGCGAAGGGCCTACCCCCAAGGGACAAAGAGAGCGGCGGAGGCTGCGCCAAAAGTGATTCCGCCGTGGTAGCTGTGTGACGTCACGGCGCAGCGATAGGTTGACAAGCGGCTCCTCATGAATTGGCCAATTGCTCGCGATAAATCGAAACTAACTCCAAATAGAATAATTTTACTTGGTATGAACCTATATAGTTGTAATTTGTATGAAGAAGTGAAGCTTCCAGTATAAGTTTATTTTGCTATTAATATTTACAATTCTAATTAGTAAACACAATTAAAGGGTTCTAAGAGCACGACATAGGCTATTAAAGTTACTTGATGATAAAATTACCGTTTTCGCAGCAGTATAACGAAAAATATAGATCATCACACGGGCTTACGGCTATTTTTCGATACTCATGTATATTTGTACGAAATAAACCATTCATTCATTCAATCGGTCATTTTTTTAGGGTAAAACTGGACCTCGTATGGAAAGCGTCACTTTAAGCCCTAGTAATGAAAAATGTAATATTTCGTAATTGCACTAAGAGCTCAACATCTGATAAATTTGTTTTTATTTACAATTACTTTTTTCTTTTTCGCTAATCAATGAGAACAACTGTTTGCAAATTACAGCCATTTAGGCCTAGGAGAAATGCTATTTCAGCTTGTGGTATAACGATTTAAATAATTTAAAAACATAATAAAACTTTTTCCTTAACCTTTGGGGATTTTTGGGCGCTTAATACAGTTCTATCTTTGCATAGTTACAGTTCGCGCATTACATCTCCGGCTATGGCCACTACGCCACTAACCGTGTCATGTGATATTTTTAACATATGATATTGATAAAGACAACATTTGACAAGCAGTGGTAAAGTACCCCCTCTCCCCCCGCATCTTACAATCAGCTGACTCAGCCATAGCCGGAGATATAATACGCGAACTGTAACCATGGTGTAAGGAAAAAAGAAACAGTAACAGTTTTTAAAAAAATTCTAGCCAATTAGGATAAATTTCGTTTCAGCAAGTGGCATAACGATTGTATGCAGTACCGGTAGTAAAAAGTCTATTTTTAAGTACAAGGAATACGCTATTTTATTGCGTAATTGGATGAACTCACAAACAATAATCACAAGCCGAATCCATTGCCATAAAATTGACATTGGCGAAAAATTTCGTCTATCGAACCATGGAATCCAAATAAAGATCATTTCAAATACAAAAGAAACCAGCGATTAAAATGCGACAAATATATTTTCTGAAAAAGGTACATCTTATGCTGTGATTTTAATGACTCTCCAACTACTAAGAAAAACGTTTCATAATTATTAATAGTGGAAACTCCTACAGTGATCTGCATCCCATTTGTTAGTAAATACAATTTTACGCCAATGCTAATGTAATGGTATTTTCACAATTTATATTGATAAAAAGGGGATTTGCTTCTAAATTTAATGGTATCTTTTTGATGAGCTATTAAACATTTGTGCAAAATTTAAAAATGATCAGTGTAACCGGTTTTGAGTTATCTAGTTACGTACACACCCACACACAGAGTGACGGACAACGAAGAGTCCTCCCTACCCACGGCAGTTTTCGTTTTTCTGATTTTCTGCGACATTAGTGACGACTTTTGGAACTTCGGCTCCATAAGAGCCCATGCTAAATCAGTGCACATTTTGCGATGTAAGGTTTCGCGCGGAACCATTTAGCGCCCATATTTTTTAACATACTTATACTATGCGATATTATTTGAATAAATAATACTCTAAACTACAGGAATGGCTTTCTTATTTTTTGAAAAAGGTTACAAAAACGTTATATTAATGTCTAAAGTTGACTATTTTAGATTTATGATAGAAAAAACTATTTAAGTTATCGAAAGTCCAAAAAGCAATTTTTGTAGTTTGGACATTTACCGTTACAACCATATTGAATTTAAAATTTTCTCTTATCTATGGTTCAGCTTGAGAGCTGTTTTTGAACATTTTTTCTGGGTAGGGAGGACACATAGATTCACTCCACTTCGTTCGTCCATCGATTACGACTCTGATATTTTTTATTGTAATCATATGAACTGGTAAACATGAAATATTACCGTACAAAGCACGGCCCATCAAGTACTTAAATATAATGAGAGGAACATAACATACTTGGTCACTTGAAAAAATAGAAGCTAAGAGTGATTGGAAATCAATTTCATACAAATGGTATTATCATTGCCCTCTCGTCAATTTACAAGATATTACGCACTTTAATAATCGTGCAGGCTTATCAGGCAGATGAAGAAAGTTTTTTCTCGTTATGTATTCAGAAGAAAACAGAGCGGGTGGTGATATGTCGGGGTGGCTACTTGACGCGTCCGTGTGAGGTGGCGGTCTGTCGTGTACGCCGACGACTACCCGCCACCTCGGGCTATAAAGGTGACGACTTGATAGGGTGGCACCTTGACGCGAGCCTAAGAGGAGGCGATCAGACGTGTACGCCAACGACAACTCACCACCTCATCGGGTAGAAAGGTGGCGTTCTGACGGGGGGGTGACACCTTGACGGCATTGGTGTATTTTCATGAGGTGACGATCGCCGATCTGACGCCTGACGCTATGGCTGGATGGCAACTTGACGGGGTGGCTAGACGACTACCAGTATGACAGTGACGGCCGACAGAGCCACGGAGCCTCAGAAGGAGATTTATGACGGGTCTTTGACAACAAATGCAGTGCCGCGCGTCGTTGACTGAATTTGGGGTGTTTTTACACTGTGTTGCTTTTGTCTCCTTGCTTGGACTCTCGGGTCTTCACTCGCCCTGCTTGGCGTGGTGTATTGGAACTGTCATAATGCTCAAACTTACATTATAACATAATAAGATGGTAACACAAGACCTGGGAGTGGACCGTTCCAGATCAGATCGTTAGAAATGCCAGTGGCGTTAAAACATTTGCTAAATCAATAAATCTGGCTGCCAAATCTGGTCAAAATCTGGCTACATATTGGCAATACTTTAATGTAATGGGTAGGATGTGGCCATTCAGATGAATGTTTGTGAGATAATACACATTTAGTCGCTTTGCAATATTAATCAAAATTGTTTTCAAATTATTAAAAGATTTGATTATCCTTTCAATTATTTGTATCAAATTGATTTACTATCCTAACTAGACTAACCCCGTGCAGCGCAAAGCGCCGCAAAAAAATTTACATTTGTACTAATATTTTCCACTATATAGACACTCACTGGCATAATACTGGGTGTTTTTTTTAATGCAACCCATTTTTAAGATTGAATAATGCACCTATAAAGATGAGATGAGTATTGTTTTGTTATTATTTACAGTTTATACAACCTGTTATTTAAGTTTGATCACATTTAGCTTACATTATGGGTTCAAACAGTCCGCCATTTAAACTTAAACAAAGTTGTGCTCTCTCCGTCAAATTCCTGAACACGTTTTGCAAAGTATCTCTTTGAATATCTTGTATTAAATTTGTTACGTTTGTTTTGAGGGGCTGAATATTCTGTGAATTGTTTCCATATGCCTTACCTTTTTGGTATCCCCAAAGAAAATAATATTATATTGGTGTCAAATCCGGGGATCTTGTAAGGGAAAATAAAGTTTTGGGTTGCGTTAAAAAACCCTGTATCACATCTAAAAACTTATAATTTTTTATTTGTTCTGTAATTGGAAACACAATTCTACACAATTAATCACCACTGAACTAATTCAATGAAGTAAAGTACAACATAAACCAAGGAAATTTGCGAGCGCGAACCTAGGGGGGCTTTAGCTTCTCCCAAATATGAAAAAATTGCAAAAATTCCGAAGACACAATTTTTTTTCATTGAGGCCGGGAAATCTCTCAATTGTGTATTCTTTGGTATTTTTATTGATTATTTCTTAGAGATTCTTGCACGGTCATCAAATTTCTTTTCCCACCGTCGGTCAATCTTGGCATTATCTGTCTCCGTAACTTTGATCGTAATCCCTCAGTCATGTCGTGGCCGTAAAATCTTTCAGATTCGTTTCGACCGTAGCTCCCTCGGTATAGCATGTAAACAATCTTGGTCGCATCACAAAACAAATATCTTGATTCAATTATCGATGACAAATATTATGCTGGTCTTATACGGCCGCCAAAACTTCCGATCATAATACGGTGTTAAATATCAGTCGTTCCGCATGTTCTAAGGCCAACATGTTCCTTAGAAGGACTAAAGGACCTACATTTTAACGTGGGATCCGAACCACAATTTCGCCTCGGTTTGCAATTTATGAACTGGTCTAACTGTGAGGATAATCCCATGAACGAGTACTCAATAGTGCGGACGTTAATCCCCACTATGGAACACCGCGTCCACAAGCCATCGCTCATAACTATCCACAATTCGTTTAATTTGTTTTGGTTAAACCCGCTTGTAAATCGGTCCATAATAATACCACAGTCTAGGAGTACACTGTGGTAATACGTTATAACTGCGTATAAGTGTTTGAGTTCTGGCCGTGATAAACCAAATGCTTCTTGACCATCGATGGTATTTATTTACATCGTTGTTCTTGACAGTTAGCTCACCCTCTGTTGCTAGACAAAATACATCATGCATGTCTTTAAAAACAGCTGGTTGAAAGACTGTAAAATAATATACAGTAATTGCAAAGATTTTGGAAATGTCGATTTTTTAAAATAAAAAAGTAAGATGTTGTAAAAGTAAGTAGAATTGGCAAATATAGAAAAGTCGAGCTTTTATTTGGTACAAACTGCATGTGAATAGGTTCAGTGGAGGAAGGCTCAGACGAAGTACCCAAAGGATTGGAAAGGTAGATTTTCCCCACGTTAAATCTTCATAAGAGAAGTTTATTTTATATTTTTGACCCAATTAACAAAGATTTTCAAAATGAAAATAAAACCAGCACTCATATCAATCAATCAATCAAATTTTCTCAATTCAGTAATCATGGCACATTACATGTCATGAATAGCGTCATACAACATACATAAACAAAAATTATAAACTAAAAATACATTCATTACCATGAATAAAGTAAAGTATCGTTAAAGGATTTCAAATGATCAATTGATGTTTTGAGTCGAAAAATTATTGAATTGAGTAAAATGGATTCTTTACTAATAACTCTTTAAGCAACTTTTGAATTTATTAAAATTACTTTATTGTTTTAAGGGTATCGGTAACTGATGAAGGAATTTTAATCCGGCGTAAGATGTTTATTTGTGTAAAATTCTATTTTTGTGAAAATAAGGTGAAGTCAAAGAAAGACTTAGCAAAACATATTTGCTGTCAGGCCAGGGGTGGAATACTAAAAACATTAGTTTTTAATTCATTTTCAGTTGCTTAGCCTCAGCATTACTGTAGAATACTATAACGGTTTGAATGCCTGCTTCAAGGTAATCCAAATAAGTTACCGAGGCGACTAGGTTCGGTTCTGGTGGACCATCATCGGACCATAAAAGGTGTCTTCATTTACTGCAATTGAAGGTCGTCATGTTTTCTTAAAAATACACTAACACCCACGAACACGGACACATCGAAACGATTACGAAAAATATTAAAAATCATTAAAACAACGAATTCACGGACAGGAGCGACGCGATCAGGCGGGAGTAAGTTCGTCTATAGATTATAGTCGCGTCGCGGCATCGCTCCTGTCCGTGTATGAATTCGTTGATTTAGTGTTCTTTAATATTTTTCGTAATCGTTTCAATGTGTCCGTGTTCGTTCAATGTGTCGCCAAATTTGATTTGTTTTGAGATTTATATTAACTAGCAGCCCGCGTCACTTCGTGACTTAAAAACAGTTTAGTAATATAGTCTTTAGTTTCGTGTTGATTATGTTTGGATTTTTGAAGCATAAAATACCTTTCAATGAGGAAGTGTACGAATTGTTGTGATTATTTTTAATTTTCTAAACTAAATCTCTGTGTCATAGTACTGGAATAAAAAAATTACGAAGAAAGGCTAATTGAACTTCTTATATAGGCAAACTTTTAGAAATAGCTTATTACTTCAGACTTGACATTTCAATATGAGTAATAAATTCCCCATATGCAACAACAATCATTTTGTATAAAATAGTGGCTAGTTTACATGTATCATCTTAATTTCTTGACGCATTCGATAGCCGTAAAAACAAATTAGTCAACACTCATAACGCCAAGGAAATAATTTTCAAATTGAGCAGCTTTTTTGTTTCGCATCATAAATACATGATGCGAATAACATTTTTACCACAGCAAATAACATAACTTTTTGTGAAATGCCTTCATTAAGTAGGCATATTGTTATTGGTACATTTAAAAATCAAGTAAAATAGGCAAGCTAAACATTAACACAGAAATATCCGTCGCATTCCAAGTACATTTACAAAATACTGGTATTAAGTTTACAATGCATTTTAATAATTTTTTAGGTTAGTATTAAACTAATATTGATCTTTTGAAACTCTAAACATTGAAACATAGATTCACTCTAAACGTTGAAACGTTGTGTATTCACTGATTCACTTTCAATATTTGTTAGAAAATTCCATCTCCAGAGCACCTCTTGTGTTACTTCTGTTCCTATTAAGTTTCCTTTTTAAGAAAATAAGTACAGTAAATTAATATATTACTGTCAGACTGTTTGTCTTAGTTTCAATAGGGCAAATACTCTTCCTTATTTTCTGTTGTTTTAAAAAAACGTCAATATTTTAAGGAATCTAAATCATTATGTGAATGAATGTTAACTGACCTCTGCTAGCCCTGCATTCTGTGGTATATCTCTGGAACTGTTTCATATCTTGTTCATCTGTTTTGTTATAAACAAATGTGAATTGGAAAAAGTTCATAGGTTCAACCACAGGGAATAGCACTTTCGCTGAAATTTCAAAAGCCTCCTGTGTGCAGGCTTTTTATGGGATATTTTCCAAACCCGCAAAAGGAACATCTAGAGTGTAATAGCTTTAATTTTATACCAAATATGTTTTCATCTAGGTTAATAGCCTCTGGATCGTTATTTATCATGATTAGTATTAAGGCTTACCTTACGATCCTATTATTTTAGTCTTGGAGACCTAGGTTTCTGCTCCGAAGAGCTATCTTCCGAAGAGCCATGTACAGTCTTTTTATCTTGTGTCAGTGTGAGTATTTAATTTATTATGTTTATGTAATACTAGAGGCTTGAAGGGGCTAATAGCCCCTAAGCATAATCCTTCTTTACTATAGTACAAAATACCTTCTTAGAAAATTGGCTTTTGGATCCACAAAAGTATGATTATTTCTAGCATTTAGTATTAATTGAACAAAGCAGACCTTTTTATATCCTAATGGTTTTTAAATAACAGCTATTTTACGTTATTTCTCATTATATAGTAAGCTTAAAGCAATTTCAGTATTTTCCCCGAGTCCCTGAGATGGAGACCTTCAGTTTCAGCCCCCCCATCATACTGCGACCTTCCAAACGCCCACAATTTCTTCGCAAAAATTTCGCTAACGTAATTATATATATATGTATAGATCATTTGGTATTAAATCTGCATCGTTATAACAAAAACTAAACAAACGTACCTAACTTTTTATAATTTTGAATCATGTAAAACTCAAACCCTTAATTATTATAAAATCTGAAAATCTTAAATTTAAAATATTTTTAGTTATAGTACATTGAACGTTCATACTTATCTGCATTTTGAAACAAATCCCACATGTCAACATCTACCATATGGCTTTGAATCAAGCATTAGCACCACATGTTTAATGTAAACAAAGCAGACGTTTTTCAATCTTTTCAATCCCAATGCATTTTAAATGGAAGATATTTTTCGTTATTTCTCATTTTCTGGTATATTTGGACATAATCTGCTATTTATCCCGACCCCCTGGGATCGTGACCTTTCATTTGAGCCATCTCCTGTCATCCTGCGAGCTGGCAAACTCTCACAATTTTGATTGAAAAAAAATCGCTTACAGAATTAATAATATAGATAGATAGATAGATAAGTGTGATTTATGACAACCTGAGTGACAACATCTCAATCGAGAGATGACCATGTAAAATAGAAAATAGGTAGCTTAGCCTAGGACTGAAGATAGCTCTTCGGAGCAGAAACCTAGGTCTCCAAGACTAAAATAATAGGATCGTAATACTAATAGGTAAGCCTTAATACTAATCATACCAAATATGTGTAGAAAAATTCATTTCTAGAGGTCAATTTGCTCTGTACAAAATCCCAGATATTTTCTTAATAATATAGATGGATAGATATCCTAAGGGGTCTAAAGGGGGGGGTTTGTACCTCAAAAATGGGTTTCCCACATTTTTGGTAACTAAAAATTAAAATTATCCGATTTTTGTTTTCTTTTTTGAATTCAGCTTAAAAAATCAAACAATTCAGAATTTTGAATTACTACTCTATGTACATTTGTTACCGAGATGTTGTTCAGTATTAACCTTAAAATATACTAAAAATTATATATCTCGCTTTTTTAACATTTATCAACGATATTTCGTATTTGACTTCCTATAATTGAGGTCGACTGGATTTTGGCCCATAAGCCCCACTTATCTTCATCCCTTTGTCAGCAAACCTACATACTCAATTCCTGTGGTATTTAAATGTAAAATAATATATGATATGTCCGGTCATTATATCTCCGGTTCTGTTGACAATATAATAAAATAGTTTTAGACTTATTTTAATGGAAACATTTTTGGCTTTCAGATAAATAAACACTAGAGCTTAATTTGGATAGGCTTAAGGCTAGTTGAAATGCTCTTATCAATGTTTTCTATTTTTTAACGATTTTTGTTTTTATTAGTTAAAAATGAATATGTCAGGTTTTAAGAAAGATAATACAATTGCTTTGATCTTGAATTGGTCTGTAAATGGTTGGCTCTAATTTTGCCTATAAATCGTGTAAATCGGTTGAGATTGAAGTGAGTTATAATATTTTATTGTCAAAAAATTTAATTTTTCAGAAATTCTATTTTTTATTAAAGGTTTATATTTTGGATCTGAAATAAGATACAAACTTCGTTATGGTTTTCACTTCTTCAAAAATGTGTAAGCTTCGATTTGAGCTAATGATTTCTGAATTCGACTCAGTCTGAAGGGAGTTATAAGGCTCCAATTAACAAAAAATTCATTGCTTCCGAAGTTACATTTTCAGTTGTAGATTTATATCTCAGGGTCTAAATAAGATAAACCGATCACGTTTATCTTGAATCAATTACTAAGTCAATACCTTTCATTTGATCATTCAGTTGATGTTTAAATCGGTCGATGTTGAGACGAGTTAAATAGAGATCGTCAGCATAAACTCAATTTTTAGGAAAACATTTGTTTTTACTTATAAAGTTTCTGAGATATTGTTTGAACTATCTTCCGGGTACAAACTATCGAGCCGCACTGTCCGCGCCCTGCCCAAACTGACATAAAGCCAGTCAACATACCCGTTATGAATGATTAAACGTGTACGGTAGGTATTTACGTGACTATGAGTTTAAAAGAAAAGACGATTAAAATGTGGTTATTGCTATTCTCTCAAACTAAAAATATTATTATGTTAAAAGTATTTAATTTAAAAAATACAGTTTTTCTCTTCCAAATAAGGGTAAATGCCCACTGTGCGTCGTGCGGAGGCTCGGCGGCGCCGGCGATGAACGAATGACTCGACAGGGCAGCGACAATCTCACGGTGGCCCTAGTCTCAGTTTTTCCTCCCCGCGAGGCGAAGTGTGACCGGTCTAGGGAGTGCGAAAAGAATGGCTCTCTCGCTGTTCATTCAACCCTAGATAAAACAATAGGCAGCGGCGGAGGGCAACTGAGGGAGGGCGAGCCCTTCCACCCGGTCTTTTATGCAGTCCTAGATGCCGGCGCATAGTGTCGGCAAATCTGCAATCTGCTTCCACAGATACAAACATTTCGACGCACCAGTTTCGGTTTGCCGAACGGCCCCCTTGAGCCTCGAAACTTAAATTTGCTCCTCCATGTGCTCAATTTGCTCATAAGTGTGCTACATGTGATCTCATTTGGTATTCGGAGGTCTTTGAGGACAAAAAGTTAGACTGGCTTAGTCATATATAAGACCATATTGCCCTAGAAAACCCTTTCCCACTTTATGAAAAACTATTCCAAAACCAGCCAACACTATCAAAAGAGAAAAAAACAGGGTTCTTAGCAAATGGAATAGAAAATGTTTTTTCGTTATTGAATTTATGTTAAGAATAGATATACCACAGTAATTTTTACCAAATATTAATTTAGGAAACTAAAAATAATTTAATATTTCCTCAAATGTGAAAAATACGACAAAATCTGAGAATATGTTGAGTGTTCAGGATTTTTTGAGATTCTATTATTTTATATCACTCATGGTTTTGGGCAAGCTTTTATTCAACTAAAGTCTTACACGCAAGCTCGAATGAACTAAATTGAAACAATTTTAGATCAAACTAATCCTAAAATCATTACAGTACTTGAAACCAAATTGTAATAAAGATTCATCACTAATCAAATCTCTTGCCTCAGTATTAACTGCCACCGATAAAACCCTCCGAACACTAAAAAAACGGGAAGTTAAAACTAAGAAATGAAATAGATGTTTGAAAACCAGAACTAATTCCATAAACTGATGTAAAATATTGTTTGTAGTTTGGTTGTATAAAAGATTTATATGCGTACTTATTTATTGTAATTGCGATATAAATATAATTAACTCTTGATTGCTTTTGTACATCAGAGGTTTGAACTTTTTTAATGGTAGTTATTTGGAAGACATAATGGAAAATCGTAGAGAATTGCGATATAGATGTAATTAATTAATTATGCTAGACCCAATGGCGGGTCGGGTGTGGCGGCCGTCGCGTTGCGGCTGACGTTTCCACTGTTCAAGATAGGTTCCTGGGAAAACTAAAGGCCAAAGAAAAAAGAAATACAATGTATAACGTTAATTTCATTAGCTACAACTTTGAAATTAAGAAGAAATTAACAGGCCAAGAAATTAAGAAAATAGTAGCCGACTAACGTTTACGAGTCACAATGATGACAATGCATTAAGTTTTTAGTTGTAAAATATTATTAATAAGTCTTATATAAAACATATTTACATGATTACATGTCAGATTCGTAATTTTATGTAGATTATAAATATACAAGATTCGACTAAGATACATATTTTTACGATGATAGAGGAGTGTTTAAACGCGGCAGACACACTCTGTCTGGTGACTCTGCTCCGACGCGAGCCGTGACGACACATTCTCTGCCTGTGGCATCACTCTTTGACCCACCCGGTAAAGCCCTTTATTCTGTAGCCCTGAGTGCCAATCCCGTCTGACCGCCTTTCCGTACAATAGCTTTACTACGGCCAATCACACGCCGGCGCGTACGGCGAGAAAGTGACGTCGGCGTTCATTCATTCGGCGCTGTGGGACGATCCATTCTTCGGCGCTGTGGAACGATCTCTAATTTTTGGCGTTGTGCAACTGTTCTCGGGAGAATTCCCATAAGCCCGAAAACTTGCAAACGTTTTCCCATAGCACCGAAAGAATACTTGAATCGTCCCGTAACGCCGAAACCTTTCGGTGCTACGAGAGGAATAATTCTTTCGGCGTTGTGGGAAAATTCTCGTTTCGGCGACTCGTTTGGGATCGACTATTACTACTTTGATAGTTTTGGTAATCTTCCGCCACCAAAAGAACTACAATATTACTTTAAAACAGCTAAAAATGTACTTTACAATTATAAAAGAGAACAACCTGATGATACGGTAATCTGTGGACATTTATGTTAGATTTTTTAACAAAAAGCGTTAGTCAACTTTAAGATGTCTTCCTATACAGTATCATTAACTGGAACTTCATCTACTTTGCGAAGTGTTCTTTTTCCTGCGTTACGTTTGGAAAAAGATAAATTATGGGAAGCCGCATTATTAGATATAACAACTTATAATTTTATTCCCAACGTTACTGAAAATGTTAATAAAAAATATATAATTACAAAACAAAAGATACAAATACAAACAAATACTCAAATTTAGAAGTATTTAGTTTACCCACTGGAGCATATGAAATTGATGATATAAATGAAGCGATACAAAATCATATGGGAAAAGATAATATAACAATAAAAGGAAATAACAATACTATGAAAGCTGAAATTAAATCTAAATTTTATATAGATTTTAGCCAAGAACATTCAATTGGTAGTTTATTAGGGTTTCCTAAAACAACGGAAATTTTAAAACCTAATACTAACTATGCAGGTGCTAAAACTGTGACAATAATGAAAGTTAACAGGATAGATGTTACATGTAATATTATATATGGTTTTTGCACACATTCTACCCAACTGTCGCTCCGGGTTTTAAAATTGTGGAAAAGCCACAAAACCTAGTGTACCTACCCTTAAACACCAGTTTTATTTCAGACATTGTGGTGAACATACTAGATCAAGACGGAAATCATATTGATTTTAGACAGGAACCTATAACTATACGAATACATATAAAATCAACCGCATAACAATAGGGTTATCATTTAAAAAGAAAGAGCTTACTGGTATACAAGTCAGTAGCACGTCAGCTATAGAAGGATTAACAAGTGATAACATTCGTTTTCTTGAAGAAATTGGATTAAAACTTATTAATAATGGAAATATTGGATATAGGGCAGGGTCCGACATTCGACGAAACCTTATGGGAAAAGGAATATCATACGCACAACCCTTACGCTTCGTCAAAATTGAACAATAATGATGAAATTAGAATTCCCATACAACAACAAGATATTACACACTTCCATGTGAAAGTTATTTGTATATCGAAGGAAGAGTAACAAAAAAGGATGGAACCACTACAAGTACTCCATAAATAACCCCATGGCATATTTTTTTGATGAAATAAGATATGAAATTTCCGGAGTTACAGTAGATTCAACAAAAAAGGTGGGAATTACAAATACATTAAAAGGATTAGCATCTTTAACACCGAGTGAAAAAATATGCTGGCCGCCGCAGGATGGGTAGCACCCGATTCCAGTACAATCACTCCAAACAGTTCAGGCAATTTTGACTTTTACATTCCTTTAAGATTACTTTTAGGCTTTGCTGAAGATTACCGAAAGATAATAATAAACGTAAAACAAGAAATAGTTTTGTTAAGGTCATCAAACGACAAAGATATTATTATAGCGCCTGAGGGAACAACGGAAGCTAATTTAGAATGGAAAATGCATTTAGACTGTTTGGAGAGTACCGCATGCACGGTTAAATGATCAGAATAGAATTTCATTATTGAGAACATTATTATCAGATCGTGACATCGTAATACCATTTAGAAGTTGGGAGTTTCATGAATATCCAGTTTTACCGGAAACACAACGTCATACATGGACTGTAAAAACTTCTACTTGTGGAAAAGGCAAGATTTGTAATACCGGATTACAAACAAAAAGAAGAAACGAAATAACTAAACATGCTGGTGAATTTGATCATTGCAAACTTACAAATTTTAATGTGTTTCTAAACTCACAATTCTTTCCATACGACAACTTTAACATAAACTTTACAAAAGAAAGGTTTAGCGTTTTGTACGATATTATGTACGCAAGATTCCAAAATTCCTATTATGGGAAAACAAACACACCTTTATTGACGCCAAACCAATTTAAATCTACCTATCCGATTGTTGTAGTTGATTGTTCCAAACAAAATGAATCTGTAAAATCTTCTAGTGTAGATATAAAAATAGAAATGGAATTTGAAAACAATGTACCCAAAGATACATCTGCTTATTGTTTAATTTTACATGATAAAATTGTTACATATACACCTTTAACCGGTATTGTAAAAGCAGTTTTGTAAAAAAATGAAAAAATTACCCCCACCACTCGGTTACAAAAGCAGGAGCGGGAACGCAAATTGTTTAGTTGACTGTCTACAGTTGTATGGGTAACATCGTCTACAGCTTTATAAACAAAATGAGTTCTTTATCAGTTGTACAAGGCGTTTCCGAAACAGCACCTTTATTGGAACATGATGATGACGATAAACATTTTGAAGAAAATGTTGTAAAGGAAATTGATGAGTTTTTAAAGTTTTGAAAACAAAATAAAATGTCGGAAAATAATAAAACAATCGTAAGAAAGAAAAGAAAACTTGAAGAAAATATTCCACCAAACATTTTAACTGAAGTTTTCCTTCGCATCTTTTATCCTATTTCATCTTGCATGAGTCTTGTGTGTCGATAGGTTTGGTAAAATCATTGGACTACTCTCCCACAGTAATACTGAACCATGGTACAAAGATGGTTTTATTTTCAGAAAATGCTTGGGATTCCTTTTTAAAACATCTACATGTTATTGAGCCAACAGTTTCTTTGGAAGAAAAACTAACATTCGACTTTTGGATTGTGACAATGAAATTGACATTATTAAACATCGTGGTTAACAACAAGTAAGAATTAGAGACTCGACACAATTTGAAAATAAAATTCTACTAACACGTGAAGAATTCTACATTTTAAACTATGCAACATCACCTATCACTAGGTATATGAAACAATTGGTATTTTCAAGCTCTGTTATTAAGGAATATTTGGTAGATGCATGCGAAAAACAACCTGCCAGCACTTTACAATACGGACCAACAGATACATCCATCTTTAATAGAATACCTCACGAAGTGGAAATGCGGAGGCAGTTGAGAAACTTTGAACCTTTTTCTGAAATTGCAACGGAAGCTACAGAAGAAGAAACCAACAACAATACAGAAGAAACAAACAACGACAATACAGAAGAAACTCAGTAAGTTTAAAAACTACAATTTAACGTAACAAAAGAATAAACCGTAGGGTAGGCCTACTGGGGACGGTGCCCACGTTAAACATACACCAACGCGCCTACAACTGTACGGCCTGGTTTGTATATCTAACCTACCGTGGTGTGGAAAACAGTTGATCAGCAGACACCGTGATGAGCAGACTGGTTAAAGAAATGGCAGCAAAACCTTGTGTAATTGAATTTATAGCATTTCGCGGAAACGATGATAGATTTATCATAAAAGAATTGGTAATTTTAGATTTGCTAACACAAGTGGCGTACCCGTTCTTATTTGAAGCACCGTGTTCTGTTCATGAACTAAAGTCAAAAGCTAAAATAACAAACAGATGGCTAACAAATAATTTTCATCATATCCATTGGTTTGAAGGTTTTCTACCGTACAACAATGTACACAAAATTATGTTTCATTTTTGCAAACAATTTACGCACATATACACAAGAGGATTGGAAAAAAACAATTGGATACGACAGTACACGAACAAAGAAGTTTTAAACATAAAAGTGGACAAAACCTTTCACTTTGCTGCTAGAAATATTTGTGTTTCTACAATAGATCCAAAACACAACCAATCTCAATGCGCATTACAAAACGCATATCACTTGGCTGCTTACTTACAACAAACGGAAGAATGTGGTGGGGGTTCCGAAGGTTATAAAAACGAGGAGGCAACACACCCCGAATATCACTCTTACTCCATACTCCGAACAGACAACATCGCCAGTGATTCAACTTGCATTCAAAATCAAATACTCTAATTATCAAGAAATGTTCAGAACTAAAAGAACAGAAACATTATATTGTTCATGAAATGAAAAAAGTTGATACAACGCATGGAGACGCAGTTGTCGCATCTTTATCCGATGCACCATTTACACCAGGTGATGAACCAAAGTTTCAAGTATATCTTCCAAAACGATTCGTCCAGTTGTTGCAAAATGAAGATCTGCGGGAAATTCAGCCAGGATCATTATATTTGGTGTCACACGGAATGAGCGGCAACAACTCTACGGAACTTACTCTGCACATCGCACAAAAATAACATTGTAAATATTGTATTGTAAAAAAAATGTTTTAAATGAAAAGATAAAAAACAACATATCAGTATATGTTATTTATATACTGATATGCTGTATTTTTTAAAAGCTCAAACGGATGACCTTGAACTTTTAATCGATAGTATTATTCGATTATTTTATTCGATAGTTTCATTCGATGGTTTTATTCGGATACTCTACATAAATACGGAACCTTAACGTTGAGAGACTCAGTTCTGTTTAAGACAAGCTACAACCAACATGTCATCCAAAAGAAATAATCTACCACTTTTATCTTATTGTTGCAAAGAAAAATGTTTTAAAATACCTGAAGATCAAGTTGACGGAAAAGCTTGTAATAAATGTAATTCTTTCTGCTACTGTAAATGTAGTTGCAAAACATATCAAAAGAACCGGTTGGATAAACTATAAGAATTGCAACATCGACTCGGTCTATTGAGGCAGCGATTGAATGCAAAGTGATTAAACAAACGCTTGCCATTTTTTATCCCCACCACTACCCCCACCGTCAGAGGTACCCGCAGCACCGGCTTTGCAATAATCATTCCTGCTACACCTCTAGTCGAGTAAACAACTCTGTCATGTCTCTCAACATTCGCGGGATCCACTACAATACTATCAGTCTTACAACCTACAAGGATTTGGAAAATTTTAGTGAAGAACTAAAACAACTTATAGCCATTGGGTTCGGCTTATCTTTGGAACTTTATGCAACAAACAATCAAAACGAAAAAATGTGTTTTTGCCAACTTACAACAAGAAGAATGAAAATAAGCAAGAAATTTCAGCACCGACAACAACCTACTTTTAAAATTTGGGAACAAACTTTTCAAACTTAATGGAAAATCATACTTTTGTAAAAGATAATAATAATAAAAAATATCTTGCATTTTCGGATTTTCCGAAAATGCAAGAACTTTTTTAAAAACATCCTTAAACGACCTTGACCCACTTCCGGTCATTTAAACTTTAAATACCCATCCACAGCCGGGCATTTAAACTTTAAATGCCCACCTACACGTCACAGCTACGTCACAGCTGATAACATCGCGTGACCGGAAGTAGCTGTCAAAATTTGATTTATGCGAAATGAGCCAGCAGCCTCAAAAGCTCACTACTATGTGTATAATTTAATACTTCAAATATATAAAGTCCAGTAAGTGTTTGAATCTTTAAATTTTGAAAGAGAGGTTTACAAGAACTTCTGCGGGGTGGGAGTTAGTCATAATGAGGATGATTCTTTTTTGAAGTCTGAAAACAGTTTTTATATCAGATGCCTGACCACATAAAATCAAACCATACCTCAAGTTGTATTCCACATAAGCACAATGTCAATGAGAATCTCAATGTTTGAGGATGTCAATTGACACACAGTCTCTTAAGTGAACAAAGTTAAATGACGGGGACCTGATTTTCTTTTGAGTAGCATCTAAGTGCACCTTCCAATTAATATTTTCGTCAAGGTGAATACCTAAGAATTTATGGCATTGAACTAAATTTAAAGTTGTGTCTTAGATTTTCGTAACGAGTCCATGCGCAGCAAATTTCCGCGCATGTAGGGGAGGTAAAACCCCTCCCGTCATTCATCTTTCCCCTTCAAACTAAGGAACGGATTAGAGGAACTATTTCTTTTTCGTATCCAACTGTTATTTAGAAACATGTTTTTAATGTTAACTGTTTTTTTATCGGTTGCAGTTGCAACAGTTTCTTTTCACTATTTTTCAAAAGACAGCTGTGAAGAATTTTTTGGGTTTCTTATTTAGATCAGAGGATGAAAAGAAAATTACGAGTACAGAAAGGGTTTTTTGTCGTGCATACTATATGAAATAGCGCATTTTAAGGACATATTTTTTCATGTTAACCACTTTTTTAACGTTTAGCTAGCAATCATAGAGTGTTCGTGGTACATTTTTCCACCTCCGCAGTGGTGAAGAACAAAAATGTAAAGATTACTCACAACTGAACTTGGCACTGCGTGTTTACCAGGCCTAGAAAACATTCGCAACGAACATGTTAAAATTGAACTTTAGGTGTCTGGCTGGTGTTGGCTTATTAGTGAACAAATTAGGTAAAGTGAATATGAACCAATCATAAGATTTTTATACGTAAAATATCAGAAATTAGGATGTACTAAAACACACATAGTTATGATTACAGATGTAGAGCTTATTTGGGTTTTAAACACCGATTAATACTTTTAGAAAAAGCCTCTTTTGATTTATTAAACAAATTTTCAGCATGGATCGTTCCTAAGCGCTCTTTCAAGGCCTCAAACAGCATAATACACCGAATATTTGCAGGGAAAGTCAGGTTCACCCTGGATCGACGATAGTGAACTCCCACTGCAACACCATTTGTGACGTTCACTCCTGCTCGTTATAGATCGCATTCGCATTCATCAGCACTCGATCTAGTAGGCCTAAAGCCCTAAACATATAAACTAGAGTTTGCATCACGTTATCAGAAAATCCCGCACCGTATTGGATGTCAACGTTAATTTATCCGCTTAACACTGATGCCTTCTTTTATGTTTATTGTTCCCGAGTTTGAATCGCTAAAATAGTGGCACTTTACGTTGGTCTGGTGTGACTGCACCCTTTCTCATGCGTGAACGCTAACAAACTACATCGAGCGTCTGAGAACATAAGGGTAGGCTACTGTTACTCTTGCCGAGTTCTAGGATCAAATACCATTAGTTTTAACCCTCTCCCATCGTTATAAACGATTTGCTAAACGCCTAGTTAACTTCATAATTAAAAATATAAAATAAACTAATAATAGATTAATTAAATAAAAAACCTAATATAACATAATACTTGATTATGCGATGATTATTTTTGAGATAAGTATTGTAACAGCTATTTTGTACAAAACATTATCCCTTAAAAATAAGCATTCACATATACAATGTGTAACTGATCCATTTTTTAACATTATTTATATTCGGCCATAGATATTTATTTTCTTGCCGATAGCCTTAATTGAAAAAGCTATCAACAGCTGTTTAATTTTGAAAACCATTTTATTCTTCTCCCGACAATATGAAAACAAACATTCAATACAAGTTACAAAGTATTAGGTTCAGGGATTATCGTATCAAAGTGACGTATGTAACAGATGTCACAAAACTGTTAAATTAAAAAAAAACAAAAAAAACATATTTGCTTCAGCCAATCGTGTTCGAGCATGTCACGTTGGGGGACTGTGATTGGTTAACACTTCCCCTCACAAGATTCTCCATCTCTCTCGCACAGTATCTCAAAAAGTGGTCCCGTTAAGAAAATCGGTAAAAGTTCACTTTCATTTCTGGCTGAAAATTTAACTATTTGGGTTTTATCAACATAGAGTTTTAATCCATTTGTTCTGAACCAATTTTCCATGTCTTGCATTACTTTAGTTAAGGATGCACATATATCCTCTCTGGTTTTACCTTTTACTATTGCTGTTGTATCATCGACAAACAGAATTAGTTCTCAATTGATAGATTTAGGTAGGTCAAAAATACAAATTAAAAAGAAAAGGGAATCTAAAACACACCAACTTTAACACACACCAACCTTAACACACACCAACCTTAACACATTTCCAAGGGAAGACATACCTGGTTCCACCATCAGAAATTATGGTTCTTTGCTTCTTATCTACGAGGCGAGGTATGATTTAATCAAAAAGTATTAACTACCTGAAATGTTGTAGTCATTAAGTTTACTTAACAAGACAGAATGGTCAACACAATTGAAGGTTTTGGACAAGTCACAGAAAACACCAGCTGTAGCCTGTGACCCATCCAAAGCCTCCGCTCCGACACCTCATTAATGAAGTGTGTGAGGGCTGAGTGTGTACCAAAACTTTTCCTTAAACCAAACTGTTTATGATAGAACAAGTAATTATCTTCAAAAAAATTCACCAATCGATTGTTAATAAAGTTTTTATACATTTTTGAGAAGTTGCTTAAAACCGATATTGGACAGTAATTGCCGACATCTGCCCTAGTACCTTTTTTGAAAATAGGTGATATTTGTGAGTATTTTAATTTATCCGGGAAAATTCCAATTATTAAACACTGATTAATAATATTAGCTTAGGGTTCCGAAATTAAATTTACAGCAGCTTTAATTAATATTATTTGTACTTCATCCCAACCCATAGAAGTTTTATTCTTGAGTGAAAGAATTATTTTTTCAACTTCACTCTTGCTTGTCAGCTGTAGATTACATAATGAACCCCCTTCATTTTCACAAAATTGTTTAACCTAGATAGGTATCGTTATTCACATATACGCTATTGGTATTGATACGTAAATCCTCTATGGTTAAAATCAAAATATGTAATGTAATGTTTATTTTTTTAAAGAAGGCACCCAAATACAAGAAATCCTCGATAATATTATTTACTATGTAATAAATTTACATTATGTTTTCAGCTCCCAGGTAATAAGGCCTATAAGAGTCCATTGAAAAGCACATTTTACTGTTGTAGGTATTGTACGTAAATTTGATGTATTTTTTAAATTGAATTTGGAAATACATTACGAACAGCCATGAAACTGACAAATTCAATAAAACGCATAGCGAGAGAAGCACTGCTGACGGTACAGGGCTCAAGGTCATTAGATTGCAAAATCGGACAAAAACATTTCAGCACACGTCAAAATTGCGTACAATACATATCTAGGGTTAACAGATTCATGAACACCCTGCACAGAGGCTTTTGGTACGTCAATGTTCATTGCTGTGTAAGCAAAAAAACTGTTAAATATTTTGGCTACTTCATGAGGACTACAAATAATATCCTTATCATCAGCTGTTAAAACAATATTGCCACCAGTTTTGTTTTTTTGTGTGACCAAGTTCTTTACTCACAACTTGCCACACAGCTTTAGACTTATTTCCAGACTTTTTTTTATGAATTCATTGTTTGCCATTACTTTTGCTGACCTTACAACTTTTTAAAGTATTTTTTATACAGTTTAACATATGTTAAAAACTCTAAATTTAGCCTTCAGTTTTTTTTAGTAATTATGTTATCTAAACAAGTTTCTGATTTATGAAGTGGGTCTACTCTGGTTGGCTCCTCAAATTGTAGCCAAAACCCATTACACTCAACCACTTCTCTAAATCTGCAAGACATTGATTTTTTCCAAAATATCTATATTAAAATCACCGGTGATGAAAACAGACATATTTTTTTACTATTTTTGTAGATTTGAAATAAGCTTCTCAAACTTTGCAAGAAACAATTTACTCATTTTATAGCTATGCATATGTAATGAAATAACAATGATATTAAAATCTACAAGTTGAACTGCAGAACATTCAAAACTAAAATCCTCATACAAGTTAGAAAAACCTTTAAAGGTAAATATTTATAATTTTTATCAACTACACAAACCTCCACTTAAACTATTTTTCTTACATAAAAATCTTCCAAACAAAAATTACTAATTAGGTTAGTTAAATAAATCGAGTCATTATCAAGCCACAAGTGATTTTACTTTAACTTTAATTGCAGATTGAGATAGAAATAAGTTGAGTTCATATATTTTTGCCGAGTTTAAACCTTGAACATCATAAAACATTATGAGATCCAAAGTACAGTTAAGATATGAAGATTTCAACTTATTTTTTAAACAATTATTTTTGACTGAAGTGCTATGCAAATGATTATTGATTTCTGTTACAGTTGAATCATGAAAACTAGCAGACTTGGGTTCTTTGTCAAAACAACTCAGTTTAAACCTAAATCTACAGAAGACATTGAATCACTAATATTTAAATTTTCATTATTCTTGATGAGGGACACTTTGCTCTGCTTTTTCACTGCACTCACTGGTGTCGACTTCACCACCTCACTGTAGCTGAGTGGACCAGGTACCACTTGAGGACTGATAAGATCAGATGGTAAGAAAGATCTGGAACTCAGAGGGTTCTCTTCTAAAACTGCTATGGAACTGCCAGTTTGTGAACAAGTCAGGGTAACAGAACCTACACTGGAACGCTGCAAGTTCTCCTTCAATGGCTTAACTGAACCATCAGTATGTATAACAGAGCAGCTGTTCTCCGTAGAAGTCTGGGACCCTATTTTTGAAATGGGTGAGTTGGCGATTGAGTGAGTCACTTGTCCCTCAAGTTATTTGTTTCTAATTATAAAATGAATTCATAGATAATAATAAAAATATTCCTAACTAACTTAATGAATTCAGCCCCACGATATCTGTGTGTATCATTTGAATAGGCATTTATTCTTAAAAATTCATAATTTTGATATAGATATCATATACATTGAGTATTTCACAAATCCAACCATTTTTACTCACCAAGCAATAGGCTGTTGAGGAAAAACGTTTGAGTTGACAGGAAACAAGCTTCTTCTTCTTCTCTCCAAAAGTCATAATATAAATCATGGAAAGCCTTAGCAATTAGGTTATACTTCCTTTTTGATACTAAATATTTAAATGCGTTCGGATAGCCTTTGAACTATTTATAAAATGCCTTACAACTAAATTCACCTATAAATATACCAAGAGATTTTAGTTAAAGCCACAAAAGATGAGGTAATTCCCTTAGTTGGTCAATGTTTAAATTTGGCTTCCTAGTTTGACAGATGTATCGTCTGAAACGTTGACATCTCACATGGTGGTTTAAACAATGCTACCATCAGCTGACAGGTGACTTGACGAGTGACTCAACACTCAATTCTCAACCGTTTCAAAAATACGGCCCCAGGGGCCCCATTTTTGAAATGGGTGAGTTGGCGGTTGAGTGAGTCACTCATCCCTCAAGTTATTTGTTTCTAATCATAAAACTAATTCACAGATAAAAATAAAAATATTCCTATCTAACTTTATGAATTCAGCCCCACAATATCTGTGAATATCATTTCAATAGGCACTTATTCTTCAAAATTCATAATTTTAATACAGACATAATATACATCGAGCATTTCACCAATCCAACCATTTTTACTCACCAAGCAATAGGCTGTTGAGTAAAAACGGGTGAGTTGACAGGAAACAAGCTTCTTCTTCTTCTCTTTTGGAGGAAGTAATAATAGTAATCATTGAAAGCTTTTCCAATTAGGTTATGTTTACTTTTTGATACTAAACATTTAAAAGCGTTCGGATAGCCTTTGAACTATTTATAAAATGTCTTACAACTAAATTTACCTTTAAATATACCAAGATAGTCTAGTTAAAGCCATGAAAAATGAGGTAATTCCTTAAATTGGTCAATGTTTACATTTGGCTTTCTAGTTTGACAGATGTATAGTTTGAAACGTTGAACGTTCCACGTGGTGGTTTAAACAATGCTACCATCAGCTGTTAGGTGACTTGACGAGTGACTCACTACTCAACTCTCAACCGTTTCAAAAATAGGGCCCCAGGTCTGAGGGATGCTGGAGAGCGGTGTTTCACAGCTGGTTAAGGAATTCCGTGTTAGATAGCCCATTCCACAGCTTCCTTCTGGCAGTAGGTTGCTCCTAAGCCACTATAATAACAGTTGTGTATCTCATTTTGCAATTTACAAATGTTTCTAGAGAAATGTTCTAATGAGATTACGAACAACACCCATTGGAGAACAAATCAACTTTGCAAGTTTCCTCTTCTTTAAATCATGTACAAGTTGATCGAATGCCTCATCATACTCTACACTGGATGGTTTACCATTAAATAATTCCTTTGTAACAAGGCTATATATAGTAGCACCGTTTTGAAGAGGCTGGCATGTCAATCTGGAGCTAACAAATTCAGATGGCTTTGGTCTCCAAAATTGCTTCCGGAAAACCACAGCAAGACCTGCGCTCATGTTCCTCTCATGGTGAAGGTCTCTTGAAATTTTGAAATGGTATGGGAAAAAGCAACAGATGGATCAGTTCTGTTATTATCAATAATTCTCTGCATGTCGGTCTCAATTACACTTACTGAATTTGGTGTGATCAATTGTGTGCAGTTGATTTTGCATGAAACAGTTCTTTAATCATTAGGGCTATTTTCCTCTTCCCCTGTCTATTAAAATTCATCCATGCCTAGTATAAAGGTCCCGGGTGAGCTCATTCGTGGCCAAGAAGGAAGCGTGGTCATACTTTTTCACAATTTCTTCCATATCCCAGTTGAAATAACTTATTCTATTATTTAATCCAGGATTATGATGCCATTAAGGTAAACCATAATAACGTTGGTGTGTTTAGTTTGATTAAGCAGATTTTCCTTGTGCAGACAACCTTCAGCTTGGCCAATATCATCATTTGACCCTCCCATCCAGACCAGTATATCTTCCTTACATACTTGGGAATAACGATTAGAAATTCTAACGATTAACGATATTCGTTAGTTTTTTTGACTAACTTCTAACTTATTCGTTAGTTTTTAAAAAGGACTGGAAATAACTTCTAATCAGTTAGAATCTAGCTAACGAATAGATTGATCTATTCGTTAATAATTTTGGAGTTTAAATCGTTAGTTTTTTGAACGGACGGAAGAACTTAAATTCGAGTATTTTTACGCGATCGTAGAGGGTTGCGAGTAGCCGTGCGGGAGGCATAGCGAGGGGTCAGCGCCCTTGAAGACAAAACAATGCAGGGGGTGGGGAAAGTCCAGTTGCTTTGGCATGCCGCGGCAGCCAATGACAAGGCCGCAAGCACCAAGCAGGGGGTGGGGAGGGGGAATGTTTGGTGATTTTGTCATCTCCAAAACATTGTCTTCAGTTGATGTTTATCTCTGTCAAGTGTCAAATAATTTTTTTTGCGGTAGCAACAAAGCTGTGTTAAATGATTTACGCTTTCTTAGTGTTTAGTTGGTAAAATAATTTATTTGTGTTATAGTCTTGTTAAATTTTAGTGATAGTTAAGTACCGTAATAGTTTTAATAAGTTATTAAGGTGAATATTTTTAATTTAGTAGATTATAAAAATAGTTTTTTGCGCTGGCGGCCGAGTTTGATAATCCGTGGCCAAACATATGTGACTTATTGACCTGTTCCAACAGATTGTCAAAAATGAAAGGGGTGGAATCTTTTTCAAATGTTTATTGTGTTTACCGAAAACGAAAATAATTGAAGCATCAGTCACAAGTGACGATCCTTTAGAACAACTGCCCAACAGCAAACTTTTCCGAAAACTAACTTTATTTTTTATCAGTTAGTTTTTAACTAACTAATAACTTCTATCAGTTACTTATTTTACTAACTAACTTATAACTTCTATCAGTTACTTTTTACGGGACTAACTAATAACTTTTAACTAGTTAGAATTTTTGACTAACTTTCCCAACTATGCTTCCTTAGTAAAGTTTTTTGTCTGGGTCTTTACATTCTTCATGACTTCGGCTGTAATCGCATTAGGTTTAAAAATACATCTAATTTCATGTTTATTTCCTGGCCACAAATCAATAAGATTTTGTCTAAGGTACCTGCCATCAAGGATTAATATTTCCTAACTCCTTTTTTGTCTTTAGAGATGGTTACCTGAGTCATACACTGGTTTTGTTAACTCAGATTTATTTTTGGAACTGCCTGTTTTGCTGTTTTTGTTCTGCTCTGCCTTATCAGTTTTACTACCTTTCCTCTGACTTGTCTCTTGGGATTCAGTTTCACAATTTTTATACTGCACCATCTCTTGGGATTCAGGTATGATAATTTTTTTCTCCTGTGCCTCTTGAGAATCAGTTATGCTACTTTTGTCTTGGTTTACCTCTTGGGATTTAAGCTAATGATTTTCCATAGATTTGGGAGTTTTAATAAAAGTGATTTGGCGTCCTATCTTTTACAAATAAATTAAACTGAAACATCTATAATACCTACAAACATTATGTTTTTTAAACAACAGATATTTTGTGGAATGATGTTTACTAGTGGCTTAAAGGGGCTAACCCAAGTGAAAAAAATTTGAGTTTTCTGGCCCAGAACTGGCCAGATCTGGACCAGAACTGGCGAAATGTGAACAAAATTTGGAATATTGCAAATGTTATAAATAAACACAAAATATAAAGGAAAACATTTATTGGATGAAAACTTAATACATAAATACTATTCTTATAATCCTTATCCTAGCTCCTACACCTCTTCACTTCCTCAGCTCGCAAAGGCGCGTTGAAAGCTTTTTTAACGTACAAGTCATCTTCAATCCTTAATTTTCTTTTCAAAGCAGCTACCTTAGCGAATTCTGCAACAAGAGCATTTATAAAAGGGCAAGTAAGGCCACTTATCACTACAGTTAGTAAAATGTTTCTTAACATATAAATGCAAAACAAATTACTTTAAAAAAAAGACAAAAATGCAACATTTAATATTATATAATTAATCTACTATAAAAGAAACATTATATACAAAAGTTACATTTATTTATATTTAATCCATCTATATTTTTTGTCCTTTATCTGTTAAACATGAACTCTGACATTGTATTTTAAAAAATTCCGTTAATTTTGAAACTTTGCACACTTACTTAGAAGTACCTAAGGATGAAAATAACAAAAGTCCTGGAAAATATGTGGCGAGCTCTAGTGGCAATTGATGGAAACAGGGTACTTTTTTGGTTTTTCGTAAAAATCTCGAGAACCGTTGGTCGGAGGTGAGAACTTTAAAAGTACAAAATAAAGCTTATTAAATTTGCTACAAAATGATGTGGTACATTTTCTTTGTACTCATAACGGTTACCAAGTTATAGGGCGCCAAAAATAAGGATTTTTTCACGATTTTCCCCTAAAAATGAGCAAAATTTTGTTTTTTTAGTTTTTAACGTATGAAAATGAAAATTATCTAATTTTGGTGGGAACCATTAAATTCAGCTTAAAAAATCAAACAATTTAGTATCCTGAATCATTGTTTTATGTCCGTTGGTCACCGAGATAATGGAGGCGGTAAACACCTCTTACATTGAGTGAAGTGAATAAAAAGTAGTAAGTGCTCCTTTTTGTAGATTTTGGAGTAATTACTTCGTTTCAAGTGAAAAAGAACTTGGCGGTAGTATTTACTCTACATTCTTAACATTAAGTAGTAGTTACTTCAAATCGTTGTGAATAAAACGTTGCTCCTACTCCCTCAGGGTAGCATTTACTTAGAAGTCTTGGAGCCTGGTATAGTGCTGACTCCATTTTTCTGTCAGTTTCGATCATGGCTTCGTTCATGCAGGTTTGGGAGCGCAAAATTTATTGTGAGCGTCGACTAGCTAGTGGTAAAAATCTTCTTAGGTTTGAGGACGATAGCGTAGATTTTTTGACGCGCAAACTTCTGCCGGAAACAGAAGAGTCACGGGAAGGTGCGTTAAGCCAAAGAAAAATTATGGAACTATTTTTGCGTACGGTCGGAGATCCCGGTTTTTAAAGTCGTGTGGCAGAGGATGTTGGAGTTCAATCAATCAATCAATCAAAACATCTTTATTTATCATTGTATATACATAATAGTATGAAATGAATAGTGTCAATAAAAGTCATATAAACTAAATATAAATAAATTAGGTCTATATGTCATACATAATCATTCACTTGAAGCAGTGGCGGCCGGCCCATAAGGACTCTCGGACGCCGCCCCCCCAGAGGATTTTTAAACATACTGAATTAAATTGGTTTACATATGTATCCGATAAATGTGTAAAAAACTACTAATTTTAATTATACTGACCATTAATGATAAATTAATTTCAACTATATGCATCGAAATATGTTGCAAAAGTATTTAGGCCTCAACTGCTATTGCGCGTATATCTCGCGGACGCTGGCCGTAGCGTCCCAATCCTAACGCATGCTATCTTATGGAAAATCATACAGACGGTCGTGAGGGTGCTCTGACGTCACTGCCATGTTGTGATATAGCGAGTCTCGGGCAGCGTCCGAAGATGCGCGCGCACATCAGTAATCAGTGCAGCCACCACGATCTCTTTAGGGCAATAAGAAATTGAACCTTTGCTGCCGTTATGATTGCACGATTCATGTTGGCGAACCTGTTGTTATTCTTTTTAGTAACCATAGCAACCCACCAATCTCTGTAACCTAAACGGTGAGACCGAGGCATGGAAGCCGAGTGAGGTTATTTGTTTACATGCTGTGTTTCATCCAATGAGTTGGTAATCAGCAATGGTGATAAGTGATTGTTATTCTTTTAATAGTGAATACAGCTGATATTGGTAATATTACAGACCATGAAATGTGAATAGCAATCGAAGGTAGGTGAAATACACAAAATCCGCAATATACTCTTTGTAGTTAGTAGTGATTCCTCCTGTTCATTTAACCCACCAGCCGCCACTGACTTGAAGTCTTGATAAGTACTTGAAGGGTAAGGGGGGATAAACCCCCGAAAAATGGGGTTTTTTATTTGTTTACTTAGAAAAATTTAAAAAATCCAATTTTCGTTAGCTCCATTGAATTCAGCTCGAAAAAAATAACAATTTTGTATTTTGAGTCACTGCTTTATGTCCATCGGTTACCGAGATATAGAAAGTGGTAAACACAGTACGTTGTCCCAATGTTAACCTTAAGGAAAATAACTATAATACTATATTTTGGTTATTCCTCAGCATATCTCAATAAAACTTGGTATATGGCGTCTTCTAGTTCAGATATACTAAATATTGAATTAAAACCACTCACTTTTAACATACCTGTTTCAGCAAACATGCATTCTCATTCCTCATATTATTCTTATGGAGCTTACAAAAACATGTCAAATCTCGCTAATTTGAATTGAAATATGCTCTTTTGAATTTGAAATTCGCTGAGTATGCAGGTCTGCTGAAACGGAGGTATTTTTACTCCACTTTTACGGTTAACAATCTAAAGTATTTTATATGATTGTGATAAAATGGTCACATTCTGGTACTTGCTAAATACATAAGCAAGTATTTACTTTAGAGCAAGTAAAGTTTCAAATAAATTCTTTAACCATACTGCAGTTATTGGAAGTAATTCCCATGTAAGTATCTGTTTTTAAAGGATACCCCATTTTGCTGGCTCACTTCGCATAAATCAAATTTGACAGCTACATCCGGTCTGGTGACGTGATAGGCTGTGACGTAGCTGTGACGTGTAGGGGTTGGCATTTAAAGTTTAAATGCCCGGCTGTGGTGGGCATTTAAACTTTAAATGTCCGGAAATGGGTCAAGGTCGGTTAGGGATGTTTTTAAAAAAGATCTTGCATTTTCGGATTTTCCGAAAATGCAAGATTTTTTTTGTTTTTTTTTACAAACTGTTTCTTAATTGTTGTTTTGTTGATTTTCATTTCTGTTAAAATACTATGTAAAAAAATGGAATCGATAGGTTAACAAGAAAATATCCTGCTACAAAGTATCCAAATAAAGATTCAATTACATAAACATAAACTTTAAAATATAGCGAATGTTCTTCCTCTTTATCTGTTAGCATTTCCTGAACAAGGTAACCAAAATTGTAACCACATAAAAATGAAAGTAGGCAAATAACAAATTTCGACGGGTTCACCAAAACCAAGTTGTAAAGTCGTGAATTTCTTTCTTCTTCCATTGTTGAATTTTTAGTCGAAACCATTTAATGATAACATTATTGCTTGCGCATCAGAACTAACAGTTGATGAAATTTCATTTACTTGTATACTTGTAGTAGTTTCATTTGCAGTAGGTAATTGATCGGAAGTTGGTGTAGATGTAGAAGAAACAGTATTATCTTGAAGCTCAGAGTCCATGTGTGCTCGGGTGAAGAGCTGAAGCTTTAATGACGTGTGGTAGCCTTGTCCTACTCCGTGTCAGCAGTTGTTGGTGGTGGGGGGTCGTTAGGTTCATGCACTGAAATGTAGATGGAATCATAATTTTCTTGAGGATGTACTAAAATTTGTTGTATAGGATCTGCATCAATAGTGAAACTTTGCGTTTCAATGCAAAGTCCATCTTTAATAAAAGAAACATATGTAAAACAGAACTCATGTTTATTTAGATGTTTACTCTGCAAGTCGTACCGGCAAACTGATGTGTTGGTAGTGGCTCAGCAACCTCCCTTGTCATGGCATGTGCTGCACACCTGCCTTCCCCCACCACCACCATGAAAGACTCCTCGCAATTTTTAGATATGTAGTGTTAGTTGTAATTTAGGTGTTGTAGGGTCAACATCTCAGTGCTAAACAAATGTTCTTAACATTTGGCTTAAAAATATTTGCAATCAAATATTGTTTTGAAATACTTATTTAACTTTGTACAAGTTACAATATTTTTAAAGATGCTACTTTATTATATTACCTTAATACTTAGTTAAAATATTTAGTTGAAGAAATGCAAAGTAAACTACAGTTGCGATTAAATAGAAACATGATTTCTTAACATTTGGCTTAAGAAATATTTGCAATAAAATATTGTAAGAAAATTTTTACAACATATTTTAATTAATAGCTTGCTGCCGACCAGTTAATCAATACAAGTGTTGACCTTGTTGCGGGCTTGTCGAGCGTTGGCATGCGGCATGCGGGCGGCCAGTTGGTAATCAATAGAAGTCGTCGTCCTTGTTACATCACGTGGCACACCAGGTGCTCAAGTTATTGATTGATTAACACACTCTACACTCTACACTCGGCAAGTTATTCTTTCCTTTGCCACTGACCTAACAATACCTACTTTAATTTGAATATGAACCGCTCGGAGTACACCAAGATTTGGTATAACTGGTTTTCCTATCTTCAACTGCTAGGGGTACGAATTATTCAATCGAATAACAATCGTGATTGGTATGATGTTACAACCACTATTGCTCGAAAACCTTTTCAGCAAGTTGGGAAGAACATTCTTACCGGCACCAAAATTACCACCGAACCACCTCTTTCACCTGTATCTTCAAACGTACCCCAGCAAAAATTTCATCTAAAAAAACTGAAACCTAACCAAAAATATGAAATCTTTAGACATTTATCTTCTACTATTTACATTTTTAACTCAGAAAAAAACAAAATTTATGTCATTGACCTACCGAAAAAAATTCCTATTCCCCTTAACCCTCGACACTTGAAAATAATAAAGACAGGTGCCAAGGTGAAAATAAATTTTACTGAGTAAAACCCTTTATCCTTTTCTACCTCCAAAGTCCACCCTGGTGGCAAAAACGGTCCTTCTAAGGGCCAACATAAGACTTTTATATTTGGGCTTTCACTAAAGCCTCAACCCTTGGTGACTAAGTCCCAAAGGGGTTGGGGTTGAAGTGGTTAAAGGAGGGGGGGGTTCTCCGTTTTGTCCCACGGGGGGGGGAAGACTTGATCTCGTCGCCGTTCAACTTTGGAGCTGCGTCGACTTACACGGTGGCAGTGGATATAACAAAAATGCTCCAAATCAATCGTGCGGGTACTCAAATTAAGCGGAATTAAAAGACAAACAAAAAAGGTCCAGTAACATTTTTCGATAAAACCAACGGTGTAAAAGTTATATCACAAAAACTGAAAAAATCTACATTTTTTTATTTAAATATTTCTAAACTACATCATGTGGGCACTAAAATTACGCAGCGAATTGCGTAATTTTAACCGCAACCCTTTGGGACTTAGAGGTACACGGACCTCTTGTTAGTCACCAAAGGTTGAGGTTTTAGCGAAAGCCCCCCGCTATTGACTCAACCTTTGGGACTTAGAGGTATGTGAACCGCTTGTTAGTCACCAAGGGTTGAGCTTTAGCGTCGAGCCCTTTGGGACTTAGAGGTACACGGACCTCTTGTTAGTCACCAAGGAAGGGTTGAGGCTTTAGCGAAAGCCCCCCGCTATTGACTCAACCTTTGGGACTTAGAGGTATGTGAACCGCTTCTTAGTCACCAAGGGTTGAGGCTTTAGCGAAAGCCTAAATTTGAAAGTCTTAGGGTGGCCCTTAGAAGGGCCGATTTTGCCACCAGGGTGGACTTTGTCTCAGGAGGGGAAGGAATAAAAGGTTTAATTTATGAAATTTATTTTTAATTTTTCACCCTGTGCTGTTACTATCAAACATTTAGGATCTGATGGGCTATATATTTTGTTTGTTTTTGGTATGGTAAGGACATAAACTTTAGTCCTCTCCTCATTGAAAATATAAATTTTGTTCTCTTCAATCTTGTAGATGTCATATTTTTGGTTTTTCTTCAGTTTCTTGAGTTTTATGTTTTTCAGTGGTGCAGGATGAATTGGTTGGGGGGTGGGGGTTTCTCTGATTGTTGGTGCGGGTTGAATTGGTTGGGGGGTAGAAGAAGGGTGCATCTCGTACAATTCCATCCAGTCTTCACTTAAAGCATCGTCACAAATTGGGGGGAGAGGAATTTCTTCAATTTGCGGCGTGGAGGTTTCTGCAACTGGTGCGGGATGAATAAATAATTGGGGTTGATTTTCTTCACTAACAGCATCGGCTATGATGTGATTAATGGAGGAGAGGACGGGAGTAGAAGATTTTTTCGGAATAAAATCGGTGATTGAAGAAAGGTTGATTGATATTGGGATAGAAGGTTTCTTCAGCAGAGGTTTCTTCAGCAGACCCAGAAGAATAGGGTAGGATGAAGAGACAGATGAGGAGTCCATAATTAGATAGAGGAAATAATAAAATGGAAAAAATGGATGTAATAATGAAATAGAAAAACGTGGGAATGGACAGTAACAGCGATGGTGGCGAGTGGCAGAATGATACAAGGCGGGCGAATGGGGTTATTATAGGCAGCAGACATGACAACCTTGTAGTCAAGGTAGTGACAGCTGAGGGTAACGACCAGGGCAAAGTAGGCCAGACGAAGTTGTCAGAGTGGAGGCTAGCGACCTCGGTACCATGCGGGTACCGGCATGGTAGCGACACGTTGACCTACTAGAAAAGGCTACCGCCTTGAGCTCGCTGATATAAGCAAGAGCGCAACGTTTCTCTTCGGCATTACGGTGAAGGTGTAACTGGTCCGCTTATGTGGAGGGTTATGCTGTAACGTAATGTTCGCCATGGTGTGTGGGATGGCCTATGTCTAGCACACACCGAGTTCGGCTATTGTGGGAGAGGCGCCCTCCTATAATAGTCGGCCGCAATGGCAATCCAACTACCTTTCCATTTCCTGCGTGGTTTAATTGTCAGGGTTAATATTACAGTGAGGTGTGTGAGATTGCCTATGTGATAATCACACCGAAACTGTAATATTAAGTTAGGTGTAATATTAAGTTAGGTGTAATATTATAGTGAGGTGTGTGAGATTGCCTATGTGATGATCACACCACAACCGCATGCATGATAGTATTTAAGGGGTAGCATAAGTTATAATAAAGTAGTATAGAAATAAAGTAGTATAGAATAAGGTAGGGACACCACGCTTCCCCAACCCTTTTTTATAATTTTTAAATTACCTTGACCTACTTTAGGTTGTCCTACTTTCGGACTTAGAATTATTTTAAATGACCTACATTTTAGACTTAAATATTTTTATTTTAAAAGACCAACTTTTTAGACTTATATATTTTGATTTTAAAAAACCTACTTTTTAGACTTAGATATTTTGTAAAAGTTTTAAATAACCTAAGATTTTAGTTTTTGTGTTGTATCTTTTATTGAATTTTTTTTTTATATTTGGGTTTTTGTAAATGTTTTAATCCCTGTTGACTAACAAGAGGTTCACGTACTTATAAGCCCCAAAAGGTGAGTTTAGTTTTCGCGTTGGTTATTAATATTTAGGTGTTTGTTAAAGCCTCAACCCTTGGTGACCAACAAGAGTCTAAGTCCCAAAGTGGTTGGGGATGGATGAGCGTGGAGGGCTTCCTAAGTTAACTATAAAAAAATATAAATTTATCTTACTCTCTTATTACCTATTCATATTTAAAATTTTTTGTCATTAGTATTCAAACACACAGAGAAGGTATCAAGTGCACACTTACATGTGGCATTTATAAGTAAATTGGGTGTTGCTGGTATTTCCATCCATATTTTATGGGTATTAACCTGCCTTTCACTAAATTTGGCTTGCACGATATTAGGGTTTTATTTTAATTAAATGGATTCCATTAGTATTCCACCATGAAACTTGGTATACAAGTAGTCTCAAAGTATACAATGAACATATATTTTTGGAAAAAAATTAAAAGGGGTGTTTTTAAGATTTACAAAAAAGTTTTTTTTACTTTTTTCGAAAAAATGAAAGTTTCTAGAATATGCATGTTGCATATCAGGTAAAAGCCCATTAAAAACTGAAGAAAATGACACAAATTTGAGCTCTCTGGGTCTTATGGTTTTTGAATTAGAGCATTTTAAATGTTTCAAAACATCACAAAAATTGTTTTTTTTTACATTTTTGAACGGCTATAACTTAAAAACCATTCATTAAAAAAATTATAAATTTTGTATTTTTGCTCTGTTTTATGGGTACTACAATAAGTGTACCAAAAATTATCAAAATCTGAAATGGTAAGGTTTAGGGCACTGGTTGATTTGACATGGAATGACCCAAACACAGGTAATAATAACAAAAACATAGGCTACATGTAATAATGAAAAATGAACAATATACAATACCAAACTGGTAGGAGTTTCATATCTGATCTTCTGCCGTTCGTTCCTATAGCAGACAATTCAACATCTGATTATCTAAGAAAACAATATTGAACGACCTATCAAGTTCGATGTAGGCCTACTGTTTGATGGACAGAACTTGACATCTGATTCCTTTGTATTTCATTAGATTGTTTTTTTTACTCTGTGAAAATATATTTAAACTTATCCATAGTATTTTAGTATGAGATAGCGGATGATGAAAAATAAGGTAGACTAGGTTGTGTTCAGTTAGTTAATTGTAGTGGCATTTTAGTTTAGTTTTTAATTTTGATGTACATTAATTTTAGCTGTAAGCCTATTACATTTATGTTTTGTATGATTTATTGTTCATGAGAGAATAATCGAATAATATAATTGACAATGGTTTTGGTTATTCTTTGTTATCAACGTTTCTTCATTACTGACGGTTGTTGAAACAGTACATCGGTTGAGTTAAACACGATAGGTTGATAGTTGATATCGGATAACCGATACCTGAACTGAGTACCGAAAACAAAACTGATCTTTGCCCGTGTTAATTTCTATTGAGAAGTCCAGTTATCAAAACCTAATCATTAAAGGTAAACAATTGACGGTAAACATAACCTAGACGATCAGATATGAAACTCGTACCAAACTGGTAATAAAGTAGGGGGTAGAGCCTATAGCATTAAATTAGAAACTCACCATTCTTTCCGCGTACGATGTCACTGAATTCTTTCGTAGAACCTTTTCCATAAGCTTTCCACATAAATCGAACTGCTTCATTAAAGTTCTGGATTCCGATCGTAAATTAATCGATTCTCCTCAATTATAGGAACTGTTCCGTCCTCTTCACAGTCAATTAAATAAAACATTTAACAAATATTACAGAAACAACTCAACTAACACACATAAATTGAAATTGAAATCAAAACAGGCGGAAATAAAAGTCAAGGTGACGGTCGGGTCGGAGTTAGTTAGCTGTGTTGCCGGATCGTCCAGAGCACAGTGTTGCCAGATTAGCCAGAGGACGTTTTCAATCCAGACCATACTATACGTCATACTTACTTACTTCGGAGGAACAAAAAAACATCAAAATTACCATCTCTCGATTGAATAAAATTGGAAATGTAAACAAAACATCATCCCTCATCAAAACAAAACAAAAGACTCCAGAGACATCACATTTTGGACCTTGTCTCACGTTTTTAGTAACAACTAAATTTATTAGTGTTTTCTTATGTTAGAGCAAACACTGGTTTGCCTCTGACTCATGGCATTGTATTATATTATAATGAACAGATTGTAAATAAAATTGTGTTAAAAAAAGATCATCCATTACATTCACATGCAGGGGTGTCCAGCCCCCCCCCCCCAAGGGCAATGGCGCATGCCCCCCCAAACCAAGCCTAATGCCCCTCCAAAGCATGACACCAGCCCCCCACCCTTTAATTTCTAACATTACGATAAAAACTCAAACCTTATACTCTGCCCTACTACAGGGTATTATTACGTTTTATTTGGAACTCTTAAAACACATTTAATTGACTTCTAACATAGCCATCTCTTATGCTTTTAAGTATCAAGTAATAAACAAGCATTAGGTAATAAAGTGATATCACTTGAAATACTTCATATTTATAAGTAAGTGTACAAAGCCGTAGCCAGGAAATTTTTTCGAGGGGGGTTTAGACAGGTCCGGCGGGTTAATTTCCGGCTCGGCAAAAGTGGTCACCTTTTTTTTAATCGCGTGTGTGCTTTCCGGCGCCCGGCGCCCTTATCGTCACTTTGAACCCTTTTCAACTGTTTCTGGACCCCTCTAAGTTTCCTCGGGGGGTTTTTGGGGAGGGTTTCGGCTATTTCGGGGGGGTCATCACCCCCATTTACTACGTTTTCAATGCTATTCATACTATTTCGGGGGGGGGTTCTGACCACCTAACCCCCCCATTGGCTACGGCCTTGTAAGTGTAGTTCCAATAGAGTGAATAAAAGTCACTAAAATGTCTCTAATTAATGAAAATAATAAAGTACGTTTTACAGTATGTGATGCTAGTGATACCTACAATCCAAATAAACAGTGTTGTACAATCTTTCTCAACCTAATAGTACTTTAATTTTCACAGTTTAGTGATGCATTAATAATTAACTTTATTGTTTCCATCATGGTGGGGCATTAATTGTTTTACAAAAACCAGAAATTAATTAATTGTTTTTTGAAATTTAATAAATCAAGAAATTAATAAATATGTCATTAAATATAATATAATATTGGGATTTTACATATTTAAATATTGAAACAGTGGTAGTGAAATGGCATCATTCTCGCTGGTAGGTTCAAATGGATGACTACTGGTTCAAAAATATCTTGGGTGCTGATGGAGGTATAGGAACGTCAACGTCATGTGTACTTGTTGATTGACTTGGGTCTGGTTCATACTTTTTCATGGTCTGTTGTCGATTTTAATTTCAAGACTAGACTACAAGACTAGGCTATGAGGCAGGGGCGAACCCAGGATTTAATTTCGGGGGGGATGTTGTATAAGAAGGGGGAAGGGGGCATTCAGGTGGACTTACGAAAACACGTACTGTACAGATCTGTTCAGCCCAGAAGTCCTGTGGGATGCGCATGCGCAGTGAAGATTTCCCCTACCGCGAGTCTCAGTACAGTCAAATTTCGAAATTACTCATCCAAGGCCACACTCTCATCTGTCAAAACATATGATTCTTTGTTTGCAACAATATTTGTAATGTTGTCATAGGCCATGTGGGATTTTAAGTTGACTATACACAACCGATGAAGGAAAAACAGTGGTGGGGGTATTCTCTATCTCTCTCGCACTTCCACCCCTACAAGACTTCATGGCTGAATAGATCTGTACTAACTTGACGCCTTGACGGTAAACAAATATCGTCGTCGAGGTAGACAAATATCGTTGTCACGATACTTTTTTTAAGCGAATATCGTCGTCGCAGTAGACGAATATCGACATTGTGATAGACGACACGGTAGACGATACCGTATCATGTCGCGGTAGACGAATATGGTCGTCGCGGAAGACAAATATCATTGTCGCGGTAGACACATTTCGTTGTCATGTCGCAGTAGACGAAAATCGTTGTCACGTAAAGGAATATCGTCGTCGCGGTATACGAGTATCGCGTCGTGGTAGACGAATATGGACGTCGTGGTAACAGTAGGCAAAGATCGTCGATCGTCGGTCGTGCACTAGACGAGTATCGTCGTTGTGGTATACGCCGCGGTATACGAATATTGTCGTCGCGGTAGACAAATTTCGTTGTCACATTGCAGTTCAAAAATCGTCGTCGCGTCACGATGGACGAAAATCGTCTTCGCGTCGCGGTAGACGAAAATCGTTGTCGCGACGCGGTACCCAAAAATCGTGTTCTTCGTCCAAAGTTTCTGAACTCCAAAATTTCGGGGGGTATATGTCCACTTTATCCCCATCCGGGTTCGCTCCTGCTAGCAGTTCTACTGTTCATTGAACAAAACACACATAAAACCATAGATTGCTACAAATAAAAAAATACAGAATATATCACAGTTTGTGTATATCTAACTAGTTAAAAATAGTATTAAACCACGATATCACACCTTTTAATCACCATTAACTTCACTCAGTAATTTTCCTATTTGTAAAATTGTCTCAGCGCACTCAAAGCAGGCACTTCAACCGTGCTTCATACGAATGGCGATTGACTGTTGCTGTACTTGTACTCTTATCTCTAACGGCCAGTGTTGCCAGATAGGATTTGGTATTTTATCCTTGCTTTTACCCGGTTTTTCGGCACTAATCCATGCAAAATTCCACCAGTTCCAAAAAACCGGGTAGTTACCCGAAAAATGACCTAATGACTAATGAAATAGTTACCTAATGACTTTAAACACCCAAAACCGGATAGTGTCCAAAACTTGCTGGGTAAGGGGGATAAATCTTACATCAATTATCTGCATATTATATATTAAAATATGTCTATTTACTTCAAGTGTTGTTCTAGAAATACATAAAACCAAATTATTTTTCTCATCTTACATGGAAATTGGATATTTGCAAAGCAAATCATAATTAAAGAATCCCGGCTTTAGCCGTTTTTTATATATTCAGGATGCCGGGTAAATCCCCACAGCTCAAGTCTAAAATCCACGATTTCACTCGATTTTTTCTTCTCAATGAAGTCACTGAATGGTCATCAAAATGCCCGCAAACCGGGCTATAATACCCGGTTTCTGGCAACATTGCAACGAAATAATCAATACAACCATACCAAATACTTAATACCAAATTTCGTACAACAAATATATCTGGAGCCGCAAAAAGTCCTTGTTGCTCGTTCAAAATCCCCGGTTTTACCCGTTTTTTTATATTTTTATCCAGGTTGTTGAGTAAATTTCCTCAACCTAAGTCTTAAATCTCCGGTTATACCGGGCTTTACCGGCCTCAAAAATACCCGAAAACCGGCTAAATACCCGGTTTTTGGCAACATTGCTAATGGCTGAGTCAGACCGGGTCCACAGACCCTGTCTAGCACCATGTCTTCTATGGCGATGTCAGCGTTGCCGGTCGTCGAGCCATTACCAATCGCCATTCAAAATAAAATAACACTTACGGATTGTCGCGGAGATTCCGGGGTTGGTTTAAATGGCGAACTTAAATATATAACGATGGTAATCCTGATGAAATGGTTGTAAAAAATAAACAGTACTTTCAACTGTTGCGTATAGTTATGATCATTGATTTTTTGTAATTCTCCCTTATTCGCTGGTTTGTAATTCCTCACAAAAAATCAAAATCCCGTCCGAAAAATCAAGCCCCCCCAAAATTTTGATGGCGCAAATTGCGCCGTGCCCCCCCCCTTCTGGGCACCCCTGTTCACATGAGAAATTTTCAAAACTTCAATCCCACCAAAAACCTCTTAAAACTTTGAATTTTGAAAAATCCGTTTTGGTGAATGATAACACTCTGAAAGGAACGTCAATGCAAATTTTCAAGGTTCTAGATCAAGTAGTTTTGGCTGTAAGAAGGTAGGTCAGTGGTATTTGACAAATGTATATAGTAGAAGAGATCGTATGATTATAACTTTCAATCAGGGATTTGTAAAATGTATAGATTTGTACATAAATAGATCAAAGAATCATATAATTACAGCACATTCTGTTTGCGACTAAAAAACCATGTACCTCTCTCTTTCAATTTTGCCGGGACTTGGTCTCAAGACTCAGCCACAAAAGGCAGTACGCTATTCAGGCTTAAAACTATATAGGTTGAATTATATGAAACGCCAAATCAACGGATAGGCATAGATGAAATAAAAAAATTTTAGGAACGCTTTCAGGAAAAACGATAATTACCGCTACCGAAATAAAATAACGCCACTTAACTAATTAATGGTGGATTTTATCTAACTAGATATAACTTTAATATAGTACCTAATTATGTCCTTGAAATAAATCAACAAAAAACAATAAAGCCATGATGAAAGAAATCAAATTATAACCATCTGTAACAGGGTATACATTTGAGAAGCTAACTACCAGCTGATTGTTTCATGAACATTAAAAATGTAAACAAAAATCGTCCAACACACTTTTATATGGGAAAATTTGAAAACTTCGACCTTGCCAAAAATCTCTTTAAACTAGGAATTTCGAAAAACCCTTTCTTAGCAGATGCCTACGCCCTAAAAGGAACGTGCATATTTTATAGGTTCTAGGACCAGTAGTTTGGGCTGTGCGATGATAGGTAAGAGGTATTTGACAAATATATAGTAGAAAACAGATGCCACAGTAACCAAGTTGAAGAATTCATTAGGAATAACTCATTTCAGGAACTTTCACATGATCCTAATAAAGATTTTAATCACCAGGTCAATAACTTCATAACAAAATCAAAATTCATTTTAAACAATGAAAAGAACCAATTAAGATCGATAAAACCAACATTAAAAGGTCTACCGAAAACACATAAGACAAACATAACTATCAAACTAATCAATTATTACAATGCCATTAGTTATAAACTGTCAAAATATCTATATGATAAATTGAAGGGGTCCCCCGTAAAACGTTCTAAGCGACAAAATTTCAAAATCGGAGATATTCAGTGAAAAAGGTTCTCTAGGACACGAGGTACACCGTGGTATATTTTGTTTTGAGGATATTTGAGTTGGCAGCCCTGATTTTGTCTGTCAAAGTTGGCGTGCTTTGCGGGACGGCACGGACTTTATGGGGAATAAAAGATGAAAGATGGACTCCCCGCCGGTCGTTGCGTTGTCTCCCAGCGACCAAAATCGTGTAAATAAAAATAAAACACCAAGTAAATATTGGAAAGTGGAAGGATGAGACCAGGAATGAATACAGAAAAGCTGGATTACCCTACATTTCAAAAACTAAGAAGCCAAGGCCTGGAAAATTGCCCCCAAAAGAAGTGTAGAATAACGTTTTAAGCACCACATTTGGATAACTTTAAGCAAAATGACATATCACGTTATGTAACCACATACATTACGTTTTTATAATTTTATATCAATAAAATTGTTTTATATTCAGTTTTATTGGTATTACTATACACTCCCAGATGTTTTCCTCCAAAGCAGAAGAGCAGTTTGTCAGAGAACGTTTCAAACGCCAGTCATTTAGAACGTTATAACCCCCCAAAAAACATGTAAAATGCTTTAAAATGCTTAATGGCAAGTAAAAATTTAATATAAGGCTACATTATTATGTTATAAATAGGGTATTAAAAATTATACATGTTTATAAGTTATAACCTTGAAAGAACCGCAAATTTTAGAATTCAACTTTCAACGCTTGATCACTCGAAACTAGGTTTTTGTGGCTTATAACATTTTACGGGGGACCCCTTCAATTAAAGAACAGCCTACCATCCAAAGATTCTACCACCCTTTCTAAATTCATGTGAAATAATAGAACAATTTAAATTAAAGAAAAGAATATACCAGATTATTCGATGTTTATCTCATTCGTTGTATCCAATATGTACACCAATGTACAAGTAGAAGAATCCCTATATATCATTAAACAAACTTTAATGAAGAACACAAACTTATCATCGACACAAGTAAACGACTGAATGCTCTTAAAAAAACAGCAGAGCACCAAAACAATTTAGAATACAATTCCCAATTTTTCAAACGAAGTGAGGGGTTAGGTGTGGGTTCACCCTTATCAGCCCGTTTAGCAGAATTGATATGAAAAACTTAAATCATCAAAAATTCTAAATGATTTTAATCCTCTAAAAAATAAATTGGTATAATGATATTGATATGTTGACGATAATGTTTACTAAAGGATGACATGAACCAAACCCAGATTGACCATTTATGGCTCATGATGTGGTGCGGGCCGCGGCCAAACCACTGACCTTCTCTTTCCTAATCTTGTGAGGCGCCCCTGGCTCGAGCCTATACTTAAATTCAGAACACTCCTGATGATTCAAATATTCAAATACATCTTCCAACACCACAAAATCTGCAGCACAAAAGACATCAACAATCTTTATAAATCTATGAAGATTATATTTTTTATCTATAAAGATTTTCTAAATCCAGGCACCGTTTCTAAATCTACAGAAAACAATGCCAATCTGATCTTGCAATACCTGCTAACTCCTACAGTCTAACGCAACCTTTCAATCCTTACCATTGATCAATCTATGAAATTAATTAATTAATTACAATTAATTAATAAGTGATCAGAACAATCAACAAGTCATAAATATGTCAAAATACCATTGTATTCCACACAGTTCAACCTTAAATAAAAACATTAGATAAACATTTGACAGAACAAATTACAAAGTAAGGTTTAGAACAAGAAAATGTTTAATTGATGCTTTTAAATTTGTTGTGCAACATCTCAAAGACTAAAAATAAGAACAAAGGTTAAGAAAGATCGGAAATCTACAACATTGATTGCAAGGATTATGGAAAATTCAACATCAACCAAATCGATAGATATTTCAAAAAAAAATTACTGAGCACATTTAAGCAATTAAATAACATGACGACACAAAGGTCAAATCATGCAGAGCTATCTCTTAAGCCCACATTGTTCCTATGAAAATATCAAAGAAAAACTAACAACTTTGGACTTTGACCAAAAAGTGTAAAAAATAATATTAAAGAAAACTGTATATTTATCAACACTTCCTCAAAAATAAACCGAACAGGTTATGAAAAGGTTATATAAATAGGTGCACTGTGATCATGACTCTAACCACACTGAAACATATCAGAATAAATATAAAAATGAAAGGGTACTCATGGCCTTTTTTTGTTGTTAAAATAATAAAGAACTTATTTTTTTCAGTTTTTGACTGGATCGAAGACTTGCCTGAAAGAATAAATGTGATTGGTGAGACAGTTTGCGTTTTTAGCACTTAAATAGTTAGTTTTTTAGTCTGTACCAATGAGCCAAAAAAATATTTTATGCTTTTTCTGTTTCATTCTAAGCAGGATAACAATAATGAATGATTAAATAATTATGTTGTTGATTTATTATCGTTCTTTTATTACGATACTTTTCACATCCTGTTGAATATCATTTGTAGATATTTCGTTTAAATTGTATATTTATTTAGATTTTAAGTTGACGACATTCTTTGTATATATTTTGTATATCATTCAATGAATAAAGTGATTCTGATACTCATGATTACCATCATACATTTTTTCAAATCTGGGTTTTTTGGCTTCAAATGTCAGGCTGTAACAACTAATGAGGTTTTTCTTAATTTGAAAATTTGAATTTCTATGTTTTGAAAATAGTTTCATTTAAGAGAAATGTTAAGTGATCCTCGCTTGGTAAAATTTAACTTTGTAACGAAACAGAAAAAGGTATTATGCATAGAGTATCTGTACTAGTTTTTTCCTGATTTGTATTCTCTCACAGTCAATCTTAATAAGATGTACTCTCAATTTAAAAATGTGTGCTTGGTCAAGTTCCAGGGCAAGTGGCTTCTCACTCCAGTCCTCCGGAGTCAGTGGCCTTGCCCGGAGGTTGTGTCATCACCCCTTCACAGTTCCTCAGCTTGGAGCACTTCAAGCAGAACCAGCATGTCTCTGACTGGTAAATTTTACTTGTAAAATATATCTCTAGTGTAGTCTTCATGGTCCCTGCAGTTGATCTTAAAGCGTTTTTGGGTAGTAGGCTGCGTTCACACAAGCTATATTCTACTGCTGATCGCCGGCGACAGATGGTCACAAGTTTGCAAAAGCATTGCATCAAATGGAGATGATCAGAATGTGTTCACACGGGTGGCAGCGACAAGTGGCTGGCCACAGTGTCGCGAAAACGTCAGCTGATGTTTGTTACTGCAACGATACTAGTAGAGAATCTTGGAATTAAATGTTACTTTTGGTAAAATCTGACAGAATTAGTATGTACTTTTGAATATAATTCACATATGATCATCACCATTAGTTTTTTACCTAGTTACATTGATTAACGAATTAAATTAATCTTAACCAGGTGATGCATATTGTAAATATTTTTTTTCTAAAAATAACACTTTATAAATGTTAAATTTGACAACTTCAACTGTTTCGAGTGGATTCAACAGGATTTGATTCTGAACTCTTCATTGAAGAGGTAAAGAAATATCCTGAAATGTGGGATATTACTTCAAAAGAATACCAAGACCGTAAAAAAAAGAATGGCTTGGTTTTCAGTGTGCCAGGTTTTTTGCGAAAACTTTGCCGAGATGACTGAAAAAGAAAAAAATGCCACTGGTAAGTACTGTCAAATTCTAAAATGTTGTATACTTTATTAATTGAGAGTGTAAAGTGAAGCGACGCCTCCTGCATCAGCTGTAATGTTGGCCGGCTGTGTCACATGAGTACCTGATGTTATTGCTAAAGAGTAAAAAATACTGGAGTTTGCTAAGTAGTAAACTCTGGAGCTGGAACTGGATGTCTGTTGACAAAGCCCATTATGGTTATGTTTGTTTGCAGTGAACGTAAAATGCACATTAGCTTTATAATAAGTAAATAAATTTTTCATAAGACAAATTAATGCATCCATACATGTTTTATTATTATTAATATCATATAGTATTCATTCAACTGAAATCACTAAGGGAAATGGCTGTGAACCATCCCTGAGAACATATGAACCACTGGACAGAACCACACGTACCTAAATCAACTGGTTCCTCTACAGGTGTTATTATTCCCCTTTCCACAAGAGAATCTAGACTCTCCTTAAATGTGTCTTTAATTTTCAAAGGTAATCTTCTTGCAGTACTGATGGTTGGTTTTGCTCCCTCTTTAAGTTTTATTTTGCACTTATCAGGAAAACAACCCAACCCTTCAAAAACATCTTTATTTTTCTCAAATACATTTAGTTTCTCCTTTTCCAGGTAGAATTCGTTCTCTTCACTACTTACCATGTCGATACGTTTCAGCAAATTGAGTTTAACACAGGTCTCAAGACCTAATATTGGCACTGTATTTTCATTTTAGCGAATTTCCTTAAAGGAATAAGCTATTACGGTAGTACTCATGGTAAGACCTAAGTCAGAGACCATTTAACTTTTCATTTTGGGGTCCCCAGAAGCAAAAAACACGCTCGAATTTATATATATAAATTCGATATTTATCTAATATATGTCTGTTAACACGATAGCGGCCGTAAATATGGTCCGATCTTAATGAAATTTGGTACAGACGTGTAAATTGGTAATCACTCGGACGAGTTCGTGAACCAGTCCGATCGGACCACAGGAAGGATAAACCCCCCAAAATGGATTTTTTGAGTTTTTCACGTAGAAAAATAAAATTTATCAAATTTTTGTTGGCACCATTGAATTCAGCTAAAAAAAACAAACAATTTGGTATCTTTAATCACTGCTCTATGTCCATTGGTTACTGAGATATTGAAAGTGGTAAACACAGTACGTTGTCTCAATGTTAACCTTATGGGAAATAAGTAAAATTCTATATCTCGCTTATTTCTCAACATATCTTGATAAAACTTGGTAAATTGCTTCTTCTAGTTCAGATCTACTAAATATTGAATAAAACCAACCAGTTTAAACATACCTGTAGCAGCAAACCTGCATACTCATTCCCCATGTTATTCTTATGGAGCTTAAAAAAACATGTCAAATCTTGCTATGTTGGATTTAAATATGTTGTTTTGCATTTGAAATTCGCTGAGTATGCAGGTCTGCTGCAACGGGGGCATTTTACTATCAAAAAGCTAGCTATATTAATTTTGTTTTCTGTGTCGATTTGTCCATCAATGACAACAAAAGGTTTAATAGAAAACCCCCCAAATGATTGCCAAGTTATAATGCAAGGTCTTACTTTACAATTAATTTTGAGGTCGTTGAAATAATGTTATGGTAAAACATTAACATCGGCTCGACTGTCAAGTTTGAATCTTATCTGTTTCCCTTCAAGCAAAAGTGTTTTGTGCCAAGCGTTTTTGTTCTTTAAAGAATCAACTATGTAGAGACTAATAATATCTGGATCATCACAAGGTTTTCCTTTTACTGATGGCTCATAGTTACTTTTATTTAATAAATCATTACAATGTTAGTAACCAAGAAACTTTTGAGATGCCTTGCAATCATTTGCAAAATGATTGGGCTTACCACATTCTTACAAGTTTTTCCCAATGCTGGACACAAATGAACCCATTGTGGAAACCACCACATCTATAACAATTTTTTGTCTTATTTGGACTTGCCTTTGACATGCCTTTGAGACATTGGTGTGCAGTTGATACGCCTTCATTAGCTGATACATCTTTACTGAATGATTCAACATTAAACTTCTCATGAACAATGTTACTATTACTATTGATGATTTGCATATTTTTTACAGCAAGCTCTGATGCTTTACAAAAGTTCAAAACTTTGTCAAAACTTGTGTCTTCTCGTAAAAGTTTTTCTTGCAATTCTTTGTTACTGACTCCTAGAACTATTAGCGCTTTTAGAATTTTTTCTTCCTGACCCTCAAACTTACAGGGCTTTATCAAGTGTCGCATAAAATGATTCAAAGTTTTCATCGGGTAATTGTCTCCTAGAAAATAGAGTATGAATGATTATGGTCATGTTCTGTTTCGGCGTACAATGCTTTTCCAACGTTTCCATCACATATTCCACACTTTCAATTACAGATTCATTTTTTATGGAATTGTACAGTTTCAGTCCATCTGAACCTAATCAATTCTTCAGCCTTGCTAATTGAACTTCTTTATTTTCCTTTGTAGTTTTTGTGGCAACAAAATAAATGTCAATTTCTTCCTTAAACTGCTTGAAGTTATCTGCAACACTGCCTGTTAGGCTAAGAGGTTCTGGTTTGTTGAACTCCATTTTCGTTTTGTATTTTGTAGTAATAAGGTATAGATTCCAGTAATAAATCAAAAATATGCTGGCAAATAATTAATGAAAACAGAAATAAAAGAAGTACACAACCGATTACAGATTATATTTTAAAAGATAATCTTGGACATACAATAAGAAATAAAACAGAAATAGCAAATATGTTTAACAAACACTTCATTAATGTTAGAACAAGAAATATATTTCCAAATAGAAACAACACGACGACTTTTGAAAAATATAACGAACACACAATATTTTTATGCCCCACAAATAAGGAAGAAGTGAAACAAGTCATAATGTCATTAAAATCAACCAAATCTGCTGGAACTGATGAAATGTCATCAATAATCCTTAAAGAGTGTAAAGAAGAAATTAGTATACCCCTAACCTACTTAATAAATGAATCAATGAAAACTGGTGAATTTCCTAATATTTTGGAAAAATCCATTGTGAAACCTATTTAAAAAAAAAGATAATCCATATTACTGCATTAATTATCGACCTATATCCATCCTCTCAACATTTAGCAAAATATTTGAGAAAATAATCCTAGAACGTTTGAACTTATTTCTTGAAAAATTCAGCATTATTTCTGAAAAACAATATGGCTTTAAAAGAAATACAAGCACTATAAATGCTGTTTATAAACTAATTGAGAATGCAGTTAACTCAATTGATAAAAAGAAAATTCATTAGCCATATTTTTTGATTTACAAAAAGCATTCGACATGGTTTCTCATGAAAAATTATTAGACAAATTATATACCATAGGGATTCGAGGAAACGCTTATAATTGGTTTCTCTCATATTTAACAGAAAGAAAATAAACTGTACAAATCCCTTATATGTGTGAAGACAAATGTTTAAAATATAAATTATCTGAAGAATTAAAAAATGTATGTGGTGTACCACAAGGATCCGTATTTTTTTTTTGGTAGGAGGTGGAATGCGTTTACGCACACTGAGGGGGTCGTTGTCCCCTCAGTAGTGTCGGACTCCCACGAGCTCGATGTCCCGTGAACTACCGACTAAACCACCTCCCTCGGCACCGAGGACACTAGCCTGGAACTGTTTCACACATTACTTTGGGCTAGGCCATTGATATTACGCCACTAGGGCAACCTCCTTGGGGAAAAGCTGAGGATTAAGGCCGATCGAGGTCGACCTTTTTCGCTCGAAGAATGGCCTGGACGTAGTGCTGGACACAGTTCCAGTTGCCCTCTCCCTGGAGCATAGCTCCGACGATGTTGTTTGGGCTGACGACCACGCCGATCTCAGATGAAAGCGAGGCTCGGCGGACGTGCCAACGGTCGCACTGAAAGAAAGTGTGCTCGGACGTGTCTGGGATGCCGGGGCAATACAGACAGTCCGGGCTGGCGACTTTGCCCATCCGGTGCAGATAGGCTCGGAAGTACCCGTGCCCAGAAAGAAACTGGGTCACGTAGTAATCGACCTCGCCGTGCTGCCGTTCCACCCATGGTCGGACGGAAGGTATGAGCTGGAAGGTCCAACGTCCCCTCGGCTCGGCTTCCCAGTCGCGCTGCCAGGAGTCGAAGCTGCGATCGCGCTCTTCCCTGGCAGCTGTTTCCCGGCCCACTTCAAGCCTCCTCCGGAAAATCGCCTGCCTCTCCCTCGCGAGGAAGAGGACAGGGATGACTCCGGCGATCACCATCACAGCAGGCTCGGAGACTGTGCGGTAGGCCAAAGCGACCCGCAGAGCTCCTCGACGCTGGACTCGGGCAAGCCGATCTCGGAAGACTCGCTTCTCGAGTGCGTGAGCCCATACCTCCGCCCCGTACAGCAAGACTGACTGGACGGCAGTCATGAGCAGGCGGCGCTTGCAGGAGTGAGGACCGCCGACATTGGGCATAAGCCTACCAAGGGCAGCGACACCCTTAGCGGCTTTGTCGGCGGCGCGCCGGATCTGCTCGCCGAAAGACAGTCTGTTGTCAACCATGACTCCCAGGTACTTTGCAGCAGGCTTAGTCTCGAGTGTGACGTCACCTATCTGCACCGGGAACACGGTGTTAATCCTCTTTTTGGTGAGGACGACGATCTCCGTCTTACTGATAGCCAGGGACAAGCCGTGATCTCGCATCCACCCGTTGACCTTGGCCATTACCACGCTGAGCCTCAGTTTTGCCTGCTCGACGTTCCTCGCAGCGATCAAGGCAGTGACGTCGTCAGCATAGCCAACGAGGCGGATCTCATCGGGCATGTCTAGCCTCAGCAAACTGTCGTAAGACACGTTCCAGAGACCTGGTCCGAGAATGGACCCCTGCGCAGCCCCGGAAGTGATGGGAATGCGCCGCTGGCCTTCGGTCGTGTCGTACAACAGAACGCGGTCTGACAAATACGCCTCGATCATACGCAGGAGGTAGGAGAGAACTTGGAACGTATGCTCAAGCGCCCACAGTATATCGCTCCACCTAGCGGAGTTGAAAGCGTTCTTCACGTCGAGCATGACGAGAAGAACCACGCGGCGCGACCAGTGGTTGTGGTCCTCCGCCCTCCGCACAGCCTCAACTACCTCCTGGATAGCGTCGATGGTGGAGCGACCGGATCTGAAGCCGTTCTGCTGCCGGGACAAGTCCCCCGCAGAGACGATGGCCTCGGTCAGCCTGACGCGCAAGAGCTTTTAAAGCACTTTCCCGGCCGTGTCGAGCATACACAGGGGTCGGAAAGAAGAAGGGGTCACCGGTGTGCTCTTCGTCTTGGGGATAAGAACAAGGCGGGCTACCTTCCACGAAGAAAAGAAAACGCCTTCCGCCAGACACGCGTTGAACATATCGAGCAGAAGCCTTGGATTCACCTCTGCAGCGAGCTTGAGCACCTCCGCTGGAATGCCATCGGGACCGGGCGCTCTTCTGGGTCGTAGGGATCGGACGGCGGCGATGAGTTCCTCTTCCCGGAAAACTGGAAAGGCGCCTACCTCTCCGAATTCCCTGACTGGCCGAACTGGGTGGCTGGGAAACAGTGTATCGACGACGGCGGCCATGGCTTGTGGTTCCATGACCGCAGGTGGTGAGCGAGCCCCTAGCTTCTGGGTTACAAGTTTGTAGCCCGTCCCCCAGGGGCGTTGTCGATATCCTGACACAGCTGCTTCCAGCACCTGACTTTACTCCGGTTGATGGCACCGCGGAGCTCTCGGTGGGCCGCTCTGTGCTCAGCCGATCTGGCATTTGCATCAGGGCGGTTCCTGGCTCGCTGCGCAGCTCGTCGGAGACCAAGGCATCTCCTCCAGAGTTCCGCGATTTCAGGCGTCCACCAGTAAACCGGCTTCTTCCTGTGGCGGCGGGAAACTCCGGGCATCGACTGCTCACACGTGGTCGCGATGAGACGCATCGTCGATGCTGCCAGATCTTTGGCACTTGTGAAATTCACAATGCTCTGGTCTTTAATTACTTCTTTAAAAGTGTCTTTGCTCAGACGACTGGTGTTTCAGCCAGAGGAGCAGCCAGAGGAGCAGGTTCAGCGCGCAAGCGCGCACCCTCAGGAAGGACCTTGAAGAGGATCCCCTGGTGGTCGCTAGAGGAATACTCCTCGCAGACACGCCAGTCGGAGATCCGCTGGACAATCCCTTCAGAGGCAAGGGATATGTCAGGGATCGTCTCTCTGCACCCCGGACGGCGAAAGGTGGAAATGCCGCCTTTGTTTAGGATACAGAGGCCCGACCTGGCAGCCGACTCGAGGACGTAACGACCTCGAGTATCGGTCCGCGGGGGAACCCCATTCCACGGCTTTGGCATTAAAATCGCCACCGACTATGACCCCGCCAGAGATTTTCATGATCTCATCCTCAATAGAATCGACTATGTGGCGGTAGTCTCCGATCGGTTGGTTTGGCGTGAGGTAACAGGAGAAGACGGTGAAACCCCTGCTCCTCACCCAAACGAAGCCGTTGCCCGATCCGGAATCGAGAACAGGCACCTTCCCGAGGTCCAAGATCCATATCGCCGCAGTGCCGGAGGGATCCGAGAACCACTGCGCGGAGCGTCGGTTCTGGTACTGCTCACTGAGAAGCAGTAGGTCAGCATCCTGCTCCTTGGCGAATTGGAACAGCAAGTCGTTTGCTGTCCTGCTCCTCTACATATTAAGTTGCAGAACACTGACCATTTCTTTTGTGTTTGGCGAAGCTCCTGGATGGCCCGCCTGTACTGCCCGCAACGACCAGACCCAGTGGAATGCTTGACCTGGTCGCCCTTCAAGCCGGCTTCTGTACACAGGACACAGGACAACGCTGCATTGCATGCGCTGGCCTTGTGGTCCTGGCCGCCGCACTTGAAGCAGAGCTTGCTTCTATCGGGTCCAGGGCAGCGATTAGCTACGTGACCGAACCCCAGACATTTAAAACATCTGGAGGCCACGAGCTTCTCGCGCACCCGACAGCTCGCATACCAGACTTTGAGGTGGCCCTTCTCCAGGAGCTTCGCAGCTGTTCTGGCTCCCAGCGTCAGGATCGCCACCTTCTGACCCCGAGCGTTTGCCCTTGAGAGGAAGGCTTTCACCTCGACGTTGTCGCCGATGGCGGATTTGATGGCAGCGGTCACCTCCGCCTCGGTCACCAGCTCATCAAGATCCCTCACCTCCAGCGTCGACTTTGGTTCGAAAACGCGGACGGTCGCGTTCGCCCCCAAGATGGTCTGCAAGTCCTCGCTGAAGGCGGCTTTACTTTTGGAGGCGTCACCGAGCTCGACCAAAAGATCGCCGGCTCGGGTCTTCCTCATGCCCTTGATGACGGCGCCCTTCTCATCGGGCTTCGCTTTGGTGCGAATTTCGCCCAGCACGTCGGCGTAAGATTTCCCCTCCGACGGCTTGATGAGAAGAGCGTCCGGCCGCTGCTTGCGGGACTTCTTCCTCGACGCCTTCTTCTTGTCCTGGGTGCCAGGCTGGCTTCTAGGATTTGGAAGAGGGTCTTTCTTCTTACCCTTCCTCTTAACGACCTCGGTCCATGCTTCGGAGTCCGACTTCTCCGCTGGACCGTCTCCCTTCGGCTTTTTCTCTGCCTCCGGTTGGGCGGGGCTAGAAGCGGCTCGCTTTCCACCGGCCGGCTGAGCCTTGACCCGCAGCGATGGAGTCGTCTGGGTCGACGCGGCCACCGTCTCACAAGACTGCCACGACCTCCTCAGCTGGACAATGTGCTGCAGGCTGGCCTCCAATTGGACAATGCCATCCTGCACGTCCTTGCTAATGTTCTTCTGCCGGGCGGTCGCAGCCTTCATTACAGCCAGGGTGTCGAAGCACTTTTTAAGGTACTCCTCCTCCTGCTGCCTGGCGAGCGCGATGACCGCGTCAAAGGGAGACGAGTCGGCATTCATCGGCTCGTTGTCCTCAGGGGGTGCCCTCTCAATGGCCGCGGATGTTCTGGCCACCGATGAGGCAGGTGTCGCGACCCGGACTGGTGGCGATCTCGTGAGTCGAGACCTTCTTTCGAAGGGGCTTGCCACCCCGTCGTCAAGCCCACTCAGAGGAGAATCCTGCTGGGTGTTTTTTGGGGTTAGGGTACCCCGTTTTGATTCGTGCACCTTTTGAATCGTTTTTCTGTCTGCACTTGCCATGTTGTCTGGATTGGCCCCCAAGACTGGGCATTGACCCCCCAAACGTACCCCGATGAGAAAGTCAGACCGACCCATCACCAGAGAAACTATATCCGTGTTCGACCGCCTCCAAAACACCGGTGGTCCCAGACGAGCAGTGGCCTCGGCAGAGCCCCCCCGTGACCGCAGCAGGGCCCTATCCGGTCGCCAACCGGCACCGCCACGGCCAAAGGGATTTTCGCCGGCTGATAGGGCAGCCAGGTCAGCTGGCTGGGCTGACCCGGGCCCCTGTACTATCCGGCAGCCTGGGAGGTGCAGAACCCAGTTTTTAAGCTGTACCCTCTGCTCGTCCTAGACCTCCAGCGCAATGGAGGCTGAAGAACACAGAGTCACCCCGGAAAATAGGCCGGAATGATTTAGAAAAAACAACCGGGCTATTGAAATGAACCGGATAATGGAATTGTGAAAAGGAGACGCGAAAAAGGACCAGTGCGCCCCCCTCCCCTTTTAGTCGGCTCTTACGACAAGCAGGGGATACTGTTGGACATTCTGTCCCGGCCCAACACGGGAAAATAATAATAATAATAATAATAATAATAATAATAATAATAATAATAATTGAAACCATTGAAACCATTGAAACCATTTATTATCAAAGAATTTTCCATACAATAGCTCAGCCAAGTGACACAGCACTTGTCGGCAGAGCCCGTAGCCAAAGAAAAAAAAACAAACAATAAGAAATTAATTATAAAGGTTGCTCTTATGTGCAACTAAATATTATTATTATTAACTAAATATTATTATTATTATTATTATTATTATTATTATTATTATTATTGTTAATAATAATAATAATAATTGCCAGGTCGGGCCTCTGTATCCTTAACACGGGCGGCATTTCCACCTTTCGCCGTCCGGGGTGCAGAGAGACGATCCCTGACATATCCCTTGCCTCTGAAGGGATTGTCCAGCGGATCTCCGACTGGCGTGTCTGCGAGGAGTATTCCTCTAGCGACCATCAGGGGATCCTCTTCAAGGTCCTTCCTGAGGGTGCGCGGTTGCGCGCTGAACCTGCTCCTCTGGCTCAACGCTGGAACACCAGTCGTCTGAGCAAAGACACTTTTAAAGAAGTAATCAAAGACCAGAGCATTGTGAATTTCACAGGTGCCGAAGATCTGGCAGCATCGACGATGCGTCTCATCGCGACCGCGTGTGAGCAGTCGATGCCCGGAGTTTCCCGCCGCCACAGGAAGAAGCCGGTTTACTGGTGGACGCCTGAAATCGCGGAACTCCGGAGGAGATGCCTTGGTCTCCGACGAGTTGCGCAGCGAGCCAGGAACCGCCCTGATGCAAATGCCAGATCGGCTGAGCACAGAGCGGCCCGACGAGAGCTCCGCGGTGCCATCAACCGGAGTAAAGTCAGGTGCTGGAAGCAGCTGTGTCAGGATATCGACAACGACCCCTGGGGGATGGGCTACAAACTTGTAACCCAGAAGCTAGGGGCTCGCTCACCACCTGCGGTCATGGAACCACAAGCCATGGCCGTCGTCGTCGATACACTGTTTCCCAGCCACCCAGTTCGGCCAGTCAGGGAATTCGGAGAGGTAGGCGCATTCCCAGTTTTCCGGGAAGAGGAACTCACCGCCGCCGTCCGATCCCTACGACCCAGAAGAGCGCCCGGTCCCGATGGCATTCCGGCGGAGGTGCTCAAGCTCGCTGCGGAGGTGAATCCAAGGCTTCTGCTCGATATGTTCAACGCGTGTCTGGCGGAAGGCGTTTTCTTTTCTTCGTGGAAGGTTGCCCGCCTTGTTCTTATTCCGAAGGCGAAGAGCACACCGGGGACCCCTTCTTCTTTCCGACCCCTGTGTATGCTCGACACGGCCGGGAAAGTGCTTGAGAAGCTCCTGCGTGTCAGGCTGACCGAGGCCATCGTCTCTGCGGGGGACTTGTCCCCGCAGCATTACGGCTTCAGATCCGGTCGCTCTACCATCGACGCTATCCAGGAGGTAGTTGAGGCAGTGCGGAGGGCGAAGGACCACAACCACTGGTCGCGCCGCGTGGTCCTTCTCGTCACGCTCGACGTGAAGAACGCTTTTAACTCCGCCAGGTGGAGCGATATGCTGTGGGCGCTTGAGCATACGTTCCAAGTTCCCTCCTACCTCCTGCATATGTTGGAAGCGTATTTGTCAGACCGTGTTCTGTTGTACGACACGACCGAAGGTCAGCGGCGCATTCCCATCACTTCCGGGGCTGCGCAGGGGTCCATTCTCGGACCAGATCTCTGGAACGTGTCTTACGACAGCTTGCTGAGGCTAGACATGCCCGATGAGACCCGCCTCGTTGGCTATGCTGACGATGTCGCTGCCTTGATCGCTGCGAGGAACGTCGAGCAGGCAAAACTGAGGCTCAGCGTAGTGATGGCCAAGGTCAACGGGTGGATGCGAGATCACGGCTTGTCCCTGGCTATCAGTAAGACGGAGATCGTCGTCCTCACCAAAAAGAGGATTAACACCATGTTCCCGTTGCAGATAGGTGACGTCACACTCGAGACTAAGCCTGCTGCAAAGTACCTGGGAGTCATGGTCGATAGCAGACTGTCTTTTGGCGAGCAGATCCAGCGCGCCGCCGACAAAGCCGCTAAGGGTGTCGCTGCCCTTGGTAGGCTTATGCCCAATGTCGGCGGTCCTCGCTCCTGCAAGCGCCGCTTTCTCATGACTGCCGTCCAGTCAGTCTTGCTGTACGGGGCGGAGGTATGGGCTCACGCACTTGAGAAGCGAGTTTACCGAGACCGGCTTGCCCGAGTCCAGCGCCGAGGAGCTCTGCGGGTCGCTTCGGCCTACCGCACAGTCTCCGAGCCTGCTGTGATGGTGATCGCCGGAGTCATTCCCGACCTCTTCCTCGCGAGGGAGAGGCAGGCGATTTACCGGAGGAGGCCTGAAGTGGGCCGGGAAACAGCTGCCAGGGAAGAGCGCGATCGCAGCTTCAACTCTTGGCAGCGCGACTGGGAAGCCGAGCTGAGGGGACGTTGGACCTTCCAGCTCATACCTTCCGTCCGACCATGGGTGGAACGGCAGCACGGCGAGGTCGATTACTACGTGACCCAGTTTCTTTCTGGGCACGGGTACTTCCGAGCCTATCTGCACCAGATGGGCAAAGTCGCCAGCCCGGACTGACTGTCTGTATTGCCCCGGCATCCCAGACACGTCCGAGCACACTTTCTTTCAGTGCGACCGTTGGCACGTCCGCCGAGCCTCGCTTTCATCTGAGATCGGCGTGGTCGTCACCCTAAACAACATCGTCGGAGCTATGCTCCAGGGAGAGGGCAACTGGAACTGTGTCCAGCACTACGTCCAGGCCATTCTTCGGGCGAAAAAGGTCGACCTCGATCGGCCTTAATCCTCAGCTTTTCCCCAAGGAGGTTGCCCTAGTGGCGTAATATCAAAGGCCTAGCCCGAAGTAATGTGTGAAACAGTTCCAGGCTAGTGTCCTCGGTGCCGAGGGAGGTGGTTTAGTCGGTAGTTCACGGGACATCGAGCTCGTGGGAGTCCGACACTACTGAGGGGACAATGAGCCCCTTAGTGTGCGTAAATGCATTCCACCTCCTACCCAAAAAAAAAAACTATTTATTTTGTATCTATCATTATTTTTACTTCTTTATTCGACTGTGCCATAATTATTTTAAGAGAAACTCATTCATAATGAACAAATTATATATTTTATAAAACACTGAAAATGGACTACTACTGTATGTAAACAACAACAACAATAATAATAATTTATATCACATGATTCTAAAACATGTGCTATATTATACATGAAAAAGTGGAAGAGCATAAAGGATGCATTTTTGAGGAATGAAAAGAAACAAACCAAGTCTGGTCAGGCAGGCACCAGCTCTACAAGGAAATATACCGGGTGTCTCACCTAAAGTGAACCAATAGCTAACTTTTTTATTATAAATCTGATAAAGAACTTCTAATGGGGGACTACCTTTATTTTTAACGCTGCTTTTTGGAGTTACTTTGAAATTTAAAAATATGGCCGCCATTTTCTGGATTCTACGCTTAATTTTAAGAACTTTTTATTCTTTCTAATTTTTTCCAAACCCCCATGGTAAAGGAGGTATGAACAGTTAAAGTTTGATTTCCCCCCCTTTAAAATGCATGGGGAAATTGTTAGTAGTCTGTGTATCGAAAACGGTTGGGTTAAAAAAGAATAACGGTGCCCAAAAATGTGAGTTTAGATGAGATTTGATGACAAAATAATTTGTTGTCGAGATTCATTCTTTGAAATGTATTATTTTGAATATGCTTTTACACCATAAGAAATGCATGGGATGGCATAGTTAAATGGGCACAATACATTTTAAATGGGGTAAAATGAAGCTTTAACTGCTCATACCTCCTGAAACATTGAGTTTAGGAAAAAATGAGAAAGTATAAAAAGTATCTAAAATTAAGCGTAGAATCCAAAAACACCATAAAATATAGGGTGTTCTATAAGAAAAATCAAAGTTGCCTGCCATATTAGAAAATGGCGGCCATATTTTTAAATTTCGAAGTGACTCAAAAAAGTAGTGTTAAAAATAAAGGGAAGTCCCCCATAAGACGTTCTTTGTCAGATTTATAATAAAAAAGTTAGCTATTGATTCACTTTAGATGAGACACCCGGTACATATGCTCGCCAGCTGGGATTTTTTAACAAAACCTCTGAGCCTGCAATAACTCATCCAAGCGCTGTGCCTGTGAAAAAATCAGATAAAGAGGAAAATGTTCAAAATGAAAATGCTCAACAGTCTCAAGATTCGGAAGAACCTCGTTTTGCACTGGAAGAAGAGGTAGAGAAAAGAAACGCAGGCGCAGAAGAGGAAAGTAACTTTGCCGCTCTGTCAGCAGCGAAAAGACTAAAGATACTGGAATTGAGTTTTTTAAAATTCCTAAAAGCCCCTCCAACACAAGAGGTTGAGGACGATGACCTGTCGTTCTTTAAATCTATTGTTCCAGCCCTGAAGGACCTGCCTTTGAGTTCAAAATTAGAATTCAGGTGTGAGGTATTGCAGACTAAGGAACAAAGAATAATATAACTTTGTTAGATTATATTAAAGAACAAATAATCAAATAACAACTATATCTAACAAATTTTCAGTCCTCAGCAATAGCGAAGATCTGTCCTCAACCTACCCTAACATAACAGAGGTTAAAGCTAAAGGAAGTGGAAAGAAAAGCACAGTGGTAAAAAAAAGAAAACTTCACCTCTTATACAAAACAGTAAACCTGAAAAAATAAGTTCAGATAATAAACATTTGCCAGATTCGTCACCTAATATGACTGAAACACATTCAATAAAGAAAAATACCCCCGTTGCAGCAGACCTGCATACTCAGCGAATTTCAAATGCAAAACAACATATTTCAATCCATCATAGCAAGATTTGACATGTTTTGGTAAGCTCCATAAGAATAACATGGGGAATGAGTATGCAGGTTTGCTGCTACAGGTATATTAAAACTGGGTGGTTTTAATTCAATATTTAGTAGGTATAAACTAGAAGAAGCTATTTACCAAGTTTTATCAAGATATATTGAGAAATAACCGACACATAGAATTTTACTTATTTCCCATAAGGTTAACATTGGGACAACGTACTGTGTTTACCACTTGCAATATCTCGGTAACCAATTGCAATGTATACAGAACCCTCTAAGTAGGGACACCTTATGGAAAAATGTAGTTCCCGCCGCCGAAAAAGAGATGGCGCTTTTTAGTCCGATTGAAATTGTTGTAAGAGTTTACGGATCAAGCTGACTTTCCAACGTCAAGCAGCTGGTTATAATATTTTGACAGTTGTATATTATTGTTTTGTATTGTTGTGTCTTTTACCATAATGTTTACCTGTTTTTATTTACAAACATTCTCATTTTGACATTTTGGATAGTGAATAGAAGCGCTGCCTTTACGGGGCCAGCTCTAACTATTCCTTGCATCAGCGCTAATTTCTGCTCTGCTTTTCAGCGGCGTAACTAAACAAATTAACATTGGATGTCCCTACTTAGAGGGTTCTGTATACATTGCCAATTGTCATAGAGCAGTGATTCAAGATACTAAATTATTTGTTTTTTTGAGCTGAATTCAATGGTGCCAACAAAAATTTAGTAAATTTTAGCGAATTTCCCCTATAGGGAAGAAGCTATTACCGTGGGTCTCATGGTAACACCTAAGCCCCAGACCATGATAACTTTTCGTTTCGCAGCCCCCACCCAGAAGCAAAAAACACCATTCGTTCGAATTTTTAGATATATTATATGTGTCTGTTAGCACGATAGCGGCCGTAAAAATGGTCCGATCTTGATGAAATTTGGTACAGACATGTAAAGTAGTAATCGATTGGACGAGTTCGTGAACCAGCCCGATCGGACCACTGGAAGGGGGGGTAAAGGGGGATAAACCCTTTCAAAAATGGGTTTTTTGAGCTTTTTACATAGAAAAATAAAATTTATACAATTTTTGTTGGCACCATTTGATTCAGCTCAAAAAAACAAACAATTTAGTATTTTGAATCACTGCTCTATGTCCATTGGTTACCGAGGTATTGAAAGTGGTAAACACAGTACGTTGTCCCTATGTTAACCTTATGGGAAATAAGTAAAATTCTATATCTCGTTTATTTCTCAACATATCTTGATAAAACTTGGTAAATGGCTTCTTCTAGTTTAGATCTACTAAATATTGAATTAAAACCAACCAGTTTAAACATACCTGTAGCAGCAAACCTGCATACTCATTCCCCATGTTAATCTTATGGAGCTTACAAAAACATGTCAAATCTCGCTATGTTAGATTAAAATATATTGTTTTGCATTTGAAATTCGCTGAGTATGCAGGTCTGCTGCAACGGGGGTGTTATTTTTCTATGTAACAAACTCGAAAACCCCATTCTTGGGGGTTTATCCCCCTTTAACCCCCCTTCCGGTGGTCCGATCGGGCTGGTTCACGAACTCGTCCAAATAATTACTACTTTTCACGTCTGTGCCAAATTTCATTCCAATCGGACCTTTTTTGCGAGATATATATATATGTATATAACTTTGAACGAATGGTTTTTTTGGCTTCTGGGGGCCCTAAAATGAAAAGTTATAGTGGTCCCGGGCTTAGGTCTTACCATGAGACCTACGGTAATAGCTTCTTCCCTATAGGGGAAATTCGCTAAAATGTCTGCATGTATGCTGACAGCCATGAGAGATGCCTACACCCAATCATGCCTCATATGCTATCATCAAATGACAAACTCTATGTAAATACTTCACCTGGAGCTCCTCTGGAGTACATAAAGCAGAATGTAGAAGTTGACATCGAATAAAATGCAGGAGAGTGATGTTACAGTATTATAGCGGGTTCCAACAGTGTTGATCAGATCCTGAACAAAAACTGAAATGAAATGAAATGAAAAATGGCTTTATTAACAAAGCAAAGTTCGGACTAGCAAGTCCTCTCTACCAACTTAACTTGACTAAAAACAAATATACAACATGGTAGGTAAACTAAAAACAAATCAGACATAATAGTTTGGGTATCATCGGGTAAGATGATCCGATACAGAGACTTTTCAAAGTTTAATATTGAAAAAGCAGTAAAAGATATATCAGATATTGACTGGGAAACCATAAAGGAAATAAAGGAAGTAGATGGCATTGAAGAAGCCATAACTACAAATATCAAGAAGGTCTATGATATCCATGCACCAATAGTGTGCAAAAAGGTAACAAAAAAACCAGCGCCCTGGAAAAATGATGAAATAAAGCAGTTATCACGAGAAAAGAATAAACTTAGGAATAAATACTGGAAGTCAAGAAATGTCGAAGACTGGGATTTATATAAATCAAAAAGGAACACATTGAATAGGCTGATCTGGCAAGCCAAGAAGAAATTTTTTGCAGAAAATCTGTCAAATACCAAGAATGGTAAAGATTTTTGGTCTTGCTTAAAGCAGTGCAATGTACATACGAAGAATGACACTGAATTAATTCATGATTTCAATGTTAACGACATCAATAAATATTTTGCTGAAATTGGGTCAGGAATTGAAGTTGATGAGAAGGCTTTGGCTTTTTTCATTGAAAATAGAAAACATGGAATAATGGATGAATTTAAGTTTCATGCTGTCACTGAAGAGACTGTTAAAAAAGTAATGAATAGTATCAAGTCAAAAGCCATAGGCAGTGATGAAATTTCAATCGATATGGTCAAATCTGTAAGTCCTTATGCAATCGAAGCCATTACACACCTCATAAATGAATCACTGAGTAGAGGAATTTTCCCACGAACGTGGAAGGAAAGCATTGTTAAACCTCTAGCTAAAGTAGCTTCGCCAACTACGGTAGACGAGCTGAGACCAATATCTATTCTTCCAGCCATATCTAAAGTTATTGAGAAAATAGTAATTCTACAAATCACTGAATTTATTAGAGAAAAAGAATTGTTACCCAAACTGCAATCAGGCTTCAGAAAAAACCACAGCACATGCACTGCATTGACTAACATTTTTAGTGACATGATTGATGCCAGAGATAAGGGCAGATTCAGTTACCTAGTAATTCTTGATTATTCCAAAGCATTTGATTCCATAGACCACAGAATGTTGGTTGCAAAAATGCACTACTTGGGATTTGGCGCTGAGGTGACCGCATGGATTAGATCTTATCTTGATGACAGGCTGCAGGTTACCAGACTAGGGAGTGAGACATCCAGAGCCAGAGCGCTCGCCAAACTGCGAGGTGTTCCTCAGGGCAGTTGTCTGGGGCCAGTCCTGTACACACTCTACACTGCTGACTTTCCCAGCAGTATTAAGAATTGCACCGCACACTTGTATGCAGACGATTCCCAGTTGCACTTGTCCTATGAGCCTAGTCACATGGCAAAAGCCATTGACTTAATAAACGCCGATTTGGAAAACATCTCCAAGTGGTCGTTAATCAATGGTCTCAAATTAAATCCAGGCAAGTGCACTGTTCTTCACACTGCACCTCATAACCTAGTACAGACCCTCATGCATGATGGGGTGGGTGTCAGGCTTGACGGTGGGAGTGTTGCTGTATGTGACACGGCTAGGACTCTTGGTGTCGTGCTTGACAAGGACCTCACCTTCTCTGACCATGTCACTCACGCAACCCAGCGTGCTTTAGGAAGACTGAGAGGTCTGTACAGGTATAGAGGTCTACTGCCAGAGACCGCTAAGCTTCACCTCGTGCAGTCACTGATACTATCTGTATTTTACTACTGCTTCCCTGCAAATGGTAACAGCCTTTCAAGGGAAGACATGTGTCGTGTGCAGAGGCTTCAAAACTCTGCCATCCGTTTTGTTTTCTGCCTCAAGAAATTTGACCATGTTACCCCTTACCGTACAGCAGTAAATATGCTACCTATGGAGGCTGTATGCAGGCTGTTGACGTGCTGCATGACTCATAGGGTATTGAAGTCCCGTGAACCCGACTATCTTTGCGAGAGACTCTCCTTTCGTGGTGAGGTGTCTCAGCGGAGGACCCGTCACTATGGGAGGCTTCACTTTCCTAAAGTCAACTTGGAATTGGGCAGGAGGAGTTTTTCATACTTCGGCCCTGTATTGTATAACGGGCTCCCTGATAGCCTAAAATATTTGTCTTGTGATAGTTTTAAGCTTCAACTGAAAGCCATGTGTCTTGAAAATAGTGATTTATTTAGTTAATTAGTTTTTAAGAGACAAGAGTTGTTCTGAAAAGCTGATGTATCAGAGAAACGCTGGCTAATAAAGGCATTTTTATTTATTTATTTATTTAACCTAAACCAGAGATATACGATGCTGCCTTTCAAGAGTTAGCTGAGGATTTTAGTAGTAGGTCTCTAAACAGGCTGATATGCTCACCCATGGGATGTGTGAGAGATGAGATATCCCTAGACCACTTTGCCGCCAACATAGTGGGTTTCCGGAAAAAAACTAAAGCTACAGTAACAGTGGTGACTAGCTACAAATCTTCCAGGAGAGTCTTATATAATGGCCGTACTTATGAAAATTTTGTACACAATTTAAGATCTGCAATCAATGAAGAATATGAAAAATCTACAGACCTAACTAATGCCTAACATGGAAACTCAAATGTCATTGAAGACCTCTTAGTTAGGGATAATCATTGTAGAATTTGTATTGGGTCACATTATAACATTTTCAAAAAGAATTTAAAATGGAGAAATTGTGGAAATTTGAAAAAAAATCAAAAAAATTAATTGATTAATGCATTTGAACATACAAGGTGGGGTTGTTAATAAATTACACGATCTGCATATTATTTTGGAAGGCTCGAATGTTGACATAATAAGCTTAAACGAACACTGGTTACTAGAAGATCAAATATGTACCTTGCCTAGTTAGAATAGATTTAAATTAGGTGCTTATTACTGTAGGCAGGAAACAGGAAAAGGAGGTTCTTGTGTACTAGTTAAACATGATTATGATTGTAAAGAGAGGAAAGATATTTATTTGTATAATGAAGAGGAAATTTTTGAAGTATGCTGTATTGCAGGGTTGCCACATAATTTTTAGGCCTTTTTTCCTGACTTTTCCTGACCAATCTGACAGATTTTTCCTGACTTTTTGGAACCGCGGGGTTTTACAAATAAAGACACTTTTTTTTGTTGTTTTAATGCAACCTCCTCATTGATAGTAAGGCTCAAGCAAAAAATGGTTAGTGCTGTTTTTGGGCTATTTAGAAAATGAATTCATTATTTTGATGACTTAAACTACACACAATTCATATACACTCTAAAATATAACAACTTAAGATATATGGTTTAGTAAATTTTTTAGAGAAAATATGCCGATTTGCCAAATTTAAAAAGACCATACGATTTAAAGAGCGTTCGTATGAAATACAAACTTTTTAAATGTATACTGTACATACGTTGAAATATTGTACATACATAAACAGTTAGAGTAATGATTACAAAATTTCTTTTTTTTACAGTACGAATTTAAGAATGTTTGTATGAAAAACGTATATAGGGCATACTATACATTTAGGTGTATAGTAGACATACGTTAAAAATTTGTATATACAAAAACAGTTTGAGAAACGAATACACAATAGCTTTCAATCGCTGATGAAGGAACACAAGGGGACATCACTCCTTTACGAATATGGTAACTGGGGTTCGGGACATAATATTAAGTATGACTTTAAATCGCTGACGAGGGAAAAGAAGGAGGCATCACTGCTTTATGAATACTAGAGATCGCCAGTGGTCGAAAATTCGACCATTTTTTAAATCAAGAAATAGGGATAGCTAATTTTGAATTTCGCATACACCAATGCGTTTCACAATACATTTCATATAGCACACATTTTCCACGTTAACACATAATAGAACCAAATGGGAACCAAAAGCAAAAGAGAAAGACTCAATCTTGGACTAATTATTTTTCCTCGCCTCTGACTCATATTATAACATGGTTTTTAGTAATTAGTATTGTAAAATATTAAGATTCAATGTTTATTTCTTTAACACTGAACTGGTTATTGATTCAGAGGACAGTAAAAATTCAGTTATCAAATCAGTTTATCCCGTACACCCCTTACTATAATTCTCTCCCTCACTCCCTCCATTCATTCCTTCCCTCACTCTCTATGTACATCTCTTCCTTTCGACCTTCTTCCTACTCTTCACCCCTTTCCTCCTTCATCCTCTTCTTACCATCTCTCGTCCCTCCTTTCCTATGAAGTAATAATATCACCTAACATTTACGTGCCTAGTTATTATTTGAGACCTAAAACTCCCCTTCAAAACTTTTTACCCATTCTCTACCAATAAACACACAATTTGAATGTTCAATGTCCATCTGTACTGCAGTTGCACGACAGTACATTGGATGGTAGAGACTCAACTTCATGTTCTTTTTTCTTCCCTTTTTAACAGCAAATTTTTATCTCTTAATCTTATTTAAGTGAGCAAACTTTATTTGGAACACATTCAATCTTCTCTAAATAGCCCTGGATTTCAATCAAATATACTATACTTTTACTCCATACCCCAATAAAACATGTGGCTTGAAATTGTTTAAAAATGATAATTTGTTTGGATTTTTTCATTTGTTTATTGCCTGATAAAAACTTATTATTGTTTGGGTTTTATATCTCATCAGATGACAGAAAAAAACAGCGTTTAATTTTTGCCCATTTTTTCGCCCTCACATATTATTTCTACATCTAATCTTTACTCTATGAAAGATAGCATGTGATAACAGCTGCGAGCTGCATATGATGACAAAAGCACAGTTCTGTTTTGTTTTTCTATCACCAAAACAGCAACTCATAAGACCAATGTTAATTTTTTTGAAGTTTTAAATTCAATTTTATACAAGTCTAAAAGACTAATATAAATTTCAATGGGATTCTGCACATCTACAGGAAAATACAATTCTATCGGTGTGCTTAGATTTTCGCTACGATGCACACTGGCTGAGAAAAAAGGAGCACAAAAACCTTATGGAAAAAATGCTTGCCAATTAATATAAAGATGGTCACTGGGGTTCGAGCCATGACATTAAGTCTGACTTTCAATCGCTGACAAGGGATTGATCAAAATAAGTTTAGATAATTATTAAAAGATATATTAGAAAATTTACTAACCTTGTAGATTCACCTTAAAAATCATCGGTTTCTGATTCTGCATCTGACCAACTCATTTCCAACAACAACAAAAAAGCACAAAAATCTTAAACAGTACAAAAATTTATTTTAACTTCCGATTTGTGTGGGGGAAATCGAAAATCAAGACGGTTGGATTGTACCACTGCAAATTTTCCTGACTTTCGGCACTTTTTTCCTATTTTTCCTGACTTTCGGCATTTTTTCAAACATTTTCCTAACTTTTCCTAACCAAAATCCAAAAATCCTGACTATTCCTGACTTTTAATGTCTGTGGCAACCCTGTAGTGAGGTACCTGCCATAAAATCATTAGTTATTTCAATTTATAGAACTCCTTATGATTTTAATTTAAGCCATTTCTAAAGAAATTTGAACTATTGTGATTAAGTTACAAAAATACTTGAAAAATTATCATATTCATATCGCTGCCGATTTTAATATGAATATTTTAGAATCAACAACCTCACCCACCCAAAGAAGTACATTTTGAAATCTCAAGAGTATGTATGGTTTTTGTGGAAACTTTTGTTCACCTACTAGAACAACTAACAATACCAGTTCATCTATTGATAACGTTCTTACAAACAGTACTCTTACCTCTGAATTAAAAATTACAAAAATGAATATTGATTTAGGTATCTCAGATCACAGAGCTCTTTTTATAGAACTTTCTAAGAACATGTTTTTAAATTCCTCATCAAATGTCAAAACAAACTGTAAGAAAAAGACTATTTTCAAAAAGAATGTAAACTTATTATGTAAAAACATTTCAGAAGATTCTTGGAACATTTTACATAATCCTACTAATGATGCCCAAACAATTTTTAATTTTTTCTTTCAGTCCATTATTACCATTTTCAATTCTTGTTTCCCACTTAAATTTTATTCAAATAAATTTAGTAAAAAGAATGTTAACAAGAGCTGGGTGACTAAAGGTATTCGAATCTCGAGTAAAAATAAAAGGGGGCTGAGCAGAATTGCAAAAACTAGTGTTGACCCAAACTTTCAGAATCAGGGTGTCTACCAAATTTAATATATGAAATTCCCGACTTTTTCCCGACTTTTCCCGACAATTAAAAAAATTCCCGAACGTAGGAAACATGACTATTGCTTCCTATAACGAATATTGAGAACGATAATTGTAAATAAATACCCTTAGACGGCTACAATACAAGCGAAAAATCGCCAAAAGATGAGCAAGATGACCGCGATAAGTCCAGTAGATTTGCCAGCCGTAATGCGATTGAGATTTCCGGCTGCGGAAAGAACGAGCGATTTTTCTGGCCGCGTTGTGACCAAGAGATTCTCCGGCTCTGGAATAAACGACCGAGATTTGACAGCCACGATGCGACAGAGAGATTTGCCAGCCACAATACGACCGAATCATGTAACGGCTATGAAAAGAGTAAGCAACACAATACGATCAATAAACAATCGGCACCCGACAACCGAAAAACATGCGAAAGATTTCAGGCCGCAATAAGTCCAAAAAATTTGTCAGCCATGTTGTAAATTACAATGTCTCCGGCTTTGAAAAAAATTAGCGATTTTCTTGTTGCAATACGACCGAGAGATATAACGGCCACTAACAGAGCAAGGAACTCGTCTGCCGCGAATCGACCGAAAAATGTTTCATTCCTAAAACGAGTGAGCGATTTTCCGGCCGCAATATGACCGAGGTCTAATGGCCTCGAAATGAGTAAGGTTCTCATTGGCCGGAATGCGACCAAGAGATTTGCCTGCCGCAAAACAAGCGAAAGATTTCCGATCGCAACAAGACCGAAAATCTTGCCGGCCACGGTATAAATGATAGATATTCCGTCCGCGAAAAGATCAAGCGATTTTCTTATCGCAATACGACCAAGAGATGTGACGGCCACGAAAAGAGTAAAAAATTTGTCTTGCACGAGATGACTGAAAAATTTTTGGTCCCAAAATGAGTGAGAGATTTTCTGGCCGCAATACGACCGAGAGATCTAACGCTCGCGAAAAGAGGGGTTAAGTCATCGGCCGAGATGCGACCAAGAGATTTGCCAGCCGCAAAACAAGCGAAAGATTTCCGGCCGCAATAAAAGCGAAAGATGTGATGGCCGTGAAAAGTGACAAATTTGACTGCCGCAAAGAGAGCGAGATATCTGACAGCCCCAATGTGACCGAGAGGTTTGCTGACCCCGAAACGACGGAGGAATTTGCCGGCCGGGTTACAGATATTCTGGCCTTCATGTGGCCAATAGATGTGTAGCCAGGAAAAGAGCGCACGATTTTAAGGTAGCAATAGTAACGAGAGATCTGTCGGCCGCGTAAAGAGCAAGACCTTCGGTCGCATAAAGAGCGAGAGACTTGTCGGCCGCGTAAAGAGCGAGAGACTTGTCGGCCGCGTGAAGAGCGAGATACTTGTCGGCCGCCTAAAGAGCGAGACTTGTCGGCCGCGTAAAGAGCGAGACTTGGTCGGCCGCGTAAAGAGCGAGAGACTTGTCGCCCGCGTAAAGAGCGAGAGACTTGTCGGCCGCGTAAAGAATGAGACTTGTCGGCCGCGTAAACAGCGAGACTTGTCAGCCGCGTAAACAGCAAGAGACTTGTTGGCCGCGTAAAGAGCGAGACTTGACGGCCGCGTAAAGAACGAGACTTGTCGGCCGCGTAAACAGCGAGACTTGTCAGCCGCGTAAACAGCGAGAGACTTGTCGGCCGCGTAAAGAGCGAGACTTGTCGGCCGCGAAACGAGCGTACGTTTTAACCGTATTAGGACCGAGAAACTTGCGGCAGCGGAATAAGCGACAGCTTTTCGAACGAGAGACTCCAAGGACAGACCGTAGAGACTCGTCGGCCGCGTAAAGAGCGAGATATTTGTCGGCCGCGTAAAGAACGAGACTCGTCGGCCGCGTAAAAAGCGAGACTTGTCGGCCGCGAAACGAGCGAGCCTTATTACAGCTGTATTAGGACCGAGAAACTTGCGGCAGCGGAATAAGCGACAGATTTTCTGGTCGTGATATAGCTAAAATTTTGTCTGCAGCGATTCGTTCGAGAGACTTGACGGCCGAGACGATGACAATAACAAAGAAAACTGCTATTTCGTTTTGTTATAGCCAAATTCGAATTTCCCGACCAAAAGTTGAAATTCATTACTTTTTCCCGACTATTCCCGACCTTACAAAATCCCCGACATTTTCCCGAATTTTCCCGAATTCCCGACTGGTAGACACCCTGAGAATTATTATAAAATTTTTAGAAAAGTATTTAAGTCTGTTTGTGATAGGGCCAGGAAAACCAGTAACTGTGATAAGGATAACAGAAGTAAGGCAGAGTGGAGTGGTGTTAAGTCAGAACTAGGTCTCATCAAAAATAAACAAAACGATTTTCAATGGCAATTTTATAAGAGACGGTGAAAAAATTGTAGACTTTTTTAATAAAAGATTTGATACTATATCACAAGAGATTGGTTGTAAATCAAATTTGCACACTGCAAAGGAGTTCATTAAAAATTTCAAGATTAATGAAGAAATAAATTTACGATTCACACATATGTCCACTGCTGAAGTAAAAACTGTTACTAAATCTTTAAAAAATATTTCTGTTGGGTGGGATGAAATCCCGATTTCAATAGTTAAAAAAACGGCTGATTTCATTGCACATACTTTATGTAAAATAATAAATCAATGTTTTGATGAAGGCATTTATCCTTATCAACTAAAATATGCAGAGTTAAAACCTTTATTTAAAAAAGGTGGAGTAGAGGATCCAGAAAATTATCGTCCAGTGTCTGTACTTCCGACAGTGTCAAAATTTTTTGAAAAAATTGCATTTAAGCAAATATACAATTACTTTGAAACTAATAAATTATTTTCTGATAAACAATTTGGTTTCAGATGAGGTAAAGGCACAATATCAGATGTTATTGACTTATGAATCAGGTGTCAGATGGTTTGGATGGATCACAGAGCACAGCAGCTGTGTTCTGTGATCTATCCAAGGCATTTGATTGTGTTGATTTCAAAATTTTATTAAATAGCTTAAATATTATAATTTTTCAAACTGGGCCTTGTGTTGGGTCAATTCATATTTAGATAACAGGCAACAGAGGACAGTTATAATTAAAGATAAATCAAAATTTATTTCTGAATGGGATCAAATTGAAAGTGGGGTACCACAAGGCTCAATTTTGGGACCTTTGTTGTTTTTAATATTCATTAATGATATGCCTGAAAATTCATCATCAAATCTTATATTATATGCTGAAGACACAACAGCAATAATCAAGGCAATAGACCCGGTATCTTTAAAAAATGAACTCAGTCTTTCATTTCTTGAACTGTCACAATGGTTTGGTGCCAATGGTCTAAAATTAAACAGTACCAAGACTCAAATACAGTGGAACCTGGATAATTCGAACTTGTATAATTCGAAATCTTCTTTAATTCGAATATTTTTCTTGGTCCCTGGCATTTTGTATTTAAACAATGCTAAAAAATCGTGGATAGTTCGAATTTTATTTTGGATAATTCGAATTTTTTAAGTGCCAAATTAAGGTACATCAGTTTCATTCCACGACTGGAAATAGTTACAAATCCATTGGAAAACACTGTTTTACTACGACGTTCAATAAAAATTTAACGCCAGACCGATGGCGTGTCAGGTTATGGTCAAATGACTCATCCCTTCCACCTCCCAGGCTTCCCACCCTGCCCCAACATCGCTTGTAACTCGACACCAATAATGTAAACTAAAACAGTACAGAACGCTGACTGAGTTCGGAAAAGGGTTGCGCTCGCCGTGGCAGCGCCACTAATCTTTTCGCGCTTGATTCTGTGTAGAACGGCTCCCGGCATACGAGCCATGCGCCAGACCTGATGCGCAGTTTTCTATGTCGACACAAAGGCTACTCAACACTGCGACCCCCTTCCCTCCCCCCACCAGCCAAACTAACTTGCGAATTCCAGTGCAGCAATCCGTTGTTTTCGATCGTCCTTCAAACAAAGTGTTTTTTTATCTGTGCAGTGTCTTGTTTTTAAGTGTTTAAAAGTTTTTACGTAACATTAAATAAGTGTAGTGATCATTTTGACAAAATCTCGAACCTATAAAACACTCACTTAAGCGGAAAGTCAATGAGCTTGCAATTGTCAATGTTACACGAAGTTAAGTTGGTAGCCTGAATAAAGTTCAGACGTAGCAGAACGTACTGTATTTTTTCTAGTATAAATGTTTCTTTGTATTATCGTACGTCGCGTCGTGCGTAGTTTATACTTTAGGGTAGTTATATCTGTTTTATGATTACTGTTTTTGAACCCTTATAATTAGCGTTTGTTGATGAATTTATTCTTTTAGAGTGTCAATTTGATAAAGAGGTTAAATTCACAATTTGAAGTTTTAATGTCTTGGCCTCATTCTTTAGAACTTCTTTAATTCGAATTTATGGATAATTCGAAGTTTTTAGCTGGTCCCTTGAGGTTCGAATTATCCAGGTTCCACTGTAATTAAATTTCAACCCATACAAGATAAAAAAATTTTATTTCCGATCTTTGTTATGATGGTAATATTTTATCATTTTCCAGTGATACAAAATTTTTGGATATAAATATTGATCAAAATTTGACTTGGAAAGCACACATCGACATGACCATTAAGAAATTAAATACAGCTTGTTTTCAAATGTATGTGTTGAGAAATGTAATAGATTCAGAAACTAAGCTTACGGTATGGTTTATTACACAATGTTTTATTCCATAATGCAATATGGTATTGAACTATGGGGTTCGGCATCGTATGCACTTTCAATATTCAAATTACAAAAAAAATATTTACGGATTATGTCTTTTAGTTCTAGTAAAACATCATGTAAGCCTCTTTTTGAAAAATATGCTTTATTAACAATGCCCAGCCTTTACATTTTTAAAACTTTACTATTTAAAAAAAACAACTATGAACTTTTTAGATTAAACCAGATTGTTCATAAATATCCTACCCGTTTAAAAAACGACTTTTAATACCCAAGACATCGCCTTTGTTTAGGTGAAAAATCTCCGCAATATATGGGGCTTAGACTGTTCAATAATCTGCCTACCAAACTTAAAGAAATTCAAGACATTTCTAAATTTAAAATTTCATTAAAATACTACCTTTTACAAAAAAACTACTGCTCTGTTACAGATTATTTACATGATACTACAGTGTTGTAATGAAGTATCTTGGTTTTGTTACAATTTAATATGTTTTGATTTGATTAGTTTTAGAGCATGACAGTGTCACCTGTTTTCACAGCCTTGCTGTAATTTTGAAAATGTAATGTGACAATTAAGTGATATTTCATTTCATAATAGCCTGCATAATAGCCTGGAAAAAATCAGCAATTTTATTTTTTTCATTAATTCAGTTTAGATTGTTAATTTAGTTGTTTTATTAAAAGAAAAGTTTCTTTTGATTTATTGGTCTGTATTTGATTTTTTTCATGTAAAAACTTATTCACCTTATAAAATAACTGTTAGTAAATATTTGATGCCTCAAAGTGACGGCCAACATTTCACAAGGTGGAATAGCAAGTCTCATATAAGTATTGTTTCCTCTGATCGTAGGATCAATTTTTGAAAGAAGTTCATTGAAAGATGATGTGCTCATTTGGAAGTACCTAAAAAACTTTGCCGGATTTTCACGGAGGTCACAATACAATGTGACGAATGCCCCCTTTAAATATCAAGCTGTTACGAGGGGATGACACCAGTACTGTCATTTTCGTTCTTGAAAAAGGAAATCATACATAAAGTACAAGAAAAAAGCCTTCCTTCTAAAGGAATCCATGATGATATTGTGGATAAGACTCGCACAATTCAACAAGATCGAAATATTTATTTGTATAACAATCTACGCTACTCAGTTGGGATATTTAAAAACCTATAAGTAGTATTGTAGATAAACTTGCATTTTTTCCATCACAGTAGGGTGGGCCGAAAAAAGTAAATTTTATCCCAACAAAAACATGTATGCCTTAAAAGCTGTGCAGTAGGCCTAGTATCAACAGCATAAAATATTAAGCCTGAGAGATTATATCTTTAGACTGTGCACACCGTGTAAAGTTTTAATGTTTAGTAAAAAAAAACAGAAATTTTGTGAAATTTTAAAAATATATTTAATTTTGTCCTATCGTAAACATGTATGTCCCAAAAGTACCACCAAAGGGTACGAGTTTCATATCTGATCTTCTAGGTTATGTTTACCATCGATTGTTTACCTTTAATGCTTAGGTTTGATAACTGAACTTCTCAATAGGATTTAACATGGGCAAAGATCAGTTTTGATTTCGGTACTTAGTTCAGGTTTCGGTTAACCGATATCAACTATCAACCTATCGTGTTTAACTCAACCGATGTTCTGTTTCAACAACCGTCAGTAATGAAGAAACTTCGATATAACAAACAATAACCGAAACCATTGTCAATTATGCTATTCGATTCTCTCACGAACAATAAAACATATAAAACGTAAATATAATTCAACTAATATTAAACTAAACATAGATTAAAAACTTAACTAAAACTTTACTATATTTAACTAACTAAACCCAAATTACCACTAATCATCGTCCATCTTGTAATAAAATACTATCGATAAATATATATAGATTAACAACACAATCGATATGAAATACAATGGAATCCGGGTGTCAAGTTTCGACCAACAAACAGTACATCAAACTTCGACTATCGGTAGATCGTTCGATATTGTTTTCTTAGAAAATCAGATGTTGAATCGTCTGCTATAGGAACGAACGGCAGAAGATCAGATATGAAACTTGTACCCCACCAAAGAGTCACAATGACTATTGTAAAGTTATAGCCCCAAGCGATAATGTCTTTAGACTGCGCAATCAGCTTAAAAATTAGTTATTTTGCATAAAAGTCAAATATTCTCAAAATACAAATATAATTATTTTATTGTTATGTTTGAGCAATACTAAGTAAAACGGTCAAAATAATGCTCTGGATCTTGTTAAAAGGTAGTATTCCCACCTCAAAAATTTTTAATGTATGATTTAAAACGTGTATTGACAACTCGAATACTATAAATAAACCTTTTCAACAACTCTTCTTTGAATCAAATAGATTGCGATTCATTGCTTCACTATAATTTGTATTATGCGGTCATTATTTTCTGTCTGCTATAAAGTGCCAGCACCTCTTTGCTAGTTCATGTAGAACTACCCAGAATTCACCAAGCGGAAGTGGTTGAATATTGAGTAGTTGAGTCCGATCCATGCCCTCCCTCCCACCCAACCATGAGAGCACATTACCATCAGTACCTCTTTTTTTGCAATAAACCTTAAAAACCTTTTTGGACTTAATCTGTGTTCTTATCGTCCTATAATCGGGCTCTTATCACAGCACTTTCTTTCTCTATACTTTCTTGTTTTTACACTTGCTTATGATGACCTTGTCACTTGACAGACATTTCCACAGCTTGTGTACAAGTTGGCAACTTCTAAAAAATCTCCTTCTGAGGTTATACACATCATTGTCTGGCTCCAGGATTTGGTATAGATGCTTACGACAAATACATTTTTAACGGGGGTTCTGTTACTTTTAGAGACTGCGATGTGATTAAATCATCGATGTCTGCCGTAGTAAAAATTATCTTTGGAATCTCGAACTTTTAACACCAGCATTTGATATACATTACTTGACTTATTTCGAGCTGCAATGATTCAAGTGCTTAGAAAAAACCTCTGCACTGATTAGAAAAACTGGTTTGATGTACGTACAGGCGATAGCCCCACTAGATTCGGAGATGGAGTTCCAGAAACACTTACTGTAAACCACACTAGTTAGGTTACGACTGACCAACCGAATTTCGCGTTTGTATAATATATTTGTTCTGGATCACAAGTGAGATATTGAAAGAGCTAGCCACATACCTTGTAAAATAGTATGCATTAAGCTCGTTCACAATAAAATATTACTCAAAATTACAAGATTGTTGTGGATTGGATTGTGGAAAATGATCCAATTCTCGAGTTACACGAATGATGAACACAAGAAAGTAATACTAAAATTTTTACAGGACAATGGTCAGTGGCTGTTTTGCCCATCCAAAAACGTCTTAGTTGCAATGTTAACAGACAGCAGAAAAAACATCCACTATCTTGCCATCAAGCGAATCATTACAGCTCGAAATAAGTTAGTTGTGTACAGAAATGCTGGTGTTAAGAAGTTCAAGATTTCAAAAATCAATTTAGGTAGTGAGATCTGGGTAGTTCTAAACAAAAATAGCGAAGAGACACATGATATTGCTCAAAGAGACAGAAAATAAGAAAACAGTATAAATCATAGTGAAAAAATTAACCCCCAATTTTTTTGAATAAATGGAGGGTAGTTAAAAATGTTTTTTCAGCTGATCCTTGAAAATACTCAAACAAAATAATTTTATCCAGTAAAATATTTTAAGTTTAATATTATAATTGGTAATTTTATATTGTGGAAAATGTGATTTGATATCTATGTAATTGCCAAATTCAAAATATGTAAGTACAGAGCAAGGAATCACTTTAACTATATAAATACTTAGGAAAAGCCAAATTTTAACCTACAAATATTTTCAAGATAGAAAGCAAATATTTATAATCTTGATATAAAATCATGAAACTAGTTATTTTTCTATCAATCTTTCAACTGATCATTGCAACAAGACAGATTCTTAAAATTTCAATTGAAGATGAAATACATTTTTATAATATTACATATCTACCCAACATAAATTTAAAATATTCTTCCTTCATAATATGGAATATAAAATCAGAGACAAATAAACTCCTGTCCTTGGTAAAATATAAAAGGAACAAATCACTCTGGAAATACAAATGTAGATATGAATCGTATAAGCTTAAGGCAAAAAATGTCTGTGTACTTCTATTATTACTCCTCAGTGGTGACATCGAATTAAATCCTGGTCCCATCTCAAATAAATGATAATATCTCAAAAACTAAGTGTCCTTATTGTGACAAATTTATTAGTAGGCTACAATCGCACATAAGGGCATCTCACAAAGATGATATTTTAACCCCAAGTTCAAGTCCTTTTCTTGGCCACAGTACACCACATATTAGTCAAAATGTAGATACAGAGACAATTAAACCTTATCAATATAGTAACAATACAATTGTCCAACAGAGTTCGTCTCAAGTAAAAAAAGATAGCTTTTTTGCTTGTGATAATCCAGTGCCTGGCCCTTCTAAAGAACGTTCATTTACTATATTTATACCGAAGGGAAGAGATCCCAGGTATATGAGACCCTGCTCAAATATTCTAGACGACACCAGCGGCGATGAGATTTTGAAGCCTGCAATTATTAAACCTAATAATCCTCTAAATTCATTAATTTCTACGCTAAATTTAGATAACTCATTCGATAACACTATGGACAAAAGCCAACTTGAGGAATCAAATAAATGTACTCAGTCCAGTGAAGTGGCATGCAGTAATATTACAGCAAATAATCCAGTGACTGAAGAAGTTGAAATAAATAGATTTACGTGTTCCCAATGTGGTATAAATTTTAAAAGCAAAAAAGGCGTCAGAATCCACAAAACTAAAGCTCATCCAGAAATTCATAGAAAATTTATTGTTGAGAGACAAAAGTCAAATAAAAATCAGCAGGACCATAAAAATCAACAACAAAGGGACCAAAACACTAAAGATAAGCCTAAGATCAATAAAGATATCACTGACAACGAAGAAAAATTGGTTTTTTGGGTGAAAAGATTAAAAAATACAACTGATTTACCTACATTTTTCCATGATGTAGAAGAATTTTCAAAGTTCATGGCAAATTGCATTGACATATTACCTGGGCCTAAACATCCTGCCCGAAAGTTCTTCATGGCGAGAAAAAATAAGAACTTCATCAGAACCAAAGATAACTATGCAACATCCTCAAACCCAGAGAGAAAAACTAAAAGAGACCGTGAAAGAAGAAAACATAAATTCAGATACGATCTTGCACAATTTTACTACCACAATCAAAGACGTAAAGCCATTAGAATGGTCTCAGAACAAAAGTCAAGACCTTGTAATATTGATCTCAAATCTGTAACAAAATATTACTCAGACTTTTACTCCCAAGAAAATAACAATGAAAGACAAGAATACGTTCCAAAAATTACACCTGCAGAAAGAATTAATATGGATGATACATATCCTTTGGAAGTAACAAAAGAGGAAGTCATACGAGCAACAAGAAAAATTCAAATTGACACAGCCCCAGGTCATGATCATGTATTGGTCCGAGCTATTAAACATCCTATTGCCTCCGAATGCATAAGTGAAATTGCTACCCGGATGTTGAAGACAGGAGAAGTTCCAAGGTGTCTGACAAGAGCAAGAACAGTATTAATTTATAAGTCTGGAGATCCAAAGAACCTAAATAACTGGCGGCCAATCACAATTTGTTCTGTGATAAGACGAGTAATTGAGCAAGTACTTGATTGGAAATTGAAAGCTTTTATAACATTTAATGAATTCCAGAATGGTTTTACAAATTCTCCAGGCACTCAAATCAATACCTCATTACTTAGATCCGTTCTTCAAAGCGCTAAATCTGAAAAGAAACATGTTTCTATTGTATTTCTTGACATCAAGAAAGCTTTTGATAATGTAGGCCATACACATTTAAAAAATACCCTTGAAGCTACCGGTGCTCCTACAAACCTATGCCAGCTAATATATGCTCTACAAGAAAAAAATTCAACCCAAATTGAAATAAATCATTCAAAAACTAAAAGCATACCAATTAAGAAAGGATTAATGCAAGGATCACCATTATCGCCGACGCTATACAATTTGGCAACAGACCATATAATGTACGAAATATCTGAGAACAATATCGCCACCCAGTACGGTTACACACTGAAAACAGACTTCAAACCAATAACAATAATGGGTTTTGCAGACGACACTGAGATATTAGCAAAAGATATATTTTCTGCAGCCCAACTTACCCAAATGGCAGTACAGGCATTCAAGGAAATAGGTTTATCTATAAACTTTGATAAGTCGTCAATAATTAATATAAAATACCCCCGTTGCAGCAGACCTGCATACTCAGTGAATTTCAAATGCAAAACAACGTATTTCAAGCAAATATAGCAAGATTTGACATGTTTTGTTAAGCTCCATAAGAATAACATGGGAAATGAGTATGCAGGTTTGCTGCTACAGGTATATTAAAACTGGATGGTTTTAATTCAATATTTAGTAGATCTGAACTAGAAGAAGCCATTTACCAAGTTTTATCAAGATATGTTGAGAAATAAGCGAGAAATAGAATTTTACTTATTTCCCATAAGGTTAACATTGGGACAACGTACTGTGTTTACCACGTTCAATATCTCGGTAACCAATGGGCATAGAGCAGTGATTCAAAATACTAAATTATTTGTTTTTTTGAGCTGAATTCAATGGTGCCCACAAAAATTTGATAAATTTTATTTTTCTATGTAAAAAACTCAAAAAACCCATTTTTGGGGGGGTTTATCCCCCTTTACCCCCCCTTCCGGTGGTCCGATCGGGCTGGTTCACGAACTCGTCCAATTGATTACCACTTTACATGTCCGTACCAAATTTCATAAAGATCGGACCATTTTTGCGGCCGCTACCGTGCTAACAGACACATAGATATATATATATATATATATAAATTCGAACGAATAGTGTTTTTTGCTTCTGGGCATAGGCGTAATTCGGGGGGGGCAAGGGGGGGCGCTTGCCCCCCCACAAATTTGGAAATTAAAATTAATTTTTAGATATAAATAACGAAAATTGACCAGAGTCATGTTTTTTCAAGTTGTAAAATTAAATTATTATTAACATAAATTTTTCATTAATATGAGTCTTGTCGATATGCCGTAAAAGTACGCTGGTGGCGTAGTTTTGTTTGAAGTCCGATTGCAAATTTGCAAGGATACGTTTAGCGAACGAATACAGACATACACGCTATCCACTATGGCGCGCCGGTCGACGAGAACCCACTCCCACGCCAAACGACACGTCCACCAAACTAACGCTCCAGGATGGCCAACCTCTAAACTCTGTAGTGCTGCTCAGAGCCAGTGTAAGTTGCTTGTCATAAGACACTGTTCACCAGGGGTGCCCAGAAGGGGGGACATGGCGCAATTTGCGCCATCAAAATTTTTGGGGGGGCATGATTTTTTGGGCGGGATAAAGGTTTTGTGAGGAATTTTGAACCAGCGAATGAGGGAAAAGTACAAAAAATAAATTATCATAACCATACGCAACAGTTAAAAGTACTGTTTATTTATCTAACTATTTCATCAGGTTGAATTGATGGTAACCATTACCATCACTTAACTCGTCATATATTCAAGTTTGCTAGGTAAACCATCCATGGAATCTCCATAAAGTCAATCCATGTGTTAAGTTATTTTGAAGGGCGGTTGACAATGGGTCGACTGGACTGGCAACTCTGTCTGACATCGGGCCCAGAAGATATAGTGTCAGACGGTCTGTGGCCCCGGTCTGACACAGCCGTTCGTTAGCAATGTTACCAAAACCGGGTATTTACCCGGTTTTCGGGTATTTTGGAGGCCGTGCGGAGTTTTGGCAGTGATTAAGAAAAAACCGCGTATAACCGGGGATTTAAGACTTGGATTGAGGAAATTTACTCATCAACTTGGATATTAAACAATAGGTGAAATGGGGGATTTTTGACGATCGAGGTACAAGGATTTTTTGGAACTCTAGATATTTTATTTTTCAAACGAAAGTTGGTGTTATGTATTTGGTTTGGTTGTATTAGTTATTTCGTTGCAGTGTTACCAGAAAATGGGTAATAGCCCGGTTTGTGGGTTTTTTGTTGGCCGTTCGGGGACATAATTAACATGATTAAGAAAAATCGAGTAAAATCGGGGATTTTGGACTTGAGCTGCGGGGATTTACTCGGCATCCTAAATACATAAAAAACGGGTAAAGCCGGGGATTTTTGAATTGTGATTTGCTTTACAAATATTCAATGTCCATGTAAGGTGAGATATAAAGTCCGGTATTTGGTGTTTTTAAAGTCATTAGGTGGTTTTTCGGCTAACTACCCGGATTTTGGTACTTGGGGGAGGATTTTGCAGGGATTAGTGCCGAAAAACCGGGTAAAAGTGAGGATTATCAATGGAGTTGGCGGGTAAAATGCCAAATCCTGGGTAATGCAACACTGGACGTTAGAGATAAGAGTATAGCAACAGTCAATCGCCAGTCGTATAAAGCACAGTTGGTGTGCCTGCTTTGACTGCAGTGAGGCAGTATTACAAATAGTACAATTACTGACTGAAGTCAAGGCCATGCCAATGGGGGGGGGGTCAGGGGGTCAAACCCCCCCCCCCCCGAAAATGTCGAAGTGACATTTAAATGAAAGGTTAGAAAGTTATTTTTTTTCACTTCCTGTAACCGCGGAGGAATTTTTTTTCTGGCTACGGCTTTGAGTGAAGTGAATGGTGATTACAAGTTCACATTGTGTTGTGATATCGTGGTTGGATATTAACTTAAGCTAGTTAGATATAAAGAAAATAATATGCATTGGCAGTGTATATACCCCATAGATACTTTGGTATTATACGGAGCCACTATTTTTAGAGATTTTTTTATTGATTACCAAAAATGACTTTGTAATTGGAAAGAACATACTTTAATTGACTTACTGTACAAATTGGACATAATTATGATAAGCAGTCTTTGTTTTCTGCTTCCCAGAAGACAGCGATGTTGGTGAGGATTGAGTTGATCGAGTCGCCACCGTCACTAGCGACTTCACCCGAACGCCACCCTTTTTCAGCGCGCAGCGGCGGTTATGTTAAGTTAGGTTATCATAAATATGTTAGGAGGACTTTCCTTGTTTCGTTATGAAACGAACGATACCAGATGAGTCATACTTTCGCCTGCTAAATCCCTTGACAGGTGATGCGTGCGCTCCGATCAACGACCTGACCTTGGCCTATTTCAAGGGTATTTGGCGGGCAAAAGTATGACTCATCTGGTATTGTTCGATTCGTAACGAAACGAGGAAAGTCCTATTAATATATTTATGATAACCTGAACTAACAGCCTAACATAACCGCCGCAGCGCGCTGTATAAGGGTGGCCTCCGTGTAATACCAAAGTACCAACCCATATTCTGCAGTACGAACTGCTAGTGCAAAGGGGGGGGGGGGGGGTATGGTGTATGCAATCAAATCAGGATGAGGCAATGACCTAGAAGATCTTGCCCCCCCAATCGAAATGCTGAAATTACGCCCATGCTTCTGGGGGCCCCAAAACGAAAAGTTATAGTGGTCCCGAGCTTAGGTCTTACCATGAGACCTACGGTAATAGCTTCTTCCCTATAGGGGAAATTCGCTAAAAGGGTAGACTTCACTATGAAGACCTGTCACTTGATGAATATAATATCAAATCAATAGAAGAAAATCAATCTATTCATTATCTAGGAGCAAACGTTTCAGATGACATTGTTTTAAACAAAGTAAATTTTATAAATAATGTCCAAAATAAACTACAAATGTTTATAACATCCCCCCTTTTACAGCCTGATCAAAAGTTTTGCATCTTGAACTCATCTATTTGTCCCTCAACAATTTATACTTTCCAAATTACCCCTTTGAGGCTTATTCCAGATGGCTTTTTAAATGACCTTGACAAAATTATAAAATCATCCTTAAAAGAAATACTGAATCCACCATTTGATACTCCAAATGGCATGATTTACTCACCAAAGAAATACAAGGGTTTGGGTCTTTTCAATGCAAAATGGGAAGCAGTACTGCAACAGCTTAACTGCATAACAACTTTAAAAACCCAAAATAACAAATACATCGAGTCAACCAGAAATCTAGAACAAGAAAGTTTACAATGCTTAAAACGTTTGAATATTGAAAATTCATTTTCATTCATGGATAAAAAAACAAATACCCTCAGCAGTAACAAAATAAGATCACATTTAAGAGAAGAAATGTTTGATAAATGGACAAAATATCCCCAAAAAGGAAAAGGAGTGTTACTCTTTAAAGAATACCCCCAATGCAACAAATGGATGAGGCATCACGAAGGATTATCATCGAGTGAATGGCGAGACAGCCTAAAGATGATTGGAAATGTGGCAGCAGTTAGAGCTGTACCTGGTAGAACCCAAGATAATAACCGCTGTCGGCATTGCCACAGTAAGATTGAAACACTTGGCCATGTCTTGGGTTTCTGCGAGTACAGCGAAACACTGCGAAATACTCGCCACCATCAAGTTCGATCTATTATAGCGAAAGCCTTAAGCTAGCAAGGTTATACAGGCACGGCCCTAGGGACTTTGCCGCCCTGGGCGAAATCGGCGGCCGCCGCCCCTCCCCTATACATCCAGAAGCGTACCCAAGGGGGGAAATCGGGATATATCCCCCCCGAAATTTCTTGGATTTTGGAATATTTTTGAGAAGAATAATATCTCGTTCATAATGAAGTGGTGGTATCACTAAACTTGCCGTAAAACAGAGAACACTCTACTAGAATTACTCATAAACTTTTATAAAGATTGTAAGTAGTTATAGTCTTTTATTTTAAAGATAACTAGTGGCTTGAAGGGGCCAAAAGCCCCTAATGAGGGAAAATTCAAACAATCCTTATTTATTATAGTACAGAATACCTACATAGCAAACTGAATCCACCTTAAATTGATATCTAGCCTACCACATGGTTTTCAATCAAGTATCAGCATCACATGTTTTATGTAAACAAAGCTGACGTTTTTAGATCCCAATGCTTTTTAAATGGCAGATATTTTACGTTATTTCTCGTTTTCTGGTGAATTTCAAGCAATTTCATTATTTTTCCCGCCATCACGGAACAGAGACCTTTAATTTTAGCCTTATCCCATCTTTCTACGACTTGCCAGACGACCACAATTTCGATGCAAAGAATCGCCTTACGAAATTAAATAAGTGATTGATTGGGATGGGGATTAAATAATGTATTATTAGGGTATTTTTACCTATTACGGTTATCGTGAGTAATTGGCGGGAGTAGGCCTATGGCAAGCAAGCAAAAACTCCTGATAACAACAGTGGTAATTAACGGTGTCCGCTATCTTGCCGCCATCGCCATCATCGTCACATGTGGCAAAAGACTCATCACATGTTACGTGAAATATTCATGGTGAAAAAAATCACAATGTTAAAATGAGGTATACAAACATTGTCGTCTTCTCAAGGCCTTGTACTTAACACTACTCGTCTGTCGGACAATCTCGTATAGCTGCATCGCGGCAGGCAGACGAATCTCGTCTGCCTACGTCGCGTGAAAACCACGCAAGTCTCGCCGTCAAATCTAGGCACAATTGTGATAAGTTTACGATCCTTACGAGGACTTGCGATTATAGGGTTGCGTTCTGGGACTTGAGAAACACTGCACAAGTGAGAAAACAGCATTTTCTAATTCTATTCATCAACCTTGGACGGATAATGTAGGATCCACATACTTCATGTCCGAGGCGTGCAATATGTGAGATATAGTTTTTACTTTGAAATTAACAGCAAAAATTCTTTTTTACCAAGGTTGACAACGTATAATTCTTGAATACTTTCTGATTTGTCCTTTAGTGTTAGGCCTACTTCATAAATATGCTATTTTTATTGTTAAAAAAAAAGTTTCCCTCTAAAATTCCAAAGTGATCTAAAATGTTTGTTGTTATGCCTCTAGATTGCCTAAAAACGTGAATTTTCAGATGTAATTTATGACGCCCCGAGTAGGTTATACATAATTTATTTTGTGGTATAAATTCAAATAACTTTTGCTTTAGGTTTAAACTATTTAAAGGCTTTGGAAAATGTAAATCTTATTGCTACTACAATAATAAACACAACGTCGGGGGAGAAGAGAGGATTCCATCAAGGTCACTCCCGACTCGCAACCGCTGTGCTGTTGCTTTGACGCTGTCAGCGGCGGCGACGGTTGTTCGATACAAGCCGAGTGGTTTGTTTTTATATTTGGACTTGAATTATAATTGTAAATCGATGCTTGCATTGCCGTATATTTTCTTAGGCTTGTTCTTTCGGTAAAATGTGATACAGAAAATTTTACTCTTCACATTCATATCGTAAATTTATTATTTTATTCATATTTTAAAATTTGCCGTTCCTTAAAATTTGCCGCCCCCAAAAATCTGCCGCCCTGGGCGGCCGCCCGGTCCGCCCGGTCCGCCCACCCCTGGGGCCGGCCCTGAGGTTATACAACCCACGAAGAGGTGCATGGAATAGCAGAGGGAGGCAGCAACAGAATAATAGACATCATTGCAATCAAAGGAAATATTGGCTTCATTTTTGACCATACAATAAGATTTGAAACAGACGAAAATCAACCAATCAAAATTCACAACGAAAAACAAAAAAATTATGAACCTACCATCAAATATTAGGCTACCAAGAAAAATACAATTTAAAAAACATTGAAATATTTGGGATTTTAATTGGCGTCAGAGGAACCATACCAAAATTCTCAGCAAATATTTTCAAAAAATTCAAAATGACAAATGCAGAAATAAATAAAATAGTGATAACTACTCTAAAATATAGGGTCTATATCCTGAGAAACCATTTATTCGGACTCAAAAACAAACAAAAAATTAATTAAGTATTAGAAAATTTAACAGTAATTTGATATTATTCTACTTTGTTTTAATGGCAACCCTATATATTAGGGAAGTTGTTATTCTTTCTGAATAAAGTTATTATATTAGCTGTCAATACATGTTTTAAATTATACAAAAAAACATTTCTGAGGTGGGAATACAACCTTTTAACGAGATCCACATTATTATTTTGACCGTTTTACTTAGTATTGCTCAAACATAACAATAAAATAATTATATTTGTATTTTGAGAATATTTGACTTTTCAACAAAATAACTGAGTTTTTAAGCTGATTGCGCAGTCTAAAGATATTATCGCTAGGGGCTATAACTTTACAATAGCCAGTGTGACTCTTTGGGGGTGATTTTGGGACATATATGTTTACAATAGGACAAACATTTTAAATTTCACAAAATTTCAGTTTTTTTATGAAACATTAAAACTTTACACAGTTTACACAGTCTAAAGATATAATCTCTCAGGATTAATATTTTATGCTGTTCATACTAGGCCTACTACACAACTTTTAAGACATACATGTTTTTGATCAGATAAAATTTACTTTTTTCGGCCCACCCTACCATCACAGGTTTACTACTGTAAAAGTATGAAATAAAAATATACATATAATATTAAATAAACTATCATGGCTCCCCAGGATGGTCGTATTCCTATTTACATTGGTCCTTTACTGACTCTCTTAAATCTGAAATCCTTGAAAGCTTGGATTCAAATCGGAGTCAGTCAGGTCCGACCCGTGGAGCGAGAGTCGGTTTTACTGGTATGTAAGAAAGAGCCTGCCTGAAAATCCTAGGAGATGCTGCTTATCTTGACAGTAAACCGTTCCAGATAGTATTGTCCATTCAACATTAAGAGCTCTGGTTGTCTAGATATCCTCAGAGACCATCAAGTTAGAAGGTAAATCGTCTAAGAATTTATCCGGAGATTAAAGGATGGTTTGTGAGTGGTTCTGTCCTCTTAAAAGGGAGTAAGGTTGACTGCCCATGTCTTACCATTTACTGTAATTCCTTCCTTCAATGAACTGCACAATATCCTAAAATCGAGAAGCCTACATGTCTATCCAAGGGCTTTCAATCCTTTGATTTCTAACAATCTACTTATTTTCTGAAGTTAAAGGCAACAAACTACGATGACCTTAGACTTTTATAGCCTCCCCCATCCATGCAAAAAAAACCATTTACTGTCGCGTCACTGTTTGTGAACATAACTAGGACTGTAAATAATTATTTACGGTGCATACCATTTAGTTTATTCAATTTTACAAGATTTCGATAAATTCTTCTTCATTTATATATGTTAGTTTTTGAACTAGGATACTTGAATTTTCATTTTGAAAGTCTTTGACCGTACATTTACTTAACTTGGTTACTCTGTAATAGAAATCTGAACTATAACTTCTCTGCGCCATGATAATGCCGTGGCAAAAGTGAGAAGTATTTAAAACAAAACTCCTAATCAAATCGACGATCACAGCAACAACAGAAATAGTGGAAAACTCAAGAACTTACAGCTGGTGGCATAAACAGCGACAGCGACCACATGTCGCTGCAGTAAAATGTTGCTCGTGTGAACGTAGCCATACAGTGATGAAAATTCTTTCCAAAATCATAGGATGGTCTTCAATCTTAAAAAAATCATATCAGTTCGAAAGCAGCCATGACTTTCATTATTCATTATTCATTATCAAAAATAAAATAACACAAAATAATTGTCAAGGATGGTTAACATCCTTGACAATTATTTTCCGTTTTTTTTTTTTATAATATGAGTACTGTCCAGAAAGTAACAGACGTTAAGCCACTACGTCCAGCACTACGGGGGGATGGTTGCCCCACCCTCGCAACCAAGCAACCCCCAGCTGCAATGTGAGCTGAGTCTCCCTGCCCTCCGATCATCTGTTTTGTTTTTACAGTGTTTCAGAATGGTGGTGCCCATTAAAAATTCTGCCAACTGTGAATGAAGTTACGGATTACGGCATTCAATTCACCAAGAAAAATTAGTTGAAAATGATGCGTTAGAACCCTACCTTTATTTTTTAAATAACCTAGCTAATTTCAAAATGGTGGATCCAAGAAGGTGCCTGAAAATGCTATATCCATCACGATCAGGTGAAAATGGCTCGGAAGTTACTGCTGGTGGTTACATGTCATTACCTAGCTTTATTCTGAGATGATGAGCTTATATCTACAAGGCATAATGTAAAACTAAGTTAAAAATAAAATTGTTGTAAACCCTAATATCTTAAGAATGAGTCTATATTTAAAAAAATGGATGGCAGCATTGAAATAAGTGTAAAAATCTAATTGAAAATTATGGGTCGCAACACCACCTTTACATTTGAAAAAAATATGTTGTATCTAATAAGGCGACGAAAAATGACTATACAACCAAAATGAAGTGCCCCCTAAATTTTTTTTGTTTTTCTTAAGTTTACATATCGATAAATTATAGTTAACAATGCAGTGTAAATCTTATTTTATAATTTCCCATTGTAAACCACAATTTTTACATATCATTTTAGGAGATTTCCCATGGACTCATTTTGTCCGATTTTGGATATGTTTAAAAAATGCTTTTTCGGACTTGCCCCTACAAAAAAAGCTCCTGTTGCAATTTGTTCTAGGAGTTTTTTGTGTAGATTTATTGGGCTAGTTCATTTGTGACCGGTAAATAAGTGCGATAATTTTTTGCGGCCGATTGTGCGTTTCACAAAGTTGCATTTTGTTTATTTGCGATTGGCAAATACACACGATCGATTTTGCAGCCGAACGTGACTTTTGCAAGGCTACATTATTTTCCGATTATTGGCAATTGGCAAATACATGCGATTGTATTTCGGGCAGATAATGAGTTTCAGAAAGCTACATCTGCCGTTTATCCATGACCGACAGATGCACGCTATCGTTTTGCAGCCATTAACAAATTGTTCATAACAATAACTTTAACAATATTTCATTAACTCATAGAAGAATGGATTTTGACAGTTTTTCTAGAGATAGCATCTCTCAGAATTAAGAAATGGGAAACTTACATCTATATTTTGCTCTGACCTTGCACTTAGACAACTTCAATAAAATCTGTATTTGTAGTTTACGTTTTGAATGATACACAACCCTCATTTCTGACTCATTTAATTTATAAAAATGAGGAGAAAGTTTTGGACTTCATTGGTTTGACTTACAGCACAATGAAGTTAGTTTTGGTTTTGTGATTTTTATATTGGAGGATATCTTGTTCTTATCTGATCGCAGCTGTGTCAATCAGTGCTCTCTTTTTTTCATAAAAGTAGGCTTTGAAATATACTTATTAAAATTTCAATGTTGTTTTTGAAAGAAAAACAAAAAAAGATAGGTTACATGAAGTACAGTACACTCCCGATTATCCAAGCTCCGGTTATCTGAGACTCCGGATCACCTGAGGTTGTTCTAAGCTAAAGAATATATTATTTTTACGCTCGGTCGAAACATAATTATAACCTGATTGTCATTGGTTTTTAGTAAAGTAAATATAAATTATCTGTAATTTGTTAGTTTATTCGTTTATTCAAGTTTATAATTTAAATAAACATTCAAAGTAGGGCCTAAAATTTTATGATACGAATACTCCAATAACCTAAATTTGTATTTTGAATGAAAATCATTAGTGGAGGAACTGATCGAGTTGTCTTCTGGTGGATACAAGGCTGAAGTTCACTATCGTCGAACAACGGTGAGTTTGAATTGCCCAAATATTGGGTGAACTATTTGCCACATGAGGCCTTATGAGAATGACAAGAAACGAGTACATCATACCAGTTCGATCACCACATTCGTATAGGCCAAGATTCACCCTTCAATACTGAGCTTTCCTGTAAACAGACGTGCGCACAAATACAGATGTTAATAAGACGAATGACGATTTTCCTTGATAAAATTTATTTCGTATCTCACTGTTTTTTTTAATATTGGTATTGTATCATATATTTAATTTCGTAAGGCGATTCTTTGCGTCAAAATTGTGGGTGTCTGAAAAGTCGTACAAATAAGATGGAAGAGGGCTCAAATTAAAGGTCTCTATTTCGTTATGGCGGGAAAAATACGGATATTGCTTGAAATTCACCAGAGAACGAGAAATAACGTAAAATATCTGCCATTTAAAAAGCATTGGGATCTAAAAACGTCTGCTTTGTTTACATTAAAACATGTGGTGCTGATGATTGATTCAAAGCCAAATGCCAGATGTTGACATATGTTTTTTTTTTAAAAGGCAGCTAACTATGTTACATGTACTATAAAAAATAAATATTTTAAATTTAAGAATTTCAGTCTTTATAATTACAGGTTTGAATATACAGTGGAACCTGGATAATTCGAACCTCAAGGGACCAGCTAAAAACTTCAAATTATCCATAAATTCGAATTAAAGAAGTTCTAAAGAATGGGGCCAAAACATTAAAACTCCACATTGTGAATTTAACCTCTTTATTAAATTGACACTCTAAAAGAATAAATTGATCAACAAACACTAATTATAAATAAGGGTTCAAAAACTGTAATCATCAAACAGAACTACCTTAAAGTATAAACTACATACGACGCGACGTACGATAACACAAAGAAACATTTCTGCTAGAAAAAATACAGTAGGGCCCTATGTTCTGCTACTTCTGAACTTGATACAAGCTACCAACTTAACTTCGTGTAACATTGACAATTGCACGCTCATTGACTTTCCGCTAAAGTGGGTGTTTTATAGGTCCGAGATTTTGTCGACATGGTCAATACACTCATTTAACGTTACGTAAAAACTTTTAAACTCTTCAAAACAAGATACTGCAGAAATAAAAAAAACACTTTGTTTGAAGGACGATTGAAAGAAAATAACGGAATGCTGCACTGGAATTCGGAAGTTAGTTTGGCAGGTGGGGGGAGGAAAGGGGGTCCCAGTGTTGAGTAGCCTTTGTGTCGTCACAGAAAACTGCGCATCAGGTCTGGCGCATGGCTCGTCTGCCGGGAGCCTTTCTACACAGAATCAAGCGCGAAAAGACTAGTGGCGCTGCCACGGCGAGCGCAACCCTTTCCGAACCCAGTCAGCGTTCTGTACTGTTTTAGTTTACATTATTGGTGTCACGTTACAAGCAATGTTGGGGCAGGTGGGGGAGGTGGAAGGGATGAGTCATTTGACCATAACTTGACACGCCATACGTCTGGCGTTGAATTTGTATTGAACGTCGTAGTAAAACGTGTTTTCCAATGAATTTGAAATGAAATATTCTAACTAAAGAAGATTTCGAATTATACAAGTTCGAATTATCCAGGTTCTACTGTATATATTTATAATTTAAAATTATAAAGAGTTAAGTGCGTTTGTTTCGTTTACGTTATAACGATGCCGATTTAATGCCAAATGATCGATATAAATATTTATGTAAGCGGAATGTTTGTGCTGAAATTGTGGGCGTTTGGCAAGTCCCAGGATAATGGGAGAAGGCTCAAATAGAAGGTCTTGATGCCAGGGACTGGGGAAAAAAACCGAAATTTCTTAAAAATAACGTTAAATATCTGCCATTTAAAAATCATTGTATTCTATAACGTCTTCTTTGTTTACATTTAAACATATGTTTCTTATACTTGATTTAAAACCATATGCTAGATTTTTATTTATGGTTTATTTTAAAACCAGTAAAATAGGTTAAACGCTATAACACGTGATGGTTTTTTACTTTTAAATTTTCCGTTTTTATAATTTTGGTACCTTGACCTTAAAAACAAGGCGAATTAAATAAAACTGTTACTTTTAAATTGTATCAAGTAGTAGTAGATGATGCTGATTTAAAGCCAAGTGATTTGTAAGATTTACACAATCGAATCATTTTTAAGGCCCAGCTCTACCAGTTTTATATGCGGTCGGAAATGATCATAGTTTTGACCGAGGAACAAAATATATAGGAACAGCTATTGAGTGCAATATCAGCTTGAAATTTGATCTTACAAAAAAGATTCACCTTTAAATTTGGCCAATCAAAAGTATATTTAATCTTGAATCTACCAGTATTTACTCAAGGACAACCATAAAAAAGTTGAACGTGGGGTAAAATCCTCAATATTAACTATTGAACAAGCCCATGGTCTCGAAACCTAACTTTCTTATGAAGTGGAGCCAGATGAGGCTCCAACGTAGAGCGTGGAGTCGTCAACGGGAGACCAATTTCTGATTTAATACTTATTTATTTGCTTATTGGGTAAAATGTAGCCTCAATCGGTGATTTCCATATAAGTACCTTTAATCTGTCCAATATTAGTTCCTGTTCTTTTGAACCAGGTGGAGGCCACGCACGACATTTACTTATATTTTTGTGTTAAATGTCACAACTTTCTTTGGGAATAAATTAAGTGCTGCAGTCTGTGGTTAAACTTAATAATTTCTTCAAACCATGCCCATATGTTTAATTGTAAACAAAGTGGACTGAGTTTGCTTTGAGAACGACGGATAGCGCCAAAAAAATCAACCCTTTACTATACTGAAGTAACGTACTAGCAAATGGAGGAGCTGTGCAGAACAAATAATTACGCTGAAATTGATTATGGATTACTACAGAAAACGAAACAAACTTCTTTAAATAAAATTTGTAGATTTTAAGAAAGCTTACGATTCCATCCACAGACCATCATTATTAAAGATTCTCAGACATTTCGGACTCCACCCAAAATTAATAAAACTTATAGAACTTACCTTGACAAATACCTTCAATAAAATTAAATTTAGAGGAGAAATATCAGAACCTTTCCTGGTCAAAACTGGTTTGAGACAGGGAGATGGCCTTTCACCACTTCTTTTTAACTGTGCACTTGAATACATTATGAGGGAATGGCTCAAAACAAACCCAAAAAATATTACTGTTGGAACAAAAAAAGATGACATAAAGTTAAACTGTTTAGGATTTGCTGACGATCTAGCTCTTCTAGCTAATAACATCCAAGAAACCAAGCAACAAATAAAATCACTTCAGGAAACAGCTCAGAGCATAGGTCTAAAAATTTCTTTTGAGAAAACAGAAATAATGTTAACAAAACCACCCTTGGCTAACAAAATCAAAATTGGAGAACATTGCATCAAAATTGTAGAAAATTTCAAATACTTAGGTGAAGTTATAACATACAATCTGAAAGAAAATCCATCATGGCAAAATAGAATTAATAAATTGATCAGAATGCAACATATTACTAAAAACACATACAACAAAAAATGCCTATCAATAGCAATAAAATTGAAACACTACAAAGCAGTCATACTTCCACAAATAACATATGCAAGTGAAACTATATTTAAAACAACCAACACTGTAGCAATAGGTAAAATACTGAAAATAGAAAGAAGAATCATCAGAACATGTATAAACAAAAGATATCAAAAAGATGGAGTTTGGAGACTGGCCTCAAATAAAACGGTATATAAGGAAATAGAGCCATTGACAAGTACAATTAAAAAGAAAAGAATTTCATTCATTGGACATCTTTTAAGGACACCGGAAAATAGAATAAGTAGGAAAATAATTGATAAGTTGTGGAATAGCAAGAGTGACTTTAGGTGGATTACAGAGATTAAGGAGGACATGAGAAGGTTGAAAATGTCATTAGAAGATTTGGAAAACAAGTCAGAGGCGCTTGCAGTACTCAAAGACAAAAATATCATCCTGCCAATAGGAGCAAACAATCAGAGACAAGGAAGAGTGGTTTCGGAAGAAGAAAGAAAACAACGGTCGGAAAGAATGAAGAAGTATTGGGCGGACAAGAAGAAGAGACAGAATTTAAGAAGAACCTGACCATTATTATTGGGGGAGGGAGAGATGACCTTGACAGAGTAAAACACGTGTTCATTTCGGCTCCGTTATAATCACTGATTTTCTCGTGCAGTTGTTAGATACTTACAGGAAAAGTTTATATTCGGAATCAGTTGGTTTGCCGCTATTAATTTTTGTGATTAGAAGTTTTGGAGGTGTTTCCGCAGCAAAGATCTTGGTAAATATAACCTACAATATTTCATGTTTCGGTCACCTCAGAAGTTGCGGTCTGGTTCTAAAGGCAAGCCAGTGCTGCTATCTGGTGCTGATAAGCGCAACGTCGTCCAACGATCGCTGTCAGCTCCGTCACCGCCCACGTCGTCTGCAAGCGCGGCCGCCACAACAACAACAATGTCGCCCGCCGGCACGGACACCATCGACCCGGCCCTGCTCGCCGCCGTTCAGGCGGTCGTTGAAAAGGCGGTGAAGACAGCTGTTGAAGCCGCCTTGGCTACATTCATTGAGAAAATATCTAAACTCCAAGAGGAAGTGTCCGCTTTGCAGAGGAAGCTAAAGGAGGGTGACGACAGGTTTATGGAGAGGGCGGATGAGCTGGAACAATATCAGCGGCGGAATAACATCCGATTGTTCGGCGTAAAAGAAACTGTCGGTGAAGATACAGATGAACTGGTTCGTCAGATATGCCGCGAAAAACTTGAAGTTGAGTTGCCAGTGGAAGTTGTATCTCGCTCTCACCGAGTGGGCAAGCGGCAAGAGCCGGGGCCTGACGGTAAAGTGCGACATCGCCCGATCATCGTCCAGTTCGCCACCTACCGAGCTCGACAAACGGTGTTCGGAACGAAGAAGCGGTTGAAGGGGTCCGGTGTCACCATCAGGGAGGACCTGACACATCGGCGACAAGAGGTATACAGGCGAGCCGTGTCGAAGTTCGGTATGCAGCATGTGTGGACGCAGGACGGCAGGATCATGTGGGTGGACAACAGCGGCAACAAGGGTGTAGCGACGCGCCTGGCGGACTTACCGGCTTAATCACAGTGCATCAGAACAGGTTCCAAATATTTAAAAATATTTAAATGGTTTTGTTTGTTTTCCCCATCAAACAATTACTATTTATTTATTTGTTATTTTTAATCCATTGCCTGATTTGTATTAACATTTGTTATTCTTTTTTATATTATTTGTTTACAGGAAAATTGGTAATCAAGTTGAATATAACGAATTGTTCTTTTTTTTGTACAATCTTGGTGCTCGTTGTTTTATTTCTTTAAAATAATAGGCATTTGATTTTATATTGACAACGAGAGTTCTCTGTTAAGGTTTAATTTATATCTATTAAAATACAACTTTGTTTTGGGATATTTCACAAGACATGATCTAGGTTATTATTTTAAATTTGATCGTTTTTCACAGCATGATTATTGCATTTGATTAATTAAGTTGAATTTCTTGTTTTAATGCCAATATGTTTTTTGTTAAGTTAAAGCTTTATTTATTTTGTTCAGCTATGAGAAAATGAGGCTCGTTTTAATTGAACGATTTATAATTTATTTATCAATAAATTCACTTATATTTAATTTGTTTATCTTAGTCGTCATATGCACGATTATTGCATGTTACAGGTTATTTTTTAAGCCGATAGGTAAATGTTTTAAATAATACCTCATGTTATAGCTGTTTCGTGATAATAAGGCATGTCTTAATCGCATGATTTTTGTTTATGTTTAGTGCAAACTGTCAAATTATAATCTCATAGTTAAACGTTGGAGAATCTTGATTATCATTACTTTATTTTCATTTTATTTTATTTGAAAGATATTTCTTGAGTTTAACTGAAATGTATTTATTTATGTGGCAATTAACTTATTATTTGTTTATTCAATGTGTTTGCAATAAGATATAAAATTATTGGAGCCCCAAAAATGTACACATAAATTGATTACCGTATTTAGTAATGATTTATGAAGAAGGTTATTTATTTTTTGGAATGAATGAATGGATGTTTGTGTGCATGAATGAGTCAGTGACTGCGTCGGGGACTGCCGCCTGCGATGAGCCTGCCAGGGCGCCGCGACCTTGGGACCCGGGATGACGAGTCCACAGTCGCCTCGCCGTGCCCGCCACACCGACCGGCTTATCACTCCTCCCCCGCCCTCTACTCACCCTCCACTGAGCACCGCTGATTATCTCTCTCGCTCCCTATCTCCTTATCCCAAACAACTAAAGGTAGCGCACATCAATGCCCAGTCATTGCGTGCGCATATTGATGAGGTGAGGGAAATTTTTTGTTCCACTAATAATATTAATAAAAATAACGTCTTTGATTTAATTGCTGTTTCGGAGTCCTGGCTTAAGCCGAGTATCCATTCGAACGAGGTTTCCCTTCCTGGATATGCATTGCAGCGAAACGATAGGATCGGTAAGCCTGGTGGTGGCGTTGCAGTGTATATCAGGGAGGGAATTAAATTCAAAACGGTTTTCTCTTCGCCCTCTGAGTACTCGGCTAGGCCAGAATTTTTACTCATTGAAATTAATTTATCCGGAGCGGATGACCTGTTGTTGGGGGTATGTTACCGACCCCCCAGAACAGGCCATCTGCTAGATTTTGAAAATTCTCTTCTAAATTCAATGTTTAGGTACAGTCATGTCATGATCACGGGTGACTTTAATACTGACTTACTATCCACTGCCCAGAATTGGGAATACCGCCAACTAACAACTATGTTTGAGTCATGTAGCTTGACTATACTTCCACTTGCCCCTACGCACCACTCTGCCGAGTCTGACACCCTTCTTGATCTAATGGTTGTATCCGACCAAAAAGATATTATTCACCATGGGCAGCTTCCAGTCCCCGCAATATCTAAGCATGACCTCATCTTCTGTGTGTATTCAATAAAAGCACCCAAGCCCAAGATTAAATTCATAAAGTACAGAGATTTTAAAAACATGAATCAGGCTGCCTTTTTATTTGATGTTCAAAACACACCATGGCATTTAATAGAAAATCTAAACTCTGTTGATGAAATGGTTCATGAACTTAACAATGTAATTTTGAGTCTTTTTGATAAACATGCCCCGGTTATTACTAAGCGTTTGACTAAAAGACAACCGGTGCCTTGGATGACTCCTGAAATACGCAGTCTGATGGCTAGGCGCGATTCTCTCTTCAGGAGAGCAAAACGTATCCAAAATCAAATGCTTATGGATGAATATCGGCATCTCCGAAATAGAGTGAAACAGATGTTGCGAAATTCCAAATTGAGATACATCCATAATCTTTTCCAAAACAGTAATCAGTCATCTAGAGTCTTATGGCGCAACGTAAAAAGCCTTGGGCTTGGGAAGCAATCTGATACACAGCAAATCAGTATTCCTTTAAATGATTTGAACCAATACTTTTCTTCAAGTAATCAGAGTATAAATCAGCAAAAAGTAAATAGTTATTTAAATGAGCTAGTAAATTCACCAATCCAAAACTTTAACTATCCTCAGTTTAATTTCAAGCCTGTCATCCAGTCTGATGTGTTAAATGCTATTCGTCGTATCCGCAGCAATGCTGTAGGGTTTGATGGAATACCTATACGCTTCATTAAAGATATTCTCTTTGCCATTCTTCCAACTATTACACATATTTTCAATACATCTTTAAGGCACTCTTCTTTCCCCTCTTCTTGGAAGTCTGCTCTTATTCGCCCTTTAAACAAGATCTCAGCTCCTGTGTCTTGCCAGGATTTCAGGCCGATTAGCATTTTGCCCGCACTATCGAAAGGCCTCGAAAGAATCGTGCACTGTCAAATGACTGACTACATCACTGAAAATAACATACTATCTGACTATCAGTCCGGTTTCCGGACGGCTCACAGTACTGAAACTGCACTTCTTCGTGTGACGGAGGACATAAGACTCTCAATGGAACACCGACAGGGCACGATTCTAACCCTTTTTGATTTTTCTAAAGCTTTTGATTGTGTTAATCATGAACTTTTAATTGAAAAATTAAGGGCCATAGGGTTTTCACAGGATGTTCTCAAATGGCTGAGATCTTATCTGTCAGACAGGCGGCAGTGTGTGGAGGTTGATGACATCAGATCTGACTGGGAAACTGTTACTTGCGGTGTGCCCCAGGGATCTATCCTTGGGCCTCTGCTTTTCGTGCTGTATGTGAATGACATTAACACAACTCTTATTCACTGTAAATACCACATGTATGCCGATGACCTTCAAATTTATGCACCTTTTTCAGTCAACAATATTAATGATTGTGTCTGGAGAATAAACGAAGACATATGCCGAATCACTTTATGGACTGAAAAACACGGACTTAGACTCAATCATGAAAAGACCAAGCCTATAATCATTTGCCATTCACGTTTAAGAAAATCAATTGACTTCAACTCTACAAATTCACTAACAGTCAATGGAAATATTCTTCCTTACTACGACAGAGTAAAAAATCTCGGACTTACTATCAACTCAACACTCACTTGGGATGACGCCGTAGTCGACATCCGAAAGAAAGTCTTTGCCTCAATACATTCACTTAAGAAATTGCAAAATTTCTTACCATTCCATATCAAACTCCACCTCGTAAAATCACTTGTCTTTCCTCACTTTACTTACTGTAACACTGTGATCAATGACATGACTGTGGCTCTTTCTGATGCGCTTCAGCGGACTCAGAACTATTGTCTGAGATATGTCTATGATCTGAGACGCGTGGAGCGCATAACACCATACTACTTTGAGACGAGATTGTTGAAATTAAATGATCAGAGAGCAGTTAAAATTCTTTCATTTGTGTTCTCAATTTTAAAAACTAGTTTACCAAATTATTTTGTGCATGACTTTCATTTTGTGTCTCAGGATAGTATAAGAACTTCACGCTCTGCTTCCCTAACACTTCGAATGCCTCATCATAGAACGGCAATATATGACCGCGGTTTTGTCGTCACTGCTTGTCGCCTCTGGAATGGCTTGCCAGAATCCATTAAGTCCCTGGAAAGTCGTCGTCGGTTTGTGGTGGCGCTGAGAGAATTTTACTTTCAGCGGATGTCCTTGGCCGGTGCGTCCTAGGGGGTGTGTCTTATGCGTGGTTGCTGATGGATGGAAGGTTGTGTGATTGAATAAAATTTATTTTTTCCCCTTTTTTGTAAATATAGTTTTAAGTTATTTTGTAAATATGATGCATAAGTATTTATTGTACTCTATTATATCAGGTTAAGTGTAAGAAAGGGCCAAGAGGCCCTAACTTTGCCTGTATAAATAAACAATTTTTCATTTCATTTCATTTCATTTCATTTCATTTCATTATATTGACTGAAGTGGTCCAATGCTGGCCATAAAATATTAATAATAATAATAATAATAATCTTAAACATTACACTTTAAACTTTTAATTCCGTCAAACTGATACCAAGTTGTGAGTGTGAAGGAAACATTAATTATCCAGCATTCATATTTTATTTTTAGGGGCTTTTGCCCCTACAAGCCACTAGTTCAAATAATGTTTTTCCTAGAAATTCTGTTTTACCGTTCTAGATACTCTAAGACAAGTATTTTACCAGCAATAAACTTCCGATTGTGGTCTTGTAACTCTCAAACTTCAAAATGTAAACAGCCTCCGTATTATCCGAGATTCCCGGTATCCGAGGCAGCCTCGGTCCCGACAACCTCGGGTAATCGGGAGTGTACTGAACACCAATTTGAAAAGTAAAATTGATTAAAAATTTGAATTCATTATAATTCAACGACCTAATTACTTTCAAACAATATGAATGTTTCTTTACTTTTCACAAACAACGACTTGACTCAATACTCGAGTAGTATCACTTAATACTCGACCTGGCAAATTCAAAATCCACTACCCATCCATCCCTAATAAATGTTGCTACATCACATCTTTGAAAGATTTTTGCTTACACGCCATAAAACTGTGCAGGAGATGTAGATAATTAATAAATATAACTTATTAATTTTATTATTAAGAAATATTGAATTGTATAATTATTATAGATAAAACAGCGGATGGAAGATATATTTGTCAATTTTCAGTGCCTTTAATCTGAAGTGTGATGGTAAAATAATTATTTTTTGCGCAAAATTAACAAAAAAAATTATGATAAAGGAGAAAGTAAGGCAAATTTGTCAAAAGTAGGACTTTCCCTATTTTCCTACTAAAAAGTAGGAAAATTAGAACGACTTGGAGGCCTCCTATTATGCTTTTAGCAGGCTATATAGTTTTTAGTGGAGCCTATCACTGGATAAAAATCAGTCTTTGTACTGTACGTTTGAAAAAAACCTATGAAAAATACAGCTAAAGGTTTTTATTTACAATAGCCAAAAAATAAATAACTGTATTTTCAAATAATTAATTTTCAAACTGAGTCTAAATCAAAGAAAAATTTCAAATTATATACTGCAAAGGAGATTATGTTAACAAAATGAGTTTTTAAACTTGTGATACAAAACATTTGTCTTTAGTGTCGACTTTATAGGTAACATTTTTAATTTTCAATATGATCCAGGTTTTATGGGTATGATGTATCACAAAATTAATACCGTAGTTGGTTGCCACCGAAAAGTCTGAGGACCACTGGCCCAATCCATTGCCGCCATAGAAGTCGACATTGTTTACTCTCAATGATCTGGGAAAATAAACATTGTAATTTTTTTATGCAGGAGGAACATTTTATGCATGAACCCAAAGGAACAGTAGGACTTCCTCTCAGATGTTGGTTGAGGTATACCCACTAAACCTCCTACGGAGCTGCGGGGAAAACCAGGCCGAAATCCTTATCGGACAACTTCAGCACTGGTCCGCGTGTCTTGCACCCAGACAGGCCAAGTCACTGTTTTGGGATACTTAAGAGTTCACTTAAGCATCCATCGTCTCGCTTCCGCCGAAGAACGGATTGCATGAAGAGCGCAATCGCTCTCCAGAATTCTTCGTCGCGAAGGATTGCTCCCACAACGACGTCCGGGGATGGATCGCCGACTGCAGAATCAAGCCTCCACCTATCTTCAGCGAAACGACTGCACCCGAAAAAGTTATGATGAGCTTCATCCACCTCCTCCGGGCAGTACCTACACTGGGTGACCTTTCCCATGAGGAAAAAGGAAGTAGCCGTGACCTGTCAGGAATTGACACAAGAAGAAATCAATTTCCTTAAAGGTACATTTCAACCACGGGCTGATGTCTCGAATGAGACAAAATGTCCATTGCACTTCTGATCCGTCGTTCCACCGCTCCTGCCAGGCTCGCACAGTGACAAGTCTCGTCTCCTCAACAGCTTGCTCTCTGCCAAGATCCGGAGCGCGGCGAAAGATGTTCTGCCTCTTAATGACGAGCGAATCGAGGGGAATCATTCCAGCCACCACCATGACAGCCAGTCCAAACACGGTGCAATACGCACAGGCTGAGTGCAGCCCTGCTTTGAACAGAAAGAATTCTCTTACAACTGTGTTTCTTGACTCTCATGGCACCCGCCCACACTTCTGCACTATACAGAAGAATGGCTGAGGAGTGGCGTGGTGGACATGAGGAGTCGCCTTTTGCTGGCTCTCGGACCGACGACGTTCCCCATCAACCTGCTGAGCGACAGAACAACCCTCGCCGCCTTGTCGCAGGCAGTCTGGATGTGCTCCCACCACGTGAGACAGCAGTCGAGCACAACTCCCAGATACCTCGCCGCAGTCTTCGTCTGGACCTCGATGTCACTGACAGTCATAGGGATTACTATGCGCATCCTCCAATGAGTGAGAATGAAGATCTTGGTCTTGGTGACCACCAGTTCAAGACCATGACCGCTCACCCATCTGTTGACCCAAAACATCACCAGGTTGAGGCAAAGCTGGGCCAACGACGATGGCCATGACCGTTCCTGCAGACATAGCTGCGCTGCTGGCCCCCATTCCCCCAAGCTTCCTCGTGATGAGCTGGTTCCCCTTGCCCCATGGATCGGAGACAATCTCCCGACACAGGGAGCCTTACTCAGGTGAATGGCACTGGCAAGAACTTTCTTCGCAGTCTTATGCTCTGCCAACCTGGCTAAAGCCTCCGGTCGGTTTCGAGCTCTCTGCGCTCTTCTACGAAGCAACAACGCCGTTCTCCTGAGCTCCGTGATCTCGTCCGTCCACCAGTCTTTTGTGTAACTGAGACATGGCTCCAGCCTGGCACTCCATCAGATAGCTATGCATTACCAGGCTACACCATGTTGCGGTGTGACTGCAATTCTGGACCTAGTTCATTAGATAATGATGAGGAAACAGGTGGAGGTGTTGCTTTGTACATTAAGCAGGAATTAATGTACCATCAGCATAACTTTGGTTCAGAATTAGATCCTGGTATTGAGGCTCTTTGTGTTGTCCTCAAAGTAAAGAGGCGGAGACTTGGTCTGTGTGTTGTTTACAGGCCGCCCAATGTCAGGTACACTTGCCTTGCTTTGTTGTTTTACTCTCTGTTTGTTGATCTGGCATTCCAAGTCAACTCTGTGATCTGCATTGGTGACACAAATATTGATCTGAAGTCTACAACGTGCCATAAATCAAAATACTTACGCCGACTCTTGCAAGAAACTAACACAGTACAATTGATTAAAGAGCCAACAAGAGTGACAGCAACCTCGGCCACATTATTAGACCACATTATTGTGGACAAGTCGGCCGAGCTCAAGAGCAACAGCGGATGCTCCTGGAATCTCAGATCACAGAGGGAAGGCAATTACAGACCATAAGCTAGTATACTGTAATCTAATTTTAAAGAAAGAAAAATCAGAACCAAAGATTATTTCTTACAGAGATTTCTCTGGATTCAATGTCAACGAGGCGGTAAAAGATTTATCGGATATGGACTGGAAAAGTATTACAGAGATAAAAGGGGTTGATAACATTGAAAATGCCATTACTTCCAAAATACTAAAAGTGTTCGACACTCATGCGCCAACAACATACAAGAAAGTGACTAATTAAAAGCCCTGTGGAGAAATCTAGAAATCAAATTCCTGACAAAAAAGAAAAACAAACTTAGAAACAAGTATTGGAAGGCACGGAGTGAGAATGATTGGGAGATGTACAAGTCCACGCGAAATACACTGAATACTTTGGCCCCCGGTTGTACAATGAGCTCCATGATGACCTTAAATGCTTGAACTCTGTTTCATTTAAACTAAATTAAAAAGAATGTTAATTGGAAATGTTTAGTTTTAGTTTTTTTTTTTTGTAAAATATTGTACACATTTTAGTTTTAAGTTGTAAGTATTGTGACGATAGTTGTTCTGAAAAGCTGGTCTTCCAGAGAAACCTTAATTGAATACAGGCATTTTTATTTAATCATTATTAGTAGGCTTGGCGATGACCCCGGACAGGTTTTTTCCGTGGCATCGACGAGTCGCATGTACGCTCGATCAGCTGCATGGTGGAGCCAACCAAAGTCTCGACCTGCTGTCGGTCGAAGTGGAGTCGAAGCGCTCTGTCTGACCGGCCTCAAGTGAGCCGCTCGACGAATTTTCCCCTGTCCAGTTTGGCCGAGTTCCAGCCACGTGGGTTTCGGGTAGTGGATCGACGAGACGACCCGTTTTCTTCCAGGTGAAAGGAGATGAAGTCGTGGTCACTAGCAGTGTCCATCACCCCCCACTAAGCTACCAGAGGAAACAGCCCTACCGATACCAGTGGTGACGTCTGGTATGGAGTCGCCGAAACCAGGTCTTCGGAAAGTTGGCGTGTTCCCTCTGTTCATGACTTCCAGGTCGAGTCTCGAGGCCATCTCCAGGATTTTTCTCCCCCGGGCATTAGTGACGGGCATGCCCCACTCATTGGCGAGCGCGTTTAAGTCCCCGGCCACTATTACGCCCCCCCGAGACACCTTGAAGATTGTCTTCCAGCGCCTCCAGCCTCTCTCAGTACTCCTGGGAGGAATAGTTGGGAGATAGGTAGACGCTGTAGACGGTGACGCGCTGAAGTCTCACCCAGACATATCTGTCACCAGATACGTGACCCAACACCTGGATCCCACGACTGTCTGCAATCCAGAGAGCCGTAACAAGCCGGTCGTAAAACCAAGATGAACTGGTTTTGATCCGGTAGGGCTTGCTGACGATCGCGATCTGGGCTTTGACCTCGCAAGCAAGCTGTTCCAGAATGGCATCAGCCGCTTGACTCCACAGCAGGTTGGCCTGGACAAAACAGATCATTTCGCGGCGATCGAGCCTTCGTAGCGTCCAGGGCTTTTCTGAAAACCCCGCATCCACCTTAACCCGGGTAGTGATCCCGAAGACACTCCGGGTGTAACAGCACAGAGGACGCAAGAAGCTGCCGCAGTGCAAGCAGTGGCCTTGGGTTCGCCACTACCACACTTCCAGCAATTATTGCTGCAGTCGGGACCAGAGCAATTCCAACGTGTGTGGCCATACCCGAGGCACCGGAAACAGTGTTCCACCTCGAGGCGCTGCCGAACTCGGCAGATGACCCAATCAATCTTGATCTTTCCAGTCCAAAGGAGAAGTTGCCCGTCTTTCTCTTCCATCTCAAGGACGGCCTTCCTCTGTTCCCGCTTGTTCGGCTTGAACAGGGTGACCTTAAGTTCGCCGGAGATTGTTGGGAGGTCTCTTTTTATAGCCGCAGTGACATCAGCCTCCGAAGTCAGGTTGTCTAGATCAAGAATCTCTACCCTCAACTATGGGATGATGGAGCGGACCTCGCCCTTGTCCCCTACCGCTTTCTGAAGTGCTTCTTGGAGTTTCACCGATCGTCGCACTTCAAGAGCTCGAGGAGGACCCCACCGGCTGCTGTCTTCCAGATCTGCTTGAAGACAGTACCGGAATCCTCTGGCGTAACCTACCTCTTCATCAATCCGAGGATCTCAGAGTAGGTCTTACCAGTACTTGGCTTGATCAGGACCACCTGGTTCCTGGTCTTCCTAGGCCAGGCCTTATTTTTGGGCTTCTTCTCCTTCTGGCTGGGAGCCTGGGAAGGCGCGTTTTTTGCCTCTTTCCGCTTCCTCTGGGCACTGGCTTCTGCCCGAAGCCTCCTTTCCTGCTTCTTGGAAAGGGCCTGGATGAAACCCTCCCCATCAGCAGGTGTCGTAGGAGCTCCTACTCTGTTCCCCCCCAAATGAACAGTCGGCGGAGTTTGGGCCTTGGTGTTCTGTCTCTTCTCCGTCTTTTCTCGGTCAGATGCGCCAGAGGGCTGCTCGCCGGTGTCTCGGCACCAACGCTAGGCCTTGCAGACTCCAAGGATGGAAGTTGAGCCTGCTGCTTCTCCTCAAGAAGCTGGAGCCACCTTAGCGATGCCTTCCAGAGACCAAGCATCGAGTCAAAGACATCAAGTGATGCGTCCAAGGAGATAATCCCATTCTTGATGCCCATCAACACGTTCTTTTTCCTCTCGGTTGCGGCGGACATGTCGAGGAGAGTGTTGTTCCTCATCCTCTTCAGTTCCTCCTCAACCTTCTCCTGTGCAGTTGCCACGTTCTTCTCATACAGTGAAAGTACCGGAACTGGCTGCGAGCTTAGATCCAGAGTCTTCAGGTCGGCTGGAACCGAGGAACCCGATGCGACGGCAGGAGAAGAGGTTTGACCCCTCGGTTTTGGCTCGGGGGACCTCATCACCTTGGAACGGAGTAAGTGGGGGCGGACAACTCTGGAAATTGCCCATCCCGCACGGCCTTGTCGATGTTAATGCTGTTGCTGTCGTTGTTTTTTTGGTTTTCAGAAGAATCCATGCTTTGATTTAACCAGCACATCATGTGGTGAGAGTGAACCCAGAATAAGGAAGTTCCTGGCAACGGGGACCTGACCTCCGTTTGCCAACAACAATGTAAAACAATGTAAAAATTACTTTCATCAAATATAAACTTTGTTTGTTTGCAAATTATTATAATTTGCAATCAACTATCTTAATAAAAGATATAAATAGACACCTGTTATAAAATGTTAACATATCAGGCTAGTATCACTACAGAGATCAGTTGTGGTGTTATGATGACTTTCACTTCAATCCAACTGCCTTAGGTGAAAAACGACTCCCGCAGCTCAAGGTGAGTCGGTAGTAGTCAGTAGTGAGTCGGTCGTGCAGTTGGTAGCGCACTCGACCTCGGATCTGTGGCCTCGAAGCGTCGCAGGTTCGAGACTCTAGCTTGTCGCATACTTTTAGTTAACTGTTCACCTTTGAACTGTTACGGCTCACTCTTTGCCTTTGCTTAATAAAGTCCATGCACAGATCAATAGTCTATGTGAGCGGGGCAAAAGAGGCCGCCACCCTCTTTTACAAAAAAGAAATAAATTCAAACAAAGGTGCGAGGTTTGTCCAGAAAGTAAAGGACATTTTGTCTTTACATCTAGCCCAGTGGTCTCAACCCCGTGACTAATAGTGCGGCCCAAAACCTCCACTCATGGTCCCAATCTGAGCCATGTCTTGTTGCCAACTGACCACACATTTTATTCTCAAAGTATTTCAAAATGGCGGTGTCCTTTGAAAATCCCGCCAAATTGATTTGACCTAATAATGTTACTTCTTTCAGTTCCTTATCATTTGCAAACACTTTCCTCACTAAAAATTCCCTTGACCTTGAAAAAAGGTAAAGGTGGTCACTTAGAAGACGTAAAGACCAGGCATGGGTTATTAGGCCAGTAAAATTAGATCAAAAATTGGTCATGCCTGGACAAAATTCCCGGAAAGCTGGAAATCGCCTTAATCTTTCCGTTTTACATCCAAGTATATGAATTCGAAGTTTGTCCCATTTTTCCTGGTGTGCTTCCGACCTGGGACCACAAAAATATCAGAGTTTTGGGCCATTTTTTATTCTTTTGCAAATAAGTAAAAAACCGTTTATTCTACATAAAAAGTTTAAATACAAGAATTGTAGAGGACAAAATTCTGCGTTTATTGAGTACCTTCTGATAAAGATACTTTGAATAGTAATTGATTTATGGTAAGTTAAATAAAGGGTTTTGGCGAATTCCTCTTTTAGGGAAAGAGCTATTACTGTAGGTCTCATGGTAAGACCTAAGCCCGAGACCATGATGACTTTTAGTTTTGGGGCCCTCAGAAGCTAAAAACACCATTCGTTCGAATTTTCATAAATATATATATACCTATATATACGTATATAAATATATATATCTATATATTTGTTAGCTCGATAACTCTCGTAAAAATGGTCCAATCTTCTTGAAATTCGGCACAGACTTGTAAAGTAGTAATTATATTGACGAGTTAAAAATTCAGCCAGATCGGACCATCGGAAGGGGGGGTTATGGGTAATAAATCCCTAAAAATGGAGTTTTTCGGATTTTTCATGTAGAAAAATCTAAATAATCTGATTTTGGTTTACACAATTGGACTCAGCTCGAAAAAACAAATAAATTAGTATTTTGAATCATTGCTCTATGTCCATTGGTTCCCGAGATACTGAAAGTGGTAAACACAGTACGTTGTCCCAATGTTAACCTTATGGGAAATAAATAAAATTGTACATCTCGCTTATTCCTCAACATATCCTAATAAAACGTGGTATATGGCTTCATCTAGTTAAGGTCTAATTTATTATGGCATAAAATCTACAAATTTATATAATCCTGAGGCAGCAAACCTACGTACTCACTTTCCCAATGTTAACCTTATGGGAAATCAATAAAATTGTATAGTCTGCTTATCTACTATATATTTGTCAAATACCACTCAGTGGAAACATCGTACAGCCCAAACTACTTGACCTAGAACCTTGAAACTTTGCATGGATGTTCCTCTTAGGGCGTAGGCATCCGCTAAGAACGGATTTTACAAAATTCATAGTATAAAGGGGTTTTGGGCGAGGCCGAAGTTTTCAAATTTTCCCATTTAAAAGTATGTTGGACGATTTTTGTTTACATGTTTAATGTTCATAAAACAATCAGCTGGTAGTTAGCTTCGGAAATGTATACGTTGATACAGATGATAATAAATTGATTTCTTTGATCATGGCTTCATTGATTTTTGTTGATTTGTTTCAAGGACATAATTATGTACTATATAAAAGTTACATTTAGTTTGGATAAAATCCACCATTAATTAGTTAAGTGGCACCATCTATATTTCGGTAGTGGGAGTTACGCAGTTTTAAACGTGAAGAGCATACTGCCTTTTGTGGCTGAGACTAAATCACGGTAAGATGGAAAGAGAAAAGAACAGTGGTTTTTCAGTCACAAATAGAATGTGCTGAAATGATATGATTCTTTGATCTACTTATGTAAAAATTTATAAATTATACAAATCCCTGATTGTAAGTTATATTTATACTATATTTTCTACTGTATTTTTGTCAGTACCTATCCTATGTACAGCCAAAACTACTTAACCTAGAAACTTGAAAATTTGCATGGACGTTCCTTACAGAGTGTTGACATTCACCAAGAACGGATTTTTTTAATTCGAGGTTTTTAGAGGTTTTTCGTGGAGCTGAAGCTTTGAAAATGCCCCATGTTAATGTAATGGATGATCTTTCGTTTAAATTAACAATTTTATTCAATCAAGCATATTAGCTTGACAAACGGATACGTTGTTACAGCTGATTTATAATTTGATTCCTTTTGTCATGGTTTTGTGGTTGTTTTGATGATTTTGTTAGGTTATTCGTACTATATAAAAGTTACATTTGGTTTAATTTCGTACCTTATACGTTCAATCATAAGCTCATTATGTGGTACCATATTTTTAGGCAGCGGGAGCTTTAGTTATTTCCTTAGGCCGTCCTTCATGTTTTTAATTACAATCATGCCAGTTACAATAATTTGGCAAATTCCTTTTTCATCTAATTCGACAATGTCCCGGCTTTTCACGGAAAAATAAATGCTGCAATCAGTGGTTGATCTTAAATTATTCCTACCCGTCCATATTTTAAGTTAAAAAGTAAGTGAATCGAGTTTGAAATACTGCCCACGGATAGCACCATAACTGTTTCGAACATTCAGCCCTTTACTGTACTTAATTGATGCCCTACTAGGCAATCCAGGGACGTAATGGTAAATCTACAAGGAAGTTCCTTAAAATCGACACATTTGGTGTTTGAATCGGTCCGGCCGTTTTCGAGTTATAACGGTGAAAAGAAAACCTTCACTATCTACTGTGGTATCCTACATCGTACTGTGGTATCTACATTTTATCCTACATTCCGCCATCAAACAAACATATCTCTACATGACATATTCATTGATATAAATATTTTCTATTCAGTCCTCTATAGATTCTTCATATCAAGGTTAGACGATAATTTTTATCGTGAGCGAAGCCACGGGTTCTGCTAGTTTCCAATATATCTTAATAAAACTAGTTATGTGGCTTTATCTAGTTAAGGTCCACTTGATTATAGTCTAAAATCCCCAATTTTATAGATTCCTGAGGCAGCAAACCTGCGTACTCATCTCCACAATGTTGACCTTTGGGAGGAAAATAAACGTGTGTAGCTTGCTTGTTTCTCAGCATATCTCGTTGAAACTCAGTACCATGTGGCTCAATATAGTTTGGATATTTTGGATTATACTCTAAAATCTGCTATTTTTACATTTTCCTTGTCAGGAAACCTGCATACTCACTTATACCATGTTATTCTTATGGAGAATATGTTTGCATGCTTATTTACGGACATAATTTGATTTTATTTGGTACGAGGCTTTATCTAAAACACTTATTTGAGCATTTTGAATCCGTTGAGTATGCAGGTCTGCTGCAACAGGGGTATTTTTCATGTTTTATCATCAATTGTGAAAACTTGTAAGATTTTTATGTTTGAATTTCGTTTTCTGGTATTATTGGCATCACTGTATTCAACATAATAACATGGTATAAGTGAGTATGCAGGTTTCCTGACAAGGAAAATGTAAAAATAGCAGATTTTAGAGTATAATCCAAAATATCCAAACTATATTGAGCCACATGGTACTGAGTTTCAACGAGATATGCTGAGAAACAAGCAAGCTACACACGTTTATTTTTCTCCCAAAGGTCAACATTGTGGAGATGAGTACGCAGGTTTGCTGCCTCAGGAATCTATAAAATTGGGGATTTTAGACTATAATCAAGTGGACCTTAACTAGGTAAAGCCACATAACTAGTTTTATTAAGATATATTGGAAATAAGCAGACTATACAATTTTATTGATTTCCCATAAGGTTAACATTGGGAAAGTGAGTACGTAGGTTTGCTGCCTCAGGATTATATAAATTTGTAGATTTTATGCCATAATAAATTAGACCTTAACTAGATGAAGCCATATACCAAGTTTTATTAGGATATGTTGAGGAATAAGCGAGATATACAATTTTATTTATTTCCCATAAGGTTAACATTGGGACAACGTACTGTGTTTACCACTTTCAGTATCTCGGGAACCAATGGACATAGAGCAATGATTCGAAAAACTATTTTATTTGTTTTTTCGAGCTGAGTCCAATGGTGTAAACCAAAATCAGATTATTTCGATTTTTCTACTGAAAAATCCGAAAAACTCCATTTTTAGAGATTTACTACCCATAACCCCCCCTTCCGATGGTCCGATCCGGCTGAATTATTAACTCGTCAAAATAATTGCTATTTTACAAGTCTGTGCCGAATTTCAAGAAGATTGGACCATTTTTCCGAGAGTTATCGAGCTAACAAATATATAGATATATATATTTATATACGTATATATAGGTATATATATATTTATGGAAATTCGAACGAATGGTGTTTTTAGCTTCTGAGGGTCCCAAAACTAAAAGTTATCATGGTCTCGGGCTTAGGTCTTACCATGAGACCTACAGTAATAGCTCTTTCCCTAAAAGAGGAATTCGCCAAAACCCTTTATTTAACTTACCATAAATCAATTACTATTCAAAGTATCTTTATCAGAAGGTACTCAATAAACGCAGAATTTTGTCCTCTACAATTCTTGTATTTAAACTTTTTATGTAGAATAAACGGTTTTTTACTTATTTGCAAAAGAATAAAAAATGGCCCAAAACTCTGATATTTTTGTGGTCCCAGGTCGGAAGCACACCAGGAAAAATGGGACAAACTTCGAATTCATATACTTGGATGTAAAACGGAAAGATTAAAACGATTTCCAGCTTTCCGGGAATTTTGTCCAGGCACAATCTTAATTTTATTGGCCTATATACTGGGTTTGTCGGAAAATTTCTCACTTGAGGCGGCAAAGTTCGGTGAAGTTATTTTTCAAATTAATTTACTTACGTAAATTTTTTTGCCATAAGCTGACAAAATTTTTGTTCCTTCACAATTGAACGCATTTCAGGCCTCAGCAGCAATGAAGATCATTAAAATTAATCCATTGTTATTCCAACGGTTTTTGAAACACATGAAAAGTACATACACATAATTGACACGCAAAAAAAAGCGAACGCGAATGTGAAAATCGCGATTCCGATACACCGCGGATCCGCACTAGTTAGCTGAGGGATGTAGACCTACTCTGTGAAGTTGCTGCTGCTGCGTGGGGTGGGCGCCATGTCGGCATAGATCAGCAACAGCCTTGCCTACGATTGGTTTCATCCAAATCACATGTTTCGAATGGTATATCAAGCTATCATAGGGCCTCGCAATACACTCAGGATTACTCTTTTCTCCTCTAGGCTTAAATTCAACACGGAATAAACATTTTAAGCCGCAAAACTATTAAAATCACATTACTCGCAGTCGGCGGGATTTCAGTTGACACTGTCATTTTGAAAAGCTGCAAGGAAATGCATGATCGATCAGCAGTGAGACTTGGCCCAAATTGAGTCCAGGAGAGGACCTTAAGACCACACACTCAGTCCTATTAGATGTGTCAGGGCAATTAAGTGTAATAACGTCCTTTACTTTCTGGATGACCTCGTACAACGCACCAACTGTAGGCCTAAGCCTGCTAAACAAAGGCAAAACCCCTTTCACCAGAAAAATGAATCAACTTAGGAATGGTTGGTAGGATTTTGTTCCCAAGAACAAATTATTTCATATAATGAGAATTCCACCAAAATAATGTTTTAAAAATGGCACCTTTTCTCAACACGGAAAATTAATAAAAGAGTTATGTCACTGCATTTTTACCTAAATTTGTCGAGGTGTGTTGAGATTACCCCAATAATTGTTGTGGATTCTTCATTTTTACAGAAAACTCATATTTGGCAGCCCTCTTGGATCCGCCATACTGGATTCAAAATATGTTTTTCTTTTAAATATTTAAATAGTCTGTGCTTTTGATTATTTTCAAGGTTTTGTTTACATCACAATTAAAGGTTGGGTGGGGACCAAAATGTGGACTGATAGTTTGCTAATTCAGACTGAATTAGCAAATAAGCAGCTTGTAATAAACAGTAACTGATGAAATAATATCTTAAGAAAATAATTAATGAGCTGATCTAACACTTAAATTCCTAATTATATATTTTTATTAAATTTGTACTAGAGTTCTGGACAGCCTTACTGGCGGGTGAGTGTGTGAGTGTGTGCACTGTTGTCATAGTTACTGTTTAATATCTGCAATGTTAAGGTAATAAATCACATGGTCATTTGTTTAAGTAAAGGTACTTTACACAAGAAAATATTTTGCTGCAACCGCACGTGCAATTTAATGTCAAATGCATCCAAGGACAACACAATTCCTCACATACAACAACAAAAGATTTCATAGAGAATTCCAGTTTTCCGCCAGTCTAAAGCAAGGAGGTTATAATGGTATTCAACATTATTTTTACGATGAACCTGTAAAAAAACATTGAATTCACTTAAGTTTGGAAGCTCGAGGAGAGGAGATGAATCTACAGATTAGTTTGATGTTTTTGTTTAAGTCATATTTAGGACATAATTCTAATAGTCGGTCGTTTGAGATACGAGTTACTTAGAATTATCAATTGAATAAAAAAATACTCCTCTCGACAAAGTCAGCACAATGCGACAGAAACGCCCGTGTTGGATGGGCAAAACAACGAAAATGGATACATCTTAGTTTATTACTCCAATTTCTTCAAAATCTTAGTCGAAGTCAGTATTTAGTAATAAGAAGGATAAAAACACGAAACTAGATTATGATTGTTTTTTAACCTACAAAAAATATTGTCAAATCTCTTTTACTTTTGAAAACATATGGAAATACGTTCTTCAACGTTGCCAAAACAATAAGACCAGCTGATGCTGTGAACAAATACGTTGACATTTTTATTTTGTAAGAAAACTGTCGGTTAAATATTGCAGCAAATACTTTAGTAGTGTAAATGAAACGAAATCAAAACGAAGTTTTGACAGTTCGGCCAAAACATAGCAGACACTTTGGGAGATTACAATTTTTGCCACCCGCCAGTAAGGCTATCCAGAACCATAGATACAAAACTTTTATGCTGAATTAATAGTTTTGACTTTTTTCTAGTTTTTGTGATGTTGGAGGTGTATTTTGCAAGATAGTGCAGTGAATGGCAAGTCAATTCACTGATCCTCACCACCAGATACTTGATGTATATTGATGTATTTAGTTTTACAAAACCTATAATATTTATACATCTTTATAAATATTTTTTTAATACAATCTAAAAATTCTTCTTTATGAACCACATAACAATCTTCACATGCTTAAAAGAAATATGTTTTTTGATACTGACATGTAATTGTTTCTTATAGGTACTATACTAATTTACAGATGTAATTATATATATCATAAATCACAACTCACCCCCAGCTCATTTCTCAGGATAGGATAGATCAATAATATTTTAATGTCTACTAGGCATCATGAAAATTTGACCCTAAAAACTCAAACCGCTAGATGTTTTCGATAATATTGGAAAATGTTACGGTTACGGTAACGCCAGCCTTAGCGGGTGTGAGGCCTGGCGCAAGAAAACATTTGAAAGGCCTTTTCTGATACAAATAACCCTTCCCTTTAATCCATCCCACTCATTATTTAGTAATATCCCCATTATTTGATGTAACAAAGTAATATTCTGCACTTTAAAAGCCAGCTGTATTGTGTGATCAAAACGTCAAGCAAGGCAACAAACGATTTTTTTTTGTTGGTTTTGGAGTCATATTTTCATTTTATTTATTTTAATGTCACATTACATTTGATAGAGTACTGGCAGATACCTGCTCAAACAGGTGACTAGTCATGTTTTAGCGAATTTCCCCTATAGGGAAGAAGCTATTACCGTAGGTCTCATGGTAAGACCTAAGCCCGAGACCATGATAACTTTTCGTTTTAGGGCCACCAGAAGCAAAAAACACCATTCGTTTGAATTTTTATCTATCTCTCTCTCTATCTATCTATCTATCTATCTATATATATATATGTGTGTGTCTGTCAGCACGATCGCGCCCGTAAATATGGTCCGATCTTAATGAAATTTGGAACAGACGTGTAAAGTGGTAATCAACTGGACGAGTTCGTGAACCAGCCTGATCAGACCGCCGGAAGGGTGGGTAAGGGGGATAAACCCCCCCAAAAGTGGGTTTTTTGAGTTTTTAATAAAATTTATCGAATCTTTGTTGGCACCATTGAATTCAGCTCAAAAAAACAAACAATTTAGTGCTTTGAATCATTGCTCTATGTCCATTGGTTACCGAGGAATTGAAAGTGGTAAACACAGTACGCTGTCCCAATGTTAACCTTATGGGGAATAAGTAAAATTCTATATCTCGCTTATTTCTCAACATATCTGGATAAAACTTGGTTTGTGGCTTCATCTAGGTAAGGTCTAATGTATTTTAGTCTAAAATCCCCGAAATTTCAATTTTTGTGGCAGCAAACCTGCATAATCATTTCCCATGTTATCATTATGGGAAATAAAAAAATTCTATATCTTACTTATTTTTTTACATTTCTTGACAAAACTTGGTATATGGCTTCTTCTAGTTAAGATCTACTAAATACTGAATTAAAACCAACCAGTTTTAACATACCTGTTGCAGCAAACCTGAATACTCATTCCCCATGTTATAGAGATTCCATGTGTTATGGAGATTACAAAACATGTCAAATCTCACTAAGTTGGATTGAAATATGTAGTTTTGCATTTGAAATTCGCTGAGTATGCAGGTCTGCTGCAACGGGGGTATTTACATTTTGCACCAAAACTACTCATCAAATGAAGTAGTAAGCTCTGGTTTGTCTCTTATGGAGTATGAACTTTTTACGAGAGCCAATTTAATTATTGATTGGTTGCAAGCACGAGGAATAACATATTTAAAAATACAACAATTAAGGTGGTAAAAATATATTAATAAAATATTATACAAATGGAAAAACTCAGATGTTACTCGAGGTTATCTAAAGAATATTTTTTGCGATCTCTTTTCAAAAGTTTCTTATTTCTTTTTTCAATATGTTTCTTCAACTTTCCTGTTTCTTTTAGCTCTTCGTATCGTTCTACAAGATCCAAGACTTTCCTCTCAGCTGTAATCACAAGTTACAAAATGATACATTTACTAGATTAGTGTTTGCGCTCATCAGCTGTCTTACCTGAAATTTTATTCTTACAAAAGAATTGCATTGACTCAACCATTGAAAAGCTGAAGAGCGTAACCCTTAGAGAAAACTAAATTCTGATGAATTTAGGGACCTTACAAATTATCCCCTTTAATTTGACACATAAATCTTGGTCACTGAGAACTCAGACTTTCAAATGTCCTTCACTGTAACTGCATAGACTATTTACTGCAACAAAAATCAGCTGCAAAAACATACAGCTTTTTGTAACTAAATTCTAGCTCTAAATTTATTGCAATCACTTCTAGGAAGCCCTTGTTTTTTTGCTAATTTTACTCGTCTAATTAAACACAAATAAAAAAATATTATAATGTACTGAGAATTACTATTCTTAATAATTTTTTTGTAACTCTATTTTTTCAGTATTTTAACTTCAAGATTATAACCAGCTGCAATGTTTAAGTTTACCATTCAATCATGTTGATTATTTTTTTACTAGAGATGGAAAATTCAACCAATTTTCAAATTGAGAAATAGGGATAGCTAATTTTGAAAATGATCCCTGCATAGTGCATACACCAAGTCGTTTCTATATACATTTCATGTAGTACACATTTTCCATGTAAACACCACATATAACCAAATGGAGACCAAAAGCAAAAGAGAAAGACAATTAGTATTTTATTAAGATTTCATGTTTATTTTTTAAGAATTAACTGATTATTGATTGAGAGAAAATTAAAAATTCAGTCATCAAATCAATTTTATTCCATACATTCCTTACTACAGTTCTCCCCCTCCCAACCTCCATTCATTCCTTCCATCACTACTTTCACAACCTCCTTCCACCACCACCTTTTTTTCCACTTTTCCCTCCTTTTCTCCTTCATTCTCTTCTTACTCCTACTCCTTTTCTCCTCCCTTCTTTCCTACCACTTGAAACTTTTTCCCTCCTTCCCTAGCCTTCGGAACTTTTTCCCTGCTGCCCTCTCTTCTTATCATTATCACTAAAATGTAATATATTTATTTTTTACCCATTCTTCACCAATAAAAACACAATTTGAATATAATGTGTACATTTGTACTCGGGTTGCATGTCAGTTAGTACATTGGATGGTAGAGAGTCAACTTAATGAACTTTTTTCTTCCCTTTTTATCAGCACATTTTTATCTCTTAATCTTACTTAAGCGAGCAAACTTTATTTTCTCCTTACATATGTAAAATGGAACACATTAGAGTATGATATCTTCAATCTTCTCTAAATAGTCCTGATTTCAATCAAATACAATCCCTTCATGCCCCAATAAATCATGTGGCTTGAATTTGTTTGAAAATAATAGTTTGTTCTTACATTTGTTTATTGCTTGATAAAATTTGTTATGGTTTTGGTTTTATATCTCATCAGATGACAGAAAAGACTGCATATTTTTGCCCACTTGTTTCTACATCTAATCTTTACTCTACAAAAAATAGCACGTGATAACAGCTACATATGATGCTATCTTTGTTGTTATTATATCACCATCATGGCAACTCACAAGGCCAATGTTAATTTTTTTGAAATTTTTAATTCAACTTTCTTCATGTCTAAAAGACTAATGTAAATTTCAATGGGATTGTGCACATCTACAGGAAAATACAATTCTATCAGTGTGCTTAGATTTTCGCTAAATTGTACAAAAGCTGAGAAAAAGAGAGCACCAAAGTCGTATGGAAAAAATGCTTGTTTATTAATATCCTATACTCTAAAACAAGCAATGTTTCTACGGGCAAAGTTCTTATTTCACCCCAGGTTTTTTTTATTTTTTGTCTACTTTGGGGTTTTAGGTCACGAGAAATTGAAACTGGTCTCAATTCTGGGAAAAATCCGGTTTGCATCCTACAGACCTTCAAAGTTCCCATTCAAATGCCCATCATCATGGACATTTTTTATTGTTGATTTTAACCACAAACAGCTGATTCATGTTGTTTTTATTTATGTGCAGGTTATAAAAATAATTTAATTTGTAAATAACTGATTTTAAATTTTTTTAAAGGTTATTTTGAATGAATTGTTTGAAGGATATTTATGCTGTATATAGTTTAGTTTAATTTTGTACGGATTAGTGTTAAATGTTTTCAAGGATAATTTTCAAGAATAAAAATTATTGCTGTCTACACGGGAAATACGAATACAAGCCTTCAAGTTTCCCAAAAGAACTTGCGCTGATGTTCACCCACCAACATTAACTTTCCAAATATTTTGCGGCTGGCATACAAAAACTCGACGCCATCTTCACGTTTGCTTTGCTCAATGGTAAAGACGACTGAATAGCAACACCAGAGGCCTCTACTGTTTCACCGCCAGGGCCAGATCTATCATTGATCGAAAATCGGCGCTTGGCCGACGCAAGATGCACAAGGAGAGTAAAAACAATCGTGCAACGGGCAGATGATTTTTCTCGTCCCAATTGATGCCGTCTACAAACCAATTTCTGCTGACGCCGACATGAACCTAGAATTGATACAGTTACTCGAGGGGATCGTGCGGGAGATAACCAATCTGCCCAAGTGTTCATGATGGTGCGCGAAGTCATAAGAAGAAAAAGCTCGAGCCGCCGGGTGACGATAAAGGAATTCAGCCTCCAAAAGTCAATTTGGTTCTCGCACCACCGGCCTTGACCCAAACCACTACACAACATTACAACGTCGAATGAGATATCGGCTGTTATCACGCTCAACGCAGACCAGACCTACCCGGATTTCGACCGTGTCGTGAAAGAACTAGGAAAACGACTGTTCATCACGAGCAATACAGACAACCGCATCGAGCCATTCCTGTGACCTCTTTTACCCACAAGGAGACTAAGGTTTTCCGCCCAACATAGTGCAATCACAAAGCCGCTGCACTCCAACGAAGCAACAGAAAATATAGGTTACGATCAACTTCAACGGCATGGTGTTGAACGAGTCCAAATCAACTCCATTTTGTGGGAACAGAAAAAGCTGAAGGCACAGCTCTGAACAGGCGTTGAAACCATTCTCAAACAGGGTTATAGTTAAGTGTTCATGTTGCAGTTATGGACAAGTTTAACTGAAACAGCAGGTTGTTTTTATTTTAGCCGAGCAAAGCTCGGTCCCCAGTACTAAAGATAAACTGAGCTTGACTGGTAGTAAAAAAACTAGGTACAAAAAAGAGTTTGAAAAAATTGGTAAAAACTTCGGAGATAATAAATATTTTGTGAAAAATACAAAATGGTGGATATTTGAGTGAACATGCATTTCAGGACATACCTGCATATGAACTTTTTTCTTAGTTTAGACATAAGAAATCACACCCCGAGATCCTTAAAAGTTTTTTATGGACACCCGGTATATGATTACAAAAATAGCAAAATACTTATTAGTTAAAATAAGGTTTTTTTTTAACCTGAATTAAGAAAATAAATGTGACTTAAATACTTTTGTTCAAATTAGAAATTTGTTAGTACAAAATGCCTTGCCTTGGTATTAAAAACCCCCGAAAAAGTTCAACTCATGGGAGCCTCATGACTGTCAAGGGGGCTGCTTCAGCAAACTAATAGTTTTAAGGTCAAAACAATAGAGATTTAAAACCTACTGCAGTGCCTAAAAAATATGTTAAATAAATTTAAAAATGTATACAACTTATCTAAAGCTGATTAGATTTGAGTCGACTATACGCAACTGTTGTAGAGAAAAGTGGTTGGGTACTCCCCATCTCTCTCATACACTTCCCACCCTACACACCTAGCACCGAAAAACTATCTGTACTAGTTGTTTAGGAAGATTACCATATTACTTAAAGTATCTATATATTAATAAGCAAGGGGTTTTCTTTTCACAGACCTAACTCAGTAATGGCTGGATGGATTTTAATGTTTGGGGGTCGATTTAAAGATATCTCTATGTAGATTTGCCAATACATCTCAAAATTCACTGAAATATAGTAAAGGACTGCACTTTTGGAACAGTAGTGCTTTTCGTTGACACAAGATTAATCTACATAAATTCACTTTGTTTACAACTAAACAAATGGAGTTAGTTTGAAAAACTTCGAAAGATAAACCACAGATTTCACCACTCATTATTTCATGTGCAAAGCTGGGTCGCCAGCTAGTTTGAAATCCCAAAGCCCAGCTGAAGCCCAGTTGACTTAAAATGTGAAAGAATATTATAGCAGCAAAGACCATAGTTGCTGTCAATCCCAGAAATATATTTCCTACAATGGGCTAATTAATCAGTTGGTCTATACTGGCATAAACAATCAGATAGTCTCATCTCATAAAACAAGCCTTCTATAAAAGTCTTTGGAATATTATTTAGAATCTGTACACAGAGAAAAATCAACATACATGTTTTAATAAAATGTGGTTTTTTCCCTTGGCGTAAACTTTCAATTTGTTCTTCTTTTTTCTGACGCAACTTTTCTTTCTTCATCTCCATCAGCTTTTCTTCTCTATCTTGGTTTTCCTAAATCAAATAATAAATTTTAGAGTAAAAATATTGAAAGAGATGAATCCATAGTTCATAAGGGATTTTCAATATTATCAACAAAATGCTGGATGGTAATATGATAAACATTAATCACAATGTACATACAAAATTTAAGATTGTATTTATTACTCATGCTTATGGGGTATACAAGGTTGGGAAAAAGTCTGAAATATTTTAAATATCTCTTTAAATACTAATCAAAATCCAAAGAAACTCTGCAATTGTGTATTTGACCCAACTGCAAATATTAACACGTTGACTACCGAGCGTCACAGTGCCCGATACATGGTGCAGGTGGAGCTGCGGTAGGGGTTCGTGTTAACACGTTGACTACCGACCGTCACAGTACCTGGTACATAGTGCAGGTGGAGCTGCGGTAGGGAACGTGTTGACACGTTGACTACTGAACGTCACAGTGCCCGATACATGGTGCAGGTGGATCTGAGGTAGGGATCATGTTAACACGTTGACTACCGACCGTCACAGTGCCTGGTACATGGTACAGGTGGAGCTGCAGTAGGGAACGTGTTAAGACGTAAATTACTGGTATTTTGCCAAAGAACTATACTACTGGAACGCGCGCTGGGCCTACAGAGCGAGCCGGAATCCGCGGTTGCGTCGGGGGCCTGCAGGCGCCAGGGCGGGGCAGGTACACAGGCCGCGCCAAGGCTCAGGCATTACGATAATGCTGTTGCAGCCTATTGCAGCACTTTAAACGCCTTGTAAACTCTGAAATACTGTATTGTCATATTTCAAAATGAATGTGTTGCTAACGTTTGATAATTGTTTTAACCAATTATATTTCATATTGATTATTTTAATGCAGAATATTATGACTTATTATAAGATGTTACTGGTAAATTTTACATTTTCTTGAAAATTAGGACTAAAATGTCTAAATATGTATTAGGTAAGATAAAACAATTTTTAAATATAAAATGTACTTTATTTTAAGACAAGTTTTACAGCGTATTTCACAAGCATCAGTTGCTTAATCTACAAGTTAGAAAAAAAATAACACTGTCAACCTTTGCCTTAAACTCAACTTAGATTTGTTTGTGATTTCAAAAGTTTCCCGTTTGGCAATGTGATGTGATATAATTAAAAAAAATTAGCTACGGATTTGATCAACAATAATTTGTGGCTTCCATGGAATTCGTCATTGCTTAAGTGATTTTTAAAAATAACGCCTGTGAAATTGTTACATATTCTCAAGGTTAAATCGTTGGTGGTAGCCTTTTTTCAGATAGCTTGAGTAAATCGATAAAACGTCGTTAGTCGTTTGCATATTAACGATTTTGAAAACACCTTAATGTGCCGTAATTACTTTGCCTTTTGATTTAAAATCTGTAAACCTCGTGTGTGATCTAAGGTCATCATCACTTGTATGGAGTAATGAACTACATTCGCGGACGCGCCATCTTCTTGCTCCGTTTTAGCGCCCGCCCGGGTAAAAATAAGGTAAAAAATTCCAAATAAGGCATTAAATTAAAGGTCTGAATCTCACAATTACTATGGTACTAATCATAAATGGTTTAGAGGCAGTTTTCACATCGTAACAATCGATAACCTAGAAGCTTGTCCTAACATTCCTTAGTTACTGCAACCACGGAATAAACTTGTAACGTTCCTACAGTGTGCAAACTGTCTCTAAAACATATTTATATTTGGTACCATTGTAATTGTGAGATTCATACCTTTAATTTGATACTATAATTGTGTTTTTTTAGTTTACATTGTTTTTGTAAACATCAGTTTAGATTAGACTTTGTTTTTATCCTGGCGCAGCACGGATAAATTCTTTCACAAAAACTAAGTTAATAACCAAACTACGGCTACCATTTTTTTCAAAAAATATTATTTAAGAAATTCAATTCCTTAGCAACAATATCCACCGTTTTTTATTTTACCTGACCAAAAAACACAAAAAGTAGCAGCCGACTACTTTTTTCGTGTCAAGTTTTAAAGTTGAATAAAAACTTCTGACGTTTTCTCATGTTTTAAATTAGACAAAAAATTATTTTTGAAATATAATTGATACTATTACCTTTCAAAACTAAAGGACTCCTCACATGCAAAATTTCAACCTTTTATCTCAGTGCTAAGTGGTATAAACTTCGAGTTAAGGCGAGAAGGCGGGAAGTTAAACCAGCATATCTACGATGGACGCGCCAGCTTCGTGCCCTTCTTCAGCCCGCGCGTCCCTGGATGCAATCGAAACACACCGCTGCATGCGCCCGGAATCTACAACACGCGGCTTATGGGCAGCGCGCGTTCCAGTAGTATAGTTCTTTGTATTTTGCATGCCCTGGAGATATTCCACATGAAACATGTCTGGGTAACCAAAACCACAGTTTATACCGTGAAACTTTAAAATAAAATATTGCTGCTTCTAAGTAGAAGTTTGAAAGCAACAAAATACACACACAAGTCAATCAACAACTGAGGTTTATTATTATAGATATTTCTTCAAGGTTATATATCACCATCAGTCTTAAAATATAGGCCTGTTTATATAATAATAACAAGGGATTGGCTAAATGTAGGCTATTCAAAGAATTTCTTTTATGCTGAAAGTATTATAAATACCCCCGTTGCAGCAGACCTGCATACTCAGCGAATTTCAAATGCAAAACAACATATTTTAATCCAATATAGCGAGATTTAACACGTTTTTGTAAGCTCCGTAAGAATAACATGGGGAATGAGTATGCAGGTTTGCTGCTACAGGTATATTAAAACTGGGTGGTTTTAATTCAATATTTAGTAGATCTGAACTAGAAGAAGCTATTTACGAAGCTTTATCAAGATATGTTGACAAATAAGTGAGATATAGAATTTTACTTACTTCCCATAAGGATAACATAGGGACAACGTACTGTGTTTACCACTTTCAATATCTCGGTAACCAATGGACATAGAGCAATGATTCAAAGTATTAAATTGTTTTTTTTCGAGCTGAATTCAATGGTTCAATAATTAAAACCAGCCCATTTAATCATTAATAAATTATCAACAGGGGCAAGAGACAAAATCTATTCTATTTATACTAATTTAATACACGAGCAGTTTTTTTGTTAAGACTCCTCCTAAACTGCTGAACCGATTTTCATGTTTTTGGTGTCATTGGAAAGAGCTTGGCGTGAAGTTTTGCAGGAAATAAAATTTAAAAAGGTTTGACTAAAGGGAAGAGCCCTAAACGCCCTTAAAGTTTCGTATTAGTCCATAAGATTTAACATGGGAATAGAAATTTCAAATAAAGCAGCTGATTGGAGCAAACAAAGTTTTTCAGCAAAGTCATATGTTGAAAACCATTGCATGTAGAGTTCGAGGCATTTCAGTTGATGGAAGATGTAAATAAATAAACTATTATCCTATTAAGGCCAGAATTCAGTTTTAAAAACATTTATTTGGAATCACATGTGTGAAGACCTAAATATTTACATATAAATAAATAAATAAAGAAAAAGAAACAGACTTAACATTGATTTAACAGATTGAGTAGATTTATTGAACCATTTTAGTTCGGTTTGAGATTAAGACGGGTCATACCCTACTTAGGGCTGCGAAACATGGACATCTCCTTAAAAATGACTGAGTATTAAAAAAAATTTAGTTTTAAAAAGCTTCTGTAAAAAATTTCAGTATAACAGGAAGTTCAACCATATAATTAATCAAATAGTTCTAGAATACTGAACCATAATTATTTTTATTTTTAAATCAATATATAACAATTGCTCGATTTCGAGCAACAGGTTTACTAGTATTTGTATAAACATCTGACAAAATAAAATAATGGACAAATTACATTTACAATAAAATAACAATAAATATTAAACTGAATTAAAACATTTAATAATTATGGCAATCTATATGGCCTATAAGACGGAATTTAGTGCTGGTGTAGGCCAAATTAGAATTTAGAACAAAATGCCGAAATATGTCTATAGAACAAACATCCTTTTAACCCTAACCTTAAACTACAATATCACAGATCAATACAAATATCAGTTACATACTCTACACAAATTAAAACACATTTAAGACTCCAATGCATACTATGTATGCACGGAAACAGCGGTAAAATAATTACTTCCATAGTAGGCCGTAGTTTCAGACATTATTTTATTTATTTTATGGCTTGCAGCGGTAGAAAATTTAATGTTGACAAAAAAACTATTGATTTTATTACTGTACTTTAGATCAGTAGATTGACAAAATTTAAAGGCCAGTGGTAAAAATGGAAATTTAAAATATAATTTAGAAAAATCTTCAGTCTATATATATTATTAATCTTCCAGGCTGGTAATTCTTGTAGCATGATGGAATGGTATGATAGAGTTGATAGCAGCTGAGTAACCAGAAGGTGGCCTCAGCGCAGCAGCCATGGGACGCAGTGGTCAGGCGCATCAACCGTAGCTGATGGTGAGGTTAGGTTGGTTCGGTCCAGGTAGCTACCAGCCTTCGGTGGAAGCCCCGTAGGTGACAGCCGCTGAAGCTGGATGAGGCTGGTTCTACATTTTCAATGGTCAGTCAGGAACCCTTTGAACAATGCACAGAACTTCTAAAAATATGTTCCAACCAATTTATAATATAATCAAGCTTGTATTTGTAGAAACCTAACCTCACTGATTATTTCACTTTCTATTAAAGACATGAGATTTCAGTTAGTGCTCAGTTCTCAAAATGACCTTTATGGTTTTTACTAGCCTACTGAGAGCACAAAATATATAAAAAAAAATTGTAATAGGGACTCAGCAATTGCCATTGCTGCTAGCCTTTACATCATCATATAATTGGCTTCTAAATCGACTTTACTGCATCAAAATACACAAATAGCCTATGAATACATAAATGAAATATAATTCTCTGATTTCTTCCTTCTTTTATTTCCTTGAAACATAAATGTAATGATGTACTCAAAGTCAGGGTAGGCCTAGTCATGGATATCTGAAATTACTCAATACCACCATAAAATCATTTAAAGGATAACAAACTAATCTCTGAATAAATACTCAGTAAATAACACTTTAAAACTTAACCTTAATTAGAGCAACATGTGTTCCTAGTGGCAATAAGACTTGAAACTTTCATGTCGCGACACAAAAACTAGCATGAGCACTTACGTACAACACTTTAAATAAGCACCAAGATACAAAATTAACACGGAACAGACTTGAAAACTTACAAATTTACATTTAATTTACATTTTAAAGGCAAATTCACACAAGAGGTATAGATTTATCTATATAAATCTGGTCTGCTGGAAGCACCAAGCAGGCTATGCAATGAACTAGCTCCCACAGTAAACTAAAATTATAGTATTTTACCCTACATCGAAAAATTTACCTGGCATTTGGTGTCTTAAAAATTAATGCTTCATGTCACTGGTGTTGTCTTCTTTCTTCAAAAATTCATAAACTCGGACCAACATATTTAGATGTTTCGACAAACGGGAAACAGCGAAGAAGACCGAGGCTTCGGCGACGACCGATTATATAGCCGCCGGACATTTCTGGAGGCTTCCTTACGACACAGTAGTACAGTTCAACAATACAGACGGCCAACTGTTGTCTGAGCAGGGTTCCCAGATTTTAAAATCTCATTATCGTACGCCGGCTGATAAAATTATCGTATTTCTTGCAAAATTATCGTACAAAGCATAAATACTATTTAATCATGTAAAAGTAAACTATCTTTATGGTATAATGTAATATATTAGCACATTTTCAGTTTTATATGCATATGTTCGAATTTTTTTAATACACACATTGGAGTGAGAACAAAAAAAATTAGGACTACTAAAAAAGGAAAATAATGAAATTGAGAAGGCATATTCAAAACACAAATTGAAAGTCTTATCTACTATGATTTTTACAATACGTAAATAAATAATTACTGTGTTACAATCAGTACGAAAGTTTACATTTATCTATAAGAATGATATTCATCTATGGTTTAACTGAGCATTATTTAATCTTCAAAGAAAATGTTTTTTTCCTCTTTTTAATACAGGTGGGTAGCACTATTTAAGTTGAAGTTTCAGTTTTTTCTCAGCTAATTGTACTAAAATAAATGAAAAACTTGTAATAAACCTAAATAATCATAAATAATATAAAACCTACCAAACACATAAACAAAGACCATTCGCCCGCTCGCTCAGAATTATGACAAATAAAACAGAAAAGAAGAGACTCCCATGGATGTCTTTGTACAATTAGAATGCAAAATAGCTGATCTAATAAATTAAGCCTGGTTTTCATTTTAAATCTTATTTTCTTTCAAGCAGTTGCACCTGTTCAAAATTATCGTACATTTTGGCGTACGATAGGAAGTACTATCGTACATCGTACAATCAAGGGATATTATCGCACAAATACGATAATTATCGTACATCTGGGAACCCTGCGTCTGAGCCGTGAGCAAAATTACTCACACGGCTCACACGTAAGAAATCTTGAAATTCTTAAGTGTAAGGTAGTACCTCATTTGAAAGAACCTTGAAAGTGGAACACAATGCCACAAACCCAGTTGTAAAAGGATGATACAAAGAAAAATTATGACTCCTAAATTTTTTTAATATTTTACATCTAAATTAAAGGAAAACATCTTTCACAAGGTATAACTTTTGATTGGAACCATTTGGGACTAGGTTTTCACTGTTTTGCTTTACTTTCAAAGACCTTTACTCAAGTCAAAATCTCTTTATTCATAAACAAGTACATCAGTGGTACATTTGAATAGTGTCATTTTGTTAGCTTATTTTGATTTGGATTTTTGCGGACATTTGCCATCACCGATTAGTAAAAAACAAGTTTCACGACGTTTCGGGATCTGGAATCTGATCCCGTCTTCAGGTGGAAGAAAACCTAGAACATAATAAGATTAGTAACACATAGCCAGGAAAACCTGGACAAAAACACAGCTAAAACAGAGAACTGTAAAAGCAGTCACGAAAACACTATGAAAACACTATGAAAGAAAAACAATAACACATAATAACACAGAAATCAGAATAACTAAAAGACTTTTTAGGGCATCTTATTAGTAGGGTCTACTTCTCCTTCCATCCGCCTAACAATGGAAGAGGAAGTCCAAAACAAACCAGCATTTTTGGATGTGTGCGTAGAAAAGGATAGGGACACGCTTAGGACAACTGTTTTCAGAAAAAAAAAAACACACACAGGGCAGTACTTAAATTTTCAATCAAACCATAAAAAATCTGTCAAAGAAGGGGTAGCTTACTCATTATTTGACAGAGCAAAGAGCATTTGCTCAAATCAAGATGGCACATGCTATTTACATGCTATTTACAAGGTTGTTTAACAATTAACAAATTCATCAGGAAATCAAAAAAGTAGAGCAAGATTTGGCTAAGAATGGATACGCTCAATCCATAATAAGAAACTGCAAAAACCGTAGGGCTAAACAGAATTACTCAGAAAACACTGAAAAATTCGTTCCTATTTCAATCCCTTATGTACCGGGATTATTGGGAAAAATTAGAAGAGTTGCTAGGAAGTTCAAAGTTACAACCGCGTTTAGGACACAAAACACTCTTATAGTCAAGGACCCAGCCGTCTCTATCGTGCATTTTAAGAGAGTAGGTGGCACCCGAAAGACATACTCTTGTAATCGATTTTACCTTTTATTTTACACTCTGGGGCATGTGAAAACCAATGTTGGCTTGATATACTCTCTTGCAAAATGGTATTTACGATGAGTTAAAGTTTGATTTGTTATTAAACATTTTTACTGTACTAACCACGCAAATATATCGATAGCACAAAAACTAGTAGATCAATTTTAATATATTTTTTGTCTAAATGTTCAGATCAAATGTAGAAACAATTTTATGAGACCTATATTAACGGATTAGCTTGTTTACATATCGTAAAATGAATTTATTTATAGAAAAATGAAATAATTTTTTATCTGGGACTGTTTAAATTACGTTGACACGTTTACACCAAGGTTAACATCACTAAAAGTTACATCACTGGATGCAGAATTTAATTCTAAAAAAATTTTGTATTTGCATGTTTTACCTAGGAAGTGCCGTTTTTTAGTAATACAGTATTTAGTAGAATGTTGCAGGTCTTGCGTTCATGGCGGGCGCCGCGCGCCGGCGCGGCGGTCTAGCCTGCGCGGCGATGTACGTTGCATCTCATTAATTACATTGTTGTTTCAATACAGATTTTTATGTAATTATGCTCTTAAATTACAAATTAAATGCTACGAATTTGTCACGTTATCCACTTTTCATATGTTACGACGCATATTAATTTCAATTAATTAAAAATGTTATTGAAATACAATAGTAATTCTTATTTAAAGAGAAATATTTAACTAATATTCAAAATCTATGAATTGTGCACTATATAAACTGTGTTTACATCTAAAAATTTGTATTATTATGATATTTAGTAAAGTATTGCGGGGTCGCGGAGGTGAATGCTAGTGAACGGGCAACTGCCGTGCCGACAAGACGCACAGCCCAGTACAGCTTTATGCTAAATCACATGTACTTGCGCTCTGCATTGACACTTGATGAATGATACATTTGAACTTTAAACGATATTTTTACCATTATTTTAAGATTTTTATAGATTTTATTCCCTACAAGAACGGGTACAGCTGTTATTATAGTCTTTATACATTTAAAAAGTTAGTTGTAAAGTCATAAGTGTTCACACATTAATCATCATTAAAATGTTTAACTTAACAGGAGGTATTGTTCTTACGTACAAAATCTACAAAGCATGTCACACAATTATTAAACTATCGGTTATTAAATATGTAATCAATAATAAAACTCTTAATAAATAATGCAGTAGAAAATTTTGTTTGTCGATTTTTATTTACATTCTGAAATTGAATAATAAATCTAATACCCCCGTTGCAGCAGACCTGCATACTCAGCGAATTTCAGATGCAACACAACAAACGGTATTTCAATCCAACTTAGCGAGATTTTACATGTTTTGTAATCTCCATAAGAATAACATGGGGAATGATTATGCAGGTTTGCTGCAACAGGTATGTTAAAACTGATTGGTTTTAATTCATTATTTAGTAGATCTTAACTAGAAGAAGCCATATACCAAGTTTTGTCGAGAAATGTTAAAAAATAAGTAAGATATAGAATTTTGTTATTTCCCATAAGGGTAACATGGGGAATGATTATGCAGGTTTGCTGCCACAAAAATTGAAATTTCGGGGATTTTAGACTAAAATACATTAGATCTCATCTAGATGAAGCCACAAACCAAGTTTTATCCAGATATGTTGAGAAATAAGGGAGATATAGAATTTTACTTATTCCCCATAAGGTTAACATTGGGACAACGTACTGTGTTTACCACTTTCAATATCTCGGTAACCAATGGACATAGAGCAATGATTCAAAAAACTAAATTGTTTGTTTTTTTGAGCTGAATCCAATGGTGCCAACAAAGATTCGATAAATTTTATTTTTATATGTAAAAAACTCAAAAAACCCACTTTTGGGAGTGTTTATCCCCCTTTACCCCCCCTTCCAGTGGTCCGATCGGGCTGGTTCACGAACTCGTCCATTCGATTACCACTTTACATGTCTGTTCCAAATTTCATTAAGATCAGACCATATTTACGGCCGCTATCGTGCTGACAGACACATATATATATATATATATATATATAGATAGATAGATAGATAGATAGATAGATAGATGTATAAAAATTCGAACGAATGGTGTTTTTTGCTTCTGGTGGCCCTAAAACGAAAAGTTATCATGGTCTCGGGCTTAGGTCTTACCATGAGACCTACGGTAATAGCTTCTTCCCTATAGGGGAAATTCGCTAAAACTACAAGTCATAACAGATATTTTACAGAAATTATTTACAACACTTTTTATGCCCTGAGTGAAGGAAGCTCTCTCTGTCCTTTTTATTTAAGTATTATATACAGGCCCGGCGACAGGATTTTCGGGCCCCTGGGCAACCTGCATCGCGGGCCCTAGAAACTGACGACCTTTTTTTTTTTTTTTACTGATTGCGTGTATTTTTTGCCCCTTTACTGCCATTTCGGACCCTTTTCTCCTCTTTCCGGGGTCCCCTACAATCCCGGGCCCCTATACGTTTACCCCCCCGGGCCCCCTGTCTGCCCGGGCCCCTGGACAATTGACCCAGCTGCCCCCCCCTGTCGCCGGCCCTGATTATATATGGCTTATTTTTTCATTGCAGCTGGTAGAGGAGGACTTTCCATTAGGATAGGTCGTAATCAGTTCTCCATTAGTTGCCATCCAAAGCTTTCTAGCTTGCGCATTGTCATGTTTGAGTTTCTGGCATTTTAGTACAGTAGGAAGCACATTAAACCTCTAAGTACATGGAATTTAAATGCATCTTCTGTGGGTGGCAAAGCCCTGATTTCCCGCTTGGATTTTAAAAATAGGCAATATTGCAAACCGTCCAGACTTTGTATGTTATCGCATGCGCCGTACAGATAAAGGAAACATCTGCGTGCATCTTCAACAATGGCAAGTGTAATTTCTTCGTTTTCATCTTCATATTTAGTGATGGCTTTCATTTTTCCTGCTAGTTGTAATGCGACTTTTGCTGCTCTTTTTTTCCCACATCGAAATGGATAGCTGGTTTGGTCATTGCCTGTTAATATGTAAACAATAGCGATGGTGTTTACTAGTTCTCGTACTGTTACTTCTTCAGTGCTATTCACCTTTTCTAAAAGGTTTGACAGTAGAATGTGTACTGCTGTGCACTGATTAGTTTGTTGGAGCCATATTTCCTTTATTTGTTGGAGGACTGGAAATTGGAGTAGAGTTATGATGGCAATTTCGGTGTCACTAGTGAAAATGATCGCTTTTGTTAAGCCGTCATGTTTTGAAGCGTAGTTAAGAGCAAATATTCTAGTATCAGCTTCCTCATGTTCATTACATTCTAGATCTTTTATTTTGGTAACTTTGCCATTATGTATTTCAATACATGTGGCTCGATCGTGGAATGTACCACCTACAGTCAAACGAACATTTTCTGTGACCATTTCTGGTTTTGAAATCCACATTTCTGACAAGTAATTTAGGAGATTTGCTTTGTTTTTATTGTTCTTTATAAATACTTGCCATGGTGGAATGACAGCCTCAGATAGCATTTCAAAAGTAGGTGGTTCTGAAACGTTGGATCGTCTATCTCTTTCAGCTTGTTTCAAACTTTTGTCCGGTGGAAAATCGTAACTGTCTCCAACAAAGTGAACATACAAACAGTCTTTTGGTTTTAACTTTAGGATCTTGTTCAAATAAGCCTCTTGAAGCTCTCCAAAAGTCTTGGCCCTCATATCTCGATAAACTTGAATGAAATACATTGCGTCAGTTATAAAAACTGGTGGATTTTCTGATGGGGTTATACTTAGAAATTCCGAATTCGGAGCTTGGTCTTTTAGATATTTTATGAAGTCACTTTTATTACCCTTTCTCATGACAACATCGTTCTTAGTACTATCCCCACGTTCAAATAAAGAGGAAGGATATTCAAACCATTCAAATGAAAACATTTCTTTTCTTCGCTCTTCAGGGAAATCTTGTATAAGCAATAATTGTCTTGTTATATTCCCTTCTTCTTTAAGGAACATTTTTGACTTTTTAACTTTGGTTTTTTTATGTTTTTCAAAGGATTTTACTTTGAATGATGTTATCTTTTGCTGGTTCTTTTCAATAGTTTCATTAAGCACCTGAATTCCTTTTTCCTTTGCTCTTATCAAGTCTTGCTCTTTTAGAATCTCGCCCGAAACAATGTTCAAAAGATTTGTTGTTGTATTCTTAAACGGATTGATAGTACGAGTACTCAAGAACTGAACCAACTGATTTACTATTTCATAATCAGTAACTGAGGACCTTTTGCTGTCATTATGATGATGTTTTCGGGGACATTCTTTGTCCATACTTGCCATGCTTTTTACACTCTCAGAAACTTGAGCTAAGTAGGGTGCAGTTTTTATATACTTGTCTTTTGTGTTTTCATTGTCAGTTATTCCTTTAAAAAGTATTGTTTTTCCATCATTATTGTAAGATTGTTCTAAAGCTAAATCCGTCCAGACGCCGTTAAATGCCCCCTTCGTCGTTCGAACACAAAAGTTCCCATTGACAAATTCAGTATAAACAGAAGGATGTGTTGATGGTAGTGATTCCATGTCACTTAGATACATTGGCACGGCTTGAGCATAGTTGTGGTGCCCACAGGAAATCATGTAGGGGAGCATATTTTTAGTTTCCCTTAAATGGCCGTGCCAATCACCCCCTCTTTCGGCTTCCAAGTACCGTTTTTAAATTAATACCATCTCCACAAACATGTTCCAAAATTTTCCAGTTGGAGATAAACTGCTCACAAATGTGTTCCAATTAGACTGTAGTAATTTAAGTTGATCTAAAATCAAATTCATTTGTCCATTTTCAAACTTATTCTCTTCCTCATTTTCTTCAAATGTCTCAGTGCAGCTTTCAAGGCGACTAGGCTGTCGTGTCCATTTTTAAACGACCAATCTTCGAATTCTTTCCATTGAACCCTAAATACAGCCTCACCGACTAGAGAGAAATATCGAACCATTTTATAATAATCTTTCCCATTTACGATTTTGTTTGCTGTCTATTTTCCACAAATATTGTTGATAAACAAAATTTCCTGCAATCCGCTTCCTCGAAATAGGTATCCCATACACTGCAAAAAGTTCAGAGCTATATGGAAACCTCCAAGCCAAATAACAACATTTTGATAGTCCTGCGGATGATTAATCTGAATAGCCTTAATCGTGTCGTATATGTTTTGATCACAGGTAATAATGGTTGTTGTTTGGTTTAGTTTGTCACTTAGGGAAAGAAAGTATTTTAAGGATGTCAAAACAACGTCTGGATTAGTCGGAGACTCAGGGAATAACGGGCCGTAGGAAATACTTGTCTTTTCTTTTGGATGATTCAGTCTTATCTTTTCATGGAATTCAGCCCAAGATAGTTGAGTAAATACTATCTCTAAGTACCGTTAGTTCATTTGGACTTGTTGAGGAATATATGCGAAGTAACATCCAAACAATACTGTGGTCATCAAGCTTGACAACTGATGTAGTCTCACCATTAGTCAAACCTAGGTTCAATCTTGGATTCACAACGTTTGAAAAAGATCTTGCGTTTACTTTATCCTCTCTATTAAGATCACATTTAATTATTTCCACGTTGCTTGGATTATTTACGGTAAAATCTCGCCCCTTCTGTATTGGTATTTTGGATGCTATTTTGTCCATAGAAGAAGATGGTTTATATTGGTAGATCACATTAGTTGTGCAGTGGAAACTTTCTCCAGAATTAGACTCATTTTTGAAATCTAAGTTGTCAAGAGCACATTGGAAAAAAACATTTTTCTCGAGGTTTGACGGAATTAAAACGCCCTTAGCTTTAACATTTTCATTAGTTTCATTTGCGATAGTCGTTAAATACCTTTGAGTTGAATTGTAACTTATGCTACTTCCGAGCCTGTTTAAAACTGTAATGACATTTTTACTGCGACATTCACGTAAAACATACATACCTATCCCTACATGCTTTGGCATTGGAAGTTTCGTCAAAGAACTCATAACGTCTTGTCCTAATAAGATAACATCGTTATTCTGTTCTTCATTTAGGGTTAGCCTTCCCTCTTCGTTTAAATCAAACTCTTCATCATATTTCATCCAAGCAAGATGATTATACAAGGGTATTGGAATCCTCGATAGTGCTTCTTTTGTAGTTAAGTTAAAACTCTTATCAACACTTTTTACATCACTAAGACCTTTTGCATGGGACAAGATTTCCTTTCTCAAATATTTAGCACAAGTTTGTAATTGTGAGGGGTTTGGTGCTATTTTAGACGTTGACCTTTTCATTTCATCTTTGTTAGCTTCCGGTTGATGGAATATGTAATCTTCTATTTCATTCTTAAAAGTTATTAGAGCATCAATTTAATCCCTTACTTGAATGTTAGCTGAGCAGACAATGGTAGGGAACCCCTGACGATCGAGAAATCTAATGTCGTCTCCATACGCTTGGAGAAGTTTATTTTTTAAGCGATAACTTCTGTACTATTCAGCTGTGTCTATACATTTATTTTTAAGGTAGGAATGAAATTTTTTTGTTAAATCATTAAGATAAAATACTTTATTATTTTTTACTAAGTCACAGTGTATTTCTTTAAGGAATTCTTCAAAAGCTTCATTATGACTATTTATATTAGTTTCTTCTGGTTTTCTAAGTAGGAACTCAGTCATACAAGATTTGTGATATTTAAATCCTGCCCCGATCATATCAATGAAGGTTTCATCTCTGTTCCGTATTTGTTCTAATATTTTTCTTTCGCCTACTTCCAGAGCTTTACTTCTCACTGATTGTTGTCTAGTACTGCATGAAAGTGTTTTACGCTTGGAGAAGTTTATTTAAAGCATCCTTAAGAAGCAGCTTAAAGCATCCTTTTGAATCCCGTTGCTTTTCACATAAAAAACATTTGTTGAAGTTAAGTTTTGATTTTTTAGAGTATATTTCCTCATGATCGTTTTTATTTTGAATGGATAGCTCTATTTTACGTTTCACTGCTGTTTTTGCATTGATTGATTTTATTTTGTCAGGATTTATTTCCTCATGATCGCTTTTATTTTGATTAAATATTTCCACTTTACGTTCCGCTGATTTGTTTTCATTGATTGATTTTAATTTTTTAGGGTGCGTAAAACTACTCCTACAGCTTCTATGTAACACAGGATGTTTTTAGCGAATTTCCTTAAAGGAATAAGCTATTACGGTAGTACTCATGGTAAGACCTAAGTCCGAGACCATGTTAACTTTTCATTTTGGGGTCCCCAGAAGCAAAAAACACCATTCGTTCAAATTTATATATATATATATGTCTATTAACACGATAGCGGCCGTAAATTTGGTCCGATCTTAATGAAATTTGGTACGGACGTGTAAAGTCGTAATCACTCGGACGGGTTCGTGAACCAGCTCGATCGGACCACCGGAAGGGGGGGTAAAGGGGGATAAACTCCCCCAAAAATGGGTTTTTTGAGCTTTTTACATAGAAAAATAAAATGTATCAAATCTTTGTTGAGACCATTGAATTCAGCTCAAAAAAACAAACAATTTAGTATTTTGAATCAATGCTCTATGTCCATTGGTTACCGAGATATTGAAAGTGGTAAAAACAGTACGTTGTCTCAATGTTAACCTTATGGGAAATAAGTAAAATTCTATATCTCGCCTATTTCTCAACATAACTCGATAAAACTTGGTAAATGGGTTCTTCTAGTTCAGATCTACTAAATATTAAATTAAAACCAACCAGTTTAAATATACCTATAGCAGCAAACCTGCATACTCATTCCCCATGTTATTCTTATGGAGCTTACAAAAACATGTCAAATCTCGATATGTTGGATTAAAATATGTTGTTTTGCATTTGAAATTCGCTGAGTATGCAGGTCTGCTGCAACGGGGGTATTTTAAGAATTCATCTTCACATTGCAAATCTATAAAAAGTCTATTGAAGCAATTGTCATTTCTTGTCTCTAAGGCTTTTTTGAAAGTAAGAAATCCTCGCTTCGTTAATGAGTTCAGTTCTTCACTGGGTATGTCTATTTGGCAAATGAGACATTTTGAAAAGTCACTATGTATTTCAATTTCATTTTCAAACAATTTATTTTGAAAACACTGATTTGAATTCATTATATCATTAAATAACAAAAGAACTAGAATAGTCAAATTCAATTTAGTCAAACTTATCATTTGTGATTCTTTTAAATAACAAGTTCATTTTCATTGAAACCAAGAATACTTACTGGAAAACATAAATCAAATAATTTAAAAACCATGATAAAAAAGGAAGTGGTGTACCTTTTGGATGTAATAGAATTTGGTAGAGATTATAACTCTAATAGTGTTGTATTTTCAAGTCCTTTCTTTTTAACTTAAAAAATTACCACTAAACTAATTATTATAAAAAACGATATAATAAAACCAAAAGATGAATTCTCATTTATAGTAGTGAATAGGAAATCACTGTATTTGCTAAGACTTTCAAAATAAAATTAAAATTTAGCTCAACGCCATTGAATAAATTTATACACTTTTATTTAGACATTTTTAATGATAACCCTATTAAATTATATTTCTAAATTTCATTTTAAATTAAATACAATTTAGTCTCTCAAAAACATAAGCATTTTGTAAAGTAGAAAGGATTCTAGAAGAACTCTAAAAAAAAGCTTTCTAAAAATAAATCAAAATAAAGGAAATTACAACGTAAAAATTGTACAAACGTAAATAAATTAAGAATATTAAACCAGACTGGAAATTTTTAATTTTAGCAGACTGAAAGATAAACTTTTTTTATATTTCAATAGTTGAATGTTTCTTCCAACGTAATATACAATTGCGTAATATAAACTTCTATGGCATATTTCGGATTTCCGTATTCAAATATAAAATACATTGAAGAGATACATTGAAACACTCACCATAACTATTACGTACAAACAAATTTGATATTTAAGTAACACCCATTCCTTTTTTATAATTAAAATCCCTAGGCTTATTGACACTCAAACAGTATTTTCACATATAGTAAACACGTTACAGTCTTTCAGCGAAATGGAAACGACAACTGCTATTGTTAATCAGCTGATTTAGAAATAAGCCACAAGATTCCGACCGTTCCGCCATAGAGATCATAGAATGTGCGTAGAATATATTTAAGTATATCTAATTTAAAAAAATGTTTTGTAAAATATTTGTTATGGCTTATAGTTTTAGATTTATTATTCAATTTCAGAATGTAAATAAAAATCGACAAACAAAATTTTCTACTGCATTATTTATTAAGAGTTTTATTATTGATTACAAATTTAATAACCGATAGTTTAATAATTGTGTGACATGCTTTGTAGATTTTGTACGTAAGAAACAAACACAAGGAAACCAGGAGGTTGCTACTGTTAAATTAAACATTTTAATGATGATTAATGTGTGAACACTTATGACTTTACAACTAACTTTTTAAATGTATAAAGACTATAATAACAGTTGTAAGAAAAAATAATCCACAACAACTGTAAGCTGTACCTGTTCTTGTAGGGAATAAAATCTATAAAAATCTTAAAATAGTGGTAAAAATATCGTTTAAAGTTCAAATGTATCATTCATCAAGTGTCAATGCAGAGCGCAAGTACATGTGATTCAGCATAAAGCTGTACTGGGCTGTGCGTCTTGTCGGCACGGCAGTTGCCCGTTCATTAGCATTCACCTCCGCGACACCGCAACACTTTACTAAATATCATAATAATACAAATTTTTAGATGTAAACACAGTTTATTTAGTGCACAATTCATAGATTTTAAATATTAGTTAAATATTTCTCTTTAAATAAGAATTACTATTGTATTTCAATAACATTTTTAATTAATTGAAATTAATATGCGTCGTAACATATGAAAAGTGGATAACGTAACAAATTCGTAGCATTTAATTTGTAATTTAAGAGCATAATTACATAAAAATCTGTATTGAAACAACAATGTAATTAATGAGATGCAACGTACATCGCCGCGCCGGCGCGCAGCGCCCGCCATGAACGCACAACCTGCAACATTTTACCAAATACTATATTACTAAAAAACGGCACTTCCTAGGTAAAATATGCAAATACAAAATTTTTTTAGAATTAAATTCCGCATCCAGTGATATAACTTTTAGTGATGTTAACCTTGGTGTAAACGTGTCAACGTAATTTAAACAACGTTAATTTGCGTGGTTAGTACAGTAAAAATGTTTAATAACAAATCAAACTTTAACTCATCGTAAATACCATTTTGCAAGAGAGTATATCATGCCAACATTGGTTTTCACATGCCCCAGAGTGTAAAATAAAAGGTCAAATCGATTACAAGAGTATGTCTTTCGGGTGCCACCTCCCCCCTGATTTGGGGCACTGGGTCCCGGACTATTAGGCAATGACTCGTAAAAACCAAACCAAAAAATGGCACTCAGGGATCAAAAAACTGTATTTACAGAATAAACTGCAATAGTTGCTCTACGCCTTACTATGGCGAGACAAAAAGACCTTTAAATGTTAGAATCAAAGAACACAAAGATAACACGAGGAAGGGCTTAGTGGATGAATCAAAAATTGCTCAACACGTCTGAAAATCACCAGATGAATTTTGACGAAGCAAAAATAGTACACCGTGAACCTCATTTTTTCAAAAGAAAACTAATTGAAGCTTCATACATAAAACTAGCAGACCAACCAATCAGTTAATATTCACTTGAAATAAGGCCTCTATGGCTACCAATATTAAACAAAGAATTGAAAGACAGGAAAAATAAAGTGTCAGCAAGTAGGGTAATTACTAACAATTCTGCTCCAAATTCTCACAACATGTTAACCCGTAGCAAGGCCAAGGGGCAAAATTAGGTTAAAAATTAACTAAAAAACACAAACATACACACGGAATTTGCATATCACATGTCTCTGTTTCAGGTTTTTGCCACCGGCAGCGCGCCGTAATTTGGTTGGCTGTGGCCGCCGCCATTTCCGCCGCCACCATTTCCTTTCCTACCAGTCTCAGCTCAGCTCTGATTGGGTGTGGACGTGCTCTCTCCTATCTGGTGATTCTTGATACTTGTGATTTCTGTGGTATTTTGTGTTATTGTTTTTCTTTTCAGCATAGTGTTTTTGTGACTGCTTTTACAGTTCTCTGTTTTAGCTGTGTTTTTGTCCAGGTTTTCCTGGCTATGTGTTACTAATCTTATTATGTTCTAGGTTTTCTTCCACCAGAAGATGGGATCAGATTCCAGATCCCAAAACATCGTGAAACTTGTTTTTTACTAATCAGTGATGGCAAATGACCGCAAAAATCCAAATCAAAATATATAAAATCACCATCACCAACAATGAATTTCAAACAAAGAATTTGTTAGCTTGACTAACAAAATACTTATTTATTTACTATTTACATGCTATTTACAAGGTTGTTTAACAATTAACAAATTCATCAAATGAATACCACTGTGTTTTTCATTTTAGCGAATTTCCCCTATAGGGAAGAAGCTATTACCGTAGGTCTCATGGTAAGACCTAAGCCCGAGACCATGATAACTTTTCGTTTTAGGGCCACCAGAAGCAAAAAACACCATTCGTTCGAATTTTAGCGAATTTCCCCTATAGGGAAGAAGCTATTACCGTAGGTCTCATGGTTAGACCTAAGCCCGAGACCATGATAACTTTTCGTTTTAGGGCCACCAGAAGCAAAAAACACCATTTGTTCGAATTTTTATATATCTATCTATCTATATACATATATATATGTGTGTGTGTGTGTGTGTGTGTGTGTGTGTGTCTGTCAGCACGATAGCGCCCGTAAATATGGTCCGATCTTAATGAAATTTGGAACAGACAAGTAAAGTAGTAATCAATTGGACGAGTTCGTGAACCAGCCTGATCAGACCACCGGAAGGGGGGGTAAAGGGGGATAAACCCCCCCAAAAGTGGGGTTTTTCAGTTTTTAATAAAATTTATCGAATCTTTGTTGGCACCATTGAATTCAGCTCAAAAAAACAAACAATTTAGTGCTTTGAATCATTGCTCTATGTCCATTGGCTACCGAGGTATTGAAAGTGGTAAACACAGTACGCTGTCCCAATGTTAACCTTATGGGGAATAAGTAAAATTCTATATCTCGCTTATTTCTCAACATATCTGGATAAAACTTGGTTTGTGGCTTCATCTAGGTGAGGTCTAATGTATTTTAGTCTAAAATCCCCGAAATTTTAATTTTTGTGGCAGCAAACCTGCATAATCATTTCCCATGTTATCCTTATCGGAAATAAAAAAATTCTATATCTTACTTATTTTTTTACATTTCTTGACAAAACTTGGTATATGGCTTCTTCTAGTTAAGATCTACTAAATAATGAATTAAAACCAACCAGTTTTAACATACCTGTTGCAGCAAACCTGAATACTCATTCCCTATGTTATGGAGATTCCATGTGTTATGGAGATTACAAAACTTGTCAAATCTCACTAAGTTAGATTGAAATATGTTGTTTTGTATTTGAAATTCGCTGAGTATGCAGGTCTGCTGCAACGGGGGTATTTTAATTCTTTTGGCAATTTTATAAAAAAATGATGCTCCCTTATACGATGGCTTCTTAGCATAAAATTGAAGTCTATGGTGGGTGGGAATGATTTCATCCCTTCTTCGGGTGTTGTAATAGTGTATTTCCGGACTTACATCAGTGTCATTATTAATGTTTAGGTGTATCATAATGGTATTAAAAATCCCCGTGTTGGGCCGGGATAGAATGTCCAACAGTATCCCCTGCTTGTCGTAAGAGCCGACTAAAAGGGGAGGGGGGCGCACTGGTCCTTTTTCGCGTCTCCTTTTCACAATTCCATTCTCCGGTTCATTCAATAGCCCGGTTGTTTTTTCTAAATCATTCCGGCCTATTTTCCGGGGTGACTCTGTGTTCTTCAGCCTCCATTGCGCTGGAGGCCTAGGACGAGCAGAGGGTACAGCTTAAAAACTGGGTTCTGCACCTCCCAGGCTGCCGGATAGTACAGGGGCCCGGGTCAGCCCAGCCAGCTGACCTGGCTGCCCTATCAGCCGGCGAAAATCCCTTTGGCCGTGGCGGTGCCGGTTGGCGACCGGATAGGGCCCTGCTGCGGTCACGGGGGGGCTCTGCCGAGGCCACTGCTCGTCTGGGACCGCCGGTGTTTTGGAGGCGGTCGAACACGGATATAGTTTCTCTGGTGATGGGTCGGTCTGACTTTCTCATCGGGGTACGTTTGGGGGGTCAACGCCCAGTCTTGGGGGCCAATCCAGACAACATGGCAAGTGCAGACAAAAAAACGATTCAAAAGGTGCACGAATCAAAACGGGGTACCCTAACCCCAAAAAACACCCAGCAGGATTCTCCTCTGAGTGGGCTTGACGACGGGGTGGCAAGCCCATTCGAAAGAAGGTCTCGACTCACGAGATCGCCACCAGTCCGGGTCGCGACACCTGCCTCATCGGTGGCCAGAACATCCGCGGCCATTGAGAGGGCACCCACTGAGGACAACGAGCCGATGAATGCCGACTCGTCTCCCTTTGACGCGGTCATCGCGCTCGCCAGGCAGCAGGAGGAGGAGCACCTTAAAAAGTGCTTCGACACCCTGGCTGTAATGAAGGCTGCGACCGCCCGGCAGAAGAACATTAGCAAGGACGTGCAGGATGGCATTGTCCAATTGGAGGCCAGTCTGCAGCACATTGTCCAGCTGAGGAGGTCGTGGCAGTCTTGTGAGACGGTGGCCGCGTCGACCCAGACGACTCCATCGCTGCGGGTCAAGGCTCAGCCGGCCGGTGGAAAGCGAGCCGCTTCTAGCCCCGCCCAACCGGAGGCAGAGAAAAAGTCGAAGGGAGACGGTCCAGCGGAGAAGTCGGACTCCGAAGCATGGACCGAGGTCGTTAAGAGGAAGGGTAAGAAGAAAGACCCTCTTCCAAATCCTAGAAGCCAGCCTGGTACCCAAGACAAGAAGAAGGCGCCGAGGAAGAAGTCCCGCAAGCAGCGGCCGGACGCTCTTCTCATCAAGCCGTCGGACGGGAAATCCTACGCCGACGTGCTGGGCGAAATTCGCAGTAAAGCGAAGCCCGATGAGAAGGGCGCCGTCATCAAGGGCATGAGGAAGACCCGAGCCGGCGATCTTTTGGTCGAGCTCGGTGACGCCTCCAAAAGTAAAGCCGCCTTCAGCGAGGACTTGCAGACCATCTTGGGGGCGAACGCGACCGTCCGCGTTCTCGAACCCAAGTCGACGCTGGAGGTGAGGGACCTTGACGAGCTGACGACCGAGGCGGAGGTGACTGCTGCCGTCAAATCCGCCATCGGCGACAACGTCGAGGTGAAAACCTTCCTCTCAAAGGCGAACGCTCGGGGTCAGAAGGTGGCGATCCTCACGCTGGGAGCCAGGGCAGCTGCGAAGCTCCTGGAGAAGGGCCACCTGAAAGTCTGGTACGTGAGCTGTCGGGTGCGCGAGAAGCTCGTGGCCTCCAGATGTTTTAAATGTCTGGGGTTCGGTCACGTAGCTAATCGCTGCCCTGGACCCGATAGAAGCAAGCTCTGCTTCAAGTGCGGCGGCCAGGATCACAGGGCCAGCGCATGCAATGCAGCGTTGTCATGTGTCCTGTGTACAGAAGCCGGCTTGAAGGGCGACCAGGTCAAGCATTCCGCTGGGTCTGGTCGTTGCGGGCAGTACAGGCGGGCCATCCAGGAGCTTCGCCAAACACAAAAGAAATGATCAGTGTTCTGCAACTTAACATGCAGAGGAGCAGGACAGCAAACGACTTGCTGTTCCAATTCGCCACGGAGCAGGGTGCTGACCTACTGCTTCTCAGTGAGCAGTACCAGAACCGACGCTCCGCGCAGTGGTTCTCGGATCCCTCCGGCACTGCGGCGATATGGATCTTGGACCTCGGGAAGGTGCCTGTTCTCGATTCCGGATCGGGCAACGGCTTCGTTTGGGTGAGGAGCAGGGATTTCACCGTCTTCTCCTGTTACCTCACGCCTAACCAACCGATCGCAGACTACCGCCACATGGTCGATTCCGTTGAGGATAAGATCATGAACACCTCTGGCTGGGTCATAGTCGGTGGCGATTTTAACGCCAAAGCCGTGGAATGGGGTTCCCCGCGGACCGACACTCGAGGACGTTACGTCCTCGAGTCGGCTGCCAGGTCGGGCCTCTGTATCCTCAACACGGGCGGCATTTCCACCTTTCGCCGTCCGGGGTGCAGAGAGACGATCCCTGACATATCCCTTGCCTCTGAAGGGATTGTCCAGCGGATCTCCGACTGGCGTGTCTGCGAGGACTACTCCTCCAGCGACCATCAGGCGATCCTTTTTAAGGTCCTTCCCGAGGGCGCGCGCTTGCGCGCTGAACCTGCTCCTCTGGCTCGACGCTGGAACATCAGCCGTCTGAGCAAAGACACATTTAAAGAAGTAATTAAAGACCAGAGCATTGTGAATTTCGCAAGTGCCGAAGATCTGGCAGCATCGACGATGCGACTCATCGCGACCGCGTGTGAGCAGTCGATGCCCGGAGTTTCCCGCCGCCACAGGAAGAAGCCGGTTTACTGGTGGACGCCTGAAATCGCGGAACTCCGGAGGAGATGCCTTGGTCTCCGACGAGCTGCGCAGCGAGCCAGGAACCGCCCTGATGCAAATGCCAGATCGGCTGAGCACAGAGCGGCCCGCCGAGAGCTCCGCGGTGCCATCAACCGGAGTAAAGTCAGGTGCTGGAAGCAGCTGTGTCAGGATATCAACAACGACCCCTGGGGGATGGGCTACAAACTAGTAACCCAGAAGCTAGGGGCTCGCTCACCACCTGCGGTCATGGAACCACAAGCCATGGCCGCCGTCGTCGATACACTGTTTCCCAGCCACCCAGTTCGGCCAGTCAGGGAATTCGGAGAGGTAGGTGCCTTCCCAGTTTTCCGGGAAGAGGAACTCACCGCCGCCGTCCGATCCCTACGACCCAGAAGAGCGCCCGGTCCCGATGGCATTCCGGCGGAGGTGCTCAAGCTCGCTGCGGAGGTTAATCCAAGACTTCTGCTCGATATGTTCAACGCGTGTCTGGCGGAAGGCGTTTTCTTTTCTTCGTGGAAGGTAGCCCGCCTTGTTCTTATCCCCAAGGCGAAGAGTACACCGGGGACCCCTTCTTCTTTCCGACCCCTGTGTATGCCCGACACGGCCGGGAAAGTGCTGGAAAAGCTTTTGCGCGTCAGGCTGACCGAGGCCATCGTCTCTGCGGGGAACTTGTCCCCGCAGCAGTACGGCTTCAGATCCGGTCGCTCTACCATCGACGCTATCCAGGAGGTAGTTGAGGCAGTGCGGAGGGCGGAGGACCACAACCACTGGTCGCGCCGCGTGGTCCTTCTCGTCACGCTCGACGTGAAGAACGCTTTCAACTCCGCCAGGTGGAGCGATATGCTGTGGGCGCTTGAGCATACGTTCCAAGTTCCCTCCTACCTCCTGCGTATGATCGAGGCTTACTTGTCAGACCGCGTTCTGTTGTACGACACGACCGAAGGTCAGCGGCGCATTCCCATCACTTCCGGGGCTGCGCAGGGGTCCATCCTCGGACCAGATCTCTGGAACGTGTCTTACGACAGCTTGCTGAGGCTAGACATGCCCGATGAGACCCGCCTCGTTGGCTATGCTGACGACGTCGCTGCCTTGATCGCTGCGAGGAACGTCGAGCAGGCAAAACTGAGGCTCAGCGTAGTAATGGCTAAGGTCAACGGGTGGATGCGAGACCACGGCTTGTCCCTGGCTGTCAGTAAGACGGAGATCGTCGTCCTCACCAAAAAGAGGATAAACACCGTGTTCCCGGTGCAGATAGGTGACGTCACACTCGAGACTAAGCCTGCTGCAAAGTACCTGGGAGTCATGGTCGACAGCAGACTGTCTTTCGGCGAGCAGATCCAGCGCGCCGCCGACAAAGCCGCTAAGGGTGTCGCTGCCCTTGGTAGGCTTATGCCCAATGTCGGCGGTCCTCGTTCCTGCAAGCGCCGTCTGCTCATGACTGCCGTCCAGTCAGTCTTGCTGTACGGGGCAGAGGTATGGGCTCACGCACTCGAGAAGCGAGTCTTCCGAGACCGGCTTGCCCGAGTCCAGCGTCGAGGAGCTCTGCGGGTCGCTTCGGCCTACCGCACAGTCTCCGAGCCTGCTGTGATGGTGATCGCCGGAGTCATCCCCGTCCTCTTCCTCGCGAGGGAGAGGCAGGCGATTTACCGGAGGAGGCCTGAAGTGGGCCGGGAAGCAGCTGCCAGGGAAGAGCGCGATCGCAGCTTCGACTCCTGGCAGCGTGACTGGGAAGCCGAGCCGAGGGGACGTTGGACCTTCCAGCTCATACCTTCCGTCCGACCATGGGTGGAACGGCAGCACGGCGAGGTTGACTACTACGTGACCCAGTTTCTCTCTGGGCACGGGTACTTCCGAGCCTATCTGCACCGGATGGGCAAAGTCGCTAGCCCGGACTGTCTGTATTGCCCCGGCATCCCAGATACGTCCGAGCACACCTTCTTTCAGTGCGACCGTTGGCACGTCCGCCGAGCCTCGCTTTCATCTGAGATCGGCGTGATCGTCAGCCCAAACAACATCGTTGGAGCTATGCTCCAGGGAGAGGGCAACTGGAACTGTGTCAAGCACTACGTCCAGGCCATTCTTCGGGCGAAAAAGGTCGACCTCGATCGGCCTTAATCCTCAGCATTTCCCCACGGAGGTTGCCCTAGAGGCGTAATATCAAAGGCCTAGCCCGAAGTAATGTGTGAAACAGTTCCAGGCTAGTGTCCTCGGTGCCGAGGGAGGTGGTTTAGTCGGTAGTTCACGGGACATCGAGCTCGTGGGAGTCCGACACTACTGAGGGGACAACGAGCCCCTCAGTGTGCGTAAACGCATTCCACCTCCTACCCAAAAAAAAAAAAAAAAAAAAAAAAATGGTATTAAAAATGTACTGACCATACACTGTCAAAATGTTAAGTGACCTAAAATGTTCTCTACAAGAAGTATCTGCCTGAAGATTCCTAATGATTCGGATTGATTTTTTTTGTAGTTATAGAATTTTGTCAAGATTTTCTTTTTTAGTTGATCCATATAGACTAATTCCAAATGAAACATGTGAATGGATGTAGGAGTGGTAGTCAAATCATTTACGATGAGGTACAACTCGAGGTATGCTTACCTTTAAGAATTTTAGGACTCAAAATAAATAAATAAATAACGTCTTTATTTAAAGTGCTTGCCAGCAGTAAGATGTTTTTCACAATAACTCAAGTCATTACAAAATAACAGATTAATATAAAAGTAAATAGAAGGTTAAAAAGATAAATTTAAGATAAGATACAAACAATACTATGGTCTCTTTTACACAGTAAAAACATAAAATGCTTGCCTTTTAAATGAAGAGACACCAGCCCAGACCATGCCCCATCACAGATTTCAAATCATTGTAAAGCTTTCTTGCATATTACTTTCTTGCAAATCAACAAGCAAATTTCTTCCTGTAAAGTTCAAGGCGCACACGAGGCACCTTTAACACGGCATCCTGACGAGCGCAATGGGATCACACCTCAGCTCGGTTTTTCACTTTATCTTTCAGGTAAGCAGGACAGCCATGCAAAATGATTTTGTGGACAAGGCTGGAAGTTCGAAGCAACTCTGCAACCCTCTGCAACTTCTCCATGTCTCCACAGACACTGCATTACCATAAACTTGTAAACTGTAATGTATGACAGAGAGTGGCCTCAACAAGACGTAGTTTGGTTTCTAAAGGAAACACATGTCTATGCCTAAATAGTATTCTCAGCCACATTGACACATAGCGCATTTACTCACTGTGCTTACTTGGTCTGAGAATGTCCGCTCAGAGTCAAGCATAACCGCGAGGAGTTTGGACACTTGAACAACATCAAGCGGATTCCCATCAAGGGATACGTCGTTTATGGGAGCGGTTGGCAAGAATACATTTCAATGAATCGTCATGACTGAAAATATTCCAGAACTTTCAGGTTTTAATATCATTTGACATTACTAACATGTACTCAAACATACCAGTTAATGAAACAATGAAAACATACCAGTTAATGAAACAATGAAAATTCTCGAAGACAATTTATCAAAAATTATCAATCTATCCAAGAGAGATGTTCACGATATCATGTCTCTACCAAAAATAACGGTGAAACAAAACTATTTCAAATGTAAATCAGAATTCTAACAATAAAAAGAAGGATTAGCCATGGGCTCACCTTTGTCAGGTCTTTTAACAAATATTTATTTAACATACTTAGAATCAACTAAAATAATGAACTCAACAAATCCTCTAAAAAATAAAATAATATACTGGTATAGATACCTGGATTACATTATTTGTCTATACAAAATGACAAACAAACTACGAATGGCCTACTTACATACTTAAATACCATTTCTAACTCCATTAAATTTACAAAGGAGGAACTAAAGTCTGAAATCAACTTTTTGGATATAACTATCAAAAATGAAAATAATAAACATACATTTTAAATTTTCAGAAAACCAACACAAACTAACCTAATAATTCCAGCGAGTTCTAACCATCCAAGGCAACACAAGATGGCAACTTTTCATAGTCTACTTAACAGAATGATTAGTATTCCTATGATCAAAAAATACTATAATAATGAAAAGGAAACCATAAAAATGCTAGCAAGAATAAATGGTTACAAAACAAATTTAGGAGACAACATGCTAAGAAAGAAAATTAAGAAAAACAACCATATCAACTTAAATTTGAAAAAATCAAAAAAATGATTACTTATGTCTACCTTATAGCACAACAATAACTAAAGCCATCAGAAAAACTTTTGAGAAATCAAATTTTAAGATAGCTTTTAGAACAAGAAACCTTTGAAGCCTTTGAGTTAATCAATAAATTAAAAAAATAAACAACAGTACAAACAAATATGAAAAATGTGGCATTTATAAAATAAAGTGTAGTGATTGCCCAAAATATGATATAGGCCAAACTGGCAGAAGTTTCAAACGAAGATATAATGAACACACCCAGGCAATAAAGTCATGAAAAAATAAAACTACAAAATAATCTAGTTTTGCCGACCATATATTAAAATCAGATCACAAATAGAAAAATCACGAAAATAACATGTTTATTCTTGACATATAGTCCAGTCAATCTGTTCCTAAAAAGAGGCGATAGGGGAAAAATTAGGAGAAGGCTGAATTTTTCATCATCGACTTCTACCATATAGACAAGCTTCTAGCCAAAAGTCCCCACCCCTTCCCCTCTTGCTTCCCCCCCTACAGCCCATTATTATTCTTTAAGTTTAGAAAATACAGTATTTTGTAAAAACGACTATATCTCAGAAATCATTTGAAATATCCTTTACATTTTGTTGTTTTCGGATTCCTCATAAAAAGCTCTAAAAATAATGTCATAGAGTGATTTATGATTAATTTACTTCTTCTACGTCTATTTTCCTGTTTAATTTGGAAAAATAGCATTTTCCTTCATTTTTATCCTAAAATATATATCGCTTGATAATAATGCTGGAATCACTTCCATTAGAAAGCTGTTTTGCACTAAATATTTTCTCCTGTAAATAAGCTGGAAAATGATATCATACTTGACTTACTTTTCTCACATACTGCCCTGCTGATATTAGTTGAAACACATTTTACAGTGCCTGCCGTGACTGCGCGCTACGCCACCGAAGTTCATTCAACCTGGGGGTTTAAGGGGGAACAAACTAGGAAAAAGCAAAATTTTTCACCTTCGACTACTACCGTATAAACAAGCTTCTAGCCATAAGTACCCACCCCTACCCCCTTGCTTCCTCCCCTAAAGCCCCCCCCATATTTTCCATGTCTAATAAATGCCGTATTTTGCTAAACTGCTTATATCTCAGAAACCATTTGAGATATCTCTTATATTTTGTTGTTTTCAGATTTTTCATAAACTACTCTAAAAATAATGTCATGTAGTGTTTTACGATAATTTACTCCTTCTATGTCTTTTTTTATTAAATTGGTAAAAAATATTTTTCTTCATTTTTAACCAAATATATATATTTTGCCTAATAACAAGGCTCAAATCACTTCCGTTATGAATCTGTTTTGCATTAAATATTTTCTCCTGTTTATAAGCTTTAAAATTAAACAATATTTGACTTGCTTTTCTCACATATTGCCCTGCTAATACAAGAAAAACATGTTTTACAGTGCCTGCCGTGGCCGCACGCTACGCCATTGCAGTTTGTTCAACCTGGGGTTTTAAGGGGAGGGGAAAATAAGAAAAATGTGGTCAGTAGGACTTGAAAGAGTGATAAAAAATGGTTTAGGTTACCTTATCGTCAATTGATCTTATTTCAGTAGTAAACACTACAGCTGTTTCGTACTGCTTATATGGAGTACATCTTCAGGTAATAATTAAAAACGTCGAAATAAAAACTTGATATTACTCATAGTTGAGTTTGTCAGTTGATGATAAAACAAAACAAGGAGTCATGACTTACCGATGCCGCATCACACGTTCTCAATAATTAACAGTACTTGGCCAAGTTTTTTAAATGTTTGTTTTTTCGTCTCCGTGTGTGTTTGTGTCCGTGTCATTTGTTTTATCATCAACTGACAAACTCAACTATGAGTAATATCAAGTTTTTATTTTGACATTTTTAATTATTACCTGAAGATGTACTCCATATAAGCAGTACGAAACAGCTGTAGTGTTTACTACTGAAATAGGATCAATTGATGATAAGGTAACCTAAACCATTTTTTATTATTGCAATATTGATCCAGAGGCTAATCCATCATGAAATTGAAAGAGTGAACATGTAATTGTGTGCTCTTCAATTTTTTACTAAAACAAGCAGGAAAATGAAACATTTAAAGTATTTTTTTGATATGTGAGTGTTCTATAAAATTTTGCCTACAAAAATGAGTAAGTATTGTTTTTTGAATGTCATTTTAAGAAGAAGGAATCAACAAATAAAGAAAAATTATCTTTTAGTTTTCATGAATATTTCCTAGAAGGAAGATTAAATCAAGATAAGAAGCGACCAGGTCAAGGTGCAGCTGCTGGACCTTGGCACTGCCAGTGATAAACACCTGCACTGCTTAGTTACAGCCCCACCCAGTGTTTACAAACATTGCTATCTGTCAAACTTCTTGTTTACCTGGTCTCAGCAACATAGAACTGCAATTATTATAATTATCAAATTTAGTATTTTTTTTATTTTTTATTGCTAAGCTTTAATCAATATATTTATTTCCCTCATTTACTTAAAATGTAAGAACCTATAAGTAACAATAGTTTACCAAAAGGCTGGATTAGAGAGGAACACACAAGAAAATATGGACAAAGTAAAAGGAAAATTGACGTATATGTTAAATCTCCAATTGGTAAACTGTTAAGGTCTGTAAATGAGCTGTCAAACTATATGAGGGAAAAGGATTGAATTTTAATGTTGAGGATTTTAATTTTTCTACTATTAAAGGTAATAAAACAAAATTGGAAACATCATTGAATAGTTCAACAACTTGCATGGATAAAACTAATTCACCAAACAATGGCCGTGAAATACATTATGAAGCATTAGATAACAGCTTGTTGAATCTGAGGCAAGTATTAAAATCAAACTGTGCTGAGACTCAGACTGAAATCAGCAGTAACTGTATGGCCATAACTGATCAATTGATAAGCACCTAGAGGCTCTCGGATACGACTCTTAACAAGTATTTTGAACAAATAAATACACTTTTTTTATCATCAAATTCAGAGTCTTGTTTAATTTTGAATCCTCTTATTTGCCATGCTATTAAGAATTTGGAAGAATATTCACACTTTTTAGATTCAGTGAAAATAAAAGATTTTGAAACCTTAATTATGCCTATCAATGATTCTAGGCTGCTTGACGGTGTAAGTGGCTCGCACTGGAGTACCCTTGTATACTAAAACTAACAACAGGTTTCACCATTATGATTCATTGGGGAAGGTAATGAAAAAAATGCAAAGGTTGTAGCTGATAAGGTATCACTGTATTTGGAGGCACCTAGCTATTAATTTACTGTTATTGATGGGCCCAAACAAATCAACACCTATGATTGTGGTACATGTGTGTGCCTGTTTGTGGAGCTTCTGGTTTTTGAAAAAGAAATGCTTAAGAGGAGGTTGGATAGATGGGTGCTGCTAATAGAATGATGTGGCGAAGCTTGAAACTAAATTGCTCCGCCGTATATAATGCACGAAATAGTACCGTTTGCCGTTTTTTTAATGCAGGTTAACAGCTGGGACAAACGTGACGTCATCCGATATTCTCGCAATTGTCAAGCATCGTAATTTGAGGCAGAACTTGGATGAGTGACCGCCAAAAACGTCAGATCTCGTGCGTAATATTGCCGTGGTATTGTCAACTAGAATAATTATCGTACTTGAAACTTATATACCGTATACCCTACTTACATTGAAACCTTTAAGCTTAATTTCAGCTAAAGATTATTTCATTTAAAAAACGAAATATGGTAAATAATAATATCCAAATTCCAGACTAATTTTTAATCTAGCCATATTTATGTGGTGGAATGAGGCATTCTACATTAAATGCTCAGCTATATTTACTCAACAAACCAAACCACGAGCACGAATTAAGGCTGAAATTAAATTAATTATAAACATTACAGTGGAAAACATAAGCTACGTTCTCAGTTATACGCTCAAACATTTTGCCGAGTGTGTTGGCGAGAACGATGTAAAAGAGCAGGAACCTAATACTCGAGTGCCTCAACGAACTGTACGTCCAAAAAAAGCAACGTCTGGTATCGTTGAACAATTTGGCGAGAATGTTTGCAAGGATTCTTTGTAGAACCGATTTTTTATTAATTAACTCTTCTATTTTAATTAATTAATCGATTCTATTCTATTATTCTAAAATCACACCATCTCCTAATGTAAATATTCCTAACAGACAAGACTTAAAACATACTGAACAAAATTTTTTTTGCACATTCTCTCACAATATAGTTTATGGTATTTTTAGGTTATACTGAATAAGCTCTAAGCCTTTATTTATTTTTGGTATAAATAGCATAATCTTCACTTCATAGGAAGAAGCCACATACAGTACTACCATGATTTTGTCTGGATTCTAAAGGCCAGCGTATACGGACGAACAGTTGGTGCTTGCCGAAATATTCGATCATGTATGCCCTTCTTCCCAACATGCTGGCGGATTTGTTGAGTTGGGCACTCGGCTCGAAATACTCAACCAATACGGGTGGCTTGCCCAACTGTTCGTACCTGTATGAACTCCTTCTCAAAATGCCAGTCAACAATCTAACTAAAAAGTTCGACGTTGTCTATACCTACCTTTCTTTTATGGTTGGACGTTCCATAAGTCAAGCCGCTCAATCCCAACAAGCTCGTCCACACGACTTAGCGTAACAAATGTTCGACTGTTACACTATGGCAATATGGTGATTGGAGAATATGGAAGCCTACTGGCATGTCCAGCACATTTAAACTCAAACATTCTAGTACCTGTACCCCTAATGTTTTAAACGTTGGGATTGCATGCCATTAATTTAATGTTTTGAGAACAAAAATATAACATAAAGCATGTAACATAAGTTCAAGACTAGCGTCCTTTACATAAGCATGCTGCGCCTTCTCTTGTTTTTGTCATTTTGTATTCGATGGTATTTTGTATGTGAAACTTTGTGGTTATATATCTATGCAAGGGTTTTAAATTAATGAATTAGTTAAGGTCTGCTGCATCAGGTTCTTTTCTGCCAAGATAAGGATTTTTAATTCCGTTTCACCTTAAAAATAAACTGATTCACTGACTTAAAATACTAAAAAATAACTTAGTGGAATTTGAGGAAAAATCTGTACATGTCAAAATTGACGACAAAGAAAAATGCAGTTTGAGCAATAAATTGTTTTCCATCTTTTTTACTGTAAATCTATAGAACATACAACTGATCATTGAACTTTGACCGATTTTTTACGAAGGTAGTAACATACAACTGTCTGATTTCCTTTATGGTACGGCAATCATTAATGTATTTTAAGTAGGCTTATTATAATTTTGATTTCAGTAATTTTGCGTATTGTTTTCAAAAATATTAAATCTAATGAAAATGTCTTAAACACACTGATTTCTAATATCTTTAGTCAATGATGCTGAAACAGCAATCAATGGACACATAGTGAAGTAGTCACCAAGCAGAATGTATTCCTCCGCACCGGCTAATTTTCACCACAAGTCAGCTGATCGTTAACAATTCCTTGAAATTTACCTCGAATTTTCACTCGACATCCTTTTTGGTTTACAAGAATTTGTCGTTGTTATTAGTTAGATTATTTTTGAAAGCCGAATATTAGAAATCTTAATTAAATTATCTACCGGACGTAGGAAGCCGATTTTCGATAAATTTGATAAATGACGTAAAAAACGCAATCAAAAGTTATTTTTTTCAATTTTACAAAAAATGGCTAGTTTATGTGAAAATGTAATTCCTACGTCCGGTAGAGTTTAAAAAGAGCTTTAATTTGACATATAAACTTTAGTTTTCCGACCAAAAATAAACGAAAAATCCCGCATACCAATTAACATTGGTTCTTATGGAGTATAAATCCAATATGGCCGCCAACTCCAACCTCCTCTTAAGGATGGCTTAATTAATGTGAATAGACTGTCTAAACTGCTGGCAGTAAATCAGAATGATTTAATTAATACAAGATCCCGATTGGCTTATACCCTTAAAAATAGCATGTTTATGACAAATGAAACAATTCGATCTTTATATGAGTCAAGTTCTTAAGAGCACCCTTGAAGTACTGGTATTGGCTATCTATTGAAAATGAGAAGAGTACACCAGGGTTAGTGACTGAAGGTGTTGACGTCAATAATTGTAACAATATCCATCAAAATAACCCGGGCTGGACAGTAATAAAGCCTAAAAAATGGTAGCTCATCGACTAACGAGCCTCAGGTGCAGGAGAGCTCAAGCATAACTCTTTCTAACAAGTTTAACTTGTTAAGTGACACTGAAACAAGCAGCCCCAGTTACCATGAATCAAACAGTAATAATATTAATAATAATGATCTGACTAAAGGAGAAAATATTCAAAAGAAGAAGAGTAAGCAGTAGAGTAGCAGTGATATTTAAAAAACATTTTGGAAAGCCATACACTTCTGACGCTCTCAATAAACATATAGCATATCAACAGTTCAACAATGGAGCAGCTGTATATGGGCTTCTGACTAAATCAAAATATTCACATAAACCAGAGCCAAAAGATTACGACATGTGTTTTTTACACCTTATAAATGATTTTAAGAAGAGAAATTTTAAAATATTAGTTTGCTCTCCGATAGGATGTGTGAGGGACCACATTGATGTCAGCTCATTTGCCGCAAACATCGTGAAGTTTCAACAGAATACTGGGGCCAAAGTTTGTATCGTGACTAGTGATGAAAAATCAACACGGAAGCTGTGAGTAGATATAAAAGAAGAAAGAGACGGCACCAAACCCACAATTGAAAAAAATGACCCAAAATTTTTAAAGTTTTCGGTCAAATGGTTTTCACATCCGAAGGATCAGTTTTTGCACTGGCCGGATCATTTTTGCACCGACTTCCTACTACTCTTCCGTATGTTCTAAACTTACTCTTACTGTCTATGGCATATGTTATTCCTAAAATACTATCTTTCCCGCTTGGATATGTTGATGCATATGTAATCACTAACTTTGCGATCGGGTATGTTGTTGCATATATCATTTCAACTTTGCCCTTTATTGTTCGATGCGTGTGTATAATAGCTGGGTTTCAGCCTATTTTAATCACCACAATCAGAGGGGCCCCTTCCGTGTACATAAACTAAACCCTCTATGGTTGAGAGGGTTAAGATAGGTTCGAAAATTCTGGAGTTTTTTCTTACTAAATCATTCCTTAGAAGTGCAAAACCATGTTGATGGGTTTTAATATAATAGTAAACATATAAAATCTTATGGGCGTGGGCCGGGAATCAAACCCAGGACCTCTTGCACCGTAGTCCAAGACGCTAACCACTAGACCACCATGCCCACACATGATAGAGTGCATAACTTATTAATAAGGTGTAGGTAGCATTATTTTGGACGTAGAAAATTTCAGAAGTCAACTTTTAGGCACATACAAAATTTTCAAAAGTCAACTTTTTAGGACATAAAAATTTTCAAAAATTAACTTTTGTGGACTTAAAAATTTTCAGAAGTTAACTTTTTTGGACTTAGAAAATTTTCAGACGTCAACTTTTGATGTTGATGTTGATGTTGATGTTTTGATGTTGATGGTTCAATGTCTGACAACATACTAAGCGAAAAATCCTATAAAATTTTTAAATTTTACTTTTTATTTTATAATTTTACCTGAAATTTTAAAATTTTACCCAAGGTTACATATAGACTCATAAAAACACTCTCATCTTTTCAACATAAGATGTTGTCCAGTGAAGGTGTAGTGAAGCCTCAAGATATTGACTTGTGTTTATCACAGTGCACCAATAGAAGCCAACGTGAGATGCTGACTTGTGGGGTATGTTTGGTGCAGTGTTCTAATAGAAATAATTTTAAAAACATTATAAAAAAGAACATAAAATGGTCGTATTTATTTGTAAGAAGTGTAATCAAATGTTAAGTGATATAAAATCATTAAAACTTCACATGATCTTGGATCATGACACTTGTAAAAATTGCAACACAGTTATTAAACGTAATAAACAAAGACACTTATCTCGTTGTGACAAGAGTCTATATAAATTGTTAAATTTAATGGAGTCAGTTGACAGGGAATTATTAAATATTCTAATATCACGTCCTCTGCCTATTAAATGGATTTTATTGCGAAGAGTTAAATTTGTTAAATATATTGTGAATGAGGGCGGTGAAACAGTTGTCGTGAAGGATTGTGAAGCTAATTTTCGAAGCTTAACTAATTTAACGATTGAGACAACACAAATAAAAGAGCAAATTGATGATTCTCTTTTGAAAATTGAAAAATCAATTACAAAATTTAGTGCAGAGTATAGAAAGTGCCATTCGAGGTGGTATTTCTATGATATCAACCCGTTTCGCCCATAGTAATAATAGATATATGGGGGAGCATTATAAACCTAATAAAGATAATATATATTTAATTTATTTAGACTGTAATTCACTGTATAGCACGGCGATGTGTGAGCCGTTGCCAGTGGGCGAATTTAACTGGGTATCATTAGAGATGTACAAATCGGAAACGCGGGATGAATACAGGTTTATTTTAGAAGTTGACATAGAATATCCTAAAAATCTACATGATTTACACAACGACTATCCCTTGGCACCAGAGAAGATGAATGGGAAGTTAATTCCCAATTTGAAAAATAAAAATAATTACATCCTTTATTATAAAACTTTACAAAAATATGAACAATTAAGTTTGATAGTAACGAAATATCATAGGATTCTTAAATTTAAACAATCAACATGGATGGCACCATACATTAATTTTAATATAGAAAAACGAAAGAGTGCAAGAAATGATTTTGAAAAGGACTTTTATAAATTATTAAACAACAGCTTATTTGGTAGAACAATAATGAATGAAAGGAAATTTCGTGATATATACCTAGTGGATGAGTCAAAGTTGCCAAAATATGTTACAAAGCCAAGGTTTGATTGTAGTAAGAAATTTGATAATAATTTACATGCTGTGCATTTAAATAAACTGATTGTAAAATTGGATAAACCGATATAATTAGGCATGACGATTTTGGATATAAGTAAGTAATAATGTATGGTTTTCACTATAATTACATGTCAAAATTCAAACATAAAAAGTTGCTTATGACTGACACCGATAGTTTGGCCTATGTTATTTACACAGAAGATTTTTATAAGGAAATCGAAGATGACCTGGATTATTTTGACACCTCAGGATATAATAAAAACCATTTCTTATACTAGGATAAAAATAAGGTTTAAAGACGAGATGAATGGAAAAATAATGTTAGATTATTGTGGCTTAAGACCAAAATTATATAGCTATGTTCCTTTAAAATGGCTAGAGTGTAGGGATAAAAAGCTGGAGGTGAAATGTGCGAAAGGGGCAGACAAGGCAACTCAAAACCATTTCTTACGACATCAGCATTACTTAAACTGCTTGATGACGGGAGAAGACCACTACGAAAAAGTCACAAGAATCCAGTCCAGTAACCAGAAATTAAAGACTGTTACAATGTATAAAAAAGTACTATCTTATAACGATGATAAAAGATATATATTAGCAGATGCTGTCAATACACTTGCATTGGGTCATTATAAAATAAATTAATCATAATTCCGTATTTTCCTTTATTTTTCCCTCTCTCCTTATCTATAGTAAAAAATGCATATTTTGATTTGTCCCAACACTGGTGGCATAAGTTTCTAAACTGTTTAAATGTGAAATCATTTCCCACATGGTTGTTATATATATGTTTTAAATTTAAATCGTCTTGTTTAAATAATATTAAAAAGTTTACATTGTCTCTTATATATTTATCGACTTTACTATATGATTGACATAAGTAAAAACTGTTAATATTTCTATGTCTACCCATGGCAAAAAAGTTACTGATATTTGGACAGTTAATGTCGTCAAACACTACGACACAGTGAATTTCTACAGCACTTGGTGTAATTTCACAGTCAGAAAAAGTGTGTAATTTTACATCATCCCCACATAAATTTAAAACTTCAATTATTTTTTAATATTTTTCCAGTTCTAAACTTTTAGATATCAAATATAAATTTGTGAATTTTAAACCTTCTTTACGGACAATCAAATTATAAATAACAACAGTCTTTCCATAACCTCTAGGGCCTGCAATTATACATTGTATATTGGAGGGAAATAAGCCTGTATTTTTACACTTGTCTTTTTCTTTATGTACAATTTGAAATTTATTCTTTTGTTGTATAAATGACATTTTTTATTATATAAAAAAATGGCAAAGAAAAAGAAGACAACAGGTAAAGGTTCTTAAAACCTTACAGAGGTCGTGGCTTATTAAACACTTTGATTGATAAGCTTCCATTTTCAATCACGATTCCAGGTACGTCTTACTGTGGTCCAGCTACAGACCTTTCCAAGAACTTACCTGTTAAAAACAAGTTAGACTCCTATTGTAAAGAACATGACATATTTTGTGCCAATCACTGTCAAGACAAAGACAGACAAAGACAGACAAAGACAAAGACAAAATTCTCTTTATTTACATATACATAGAGTAAAGTAATGGCGTCATTTGAGTTTCATTAGTGAGGTTGACTTCTTTGCTCCAGGTATTCTTCAATAGAGTAGAACTCCCTCTGCAGCAGCCAGTCAAGTAGAGATTGTTTGAAGGTCCTGTTGTCTATCTGTTGTTTCAGTTCAGGTGGAAGGGTGTTGAAAAGTTTAGCTCCAATGTAGGTAGGTTTTTTTTCGTAGGCAGTTAGGTGATGTGTAGGAAGTCTGTAGTTAATTTTGTTCCTAGTGTTGTATGAATGAGCGTCTGTAAAGTTGGTGAGTCCCTTATTTACTACATGCATTATTACCTCGGCAATGTATAGGTTAGCTACTGTTTGCAATTTAAGCCTTTTGAATACTCCCCGGCAAGAGTCACGAAAACCCAGGTCGGCCATTATTCTGATTGCTTTTTTTTGAAGAAGCAGTACCCTATATAGGTTTCCCTGAGATGAGAACCCCCAAACAATCAGCCCATAGCGCATTTGCGACTCAAATAGTGCAAAATAAGCTGTTCTTGAAGTTTCTGTGTTGCTAATGTGTTTGAGTCGTCTGATAACATACAGGGCAGTGCTAAGTTTATTGCACAGCTGGTCTACATGGGGTTTCCAATTGAGGTTACAGTCAATTGTGATTCCTAGGTATTTAGCCTCGTTAGATGCTGAGATGTCGGGTAATGTGAGAGCATTTTTTCTCTGTGGGCCAAAAAAGAGCTGCTGCGTCTTCTCTTCATTCAGTACCAGGTCATTTTCTTGGCTATATTGTTTGGCCATGCTGGCTGCAATATAGGTATTGACTTCTAACTCCTCAACATTCTTGTGGGATACAACAAGGGCTGTGTCATCAGCGTATAGGAATGCCTCACAGTTGTCCTGTAATACAGAGATAATGTCATTAGTGTACAAGATGAATAGAACAGGACCCAAGACAGATCCCTGTGGAACTCCTCTTGCTGTCTGTGCTTGTGAAGATCTGATTTTTTTAGATGTATTGTTTACGACCTGAGTTATCTCGGTAATCTGTGTCCTTCCGCTGAGGTAACTCCGAAACCACTGATGCGCTGTTCCTCTTATTCCTAGAGCTTGTAGTTTGTCCAGAAGATGTGTGTGACTCAGGCTGTCAAAAGCTTTACTAAAGTCTAAGAGGATGCCGGTTGTTGTGGCTCCTTCTTCAGTTGCATCAATTATAGTTTCCATAGGTCTATTACAGCAGTGATGGTTGACTTGCCTTTTCTGAAACCATGCTGACGGCTCGTTAGAAGACTATTGTTTTCAAGGTGTGTAAGCAGCCTTGACAGTACTACTTTTTCAAAAACCTTTGAAAGTGTGGAGATGAGTGAAATAGGTCTGTAGTTGCTGGTCAGGAAGGTAGGTCCTTTCTTGTGTTTTGGATAAATTATGGAGTGTTTAAGTGAGGAGGGAAAAATACCCTGCTGAAAAGACTTGTTTATTACATCAACTATTGGGACTAATACTTCATTTTGGCAGTGTTTCAGAACCACCGATGATATTTCATCCATTCCAGAAGACGGTTTTGATTTTAGGGATGATATTATTTTGTCTACCTCTGTTTTATTTGTTAGTTTAAAGTTCTCTTCAAACGACCTAAACTCACTTTCGGGGTAGGTTGAACGTAGTTTTAAGGCTTCTCATTTTGAGTTTAATAAAACTTCTTCAGCAGCATTAGCAAAGAAGTGGTTCAAGTGTTCGGCTATTTCTTGGGGGTCTGTTAGGGTTGTGTCTTCTACATTGAGAGTTTTAATGTAGTTTTTTTGGGTCTTGTTGTTGAAGCGGTTATTATTTATTATTTGCCAGACTGCTCGGGTCTTATTTCTGCATTTGCAATATAGGTTATGGAAGCTTCCTTTCTTAGGTGTTTTAAATGAAGATCATAATCTTTTTTTCTGTCATTGGCTTGCTTTTTGTTTTCTTCATTGCCTGTAAGGATTGATTTATTGAGTGCCGTTATGTAAGCTCCTTTGAGCCCCATGAGTTCACGCTCTTGATCTTGGTTCACATGGACTTTTCTTTTCTTTGGTCTAGATTGTACTATAGGGCAGGCTGCATCGAGTGCTTCTTGTAATACTTTGTTAAATTCTGTGTAAGCCTGATCTGCATTCTGTGTGTTTGTGACAGTTGTCCAAGTTTCTTGCGCTAGAATATTTTTGAGTCTTCCTAGGTTTTGAGCACTGAAGTACCTTCGAGATGTACTTGGTGTCACAGCTGTGTCAAGTTTCAGGTTTACTGTGCATGTCTGACCTGTGTGGTCTGATAAACCTGTTGGAAACACAGCAGTGTCGACCTCTGTTTGCATCAGGTTTGTTGCAATTATGTCAATTGATGTTTTAGAATGAGCGGTGATCCTTGTCGGTGGTAAGGGCATTCTGTTGATGTCATGGCTCAAGAGAACTTCTTTCAGGAGCTTATTGTCATCCCCATCAGACAGGCTGTCCACATTAATGTCTCCGGTTATGATATCTGGGTTTTTCCAGGTAGGAATTTCATCAAGGATGTTAGATAGATTATCAAGGGCCATTTCGAGATAGCTGCGTACTGGAGGCCTATATATTCCTAGGATATATAGTTCTGTCGTTTGGATTTTAATTTTTATAAGCTGTGTTTCACACACAAGCTCTACTTGCTTTCTTTCTATGTCAATACAAGAAATTTCATTGCCTAGATTTTTGTTTGCATATATTGCAACTCCGCCTTTTCTATGTTCGGTTCTTGCAAATCCCCCGATATATACAAAATTATCAAGTTGAGTATTTATCAGTTTGTCACTAGTTAGGCCATGCTCTGTGAGTACAACTATGCTGGGATTAGTGTGCTTTAGTTGGTGGTTGAGTCTGTTAACTTTGCTCGTAAGGCCATCTATGTTGTGATGAAAAATTGTGAACTTCTCTGAAAGTGGTAGGGGTTTTTTCTTATGTTTGGTTAAGTTGTTGTTGGTGGATTGATAGGGGATCCTAAAAAAGGTGTTTGGACCTTGTCGCTAGTCTTGGGAGAGCTAGTATTAAAATAGTTTGCATTAATAATTTTGTAGTGCTCTAAGTTGGTTTCAAAAAAGTCTTCCCAGCTTTCTCCCTCCATCAGTAATTTTGCCGTAATTGGTGGTTTTTTTGTAGAGTGGATGTTTAGCATGTCAGGTGTTAATCGGCCATTTTGTTGGGAATCAATGCAGTGATACAATGCTGTGATACAGCGTCACGAAACAAGGCAGATATGAGATTGGCAGAACAGGCGTGGAGTAGAGTTAAAGCCAAGGATGCCAGCTTAGCAGAGAAAGCCACTACTTATGCTAATACGAACTTAATGAAAGCTAAGGCAAAATTAGGCATGAGATTAAAATTTCCAAATAAAAAATATGGACAACTATCAGCTCCTTAAAGCCGCAACAGACGTGTGTCACTTTCGGGGTGTGTTTCTAAGAAACGAGTTGAAAGGGCAAAAACCAAAGGTAAAAGAATGTGGCATAGTTAATTTAGATAGTAAAAAAGGTACACATTGGACAGCTTATCGTAAAAATAAGAGTATTGTGATTTATTTCGACCCATTCGGTATTCAACCTCCGATGGAAGTAATTGATTATTTCACTCCTTCTAAAATTTACTACACAACAGACCAAATTCAAGATATAAACACTTCTATTTGTGGACAATTATTTTTACTATTAAAAAAAAATTTACTTTATAAAAAAGGATGGATTCATTTACAATTACATTCACAGAAACAGAACCAGAATTAAAATCTGTCTTCTTTTCTCCAATTGAATTGGATGGGGATTATGTAATTGGTTTAGTAGATTTTCAAAGCTATAATTCAATATTTAATGTTAAAAAACCTTTTAATACCTTAACATATTATGAAATACATAAATTAGTAACTCCTAAGGGCACGATGAGCATAGATAAATTAAATAAATGATGGTATACTCACTATTAAAGTAACTGATAAGGAAACTCTAACGAAATTCAATGATAAAATTATACCCTATAAGGGTTTAATTCCAAAGTTAAATAGTCATAAGGGAAGTACAATAACTATTGAGGAAGGCAAAGACATATTTTATTATGCACCAAATCCAAAAATTATAGATATTCCTGAGGGATCATATGAGGTCAAAGATTTAGCTAAAGAAATACAGAAATCAATTCCAAGTTTTGTACTAACTGTTGACAATCGAACAATGGCAAAGAATGGTTCTGCCCATATGTTTTTTTGACTGATGGATCTGTCTGACAGACGAATTGATAGAAAGAATAATGTCTTCTCTGTTTTATATTGGATGACTTTTAGTACGGAATTAAAAAATTACAGGACGTTTATTATCAGGGTTTTGTTAAACTTATGATAAAAGTGAATTGATAGATGGAAACAAATTAATATAAACTAGTAGCATTGAAGTTGGTTTTGAAGTGGACCAACTAGGCCTGTCTTAGCTATTTTCATGTCGATTTGAAGAGACTGAAACTGCATCGTCATCTACAAGGCCCAATAATAGTATTACTCCGTCTTTTGCAGGTGCAAATTTTCCAAGTCATAATTAATTAATTTCTAAACACTCAAACTTAATTTTCTAACACTAACTTTTCTGAGTTTTGTGAACTCTGAATTTTTGTTTTCACTTCTTGCTAAGTATAAGGATGAAGTCTGATCTGGGCAAAGTTATTATAAATAGTTTTTGCAGAAAATGTAAACGTAAAGTTTGTAATGGTATTTTATGTGACTACTGTGACAGGTGGTTGCATTTCAAATGTGGAAAAATTGACGACAGTGACTTGCAAAGTGACTACAATGACTGGAAATGTCCGTTATGTGAGGAGGCTCAGGAGGACTCAGCAGCTGACAGTGAGATGAATGATAATGAGTTGTCATCTCTAAATGAAATAATTTTGATATTGAAAAAGGATGGATGACCTTAAAGCTCAAAACGTAGAATTAAAAAAAAGTCTGAGTAGGGTAGAAGGAAATCTCGAGCAAGAATTCTTGAGTAAGGATACCGGTAGGCTTAGTCTTAATACCAAACGTGGATCAAGTGGTTGGGTGACAGTAACTAGCAAAGGTAAACCCTCATTGAAGAGTCTCTCCGATTTTCCACCTCTTGAAGATAACAACCGTTTCAGAATTCTTGGAGATTTAGTGGAGGTGGAGGAAACACGGGTCTCACAAATAAGGCTGCTCCTAAAGAAGTAAACAAAAAGGAAGTCCGAGCAAAGAAACAAGAAGAAAAACTTGATTCTCAACAACTAAAACGGAAGAAACATAAATCGTCTGTGAAAATAAACTTATTTGCAGACAGTCAAGGGAGGGGTGTGTCTAAGGAAGTAGCAGAACTCAGTGGCTATAACATATCAAGTATTGTAAAAACAGGTGCATATTTTAACGACGTTGTGCCTAATAAGCTCATCAATGGTTCGGATGACTTCATTGTCCTGTTGGCTGGGACTAATGATGTTGCAGGTAATGATGCCAAGGGTTTATTGGTGTCTCTCCGGAGGAAACTATAAGATCTTCGGAAGACGAGGTTAATCGTTTTCTCTGTTCCTCACCGTTTTGATCTGCCGAGTTGGTCATGTGTGAATGAAGAGGTGAAAAAACTAACATGCAAATGAAAAAGGTATGCAAGCTTTTCAGTAACACTACTTTTATTGACATTAGTGAAATAGGGCAGAAATTTCATACTCGGGACGGCTTTCATCTCAATGGACTAGGTAAAAAATTCATTAGTGAGTAGATTATTAATTGTGTTGATAGATATTTAGATGATAAGGATGGTTCTAAGTATGAGCCTATTCCTCTTAAAGACAGTAGTTTTTTATAAAGCCTAGGCCTATATTTTGCAAACAGGGGGTAGGCCTAAGTAGACCTAGGGATGCAACGACCACAACTAGACCTAATGATAACTCTGAATCATTGTCTGAATTGAATGCTAACAAAAAGTCTGTTGATTTTATGTTTCTGAATATTCGAGGTTTTTTGAATAAATCTGATATGTTACATATTATGGCTTCTGACAACACGTTAGAGGTTATAGGTATTGCAGAGCATTGGTTGGACCCTGTAAGCTTAGATCTATCATGTATTCCTGATTTTAATACTGCTTCTCAATTTTGCCGTACACAGAAAAACCGCGGTGGCTCGGCCATTTTAATTAAAAGTCATCTCTCTTGTAAGCCTATTGATGCCATAACTAAGTTAGCTATTGAGGAAACTTTTGAAGTTTCTGCCTGTTATATTGATAATTACCAAACGGCTGTAATTTGTTTTTATAGAAACCCCAATAAAAACAATTTGCCTAGGTTTCTTGAGAAATTTAATACTTTATTAAGTTTACTGTTGTCAATGAAAATGAATTCATTAATCATGGGTGATTTCAATGTTGATTTCAATTCTTCTGATGTTAACACTGTTGACTTATGTAATGTGATTAAAAGTTTTGGCTTAAATATAGTGTTAAAGGTTGTTGTAACTAGACCTGGTAGTATTAATGCCGGTACTTGTTTAGATAATGTTGTGACAACTTTTCACTCATCTAAGTTCTGTACAGACATTGTGGATTCTTATTTTTCTGACCATTATGCTGTTATTTTTCATGTGAATTTAGATATAGGCCTTGTTTTAAGTAATAATGTTCAATCTGGTTTTAAATTTCGTGATATTAATGATTTATATGTATCTGTATTTTTACAATGTTTGAGGGATACTAGTTGGTTGAGTATCTACTGTAAGGTAGGCTCGGAGAGCAGTTCAATAGTTTTTTTGAGTTATATATGTAAGTTGTTAATTTTGCATTTCCAATGAAGAACAAAGTTTTAAAGTTAAAATCATCATCAAATAATATTAATAAATGGTACACTGGGGAACTTAAAATACTTAAAGAAGAGTGTGACAAATTTTATTTTTTATCAAAATATTCCTCTTGTGTCAGCACAAAAGCAAGATATAAAGAGCTAAAATATCAGTATCGTAGGGCTGTTAATAGTGCAAAATTAGCTTATCACAATAACCTTGTTTCTAGTGCTTTAAACAAACCCAAACAGATTTGGAGGATTGTTTAGAACAATTTTTCATGTCCATCTGGTAGAGAATCCAGCACCTATAATTTAAGTGCTGATAGTTTTAATAATTTTTTTGTAGATAGTGTTGTTAAGGTAGTGAATGAAATCCCGATTAGTGCTCATACTGCAAATTATTATTCAAGTAAGGCGTATAGAGATAGTAACATTGGTTCATTTAGTTTTCGACAGGTACGTGTGGAAGAGGTTAACTCTGTAATTTTTTCACTTAGTATAGTGACTCCTTAGACATTTATAATATTAACTCTAAGCTGTTAAAACTTAGTAGTTACAGTATTTCTGAAATTGTATGTCACATTATTAATAAATGTTTTGATGAAGGCTGTTTTCCAGAAAAGCTCAAAATATCGAAGGTAATACCAATTTATAAGAAAAATTATAGAGATTTATCCAGTAATTATAGGCCCATCTCTCTGGTACCTATTTTATCAAAGGTGTTTGAAAAGCTTATGAGTATGCAAATAATTAAATATTTGGATGACAATGAATTACTCCCTAAAAGTCAATTTGGCTTCAGGAAAAAATTATCTACATGTGATGCAGTTATGAGCTATATTGAAAACTGTTTGGTAGCCAGGGAAAATAAACTGATTGTTAGTACTCTATTTTTTGATTTGTCGAAAGCTTTCGACACTGTGTGTCATAATTCTTTGTTGCTTAAACTTAAGTCTTTGGGGTTTTCATTACCTGCTGTTGAAATGATCTCTTCATATTTGTCTGAAAGGACTCAAACTGTATTTTTTGATAACTGTTTCTCAGAAATTGTTCCTGTTAACCAAGGTGTCCCACAAGGATCCATCTTGGGTCCTCTATTGTTCATTATATATATGAATGACTTACCTAACATTATAGAAAATAACTCCTTAACATGTTTTCTTTATGCTGATGATGTTTGTTTGAATTTAACAACCCAGCCTGTTGTCAATAATTTGTCCTCTTTATTTAGAACTGAGTTGCTGACTGACTGGTGTAATGCCAATAGTTTGTCTTTGAATTGTGAAAAAACTCAAGAGTTGAATATCAGTTATAACAATACTGGGGTAGTAAGTGAACCGGTTAAGTTTTTAGGGATCATGTTACAAAGTAACTTGAATTGGCAGGCACATATAAATTATATTTCACCTAAGGTATCTAAGGGTACTTTTATGATGAGAAAGCTTCATCATTTGTAAGTGAAGATATCTTATTGTCTATTTACTTTGGTTACATTCATTCTCTTTTAACCTATGGAACAATCCTTTGGGGCAACTCTGGTTCTGCTAAAATGTTATTTATTGCTCAGAAAAAAGCAATCAGGCTTGTTTGTAGAGTCTCTCCGAGAAGTCATTGCAGACAGTTATTCATTAGGCTAAATGTCATTACATTACCTTGTATTTACATATATCAGTGTCTTATTTTTATTAAGAAAAACTTGTGTAATTTTAGCTTAAATTCAAATGTTCACAAATATAACACTAAAAACCGTAATAAAATAAAAACTGATTTTTGTTCTTACACTGTTACTCAAAAAGTTTTAAATTTACTGCAGTAAAATTATATAATAGGCTACCACTCTCAATCACTGGCCTAGAATTAAATAAATTTGGAAATGTCATAAAATGTTTGTTAACAAAAAAATGTTTCTACTCGTTGGAGGAATTCTTTGAATCAGAGTATTAGATGATAGTGGCCTTCTGTCATTATTTCCGTTTTTTATATGTTTATTGTCTATTGCTAAGTCCTTTATTGTTGATAACACTTCATGTACCTGTATATGTTGACGATGTCTTTGCAAATGTTACTTGTAATTATTTTGTTTCTGGACAAATAAAGATTTGATTTGAAATGAAAGCTATAATTGTGAGTCCTTATGCGTTTGATTTAACGAAACCATGTTTAGGCAGTGTGTTACTGGGATTTAAAGGTTATTCTACACCATTTGTTGCCTTTAAGTCAGTAAATAAAATAAACATAAATAATATTAACGTAATTAGAGTAAAGTGTAATATCGCAAACATCATTTTTAAATGGTGAAAAATCACACACCATACACAGCTTTTATCCAGAAGCTCCACCAGGATATAAAATAATTGAAGTCCCCAAAAATATCTTATATTTTCCTGTAAATAAAAAAACTTTAAACGTAGTTAGTATAACATTTGCCGACCAACACGATAGACCCATTGACTTTAATGGTGAAGAGACTACAATTACATGCCACATAAAAAAAATTATATAAAAAGATATGAGAATTTATAAAAATAAACGTAGTATACTTAGTATGCAAAATGCAAGGTTCTTGCAATCAATCGGACTAAAACTAAAATTTTCTATATATAAAAATGGAAACAGATTTTCTAGACGTTACCGGGAAATCCCCATTTGATGATAGTATTGTTAAAATTACAAATCATGCATACATGCCACATAATACTTTAGCTATAAATAATTCAGACAAGATAATTTTAACAATTAACAACCAAGACTTGATAACACTCCCCTGTAAAAGTTATTGATATATAACGGGAGAAATAGAGAATAAAGCTAACGGACATTAAGTAAATAATGCATTTGCATTTTTATTTGATGAAATTAGGTATGAAGTTGCTGGAAAGCAAATTGATTTAGTAAGAAATCCAGGAATTACAAGTCTCATGAAAATATTATGCTCTTACAATAAAACCAGTAAATTAACAAATGTAGCATTTGATAAAGATGAAAATTTAAAAGATTTCCATAAAAATGGTAAATTTAGTATGTGTATTCCGTTAGAGCTATTAATGGGTGTTTTTGAAGATTTTAATAAAGTTTTAGTGACTGTTAAACAGCAACGGTCTAAAAATGATAATAATTGTATGTTTACAACATCTAATGTACCTCCTTCTGGCACTGCAGACGTACTTCCTAAAATTATACTTAAATCAATTCAATGGGTAATGCCCCATATTACACCATCTGTGACTGAAAAATTAAAATTGCAAAAAATGTTATTGCAAAATAAAAATTTACAAATTGCTTTTAGAAGCTTCTAACTCCATCAGTACCTCTCATTCCCACAGACCACAAGAAATACTTGGAGTTTAAAAACTTCGTCACACCTTGAAAGTCCTAGGTACATTATATTTGGATTTCAAACAGATAGGGATAGTAAACCTCGAAAGAGAAGTGATGAGTTTGATCATTGTAAATTAAAAAATTTAAAAGTATTCTTAAATTCCGAATACTATCCTTACAATGATCTTAATTTAGATTTCGAGAAGGGTGATGTGTCTAAGGCTTATGAGATGCTTGTTAGATTCAGAGAAAGTTATTATAATACACTATCAGATCCTATGATCAGTAGAAGTGAATTCATTAAAAAAATATCCACTAATTGTTATTGATTGTTCGAGACAAAATGAAGCTATTAAAGAGGGAGTAATTGATATAAAACTAGAGATTGAAACGGGCGAAAATGTCCCGGAGAACACTTCAGCTTACTGTCTTATAACACATGATAAAGTATTTGAATACGACCCATTGACAAATTAAATAAATAAACTATAGTAAAAAAATGAAATCTAATATTCAAAAAGAATTAATTGTATCTGCTAATCAAATTAGGAAAAAATACAGAGCATTAAAACGAGGTAAATTTTTAGAGGCTGAAGAGAGGTTTCAAACATTTCAACCTTTAATCGAACCATTACAAGAATTAAAAAATATAACTGCTGCTAAAAATTCCATAAATAATATAAATAATGAAATGCAAATAGTACCTATATCGTCAATACCAAAACCACCTCCCTAAAACACCCTCTAAAATACCACAACTCATGCCACCCACTCCATTAAAATTAGATTTTGGCCTATTGGCATCACAATTTTTAGGAAATTATCTGAATAAAAGTAACATAACAGATACTACATATGGTATTAGACGTGAGGGAAATAAATTTTATATCGGTAACAAACAGGTTGAAATCGCTAATGACGACATAACAATAGGAGATAAAATATTTAAAGGTACAAAAGGTCTTTGGGAATTATTAACCCTCAAAGAAACTAAGGAGTATACGCAATGTGATTTAAAAACCTATAAAGAAATATTAGAGCTTACAAATGGACATTTGAAAGGTTACAAGTCTGAGGCAGCAATATCGAATAACAAATATCATAAATATACAAATGTACCCTATTCGACAAAGTTATATCTGGTGAGGGATTAAGAGAAGTAACTGGTAATAAAATTGACTATATTTATTGGAATGACCCTAATGAGATTGTAGATCAATTAAAATTACTTTGGTTATCTAGGCAAGCTGGTAATACAGGTGTTGATAACAAAATTAATTCAATTATAGAAGAATTGTGTGAAAGTGGAATTATTTATTAGGCCCCTAAACATTAAGTTAATTTTAATAAAACAAAAATTTTTTGTATTTATAAAAAAGATATGTTTATAGATAAAGTTTATCATCTATACAACCCATATTCACAACATTCAGAAGCTAGGAGTGCCCAGGTTCCAAGTTTACAATTAATAGAAAATAATTGGGATGCTTTAAATTATAAAATCGTTTCTGTAGAAGACGGTAAACTCGATAATGACGTGTCAACTGTCGGGCAAACTTTAATGAGAAAAGGCGATAAATTTGTACAAGGAAAGCTTAAGTATGAGTTTTTAGAATCATCAGATAAAAAATGGAACGCGAAGAAGCATAAAATTAGTAATGTCGAGAAAGCCGATAAGCCAGAAGAAGTACCCACATTAGCACAAGTTTTAATAAAAAAGATAAGCAGTTTGTACAGGGTGATAAAAAATATGAACTTTTAGAATTAAAGGATAATGTTTGGGATGCCAATAAACATAAATTATGTAATTTAGAAAAAGCAGAAAAAAGCAACGAAGCAGTAACATTAGAACAGATTTTAGTTAGGGATAAAAATGGTTTTGTACAAGGTAAAGAGAAATATGAATTTTTAGAATCTGAAAATAATGTTTGGGACAAAAAAAATCATAAATTGACAAACATCGCTAAAGCAGAAAATTTAAATGATGTCTCAACCCTAGAACAGACATTAACAAGAAAAAATAACACCTTTATGCAAGGTAATGAGAAATTTGAATTTTTAGAATCAAAAGATGACATGTGGGATTGTAAAAATAAAACCCTCAGTAATTTAAAACCTGGGGAAGATAGCCATGATGCTGTTACAAGTGCCTCACCTTCATAAACTCCCTTGAACACAAGAATCAAGTTGGGTTTTTTATAACAGGAACTTAACACATGTTACCCCTGCAATAGATGATCATAATGCAGTAATTAAACAACAAACTATCACTGGTATAGATGCAGATACTTTTGATGGAAAACAAAAGAAAATATCTAATGTTTTACCGGGGAAATTACCTTCAGATGTGGCTATTATGGATCAAATCGTACAGTATTGCGAACGATTAAATCAGTTTGAATATAAAGATAAGATATTTAAATTAGTAAAATATAATCCGAATATACTTATTGCTGATCCAAACGTTCTAAGCGGTTTACGGAAATTAGATGGCACACCTTATTTACCAAAGAGTTATGTTTACAGAAGGGAGAGTGATTACAAATTAGTTAATTCTGATAATAGACATTTCTATGTGGATAAGACTAATGATCAATTAAGTAGTAATACAAATGAGTAAAAGTGATATAGCTTATGAATTACATAAACCTGTAAGAAAGAATTTTCCGAGAAGGTCGTTTAAACTCATAGGTATCAATGAGACTTTACAAATCGATTTAATATATATGCAAAAATATTCTAAGGAAAATTCCGGTTATAATTATATTTTAACCGTTATAGATACGTTCTCTAAAAAAGCTTATGCCGAACCACTTAAAAATAAAACAGGATTAGTGGTCACAGAGGCGATGCGGAAGATATTGAATGATATACCAACAGCAGTAAAAAATATCCAGTCCGACGATGGTGGAGAATTTTTCAATATACACTTTACACAATTAATGCGTAAGAATAAAATCAATCACTATCACACATATTCTACGACAAAAGCCGCTATAGTGGAAAGATTCCAGAGAACTTTAAAGACTTGATTATATAGGGAGTTTAGTGCACAAGGTAGTTATAAATGGTTAGACTTGCTTCCTCAATTAATTAATAAATATAACAATAAAGTACATAGAACAATAGGTATAGAACCTAACCAAGTCAATGCTGATACATCTAAAGATGTACATAAGAAGTTAGTTAAAAAGGTTATAGTTCAAAAGAATAAATTCAAAGTGGGAGGTACCGTTAGGATTTCTAAATATAAACACATAATTCAGCAAGGGTTACACCCCCAACTATACCACGGAATTATTCTCTATAGCGGAGGTAAAGAATACCAACCCTGTAACTTAATTTTAAAAGACGAGAAAAATAATATAATCAAAGGGGGATTTTACGAGCAGGAGCTATTGAAAACTAAATATAAAGATTTATGTTTAATAGAAAAGGTAATCAGGAGGAAGGGTGACATGCTATACGTAAAGTGGCTCGGATTTCCTAGCAGCGAGAATTCTTGGGTAAATATAAAGGATGTGTTAAATTCTTAACACCATTCTAAAAAGGGGGTTTAGTTTATGTACACGGAAGGCGCCCCTCTGATTGTGGTGATTAAAATAAGCTGAAACCCAGCTATTATACACACGCATCGAACAAAAAAGGGCAAAGTTGAAATGATATATGCAACAACATATCCGATCGCAAAGTTAGTGATTACATATGCAACAACATATCCAAGCGGGAAAGGTAGTATTTTAGGAATAACATATACCATAGACAATAAGAGTAAGTTTAGAACATACGGACAAGTAGTAGGAAGTCGGTGCAAAAATGATCCGGCCGGTGCAAAAACTGATCCTTCGAACATGAAAACCATTTGACCGAAAACTTTAAAAATTTTGGGCCATTTTTTTTCAATTGTGGGTTTGGTGCCGTCTTTTTCTTCTTTTATATCTACTGCTGCGAAACGGCTTCAGCTATACAGAATTCTTGAGAAACTGCGGAATGAGGTTGCGGCGGCTAGAGGCAAGTTCGCATTGACGCCAATCACACTAGAGGACGACAGCACATCCTTAGCGACTCCAGCAACGGAGACTAGCATTGAAGAGAAAGCTGCTGGTAATTATCGACCTCAGGCGGTTCCAGCAGTGTTGAGTGTCAGTGATGAGCCTCTTTCAGTGTCAGTACAGTGTGTAGTTCAGTATCGGGGGTTTGTGGGCATTGTTCACCTGATTGTGTTTGTTTACCTCTACAGACAGACGAGCTTACACCAACACTTGTAAATAGTTCTAATCTTAGCTTAAGTCCATCTCTCACTCCTCCACATTTAAACTAATTAGGAATGACAAAAAATGTAATTTTGCATATAACACAAAATCAAGGTTTGATAACTTGAATAATGACGGTAATAAATCATGTACCGGTATGTATGTCAATACTTCAAAGTCAGATTTAATTAGTAAATGTTCTGCTAACAAATTAAATAACAAAAATATTGTAAGTACAAATTTAAATGTTATACATATTAATGTACAGTCAATCAGAAATAAGGTAGATCAGCTAGGTTTGTTATTGGATGATTTTTCCTGTAATGTGGTCCTAATTAATGAGCATTGGTATTACAGAGATGAGATTAGTTTTTATACACCTCAGAGATTTATACTTGCCGATGCTTACTGTAGAAGTAAAGACCCTCATGGAGGTGCAGCTATTTTTATTTGTAAAGATTTAAATTTTAACAAAGTTGATATTACTCATTTAGTACAGGATGAATCAATTGGAGGCAGTATGTATAGAATTAATTGAATACAAACTGTTTATAATTTCATTATATAGAAATCTCAGTTAAAATTGTGGTTTTCTTTAGTGTATTAGATACTTTGCTGGATTTTATTAGTTGGAAAAATAGTATATTTCGCAACAAGGGCCGTAAATGAGGTTTTGCAGGCTTGAGAACGTGTTTCAAATTCGAGACGAGGTTGAGAATTTGAAACGATCGAGAGCAGCAAAACCCTTTCGGCCGAGGTGCGAACGCTATTTTTCACACTCTACACAATCAAATATACCCTAAATAATTTAAAAAAAAACTTATTTTTATTTGACTCACTTGAAAACAAAACTTGTAGGTTATGAGTGACGATACAATTCTTTATTATGATTCAAACAAACACAGTTATGAAAATCATATGATCGCAACCATCCTGACTTTGGAACCTATTGAATGCCGTGTAATTATGTGATGTTCTGACGTTGTTTCACGCTAATAAACGATCAGCTGACTTTCGGCCCTAGGGCCCCAAACGTTTTCGGTCCTGTGGCGGCAAACAGTGTGTTTCGGTCCGCGTTTGACGTTTGTAAAACAGGTGATTTCGTCGTAGTGTGGTGAAAACAAAATTATCACATTGTTCTGGGGGGGATTTTAATGTTGATATCCTTCATGAGAATCATAATACTGCATTGTTTTTTTAATATCCTTAAGTCATATAATTTGTATAGTGTAAATAAAGAGCCCACCAGAAACAGCAGCTGTTTGGACAACATTGCCACTAATTTTTGTAACAAAGAATTCAATCAAGGAATATGGAATTACAGAATTTCTGACCATTCTATTATTTGGTTTAAACTTTTAGATTGTACGGTACAGACACCTCAAATTAAAGAAATTTCCTCCAGAATTCTTAAACAGATGGATTTATTTGTAAGTAGTCTGGCTGATACTGAGTGGGAAGAGTTGTTTTGCATTGGTGATGCAGATAGGGCTTTTAATTACTTCTTAGATAAACTACTCAAATTGTATAACTTTTACTGTCCCAGGAAGATAAAAAAATGTTCTACTAGAATTAAGAAAGCTTCAAAGCCTTGGTTTGATAACAATTTAAAAATATTAAGGGATAATGTAATTTTACTAAGTGTTATATTAAAGATTCCAAAATATAACAATTGTAAGTTAAAAAGGATTACTTCTTAAGTGTAAGAGACAATATAGGGCTACTATAAAAGAGGCTAAAATAAAACATAGCCTGGTTAAATTATAATATAACCTGGTTAGTAATTCCCAAAATAAATGTGCTGCTGCCTGGCGACTCATTACATCTGAATCAGGTATAAACAACTCTGGGAAGGTGGTGCCTCAGATTTCAGCAACAAAATTTAACGACCATTTCATTGATGTTGGTAGACAGGTGGCTTCTAATTTTAATGCCTCAAATCAAAATTTTGAATTTGTCGAGCTACTTAATAAAGGTGAGCCTGTGAATAATAACTTTTCTTTACAGCTAATAAATCAACAGTCATTATTATATATTGCTAGATCATTGAAAACGTCCTCATCTGAAGATATTTTTGGTTTGTCAAACAATGTTGTTAAAGTGATCATTCTTTTTATCTTAGAACCTTTAACTTATATCATAAACTTGTCTATTTCTTTCTGCATTCTTCCAAGTAGCTTGAAACTTTCCAGAACACATCCAATTTACAAAAAAGATGATAAGGAAGTCATTGGTAACTATAGACCAGTCTCCATTGTGCCAATCTTTTCAAAAATTATTGAAACACATGTCAAATATCAGTTATATAGTCACTTTAACACCAACAATACTCTCTGTGCTAGTCAGTTTGGTTTCAGACCTGGTTTGTCTACAATAAAGGCTGTGGATAGTTTGGTTTCAAAAATTCTAACATCATTTGAAATAAGGAATATCTTAGTGTAGGCTTAATGGACCTAAGCAAGGCATTCGATAGTGCTTCACATGAAATTCTTTTGAGAAAGCTAAACTTTTATGGTATAAGAAATGATTCATTAAAGTTTTTTAAAACATATGTATGTGGTAGGTTTCAACAAGTTGTTATTGGTAGTGACTCTTCTAACTTTCAGGAGGTACTAGCTGGAGTCCCTCAAGGATCAGTTCTGGGCCCTATTTTATTTCTTTTGATGATAAACGATTTACCCAATAGCATACCATGTCAATCTATTTTATATGCTGATGACTTCTCTTTTTTTTCTTCTAGTAGTTGTTTAAATGAATCTGAATCAATGATTGATAATGCAATTAAAAGTTCTTCTGATTGGTTCCAAGCTAATTTTCTTGCAGCTAGTAATGAAAAGACGTATTTGTAGCTAGTATTTGTTTTTCATTAAAAAATTTAGAAAACCAAAACTTCTCTTCATCTGTTAAACTTTTAGGGATTCATCTTGACATAAAGCTAACATGGGAGCATCATACCAAAAATGTAATTTCTAAAGTTTCACGTGTTTGTTTTCTTCTAAGAATGCTCAAATGTTGTGTCTCAGATAACATGCTCATGACTGCCTATCACAGTTTTTTCCACTCACACCTTCTCTACGGAAACATATTGTGGGGAAATAGTGTTGGAGCTAATAATGTTTTCATTTGGCAAAAAAAAAGCATTAAGAATTATGTTTGATATCCCCAGCAGAAGCACTTGTAAACCTTTTTTTATTAAATTTAAAATTATGACTTTGCCCCGTATCTTTATTTTTCACAATATATTATTTGTTTAGGAAAATTTATCTAGTTTTATCCAGCGTTATGAAATCCGTAGCTACAGCACTAGGATATGTAAAAGCTTAGAAATTCCGTCAATTAGACTGATCAAATCAATAAATAGCCACAAATTTCTACAAATCAAATTGTATAACAAGTTACCTGCTGAATTTCAGATGATGAGTCTAAATAGGTTTAAGGTAAGGTTGTTTGAATGACTCCTAGAGAAAGGTTTTTATTCAATAGAGCAATTTTTAACATTGACTATTACAGATATTTAGGTTTTTACATTTTTGTACTGGATCACTTTATTACTGTTTATTGTTGACGTTGTCTATTGTGCTTTACTGTGCAATTGAAAGAAATACGTTCTTTAGTTAATCCAGTTTTTATGCAGATGGCAGACGACGACATTCAAAATCAAAACAAAGTGAAATGAAAAGACAAACAATGAAATGAACAGGTTCACCAACTCTTTAGCAGCCCAAAATTATTGTAGGCTTAGGCCGCTTAAGATATTTACGGCCTGAAATAGTCGTGCAAAACATCAACAAGACTATTTATTTATGGGATATTTGCGGGATATTTCGTTTTGGCAATTGAAGACGACTATTGGACACTGTCGACACTGTCGGATGTCGGTCAATGGCGAACTCTGATTTGCCTTGGTTGCGATTCTCTCATACCAATCGATGATGTTTCGTCGGTAACGGATACTGATTGAGACAGAACTAATAAAGGATGTATTATTATTATTTGTTAACTGATTTAATGCTACAATACAAGAATTTATCTTTAGAAAATGTTTGTTATCTTATCGAGTATTGCGCAGTACTCTGATCGTATACAACGATCTCGATTTTATCACGAGTCGCAATATCAGCAACCGAAATACATCGATTGATGCATACCACTACATAATCGCATCGTGTTGAGGCGTTGTTCTAGCCGCTGTCAAAATCGTTGCATTTCAAAGCGTCGTTTTTGCTCCGCGATGTTTTCTGTTTCTAATGTACTTTCGTTGGCAGTGACTTCTTTTGTTTGGAAGACTTTCCAAACTCTAAAATTCGATCCTTATTTAAAATTTACCCCAAAATGTGCAGTCTGTCCGATAGAGTCGGATACCTAGTCAGTCTTACCGGATAGTTATAAAACCCTCCGGATCGGATATCCGATCCGATCCGAGTTTTTGGTTATCCGCACACCTCTATCAAATGAGGTTCAACTCAAAATATGCGTATGCTGACGGCGACATTTAATAATTTGAACACTTCCATTTTGGTCTGTCCCCTTGGCAAGCAAAATGACTAATTTATATATAATAAGAATCATTTTAACTCAGTACCCTTATTTTCATTTTTTTAAATTTTAAAAACCCAACATGTTTCGGACCTTTAGGTCATTGTCAAGGGTAAAATTAAATTAAACTTAACCTCACTATGTACAGAAATAAAATTTGTTGAAATGTAAATAAATAAAATTGCAGATGTAAATATCATATGTTTTTCTTTTTTCTTTCTTTTTAGTTGTTAATGTCTTCGGTATGTATTTTTAAGATTTAATATTTTGTCATATATAGCATTGTGTTTATTTACTTGCATGGTATTCAGTATGTTGATAGGATCTTTTTTATATTTCGAGTATATATGATAATCTTCTTTTGCGTCGAGTTTTGCTCCTTTTATACCATAATCCAAAATTTGTAGATCAGATTCAATATTTTCAAACTTATGATTTTCTTTGAGCATATGTTCGGCTACATTACTTTTCATAGTGGTTTTATTTTTAGAATTGTACGCTTGTACATGTTCTTTATATCGGCAGTTGAATGATCTGCCTGTTTGGCCTATATAGTATTTTTGGCAATCTTTACAATTTATTTGATATATACCTGAGTTTTCAAAATTTGATTTGTTTTGGTGGTTTCCTTCTTTGATTTTCTTGTTAATCACTTGCAATGCGTTGGTTTTTGGTTCTATAACTTATGTTGAATTTTGAATTTTTGAATGTTTTCCTGATTGCTCTATTGAATTTATTATTATATGGGACGCATATAAAGTCGTTTTTTTGTTTTTCTGTTGGATTTGGGTTTTTCTTTTTTGTTCGTTTTTTTTCTAATCATGTTCTCTATAATTTGAGGGTTGTAGCCATTTTTAAATGCTAAGTATTTTATAGTATTCTTTTCTTCAATAAAATTGGATTTTTTCATTGGTATGTTTATTAATCTGTTTGTTAGTGCGTGGAATGTAGACATTTTTTGTTCCCACGGGTTTTTGGTTTTGAAATTTACAGAAAACCAACTACAAGTGACTGCATAATACCAGCAGACTCAAACCACCCGTGGGAACAAAAAATGTCTACATTCCACGCACTAACAAACAGATTAATAAACATACCAATGAAAAAATCCAATTTTATTAAAGAAAAGAATACTATAAAATAGTTAGCATTTAAAAATGGCTACAACCCTCAAATTATAGAGAACATGATTAGAAAAAAACAAACAAAAAAGAAAAACCCAAATCCAACAGAAAAACAAAAAAACTACTTTATATGCGTCCCATATAATAATAAATTCAATAGAGCAATCAGGAAAACATTCAAAAATTCAAAATTCAACATAAGTTATAGAACCAAAAACCAACGCATTGCAAGTGATTAACAAGAAAATCAAAGAAGGAAACCACCAAAACAAATCAAATTTTGAAAACTCAGGTATATATCAAATAAATTGTAAAGATTGCCAAAAATACTATATAGGCCAAACAGGCAGATCATTCAACTGCCGATATAAAGAACATGTACAAGCGTACAATTCTAAAAATAAAACCACTATGAAAAGTAATGTAGCCGAACATATGCTCAAAGAAAATCATAAGTTTGAAAATATTGAGTCTGATCTACAAATTTTGGATTATGGTATAAAAGGAGCAAAACTCGACGCAAAAGAAGATTATCATATATACTCGAAATATAAAAAAGATCCTATCAACATACTGAATACCATGCAAGTAAATAAACACAATGCTATATATGACAAAATATTAAATCTTAAAAATACATACCGAAGACATTAACAACTAAAAAGAAAGAAAAAAGAAAAACATATGGTATTTACATCTGCAATTTTATTTATTTACATTTCAACAAATTTTATTTCTGTACATAGTGAGGTTAAGTTTAATTTAATTTTACCCTTGACAATGGCCTAAAGGTCCGAAACATGTTGGGTTTTTAAAATAAAAAATGAAAATAAGGGTACTGAGTTAAAATGATTCTTATTATATATATAATAGTAACCCTTTTAAAAGAAAATTCTTTAGGCTAATTTATATATTAATTTTTATTACTGTGTCAAATACACAATTGCAAAGTTGCATTACATTCTGAATAATATTTAATGAGATATTAAAAATATTCCAGACTTAAACCCAACCCTTAAGTTTTAACTAAGCTAATACATCTGAGTAAATACATAGATAAAATAAATACAAAACAAATTGTTCCTTAAGTCATCCGGTAGCATAAAATCAAGAGGGTACTTACGAATCTCTGTATTAAATATTTTATTTCCTTTTTGCGCTCCTTGCTTGGTGTTTGCTTCAGTTCTTTGTAAAGCTGTTGTTTTTCATTTTGCTTGATGTCTTTAATGAAGCTATAAGCATTTTTGAAGGCCTACAAGCAAAATAATTAGAAGTTATAACTTTAAACTTTATTACAGTAGAGCCCCTCATATCCGGCCTCGGTTTTACCGGTCCTCGGTTTATCTGGCCGCTTCTCAGAAGCCTACAATCAAATCATATTTCTCACGCTTACAGACGCATTTCCCTCTGATTATCTCTTAGATATCTCTCTGTTTGTTTACATTTGATTATCTCTCTATATATTTATGGCTCCAGTTTACTATCAACAATCAGAATGATCTAGGCTAATGAGAACGTGTACTGGTATGTTCAGCAAGCCTCGTCTACATCACTCTCAAAAGACCACACGCGGCGAATTGCTCGCCGAATGTTTTGGCAAGCAGGATCCACCCAAATTCGGCAATAATGAACTTGAGAAAATAATAAACTAATGTTTAATATTTATCCAGTGTTGTTATTATTAATTGTGTTGTTTTGTCAAGTCTCATTGTAGGTCTTTGGCAAGCATACAGATAAAAGCTATGACGGTAGCAAATACTACTGAACAGGGAATGATTTCATTAATTCAAAATCATGGGATCAATTAATTAGTGTTCCAAGCATGTGTAGATTTGGTTTTACTCACATGAATATTTTTTAAATCATCCTAAAAGGCGACTTGAAACTCTCGTCTTAATTCACTACCTACTTATTATTACTTAGGTATAAATGATCATTTTCATAATAGGATGGATTATCCGGCCAAATTGTTATCTAGCCTGGGCTCGGTCCCGTGGAGGCCGGATATGAGGGGTTCTACTGTACTTAACTTTAAACCTTATTACTTATAACAAGTTACGTTCCTTGACGTCCGCAATTCTTTTAATACAACTTTAACGTTAAATTATTAATCCATTGATTTCGTCAGTTTTTTAACCCTTTGTCATAATAATGTGTTCTTGTTGTTTTAAAAAAACTGACTAAATCAATGGATTACTAATTTAACGCTCTGTTTTGAACTCTTTGTCATAATTTTTCTTGTTGTTTTAAAAAACTGACGAAATCAGTGGATTTAAAAAAACTGACAAAATCAGTGGATTAATAATTTAACATTCTGTTTTGATAATGACTACGTGCTAGTCGAAACCAGTCAACAGATAAAGTTGTACTAAAGAAATTGCTATCGTCAAGGCACGTAACCTGTTATATTGATACCAATTCCAGAAGGCTTCAACATGAATAAATTATTACTTATATTCGGTGGGTGAAAATTCAATCTTTATAACTTGTTCAAACCTTTAGACCAGTTCGTAAATTGTAAACTAGGCAAAACAGTGGTTCGGATCCCACGTTAAAATATAGGTACTTACTTGGATACTTGGATACTTGGTTATCCATCCAGTTGGCTTCTGAAGCATTGGATGTCGTCAAAAAATGCCGGTATAAAAAACCGGACATTTCTGTCGCTCCTATGGGTGAGATCGGGGATAGGTTATGTTAGGTTAGGTCTGTCTTACAAATTCTTCAAAGGGGTGTTCTCTAGCTACATAATTCAAAAAATTCTCTCAAACTATAAAAACTATTAGTAATCAAGAAATCTTTCCGGGATCATTTTTGAACTTGTTGATTTTGTTTTGCAATTTAACACGTTAGCTGCCACGCCAATTTTTGGCCTGATTGCTGAATTGCCAAACACATTAGTATTTTTGTTTTGAGTTACTATGTGTTTTTTATACTTGTTTAGCTTAGTTACAAGGGTTTCATGAAAAAAATTTGATTTTATCCATAAAAAAAAGTGGACCGATCGGGTCGGCACTAAAAATTTGAAGCAAAATATTGCTTGAAAAAATCAGTGCCGACCCGATCGGTCCACGCCTATTTTTTCATTCATCTTACTCTTTAACTTCGCGCAGTTGGCAATACTACCCTTTGCCGCCTACAAGGTTGGCACCAAGTTTTTTTTTCACCGTTTCCTGCGTATTTGCTGCCGCCTACACGATTGGCAACCCTCCTTTTTTCTATCTGTTTCCCGCGTATTTTACGTGGTCTGCAGTGTGCAAACGTCCGTGTTTCATTGTGAATCAACAATTGTGACTTACTTTACTTGTGGTTACAAATTTACAGTTTAAAAAATGAGCGATCTGGACGAAAGCGAGATAGATCGATTTCTAGGAATTCCTTTGTCGAGAGAATTGGACCGGGAGACTTAAGGTGCTTTTTATTTTATTTTTACTATTCTTGTTCAAATATGAATTTGGAAGCCATTAATTGCCACAAATAAAAAGACTTGGTTGCTTATGTTAGTTAAAAATACTGTGGTAAGGCAATAAATTACATTTTTCCGACAGTTTATTGTTTTTATTTCAATCCTAGCAACAAAACTCAGTAAAAGTTTTTTTTTTTACTTTAACAAAATATTAAAAAGTAAAACTAAGTCATTAGTATATCCAAACAATTTTAGAATAAAATGAAACTTGCAAAACGTTTACTTGTTAATTTGTTACGAAAAAGTTACATTATTTATCAGAAAGTAATGTGAAAACCATTGTAAAAAACCATGCCGACCCAATCGGGTCAATATATTTTGGCCAACTTCAAGGATTTTCTGAGCCACGTGTAGAAGCATCAGAATCTAAACTCCAACGCTATCTAGTAGCGACGTCCCTGCTCTATAGTCATAGTACGCTTGATCACCGCTAGGAGACAGTGGGAGGCATCTAGCAGCAAAATGGCGAAACCTTACATTCTCGAGGTGTCGGTCCAATCGGGTCGGCACGTTGCTCCACCCGACCTACCTATGCCGACCCGATCGGGTTGGCATGGCAGTTAACGTGTTAATCTAAGCCGGAAGAATTTGGAAAATATTTTGGCCAGAATATTTGGTGTTTTTTCAAATGCATTTAAATTATGTTGTACTGCGAAATTGTTCTTGTTCCTTGTAATATATGTATGAATTGTGTTGATATATTCTGGTGTTTGAGTTTTTATGTATACCGACACCTCATCAATGTAAAGGCTATGAACTGTTAACAGTCCTAGATTAATGAAATGTTCCTTACAATGAAAGCGTGGAGGTAATCTTGAACATACATCTCAAGGCTTTCTTTTGCCAAACAAAAATCTGTTTCAAATTTGATTCGGCTGCTCCCCAAAGAACAATTGAGTACGAGATGTGGGACTGGAAAAGGCAATAACAGGCTGACTTGAGAAGCTCGATGTTTTGGAATTTGGCAAGATTCCTCAACACTAACGTTTCCCTCGCCGGTTTCCTCTTAACCACCTCCAACTGCCCTTTCCAGTCCAAACCTCCAACCAGTCGCACCCCCAGAAAGTCAATCTGATCGGGTTCATTCAATAGAACTTCCCCAATAAAAATGTTTGGCTTTTGAAAAAATTTTGATCGTTGCTTTTGTGATGTTTGAAAACAGACATAATTAGTTTTGTCTGGATTTAATTTAAGTCTGTTTTCACCAAAAAATTGGGCCACGGTTAATTTTGATGACTGAATCAATTTCAAGATCTTTTAGCGAATTTCCCCTATAGGGAAGAAGACCTATAGGGTCTTCCCATACCCATACCATGATACCATAGGTCTCATGGTAAGACCTAAGCCCAAGACCATGATAACTTTTTGTTTTTGGGTCACCAGAAGCAGAAAACATATAATATATATATATATATATATATGGAAAGATTTAACCGAGTTCCCTTTAAATTCATTTTATTTGCGACATGTTTCGACCTTAGGCCATTTTCAAGCAAGTTTTACCTAACCTCTTCATAGAGTGTTTATATTAGTCACATGATTAAAATATAAACAAATTAAAATAAATATTACAGTTTTCTTAAAATTAGTTTGTATAAAATATATGTATATATAATAAAGTGTATAATTATTCTTTAAAATGAGCTTTTAAATATACATATATTTTATACAAACTAATTTTAAGAAAACTGTAATATTTATTTTAATTTGTTTATATTTTAATCATGTGACTTATATAAACACTGTATGAAGAGGTTAGGTAAAACTTGCTTGAAAATGGCCTAAGGTCGAAACATATCGCAAATAAAATGAATTTAAAGGGAACTCAGGTAATTCTTTCCATATTTATTATAGTTACCCTTATTTGTGAACTAATTCTAGATATATATAAATATATATATATAAATATATATATATGTGTGTGAGTGTGTGTGTGTCTGTGAGCACGATAGTGGCCGTAAAAGTGGTCCGATCTTAATGAAATTTGGTACAGACATGTAAAGTGGTAATCCTCGGACGAGTTCGTAAACCAGCCTGATCGGACCACCGGAAGGGGGGATAAAGGGGGATAAACCCCCCCAAAAATGGGTTTTTTGATTTTTTTACATAGGAAAATAAAATTTATTGAATTTTTGTTGGCACCATTGAATTCAGCTCAAAAAAAACAAACAATTTAGTATATTGAATCACTGCTCTATGTCCATTAGTTACCGAGATATTGAAAGTGGTTAACACAGTACGTTGTCCCAAAGTTAACCTTATGAAAAATAAGTAAAATTCTACATCTCGGTTATTTCTCAACATATCTTGATAAAACTTGGTAAATAGCTTCTTCTAGTTCAGATCTACTGAATATTGAATCAAAACCACCCAGTTTTAATATACCTGTAGCAGCAAACCTGCATACTCATTCCCCATGTTATCCTTATGGAGCTTACCAAAACATGTCAAATCTCACTGCTGGATTGAAATATGTTGTTTTGCATGTGAAATTCGCTGAGTATGCAGGTCTGCTGCAACGGGGGTATTTTGTTTTTATGTTTGGTTACAATAGTAGTATCGTCCGCAAACACAAAAAGGTTCATTTTTTGACATAGGCCTATTTTTTTAAAAATATTTTGTGGTTAAAATAAATCAAATGTTGTTTTTATGTTGAATTTTGAAACTATTTTTGTTCTTTTTTGCTCTCTATGGTAAGCTTATTGTAATTTTGTATATACATAGCTGATTTATGTTTTAGTTTTAGTTTTTAGTATTGACATGTCATCAACCATGTATATAAATGGTGTAATGTGATATGTTGTAAATAAATAAGTAAATAAAATAAATTTCTTTCTGGGATTAAATTAGCCAGATCATTAATATAAACAATGAAAAGGATCTGGCCCATTGTTGATCCCTGCGGCACAATCAATCTTTTACTTGACAGGACGGACTTACTTTTGAATTTAGATTCATGGTGGATCTCAGTTACCTGGCTTCTACCACTAAGATAGGAGCAAATCCAATCAAGAGCAGTGTTTTTTAGGCCAAAGCACCTGAGTTTTTCAATCAGCAGACCTGTGTCGACACAGTCAAACGCCTTGGTGAGGTCGGCTAAGCAACCCACAACCGCCTCACCCACATCCCATGCCTCGACACAGCTGTTGACAAAATCAATTCAAGCCAATTTAGTGGATTTTGATTTTCTGAAACCATACTGCTTGCCACTTAGTAGGTTATTACCCTCCAAGTAAGCAATCAGCTGGTCACAGACCACTTTTTCAATTAATTTGGAAACCACCGGTAATAGTGAGACCGGACGATAGTTACACATCTCCCCCTCATCCCCCTTCTTGAACAAAGGCAAGACCATCATTTTAAAGTTCTAAGCAAAATAAACAATTTGGTGAAAACAGAACTCAATTATCTTTTTTTATATACAAAATGGTGGCCATTTTGTGAAAAATATTGGTATTTACAGAATACCCTATATCTTGAGAACTACTGAAGTTTTTTCGTTCTGTTTGAAAATTCTTAATCCTTGTAAACTCAGCTTTAATTTTTTGATATGCAAGATGCCAACATTAAAAGAATATAAATATTTTTTCAAACATTTTCATTTTTTTAAATGTTAGTAGCACTGTAAATCAAAAATTTTAAATAGACACATATGTTACATAGGACACAATTTCAAAATTCTTGCAAAAACCTACAATTTTTTAATTTACACTCCCCTTCTATCTTCAATAGTTTTTCAGTAACAAACAGAAAACTCTATTTTCCCATATAACGCCCATGTTAAATTTGCAGTACTCGATGTTAAAGGATGCAAATTTAAATGCTTTGAGTGCTGCACATTTAACATGGGCGTTATATGAGAAAATGGATTTTTTTATACTACAAAACTACTAACCCGGACTAATGTGGACCGAATGGAGTCCGGGTTTGAGAAAATTCCGAGTTATCGGGAAATGAGTAAAAATAAGAAAAAATAAGAATAGTTTCTGTTATTTCTATAAGAAATCATATATTTTTTGCATAGTAAGAAATACAAAAACTACATTATCAGTTACAAAAAAACTTAAAGAAAAACCAAAACTGTTTTATATGTGTCACACCGTGCTCTGGCCTTGAATCTCAGTGCACTTTATTGCTCTGGCAGGCATTCCGAGTTATCCAGAATTCCGGGTTATCGAAGTCCGGTTTTACGGGACTCTACTGTAGAAGGTGAGTATAAATTGAAAAGTTGTAGGTTTTTGCAAGACCTTTAAAATAATATCCGATTTGACGTATGTTGCCTTTTGAAATTTTTGATTTTCAGTGCTATCAACATTTAAAAAAATAAAATGTTAAAAAAAATTTATTTTCTTTTAATGTTGGCATCTTTCATATCATATTAAAGCTGAGTTTACAAGGAATAAGAATTTTCAAACAGAATGAAACAACCTTCGGTAGTTCTCGAGATCCAGGGTATCTCATAAATACCAATATTTTTCACAAAAACGGCCGCCACTTTGAAAATGAAAAAGATAATTGAGTTCTGTTTTCACCAAATGGTTTGTCTTGCTTAGAGCTTTAAAATGATGTATAATATGATATATATTTACATTCAAAAATTCCGAGATTCAAACCCATGACCTCCGGTTTGATTTTTATTTATTTGACATAAGGTTAACATTGGGACAACATATTGTGATTACCACTAGCGATATCTCAGTAACCATTGGACATAAATCAATAATTCAAGATTCTAAATTATTTGTTTTCCAATCTGAATTTAATTGTCTATACCAGAATGTTATTTTAATTTCTCTATGTAAAAAATCCCAAAAACCTGATTTTGATGGGATTTATCCCCCCTTACCCACCTTTTCCAATGAACCAACCGATCAGCTGGTTTTTGAACACATCTAAATAATTACCACTGTTATGTTTAAATGTTCGGTCAATTTTTACAGAGTTATCCTGCTCACAGACACATACATAGAATTTTTAATCATTCATTTTAATCATTCATTCTTTTTGAGAAACGTACCTCATGGAGGACGTTACCCTGAATATGAGTGAATACATGGCCCCTTGCTTAGGTCTTGCCAAGATACCTATGGTTTTAGCTTCTTTTCAATAGGAGAAATTCGCTAAAACAGGGGGAAAATGAACTACCAAGCAGGCTCGGCATACTCTCAACTATTATCACATTTCAAGGCACTTGTGTAACCCAATGGTTTTTTACAGACTAACAACAATTTCCCAATACATTTCAAATGGGGAAAAATTCAACTTTAACTGCTCATATCTTTAACTATCTCATATAGGCTATTAGTCATAGTCATAGTCAATCATCTTTTTTCATGTTCATGTACATTGGTGGTACAGTGAATAGTGTCAAGACAAAACAAGTTAACTTAAAATAAACAAAATAATAAATAAACCTACAGAATACAAATATTTTTGTACATAGAGTTATCTTTGGGAGGTGGAAAACTCTTCTAATGAATATAGAGCTAAATTTATGATGTACTCCTTAAGTATTGTCTTAAATTTTGTCCAATTATTTTCTTGTTTAATGTTTTCAGGTACATGCTTTAAAAAAAGATTACCTGCATATGACGGCTTTTTCTCATAAAATTTTAATCTGTGAGGCTGAACCTCACAGATCAAAAAATTCCTTCTCATTCCTTCTCAAATTATAAGAGTGAGATAATGGTATTGATTTGGATTCTAATGTCAGTTTCTTGGCAATTAGAATTGTTTCAAATATATATTGACCGTAAACCGTGAAAATTTTCAAATTTTTAAAATGTTCTTTGGCTGAATCATCACGTTTAAGTTTAAGCATAATTCTGATAGCCTTTTTTTGTTGCTTCAAAATGCTATCCATATTTGATTTTTTTGTACATCCATATAATGCTATAACAAATAAAAGATGAGAGTGTACGTTGGCAAGGTATATACTTTTTAATGTTTTCAGATTACGATAAAAAGACATTTTTGATAATGCAAAGATTCCGGAATTAATTTTGATTAAAATTTTCTGTACATGGTCATCCCAATTTAAATTCTCATCTATTGTTAAACCTAAAAAATTAATTTGATTCTCCTTTTCAATGTTATTTGAGTTATAAGTTATTGTTGGTTCTTTTGAAATTTTGTTTTGTGCAGTTTTAAAATTCATTTATTTGGTTTTTTGGGCATTCAATAATAAGTTGTGTTTTGTAAAAATAGTTTCCAATATTCTCCAATTCCACAAATGATAAAATTTCAGTTTCTTCTGGAGATTTGGATGATATGATTAAGTTAGAATCATCGGCATATAGACATAATTTTGTATTTTGCCTGTAGAATAAAGTATCTTCCATGCCCCTAAAATAACACAAAAAAAGCAAAGGCCCTAAAATTGAACCTTGGGGCACCCCAAATTTGATTGGTTGATAAGTTGAAGATGATTTGATAATCCTATTATGATTTGTCACATGGGTAATTTCTACAGATTGATATCTATTTGTCAAATAAGAAGAGAACCAATTAAGTGACCTTATCGACATTCCAATGCAAATAAGTTTTTCTAACAGTTTACAGTGTTTAACACTATCGAACGCTTTAGAAAGGTCCATAAATATACCGGTTGTATATTTTCCTTTGTCCACGGACTCAATAATAGATTCAATAAAAGAAACAGCAGCGCTCACAACTGACCTCCCATTCCGGAACCCATGTTGATTGATTATCATCTAAAATTTTTAATTTTTCTAAAAATTCTGATAATTGTAAATAAACCGCTTTTTCATATACTTTAGAAATTGAAGGGAGCACAGATACTGGACGATAATTTGATATATTTTCACGGTCATTTTTTTTATGTAAAGGGATTATTTTTGCCTGTTTTAGTTTGCTTGGAAAAATACCAAATACAAATGAAGAATTAATTAAATGACACAAAATTTTACTGATATCGGTTCTTACAGCTCTTATTACCGATACTGGGATTTCATCAAACCCACTGGAGTGTTTATTTTTTATTGATTGTATGGTTTTTTCCACCTCCTTTTCACCTACTGTTTTTAATAAAAAATGGTTTAGGTTACCTTATCGTCAATTGATCCTATTTCAGTAGGAAACACTACAGCTGTTTCGTACTGCTTATATGGAGTACATCTTCAGGTAATTTAAAAACGTCGAAATAAAAACTTGATATTACTCATAGTTGAGTTTGTCAGTTGATGATAAAACAAATGACATGGACACAAACACACACGGAGACAAAAAAACAAACATTTAAAAAACTTGGCCAAGTACTGTTAATTATTGAGAACGCGTGATGCGGCATCGGTAAGTAGCAGGTCATGACTGACGTGTCTCAGAGTTAGTGACCCCCTCCCCCTCCCTTCCTTTGTCTGGGCCTTTTCTTCTGTTGTTTTGGTTGAGGATGGAGATAGCAGAGTTGTAAATTATATTAGATTCGAAAGACAGCTGTTCGTTTAAAATGTGATTGGGGTGTTGTTTTGACGCTCTGTAAATTTCAAATTCCTCTATCGTGTCCAAATATTTACCTTTATTGCAGAGATGCATTATTTCTAAATTATTGTGGATATCTTTATAGTTATGGTTTGAGTTCATAATATGATTAGCGTAGGCGGATTTGGAGTTTTTACGTGGCAGGTGTTCTTTAAATCTGGTTACAAAAGACCGTGTAGTTTGTCCTATATAGAAACTGGGACAGTCGCTGCAATTGATCTTATATACGCCAGTGCTGTTTATCTTATCTGATGTATTTTTCTTTCGCTCTTTAAGTAAGCCAGATAATTTATTTGTAGTTTTGTAGGCTACTTGGACTTCATTTTTAGCCATTTCTCTTCTCAAAGTATTGTTGAGTACGACTCCATACTCCGCGGGGACGTATTTTTTGGGTTCTGATTCTATATTTTCCTTTATTTTATTTTGTTTTTTTCTAATCAGTTTATCGATGAGTGAGCTCTCATATCCGTTGGAAACAGCGATGTACTTCAAAATTTCTATTTCGTTTTTGTAGTTTTCTGGGCTAAGAGGGATTGATAAAAGTCTGTGTACGAAGCTGTTGTAAGCGGCTATTTTGTGGTTATAGGGGTGATGCGAAGTTGAATGTATGGTCTGATCCGTTGTGGTGGGCTTCCTGTAAATATTGTAATCTAGGTGCGAATCTGTTCGTGTTATACTAACATCCAGAAAGTTGATGGATTTATTTTTCTCAGTTTCTAGGGTAAACTTCAAGTTGGGGTGGACGTTGTTTAAATACATGCTTAATAATTTAATTTGTCTTTCGTTGCCATTAAAAACCACGAACGTGTCATCTACGTAGCGGCTGTAATGTATTATTTTGTCTTTATGACGGTTTGAGTCAGACCACAAAAACTGGTTTTCGATTTTATTTAAAAATAGTTCTGAGAGGATGCTGGAGAGGGGAGAACCCATTGCTAAGCCTTCATGTTGTATGTAATATTTATTTTCGAATGCGAAGTAGTTTTGTTTCAAGACACACTTGGTTAAATTAATCAGTTCTTGTTTAGCATCAGATGTTAATGATGAGTGTTTATCGAGATTAGCTTTAAGTATGTCGATAGTTTCATTCACAGGCACATTTGTGAACAGGTTTACTACATCGAATGATGCTAGTATGTAAGAGCCTTTGAGTTGTATGTTTGAAGTTTTACTGACTAAATCGACTGTATTTTTAACACTGTGATCTTTTTCTAATCTAATCTCTTTTCTGATTATATTCTCGAGTTTTCTGGCAATTTTATACGCTGGGGAAGGCATGAAATTAACTAACGGTCTAATAGGAGTGTTAGGTTTGTGTATCTTGGGTAAGCCTCTGAGAATGGGGGCTTGGGGGTTAGTCATTTTTACTTGCTTTATTTTGTCTTTTGTCAGAAGAGTGGTACAGGAAGAAATTAATTTGTTTATTTCCTTAGAATAAATTGGAGTGGGGTCATGGTCTAGAGATGCGATGTTATTGGCTTCAATGAAGTCCTGGACTTTATTTACGTATTCGGGTTTGTTTAGAATGACAGTGCAGTTTCCCTTATCTGCTTTAACAATGACAGCGTTGTTCTGCTGTAACTTGTTCCTGATACTAATGGCAGTTTGTTTTAATGGTTTATATTTTGACAAATATCTATTCCTGGGACTGGGGTTGTTCATTACTTTATTCACTTTGTTCGAAATCATAACTCTGGTGGAGTCACGTCTTTCATTAGTTTTAAGATATTTAACAGCTGTTTCAGCATTTATCAATTCATTAATTAAGCTGTTTTTCTTATCGTTGGGGAAATTAAAATTAAGTCCCTTGTTCAAAAGGTTCATTTCTTGTTCGGAAAACTCGATAGTGCTCTTGTTTATTACTCTAGGATGGAATACATGACTGCAAGTTATTTTTTCATTAATTACCTGTGTCTCAATTAATGCATTTATCTTTTTAGATTGGGATTTCTTTTTAAATGCAATTTTCTTACTTATTTGAGAGTCCAGTTCTAGAAAAGTATTGGTTACTTGTGATGGATGTAAGTTATTCAAAAGTTCTAAGAGCTTATTTAGGAGTAGTTTGTTTAGCATGCATTTTTTGGCGTGCAAAGACCTGATTTCGTGTTTTATCCATGCTGTCTCGGCAACTTTCTTTGCTTTTTTAGCAGCTTTAGTTTGAGTTTTTATCTTTACTGATACATATTTAGGAATCAATCCAAATTCTAGGCATTTTTTGTTGAACTTTATATTTTCTATGGTCTTAAAAAGTTTTACTTTGACGTTTTTGTAATTGTAGGCTAGTTGAACTTGACGAGTTTCCAATTTCATGATGGATTAGCCTCTGGATCAATATTGCAATAATAAAAAATGGTTTAGGTTACCTTATCGTCAATTGATCCTATTTCAGTAGGAAACACTACAGCTGTTTCGTACTGCTTATATGGAGTACATCTTCAGGTAATTTAAAAACGTCGAAATAAAAACTTGATATTACTCATAGTTGAGTTTGTCAGTTGATGATGAAACAAATGACACGGACACAAACACACACGGAGACAAAAAAAAAACATTTAAAAAACTTGGCCAAGTACTGTTAATTATTGAGAACGCGTGATGCGGCATCGGTAAGTAGCAGGTCATGACTGACGTGTCTCAGAGTTAGTGACCCCCTCCCCCTCCCTTCCTTTGTCTGGGCCTTTTCTTCTGTTGTTTTGGTTGAGGATGGAGATAGCAGAGTTGTAAATTATATTAGATTCGAAAGACAGCTGTTCGTTTAAAATGTGATTGGGGTGTTGTTTTGACGCTCTGTAAATTTCAAATTCCTCTATCGTGTCCAAATATTTACCTTTATTGCAGAGATGCATTATTTCTAAATTATTGTGGATATCTTTATAGTTATGGTTTGAGTTCATAATATGATTAGCGTAGGCGGATTTGGAGTTTTTACGTGGCAGGTGTTCTTTAAATCTGGTTACAAAAGACCGTGTAGTTTGTCCTATATAGAAACTGGGACAGTCGCTGCAATTGATCTTATATACGCCAGTGCTGTTTATCTTATCTGATGTATTTTTCTTTCGCTCTTTAAGTAAGCCAGATAATTTATTTGTGGTTTTGTAGGCTACTTGGACTTCATTTTTAGCCATTTCTCTTCTCAAAGTATTGTTGAGTACGACTCCATACTCCGCGGGGACGTATTTTTTGGGTTCTGATTCTATATTTTCCTTTATTTTATTTTGTTGTTTTCTAATCAGTTTATCGATGAGTGAGCTCTCATATCCGTTGGAAACAGCGATGTACTTCAAAATTTCTATTTCGTTTTTGTAGTTTTCTGGGCTAAGAGGGATTAATAAAAGTCTGTGTACGAAGCTGTTGTAAGCGGCTATTTTGTGGTTATAGGGGTGATGCGAAGTTGAATGTATGGTCTGATCCGTTGTGGTGGGCTTCCTGTAAATATTGTAATCTAGGTGCGAATCTGTTCGTGTTATACTAACATCCAGAAAGTTGATGGATTTATTTTTCTCAGTTTCTAGGGTAAACTTCAAGTTGGGGTGGACGTTGTTTAAATACATGCTTAATAATTTAATTTGTCTTTCGTTGCCATTAAAAACCACGAACGTGTCATCTATGTAGCGGCTGTAATGTATTATTTTGTCTTTATGACGGTTTGAGTCAGACCACAAAAACTGGTTTTCGATTTTATTTAAAAATAGTTCTGAGAGGATGCTGGAGAGGGGAGAACCCATTGCTAAGCCTTCATGTTGTATGTAATATTTATTTTCGAATGCGAAGTAGTTTTGTTTCAAGACACACTTGGTTAAATTAATCAGTTCTTGTTTAGCATCAGATGTTAATGATGAGTGTTTATCGAGATTAGCTTTAAGTATGTCGATAGTTTCATTCACAGGCACATTTGTGAACAGGTTTACTACATCGAATGATGCTAGTATGTAAGAGCCTTTGAGTTGTATGTTTGAAGTTTTACTGACTAAATCGACTGTATTTTTAACACTGTGATCTTTTTCTAATCTAATCTCTTTTCTGATTATATTCTCGAGTTTTCTGGCAATTTTATACGCTGGGGAAGGCATGAAATTCTTCCAACAACGTCCACCCCAACTTGAAGTTTACCCCAGAAACTGAGAAAAATAAATCCATCAACTTTCTGGATGTTAGTATAACACGAACAGATTCGCACCTAGATTACAATATTTACAGGAAGCCCACCACAACGGATCAGACCATACATTCAACTTCGCATCACCCCTATAACCACAAAATAGCCGCTTACAACAGCTTCGTACACAGACTTTTATCAATCCCTCTTAGCCCAGAAAACTACAAAAACGAAATAGAAATTTTGAAGTACATCGCTGTTTCCAACGGATATGAGAGCTCACTCATCGATAAACTGATTAGAAAACAACAAAATAAAATAAAGGAAAATATAGAATCAGAACCCAAAAAATACGTCCCCGCGGAGTATGGAGTCGTACTCAACAATACTTTGAGAAGAGAAATGGCTAAAAATGAAGTCCAAGTAGCCTACAAAACCACAAATAAATTATCTGGCTTACTTAAAGAGCGAAAGAAAAATACATCAGATAAGATAAACAGCACTGGCGTATATAAGATCAATTGCAGCGACTGTCCCAGTTTCTATATAGGACAAACTACACGGTCTTTTGTAACCAGATTTAAAGAACACCTGCCACGTAAAAACTCCAAATCCGCCTACGCTAATCATATTATGAACTCAAACCATAACTATAAAGATATCCACAATAATTTAGAAATAATGCATCTCTGCAATAAAGGTAAATATTTGGACACGATAGAGGAATTTGAAATTTACAGAGCGTCAAAACAACACCCCAATCACATTTTAAACGAACAGCTGTCTTTCGAATCTAATATAATTTACAACTCTGCTATCTCCATCCTCAACCAAAACAACAGAAGAAAAGGCCCAGACAAAGGAAGGGAGGGGGAGGGGGTCACTAACTCTGAGACACGTCAGTCATGACCTGCTACTTACCGATGCCGCATCACGCGTTCTCAATAATTAACAGTACTTGGCCAAGTTTTTTAAATGTTTTTTTTTTTGTCTCCGTGTGTGTTTGTGTCCGTGTCATTTGTTTCATCATCAACTGACAAACTCAACTATGAGTAATATCAAGTTTTTATTTCGACGTTTTTAAATTACCTGAAGATGTACTCCATATAAGCAGTACGAAACAGCTGTAGTGTTTCCTACTGAAATAGGATCAATTGACGATAAGGTAACCTAAACCATTTTTTATTATTGCAATATTGATCCAGAGGCTAATCCATCATGAAATTGGAAACTCGTCAAGTTCAACTAGCCTACAATTACAAAAACGTCAAAGTAAAACTTTTTAAGACCATAGAAAATATAAAGTTCAACAAAAAATGCCTAGAATTTGGATTGATTCCTAAATATGTATCAGTAAAGATAAAAACTCAAACTAAAGCTGCTAAAAAAGCAAAGAAAGTTGCCGAGACAGCATGGATAAAACACGAAATCAGGTCTTTGCACGCCAAAAAATGCATGCTAATCAAACTACTCCTAAATAAGCACTTAGAACTTTTGAATAACTTACATCCATCACAAGTAACCAATACTTTTCTAGAATTGGACTCTCAAATAAGTAAGAAAATTGCATTTAAAAAGAAATCCCAATCTAAAAAGATAAATGCATTAATTGAGACACAGGTAATTAATGAAAAAATAACTTGCAGTCATGTATTCCATCCTAGAGTAATAAACAAGAGCACTATCGAGTTTTCCGAACAAGAAATGAACCTTTTGAACAAGGGACTTAATTTTAATTTCCCCAACGATAAGAAAAACAGCTTAATTAATGAATTGATAAATGCTGAAACAGCTGTTAAATATCTTAAAACTAATGAAAGACGTGACTCCACCAGAGTTATGATTTCGAACAAAGTGAATAAAGTAATGAACAACCCCAGTCCCAGGAATAGATATTTGTCAAAATATAAACCATTAAAACAAACTGCCATTAGTATCAGGAACAAGTTACAGCAGAACAACGCTGTCATTGTTAAAGCAGATAAGGGAAACTGCACTGTCATTCTAAACAAACCCGAATACGTAAATAAAGTCCAGGACTTCATTGAAGCCAATAACATCGCATCTCTAGACCATGACCCCACTCCAATTTATTCTAAGGAAATAAACAAATTAATTTCTTCCTGTACCACTCTTCTGACAAAAGACGAAATAAAGCAAGTAAAAATGACTAGCCCCCAAGCCCCCATTCTCAGAGGCTTACCCAAGATACACAAACCTAACACTCCTATTAGACCGTTAGTTAATTTCATGCCTTCCCCAGCGTATAAAATTGCCAGAAAACTCGAGAATATAATCAGAAAAGAGATTAGATTAGAAAAAGATCACAGTGTTAAAAATACAGTCGATTTAGTCAGTAAAACTTCAAACATACAACTCAAAGGCTCTTACATACTAGCATCATTCGATGTAGTAAACCTGTTCACAAATGTGCCTGTGAATGAAACTATCGACATACTTAAAGCTAATCTCGATAAACACTCATCATTAACATCTGATGCTAAACAAGAACTGATTAATTTAACCAAGTGTGTCTTGAAACAAAATTACTTCGCATTCGAAAATAAATATTACATACAACATGAAGGCTTAGCAATGGGTTCTCCCCTCTCCAGCATCCTCTCAGAACTATTTTTAAATAAAATCGAAAACCAGTTTTTGTGGTCTGACTCAAACCGTCATAAAGACAAAATAATACATTACAGCCGCTACGTAGATGACACGTTCGTGGTTTTTAATGGCAACGAAAGACAAATTAAATTATTAAGCATGTATTTAAACAACGTCCACCCCAACTTGAAGTTTACCCTAGAAACTGAGAAAAATAAATCCATCAACTTTCTGGATGTTAGTATAACACGAACAGATTCGCACCTAGATTACAATATTTACAGGAAGCCCACCACAACGGATCAGACCATACATTCAACTTCGCATCACCCCTATAACCACAAAATAGCCGCTTACAACAGCTTCGTACACAGACTTTTATCAATCCCTCTTAGCCCAGAAAACTACAAAAACGAAATAGAAATTTTGAAGTACATCGCTGTTTCCAACGGATATGAGAGCTCACTCATCGATAAACTGATTAGAAAAAAACAAAATAAAATAAAGGAAAATATAGAATCAGAACCCAAAAAATACGTCCCCGCGGAGTATGGAGTCGTACTCAACAATACTTTGAGAAGAGAAATGGCTAAAAATGAAGTCCAAGTAGCCTACAAAACTACAAATAAATTATCTGGCTTACTTAAAGAGCGAAAGAAAAATACATCAGATAAGATAAACAGCACTGGCGTATATAAGATCAATTGCAGCGACTGTCCCAGTTTCTATATAGGACAAACTACACGGTCTTTTGTAACCAGATTTAAAGAACACCTGCCACGTAAAAACTCCAAATCCGCCTACGCTAATCATATTATGAACTCAAACCATAACTATAAAGATATCCACAATAATTTAGAAATAATGCATCTCTGCAATAAAGGTAAATATTTGGACACGATAGAGGAATTTGAAATTTACAGAGCGTCAAAACAACACCCCAATCACATTTTAAACGAACAGCTGTCTTTCGAATCTAATATAATTTACAACTCTGCTATCTCCATCCTCAACCAAAACAACAGAAGAAAAGGCCCGGACAAAGGAAGGGAGGGGGAGGGGGTCACTAACTCTGAGACACGTCAGTCATGACCTGCTACTTACCGATGCCGCATCACGCGTTCTCAATAATTAACAGTACTTGGCCAAGTTTTTTAAATGTTTGTTTTTTTGTCTCCGTGTGTGTTTGTGTCCGTGTCATTTGTTTTATCATCAACTGACAAACTCAACTATGAGTAATATCAAGTTTTTATTTCGACGTTTTTAAATTACCTGAAGATGTACTCCATATAAGCAGTACGAAACAGCTGTAGTGTTTCCTACTGAAATAGGATCAATTGACGATAAGGTAACCTAAACCATTTTTTATTATTGCAATATTGATCCAGAGGCTAATCCATCATGATACTGTTTTTAATTCAAATTTTGGCTTTAATAACAAGGCTTGATCAATAACATCAATTTCCACAACACTCTTCTCTGTGTGAACATTACTACTTAAATTTAAATTTAAATCTGTTACAATATTACTAAAATAATCATTGAACATGTCGGCAATTTTTCTAGGATCTAAAACAGTTTCTGAATTTTGTTTTAATAATTTATTTCTAAAGGATTTCCCTTCATTTTCCCCAACTTCAGAGTTGATTACACTCCAGACAGATTTTTGAATGTTATTAGAATTTTCAATTTTTTTTTGAAAATGTTGATGTTTAGCTTTGTTTAATTCTTCTTTATAACGAGTCTTTTCCCTATCCAGATAAATTTTGAGGGTATTACTTTTTTTATTTCGATATTCCTTTGTTAATTGAATGATATGTTTTTGTTTATCTTTTAATTCTTTAGGTATCCAGTTACATTTTTTATTTCTTTTTGTAACCAATGTTTTGGGGAAAGCCTGATCAAAATAGAAGGCAAATATTTTAAAAAATACATCATATTTTGATTCCACGTTAGAGTTGTGGACATCTAACCACGATTCTTTGGAAAGTAATTGTGAAAAAAGTTTAACATTTTCAGGTGTGTATTTACGCATTTCTTGTTTTATAGTCAAATTTACAGATTTCACATGATGTTTACATTTTAATTTTAGTAGCTGACCGTCATGATCAGATAAAAAGGTAATCAGACCTTCTACCTCTAAGTCGGATAATTTTATATTTTTTATCAAAAAGTTATCTATTGCTGTCTGTGAATTTTCCGTAACTCTTGTTGGGAAATTGACAAGGTACCTCATATGTTTGCTTTTCAGCATCTGTTTAAAGGATCTAAGTTTATGAAATGAAATGAAATGAAATATCACTTTATTGTCACATTGGGCGCGTTCAGCCGCATTCCACCGGTGGGTAATATAATAACCTATAATAAGTGAACGGTAGTGGTGGACGTACCATCTACCGATCATTGTTGTGCATCCACCGATGTTGTGTTTACGGTGGATTCGGTAAGTAACCGGACATTGTTGATTGTCAAGATGCGGTGGATTTGCCTATTAGTGACTATGGTAATCGGTTACCCACCGGTGGAATGCGGCTGAACGCGCCCATTACATTTTCAAAATTACAGCAAGGCTGTGAAAACAGGTGACATTGTCATCTGTTTTTTTTATTTATTGTTGTCATTGTCATTGTCATTTGTTTATTATCTGTTGTTAAAACATCAATGTTTAAGTCACCTGCAACTATGATTTTGTCATATTTCTTATTAATATAGTCAATTAAAATGCCTAATCTATCCAAAAAAATATTTACATCTGATTTAGGTGACCTGTAAATACCTACAATTAAATATTTATTCTTATTTATACTCCAGGTACAGGCACAAAATTCAAATTGCATTTCCTCCAGTAAAACATTTCTTAATGAGTCCGGCACAGTGACCCCTCTCAACTCGAAACCTTTTTCTGCCAAAATAATCACCCCACCTTTAGTTTTATTTTTTCTAGAAAAACTAGATTTTTTAAAATAACAATCAATATTAAGCCGCTTTATTTCTTCTTCTTTCATATCATGTTCTGTTAATACAACTATGTGAGGATTTATTTCGTCTAAAATTGCCATTAGTGAATTTACTCTTGAAGGGAGATGTTGAATGTTTTGGTGGAAAATTTTGACAAAATTTTGTTGTGCCCTTATTTTATTGGTGAAGTGGTTTGGATAATCAAGTTGGGTGTAGGAAAAATATTGAAGAATTATCAGTTCATAAAATTAAGTGTAGAATCCAAAAACACAATAACATTCAAAGTGTAAAATAAAAATAATCCGCCATATTTTAAAATGGCAGCCATTCACAAAAAATGAAAATCATATTTTTGATTTTCATCAAAAATACATCACGTCCCCCATTCAAAGTTATTTCTAAATCTAATAGTTTTTGAGATGCTAGTGGTGGCAAGTTAAGTTATTCACCCCATAAAATTGCATTTGTCAAAACACAATAATTTTTATTCTGCATTTAATAGTATTGAATAAGGGAATTGATGTTTAAAAAATCCTGTAACGACTTTAAAACAAAATTTATGTTTGCACATACCTCTTCATTGAATGTTCCACAAGAACTATCAAATCTTGGATCACATACTTTGTTCTTCTTGACAGGTATGATTTCTCTTAGCATTGGCACTTTAATTTTTGACGATTCTTCTCTTGGTCTGTAAATACTTTGGAGGTTTGAATTTTGTAAGGTTAAATACATTATTTTGTTTAGGATCAACATAGAGACCTCTAATTTTCTCCCCCATTAAGTCACAAGCCATAGAAAAGACTCATCCCAAAACTGGATGACATTTTTTGTATTACAAATAAGAATGACTTGGGGGATTGAGTTTGCAGGTTTGTTGCTATGAGTTTTTCAAAACTGGGTTGTTTTGAACCAAAATCCACGAGTCGGGCGTACTACTCTTTGAGAGAGTACCTTTCAAATAACTCTTAAAATGAAATTTTGAGTTAAAATGAAATTTTGCGTAGCCTATTTTGAAAATTGTCTACATTTTATGTAAATTGTTGTTCATTTTAATTACTTATACTTAGGACATTATAATTTTGACGTCATATAATTACTTAGCCTATAGCTTAAAAATGTAAACCAATGTGACACTTGTATATAAATAAATAAATTAATAAATCCAAAAATCTCCATTAGAAGAAACCATATACTCAGTTTTATCAAGATATTTCAAGAAATAAGGAGGAATACCAACATAAACAAAAATAAATCTGAATATAAAACAATTTTATTGATATAAAAGAACAAAATGTTGATGGTTTTATATAACGTGATACGCCTTTATGCTAAAAGTTATCCAAAGGTGGCCTGGGGGCAATATTCTAGGCCTTGGCTTCTTAGTTCTTGAAATATAGGGTAATCTAGTGTTCCTATATTCCTTCCTGGTCTTATCCTTCCACTTTCCTATATTTACTTTTTGTCTTTTATTTTTATTAGACTAATGCGATTTTGGTCGCTGGGCGACAATGCAACGACCAGCGGAGAGTCCATCTTTCGGCGAATAGAATGATATTGATGTGCGAAATAGTATCATGTGTTTCATGTAAACAAAGCAGATGTTTTTAGATCCAAAAGCTTATAAATGACGGATATTTTCCGTTATTTCTCATTTTACAATAAGTTTAAAGAAAATCCACTATTTTTCCCGAGTCCCTGACATCAAGACCTTCAATTTGAGCCTTCTCGCATCATCGAGCAACTTCACAAACGCCCACAATTTCTTCGCAAACATTTTCCCTTACATACATACATACATATATGTATATATAAAATGAATTACTAGTGTATCAGGCATCTGGGGACCCCAAAACGAAGTTATGATGGCCCCAGGCTCAGGTCTGACCATGAGACCTACACAGTAGTCACTTATCCCTTTAAAAGAAATTAATGAAAAAAAGGATTATAGTACAGTAAAATTGGGGTTTTAGATCGGCAACTGATGTCTGTTCATGAAAATTTGATCAGAGCTTCCTTTGAGCACTATAATTAAAGATACGATGAGTCCCCAAAAAATAAAGTTGGTTTACACCTTTAAAATCATGTTTCAAAATGGCGGTTTTTTTATAGTGGGATAAAATTTGAAAAAAGCTTCTCCTTTTCATTTTTTACCTCCATTTATCAATATAATGTCTTGGGACCACCTCCGATACTTTTTGGGTGGCAAATACTTCATTTTGACCAATTTTACATTTTTGGCCGCCCTCTTGGATCCGCCATATTGGATGAAGTTAATTTTTTCTAATGTAAAGATAGTGTTGTGACACATCATTTCAAAGTAAATTTTTACACTGATTACAGGACCATTTAAACGGCGCAGAACAACACTTGCGATGTGCGAACATCGAGGTGGTCGGCATCCCTGTGTCAACTGGAGAGAACGACTACGTCGTTATACAAAAACTCGCTGCCACCATCGGAGTCACCTTCAAGAGGGAGGATATTTCGATCGCCCACCGCCTTCACCACTTCTCGAAAGCGCAAGTTCATCCGCTGATCATCTGCCAATTTGTTTCGAGAACCATAAAGGCACAATGGTTAGCTGCTGCGAAAACCAAACGGAATCCCCCCTCAAGTCGACAGACATCTCGGCCAACCTAGCGACCAGCAACGTCTATGTCAACGACCACTTGACATCCCACAACAAGGCGCTCCTGGGGCGGGCGCGGAGGCTGCTGCGCGAGGGCAGGTAACATTTTGCGGAATACTTCAATGGGAAGATCTTGGTCAAGCCACGAGAGAACGACAGTGCAGTTAGGATTTTAATTCAAGAAGATCTGTACAAATACGATAAAAAGTGATTTAGGTAAAAGTGATTTAATATTTTGTTTTGATTCATTTTTTTAGCATGTTGCATGATTGCGCCTAAATAATAATATGCATTAATAATAAATGTTTCTACTATCTATTTTTAGCGAATTTCCCCTATAGGGAAGAAGCTATTACCGTAGGTCTCATGGTAAGACCTAAGCTCGGGACCACTATAACTTTTCGTTTTGGGGCCCCCAGAAGCAAAAAACACTATTCGTTCGAATTTTTATATATATATATATATATCTATATATATATATATCTATGTGTCTGTTAGCACGATAGCGGCCGCAAAAATGGTCCGATCTTTATGAAATTTGGTACGGACATGTAAAGTGGTAATCAATTGGACGAGTTCGTGAACCAGCCCGATCGGACCACTGGAAGGGGGGGTAAAGGGGGATAAACCCCCCCAAAAATGGGTTTTTTGAGTTTTTTACATAGAAAAATAAAATTTATCTAATTTTTGTGGGCACCATTGAATTTAGCTAAAAAAAAACAAATAATTTAGTATTTTGAATCACTGCTCTATGCCCATTGGTTACCGAGATATTGAAAGTGGTAAACACAGTACGTTGTCCCAATGTTAACCTTATGGGAAATAAGTAAAATTCTATATCTCGCTTATTTCTCGATATATCTTGATAAAACTTGGTAAATGGCTTCTTCTAGTTCAGATCTACTAAATATTGAATTAAAACCATCCGGTTTTAATATACCTGTAGCAGCAAACCTGCATACTCATTTCCCATGTTATTCTTATGGAGCTTAACAAAACATGTCAAATCTTGCTATGTTTGCTTGAAATACGTTGTTTTGCATTTGAAATTCGCTGAGTATGCAGGTCTGCTGCAACGGGGGTATTTAGTTTTAATATAATCAAAGAAGCATTAATTTAAAATTCCCTCATTCATACAAAATACAGCCAAGATAACTAAATTGAGTTTATGTTATTTCAATTATCTAATCATAATTTTAACAATTCTCATTTAATAGTATTAAATAATGTAAACTATTATAGCATGCAGCACACCGCATTTGCATTTCAGTTGCTTTTAATTTTATAATTCTGCTGGCTGCCATGAAATAATTTGCACAATATTGCAACAAAATTTGCATCAATATAATTTTTGTTTTAATATTAAGCTGATCCGTGTGGAGGGTGTAACATGCTGACGAACTAGACGCGTGTTGTATCTGCTTGTATTATTTGGTGGATTTAGCGAGTATTATCGTGAGTGACGATCGCCAAGTATTATTGTGCGGTTAGTTTTTGTGTTTTGCCTGATCTCACGATAATAAAGTTGGTTTATTTGGTTTCGTACTCTAAATCTCGCTAAAATTGTGTGTGCAGTTTTTTGATAAGGTTAAGAGCTGATCACACAAGGTCAAGGTCACTTGGCTGCGTCTCTGTTTGGTGCTGCCCTCTGTGAGTCAAGCGATATGTCACCGCCGCCGCAGGACAACAACACTGCAGCCGTGCGTACACGCTCCCAAAGCGTTAGTGACTATCAGGCAATGGACAAAAAATTGGATTTATTTCTCTCGCAGCTAGGAGAGGCAAGGTCTGATAGCACTATGATTAAAGATGAATTTAAAAAGCTCAAAGAGGAATTAACTCGCACCACTGATATGTGTTTTGATGAGCTTAGGGGCGTAAAGGACAAAATTGTAGGAACTAATAAAACTGTAGAAGAGCATGGAAAGAGCATCGATTTAATAAAAAGTGAGAATACTAAAATGGGAAGTAAACACTTTAAAGAAGAAATTAAATGCAGCTGATCAGTACTCTAGATGTAATTAACTAGAAATCCAAGGAATCCCTGAGAGTTCTTCGGAGGATCCGTTAGAGTTGGTCACCAGAGTAGCCTCTGTTCTTAATTTTAATCTTCAACCTTCAATGATCGATGCTGTACATCGTTTAGCCCCGAACAAAAATAATAATAATCACCCTAGAAGTATAATAGTCAAGTTTTGTCGCTCCCCCAAAAAAACAAGAACAAGATTATATAAAGCCGATAAGCCGGCTGGTTTTCTGGTTTTTCTAATTTTTTTTGGTTGGACATGGAGGAGATGCGTCGCAAAGCTATGAAGAGGAGGGGGTTTTCTGCATAAAATCTCGGTTTCTCCAGTCAAAATATTGTTTACGTCAATTTGGCCATGACCCGAGAAACGCGTATTCTATGGGCCGAAACAAGCAGGTTCAAAACGGACAATCATTATAAATTTGCATGGATTTCCAGCAGTGGTAAAATTTTCCTGGGTAAGTCAGAAAAAGATCGTCCGATTTTAATCGAGGATGCATCTGATTTTCCCCGCATTTTGACATCTTCAAAAGCTCCACCCTTAACCCATTGACTCCCAAGTTTTTTTTTTATTCCTCAAGTTATAATTGAAATGTTTTTATTTTGTTTGTATTTGCTCTAATTTTTTGATTATGACCTTTCTGATTGTCCATATTTATTGACCATAAGGTGAATTAAATAAACAAACGTGTCCTCCTCCTCTATACAAGGGTAAAAAGAAGCAAAACTGGTGTTCACTGCAATCCCTATTAAACGTACAAATGCCGTCAACTTCCACCCAAGCTGGTCACCGTTTATTTTAGGTGGGCCCTCCCACCAAGTACACCACACATTTGCAAGCCTAATAGGGATTGCGCATGAGCGGGATTCGAACCCGCGACGCTCCGAAGGTCTGCGACTTTAACTCGTCAGTCAACGCCTCAGACCCCTCGGCCACGTACACACAGTCAGACGGACGCTCGTTTGACTCATAAAGCCTACGGCTCTAGCGCAGCCTGGTGGCAAATCATTGAACTAAGTGAGTATAACTCCCTTAAGCACCACCAGAGGCAGCAGACGCATCGGCGCGCCCGTGGGATCTAACAGGTTAAGCGCCACCTCTGATGATAATACCGCCGCCGCCTCCCCTCCCGGCGCCAGCGTCAGCGCCAATGATTAGCAGCTGCATTCAACGACGGACATTCTTGTTAATTTTAAGGTTAGCCATAGATATGATAGGTGACTTTATGCCAGCAGATTGCTGCATGTCATATTTATTTATTACATATAATTGGAGTATTCGCATGTTTGATCAATTATATGGCATGTCTAGCTTTTTTTATGCATTCTGTTAACATTATTTTATGCATTTGGTAGTGGTTTCACTTTATTGCTATTTATTTATAGGGAATAATTTATATATGCTTGTTCTAGTTAGGGTATGTGATTATGTATTGTAATTTATTTAAATGCCAGTAATTAATAGTAAAAATGTAAATATTTACTACCAAAATGCAAGAGGCCTTAGGACGAAAACTTTGCCATTTAGATTAGGCGTTAGTGAAAACAATTTTGATATAGTAGCGATAACAGAGACCTGGTTAAATAATGCCATTTATGATAATGAATTGTTTCTCTCTGGCTACGATGTTTATAGGAGGGATCGTATGGGACTTTATGTTATGGGTGGTGGAGTGTTACTGGCAACAAACAACAAAATTAAGTCCACTAGATTATATTGTTTAGAAAGTGAGGGCGAAAACGTATGGCTCAAACTAAATTTTTCTGCTAAAACATCATTAATATTGGGGTTAGTTTATTTTCCTCCAAACTCTCCATTGCCAGCTTATAAAGCTTTCTTTGATAAACTTGATTCTTTTAATGTCAGTCATGGAAAAATAATTATTTTAGGTGATTTTAATTTGCATGTTTATGGTTATGACTATGATTTGAATTCTGGAGGTGAGATTTGTCAAAATTTAATGTTCTTTTGTGATTTATATAATCTTGTTTAAAAAAAATAATATTCTTAATTGCAATAGAAGGACCCAAGATCTAGTATTGACGAATATTAATTATTGTTTAAGTGTGCATGAAGAATATCCTATTGTTAAGGTAGACAAGTATCATCCTCCTTTAGGCATTGAGTTTGATTTATTACTAAAAGGGGATAGTTCTGATTGCTCTGGAAATAACAAGTGTGTGTATAATTATAAGCATGTTGATTATTTAACGCTTTATAATTCCATAAAAAATATTAATTGGGATTCTGAAACTGAGTGTAAAGATGTTAATTTGGCAGTAAAGCATTTTTAATCTTGTTTGTATTCGGTTCTTGACGCAAATGTTCCTTTAAGTGCAAGTCGTAAATGTCAATATCCAATCTGCTTTTCTTGTAATTCCATTAAATTGATAAAAAACAAGGAAAGAATTAGAAGAATGCTTAAAAAAATATTTTTTTTAAATTGGAGTACAAAGCTTTGCGTGCTCAGTCTAAACGTAGTATTAAAGTAGATTATTTGAATTACATGCACGATATTGAAAATACGATAAAAATTAATCCTAATTCCTTTTGGATTATTATTAGGAGGCTCAGGTCGAGCGATGATCGTTCAGCAACAATGACACTGGATGGGGGGGAGGTGGAGGGGGGCGCTGCGATAGTCGAGGCATTTGCTGGTTACTTTCAATCGGCATTTGCTGGTTACTTTCAATCTGTTTATCTTCCTTCTTATCTGAATAGTGAGGAGTTGTATCACCGGGCTGTCAATCCATCTGAATATCAGCTGTTTTTCTTTAGATAAAATCACTGAATCTGAACTGTTGATGGCATTAAAAATCTCAAATCTAAGCACTCTGTCAGGCCTGACAAAATTCCTCCCTTTCTGTTAAAAGGTTGTGCATATTTGTTTATTAGACCTCTTCTTGCAATATTTAATTTATCTGTGAGCAGCTCAATATTTCCCAGTTTTTGGAAACTCACAAAAGTTGTACCCATTCATAAGAAGGGGAGAAGGAGCGATATAAAAAATTATAGGCCCGTAGCTATTTTATCCACCCCTGCTAAGTTGTTTGAATCAGTCTTGTATAATAGAATTTTTCGTCATGTAAAGCACCTCATACTCCGTTTCAGCATGGTTTTTATCCGTCAAGGTCCATAGCTACCAATCTTCTTAATTTTTCTGATTTTTGTACTTCCTCTTTGGACAGAGGTGGGCAGGTCGATGTTGTGTATACTGATTTTGAAAAAGCATTTGACAGAGTGAGTCATATTCTTTTGTTATGCAAACTCAATTACTTAGGATTTTCCAATCAGGGATTGAAGCTCTTCTCAACTTACTTACATGATAGAAAACAGATTGTTAATTTCCAGGGACATTTCTCTTCTGAGTTCACTGTGTCTTCAGGCGTGCCCCAGGGCTCAAATCTTGGGCCTTTATTGTTCTTAATATTCATTAATGATATTGTCGAATCCATTTTAAACAGTAAAGTCCTACTATATTCTGATGATCTAAAAATCTTCAAAGAAATTAATGAACTGGATGACTGTCGCCTTCTTCAAGAAGACCTTGATCGCCTTGCATTGTGGAGTAATGATAACTTAAAATTCCATGCAGATAAATGTTTTGTAGTTTGGTATACAAGACACACTCGAAATGTCATTAATTTCCAGTATTCCATGGACAGAGTTTTCTTGAATAGTAAATGTAAAGTCACTGATCTTGGAGTCACCATTGATGATAAATTTTCGTTTTCTGATCATATAACTGGAATTTGTAGATTGGCGTATCGCACTTTAGGTTTTATTTTCAGATCTAGTAGTTTCATAAACAACACAGATAGTCTCAAACTTTTATTTTTCACTTTAGTTAGATCCATGCTCGAGTTTGGCTCAGTAGTGTGGTATCCATATCAAGCATATCTTGTGGAAATGATAGAGCAAATTCAAATAAAATTCCTTAGATACTTGTTTTTAAAGAAGTTTGGCTATTTCACTTATGAAATATCTTACCAAATGTTATTACATTTGTTTGATAACATTTGATGACAAGTTTGAAGAGCCGTCGTGATGTCGGAATGTTACTCTTTCTTTACAAACTAGCATATGGTAGCGTCGACGATAGTTATCTCCTATCGCGGTTAGCTTTCCTTGTTCCCCGTCCCTCGTCCAGAGTCCACGCATTGTTTACTCCTGTTCCGCGCATTTTTCAAGGACCTGTTTAGGGGCTCAGGCTCCAATCAACCTTATGATGAGATGGTTTAATGTTCTTCCTCAAAATATTGATCTCTTTGCCTCGACCTTTGCCTCTTATAAAAAATCTCTTATTAATAAGTAAATAAATGAATTAATTAAATTAAATCAGAATAATTTTAGAACTTGTCTGTATTATATTTTATTTATTGGTAGCATGCATGTTGACTTAATTATTATTGTTTTTTTTGTAAATTGAAGTAATGAGTTATTTATATTTGTAATATGCTTTAATTATTCCTGTGAAATATTTTATATAATGATCATTTATCTGTAGGTGTGTGTGTTGTGTATCCTTGCGGTATTTAGTGAAAAAAGTATGGTATCAGTGTGTTGTGTCAAGAAGACATTCTTCTCTATTATAGTTTTCTTCAGCATGTTTACTAATATTTGTGATGTAATATGCTGCAATAAAATTGGAATTTATTCTGTTTTGTAGCATTTCAAATTAAATAAATAAATAAATCTTTGTTTTCTATATAAGTTTTGCAAGTTGTTTACGTTTTGAATAACAGAATGTTATAATCGTAGCATGCACATTGATTTGAATTGGTATATTTATTTACTGCATTCTTATTTCACAAAGGAAAATACTTTTATAATTTTAACATTTTAAATGTTGCATGCACATTCAGAATCTTTTTTTTTGTATACCTTGATTCATTTTACGCTTGATTGGCACATTTTTAGCGAATTTCCCCTATACTGAAGAAGCTATTACCGTAGATCTCATGGTAAGACCTAAGCTCGGGACCATTATAACTTTTCGTTTTGGGGCCCCCAGAGGCAAAAAACACCATTTGTTTGAATTTATATATATATAAATTCAAATATATACATCTTATATATACATCATATATATATGTGTCTGTTAGCATGATAGCGGCCGCAAAAATGGTCCGATCGTTATGAAATTTGGTATGGACATGTGAAGTGGTAATCAATTGGACGAATTCGTGAACCAGCCCGATCAGACCACCGGAAAGGGGAGTAACGGGGGATAAACCCCCCCTAAAAATGGGTTTTTTGAGTTTTTACATAAAAAAATAAAATTTGTCAAATTTTTGTTTTCCAAAATTCAGCTCAAAAAAACAAACAATTTAGTATTTTGAATCACTGCTCTATGCCCATTGGTTACTGAGATATTGAAAGTGGTAAACAAAGTACGTTTTCCCAATGTTAACCTTATGGGAAATAAGTAAAATTCTATTTCTCGGTTATTTCTCAACATATCTTGGTAAAACTTGGTAAATGGCTTCTTCTAGTTCAGATCTATTAAATATTATTGAATTAAAAACACCCATTTTTAATATACCTGTAGCAGCAAACCTGCATAATCATTCCCCATGTTATTCTTATGGAGCATACCAAAACATGTCAAATCTCGCTATGTTGGATTGAAATATGTTGTTTTGCATTTGAAATTCGCTGATTATGCAGGTCTGCTGCAACAGGGGTGTTAAATAATTGCTATTGCTAGATGGTACAATCTACTTACTCTTATTTTTTGCGAAGATTAATTTAGTTAACAAATATTTACAAAATTAGTATTTTAAGAGCAAGCTACAAGGTTTACATTATTTATTGAGTTCAAATCTAAGACTAAAGGTAATTAATTTTGAACCATTTTTGTAAATTGAGTATTTTTTCTTTATTTATTTAATGATAATTACTGTGAACGCATTTTTCTTTTTTCTCAACTCCGAAATTTTTTATTATTTTTCAATTATTTATAGAATAGCTTATTTGTAAGGTCATGGCTTGGCAGACTGGGTAGCGGGGGCATTGACCTATGCCGTGCGATGCTACGGATGATAACTCTTTTTCAAATATTATTAATTGCTTGGAGCTAAATGATTTTCCTCAGTATTTAAATTTTTACAGTGATGGAAGTTGTAATGACAGTTTGTGCGTTTTCCATACAAACATCCGTAGTTGTGATAAGAATTTTGATGAAATGTTAATTTACTTGAATCCTTTAGTTGAATCTTTAGACATAAGTGCCTTGACAAAATGTTGGCTGGGCGAGGGGGGGGGGGCGGGAACCGGTTTGGAGGGGTACGACTGTTTCCAAACTGAGATGCAACGTAATCAAAATGACGGCGTCATTGTTTACGTGAACAAACGACTTACAGCTACTGCCACTCAAATCACGTTGGGGGACGTTCACCGACGGTCTTTAAACTTTTTACACCACAAAAAGAATTTTAAATTACTGTGTCTTTACCGAACATTTGACAGTAACTCCATTTACTTTATAAATGAACTTGAAAGGTGCTTAAGTGAATAGAAATGAAACATGCATATTACTTGGTGACATTAATTTTAATTTATTGCAAAGAGATATCATTACTGACTTATACCTTGACGTACTCACGGGGATGGGGTTTACTCAATGCATAGACAAACCAACTCAAGTAACTAATAACACAACGAGCTGTCTGGATCACATTTTTATAAAATATGATGACATTTCTCAGGTCAAATCAGCCGTGATCCAGACGGCCGTGACCGATCATTACAGCACTGGGCTTACAATTACCACAAAGAACACTGACACCTCTGATACTATTATACCGCCACGAATGTATTTGGATCACGCATTACTTTCACACCTCCTGATAAACTCCAACTGGGATCCCATAACTACCTGTGTTCATGATGTTAATTTCTGCTCCGATCACTTTAACAGAATAATAATTAATACATTAAACTCGTCAAAAAACTTGTCAAAAATATTTTAACTAGATCTAAAAAACTTAAACCATGGATAACGGGGATTTGATTAGGCAGATAAGAATCAGAGATGAGATAAGCTTAGTAAGCGTGCAAAAAAACAACCTTTTAATATTGAGTTAATACAGTTTTACCAAGATTTCAAACAATCCCTTAGCATTTTTGGTCATTAATTAATGAGTTAGCCAGTAGAGTAAATAAGAAAGACTCATTTCCACTACACAAATTTACGTCCAATGCACCAGTATCAAATACTCTCTGTAAACAAGTAGCTAATGGTTTTAATGATTTTTTTTTCTAATGTCGGTAATCTATTGGCAAACGCAATTGACTTGGGCGGGGACCCAGTTGTGAATGACTCAGATTATAGACTGGACTGCACTTTTACACTTCGACCAATTACCCGACCTGACCTGCGACGTTACGTTGACAGCTTGCACTGGGACATGACGGAGTTTCAGCTGATATTCTTAAAAACAATTTTGAACTATTATTCAAAACCACTTCTTCATATCGTAAACCTAAGTATCACATCAGGCATTTTTCCAGACTGTTATAAATTAGCTTAAGTTTTTCCATTATATAAGGCAAATGATATTACTAACTAAAACAATTTCCGGCCTATCTCTTTGTTGAGCATATTTACTAAGATATTGGAGAAAATTGTTAAAGATCAATTAGTTTTTTACCTTCAACCGAACAATATTCAAAGTGAGCATCAGTACGGTTTTCGAAAAGATAAGAATATTTCCGATGCGTTGCTTGACATAAATAAAGAATTAAACAATGCTATATCAGATAAACAACACCCTATGTTAATATTTCTTGACCTTAAAAAAGCTTTTGATTCAGTGGATCGTTCAAAATTATTTAAGAAACTAGAAGCAATTGGTGTCCGTGGAAACAGCCTCGCGTGGTTTAAAAGTTATTTCTCTAATAGACTTCAGTTTGTTTCTATTTGCAGTATTAATGGTGATGTTATGCCAGTGGACTATGGGGTGGTTCAAGGAAGTAATCTTGGGCCTGTCCTATTCTTAATTTATACAGTAGAACCTCGTTTATCCGGACCTCGGTTATCCGGCTCTCCGGTTTATCCGGATCAAAAATCTTGTTCAATATTACCGTAATAAATTAGACTTTTCAACGCAAAAATAAAAATGTTTGACACAGGATTCACATTGTTTTACAATGAACTTTAAATACAAATGTTCTGTAAATCGCGATAATTGTATTTTATATAATAACTGAGTTGTTTTGTGCCGTGTTTGTATGTTGACTAATTGGGACGCCAGTACTGTATGTGAAGCAATAGCTATAGCCACCCGCCACAGCCGATGCGTGATGACTCATTGTGGGCCGAGCGACTGCACCTGCACGTAATGTTCGGACATCGAAAGTTCACCAACGATGTTTCCATCGATTTTAACATCGAACTAATACCATCGATGTTGCAAATACATCGATTCTAAAGCATCGATGTTTTTAAGCGAAAACGTCGATGTTTTCAACTAAATCATATCGAAGTTTCTAATCTCGATATACCGTTATTCATTTTCAAACAATGGAAAAATTAACCTTGCAAATTAATGTTGTTATTATTAGGCTTATTATTATAACGTATCTAAAATAAAAATGGAAATTTAACGTTAGTCTTATTTAATATCCATATTCAGAGGTCGGAAAAAGACAAAATCTATCTTAAAATTCCACTTAAAAACACATCGATACAAAAACATCGATGGTGGAAAAACATCAACTTACTAACATCGATGGTAAAAACATCGAACATCGACCTCAAAACATCAATGTTTTGAAAACATCGATGTTCGATACCGAACAATACCTGCACGGGAGGCAATGGCCTTGAGGCATCTCCTACCCCGCCCGTTAGCTAAAAATAGCCCCCCCCCCCCCCCCTCCACGTCGACGCATCCCTCACCCTTCGCGGTGATAGGTGTTATTGTTGCTCAGTATGAGTAAAGAAGATAGACGATTTTTTTACAGGCCTTTATAAAAACTGATTATACTGTACTGCACATTACTCCCGTGTGTGTATATTACTATTGTTTGATGTACAGAACTAAAGTGAATCTGTTTTTAGACGTTGTTATGATAAATAAATGGTAAGTTTTTCCATTATGTATTGTTTTTATTGATATTCCTATTATGTCCGTTTTATCCGGATTTTCGTTTATCCGGATCATGTCCGGTCCCAGTTAATCCGGATAAACGAGGTTCTACTGTATAAATAATATGTCGAAGTTAAATATTTTTATTTGCATATGACACGCTCATTTTCCTTCAGGGAAAGACTTGGCCTGAGGTGTGGGAAAAAGCAGAACATGATCTCATGGTTCTTAAAAAGAGGTTGGATCAAAATATTCTATCCCTAAATATATCAAAAACTAAATTTTTGCCAATTTCTATTAGTAAAATCACGGATTACAGTCTTCAAAATCTTAAAATTCATACTTGTAATGTTTTAACTGTTTTTGTGAAAATATTGATAAAGTCACTTCTTATAAATACTTGGGTGTAATTTTCGATTTTCGACTAAAATGGACAAATCATATTCAGTTTGTTCGAAACAAGGTCAGGAAATATATTTTTGCTTTTAGACAAATGAATGAAATTTTATCAAATGGGGAAATTAAATTGGCTTATTTTGCTTATATTCAGTCTTTGTTGTCTTTTGGGATTGTAGCTTGGGGAGGATGGCTGAGAAGTGTTCTTGAACCTCTCAACGTGGTGAAAAAATCAATTTTGAAAGTAGGATTTGGTAAAGACAAACGATTCCCGACTGACGCTCTATTTCAAGAAACATCCGTTCTCTCTATCCGTCAACTTTATATTAAACATATTCTAATTAACATATATAAGAACTTTAATAGCATTTTCCAAGAAATTTCGCACTCGCGGTATTCGTCTAGAGTCAGAATTGCTACTTTGCAACTAAACTATACTTTTTCCTTGACAAATTCTTTTTATATCTCTCACATTGTTTATCGTAACATTCGTACATATTTTCCAGAATTAAATTTATTTGATTCGCCCACTCTTGACATTTTTAAAATTCGCGTCAAAAACTGGTTACTAAATTTAAGAATCGACAAAGTGGACCGAATTATAACTTAAGAGCATTTATTTATGTAATTCTATAATTTATTTATATTTTTATTTATTAATTATAATAGTTTTATTTAAGTTCTGAATGTAAGAAGCTGTACAATTTATTGGAATAAACAAATAATTCATTCATTCATTCATTCCTTCATTCATTCATTCTTATGGACTTTTCGCCCTTTAAATATATTTTTTATTATTTTTCTTACATCTGCTGTTGTTCTGATGGAGGTATGCAATTCATTTTGGTCTTAAAATGCTCGGCATTATACGGGCTTTAATTTGAGCTGTTGCTCATTAAATTCGGATGAGTAAGAGATGAGTTATATTGTTCTATTCAACGTTAAGTCCAATTTTTTAAAGATTCTATTTTAGTGAAAAGATTTATATCTCAAGTTGTAAATAAGACACAACGTTCAATCTGGTCTTAAATGACTCATTGAATTATTGCCCTTCTTTGGAGCTATTGATTGTTTAAATCCATTGGATATTGAGTGATTTATGATTCTTTGATCAACATAATATTTATTTGTTGTGGAATTTGTTTTCTGTTAAAGAGTTACACCTCAAGTTGTAAATGAGACTCAAGGTTCGTTCTGGTCTTAAATTAAACAGTATATTATAGGCTTTATTTATAGCAACTGATTATTGAAATCGGATTAGTTTAAGATGAGCTACAATACCCCGTTCAATACAATTAATTGTCATCTCTGAAATTAGGTAAAGTTTTAATCTTATAAATCTCTTCAAACCCACCCAATTCAAACTATCAATAGCTCCAAAGAAGGCCAATGATTCAATAAGTAATTTAAGACCAGAATGAACGTTATGTCTTATTTAGAACTTGAGTTATAAATCTTTAACTGAAATATAATCTTTAAAAAATTGGACTTTACGTTGAATAGAGCAATATAACTCGTCTCTTACTCATCCGAATTTAATGAGCAACAGCTCAAATTAAAGCCCATATAATACCGAGTATTTTAGGACCAAAATGAATTGCATACCTCCATTAGAACAGGAGATATAAGAAAAATAATAAAATATATATTCAAAGTGTGAAAAGTCCATAAAAAATATATAGGGATGAATTTAATTTGAGTTTATCTTTCAAACGAATCAAGAGTTTCAAAAATGGATTACGGTGTTGTAATCAGCGTAAAAAGTTACTTTGAAATGATGTGTCACAACACTATCTTTACATTAGAAAAAATTAACTTATATCCAATATGGCGGCCAAAAATGTACAATTGGTCAAAATGAAGTATTTACCACCCAAAAAGTATCGGAGGTGGTCCCAAGACGTTATATTGATAAATGGAGGTAAAAAATGAAAAGAGGGAAGCTTTTCTCAAAATTTATCCCATTATAAAAAAATCACCATTTTTAAATGTGATTTTAAAGGTGTATACCAACTTAATTTTTTGGGGATTCATCGGATCTTTGATTGTAGAGCTCAAAAGAAGCTCTGATCAAATTTTCATGAACAGACATCAGTTGCCGATCTAAAGGGTGTTTTTGGCCTTATTTTACTACTATTAGCAGAGTCTAGTGCGATGGTTAGAAATTTTGGCTTGTGGTTGCTAAATTTTTGTTTAAGATCATTCGTCAATCATCACTTGGTTGATGAAGTAATTTGTGTTTTGTCAATTGAAGGGGTCCCCTGTGAAACGTTCTAAGCGACAAAAACCTAGTTTTGAGTAATCATGCATTGAAAGTTGAATTCTAAAATTAAGGTTTTTTTCAAGGTTAGAACTTATGATCATGTATAACTTTTCAATACAATATGTTTAAGATCCTAATGTAACTTTACTTTAAATTTGTATATGCTATTCAGCATTTTGAAACACTTTACGTGGTCGTTTTTGGGGTGAAAACGTTTTAAACGACTGGCTTTTAAAATGTTCTTTGACGGACTTCTATTCTGCTTTAGAAGAAAACATAAGGGAATGCAGGAATGCCAACTTAAAAAAAATAAAACTGAATATAAAAAAATTACAGTAGAGTCCCACTATTCCGAATCCCGCTAATCCGAAAATCCGCCTATTCCGAACATACTTTATCATCAAAAACAATTTTGTCGGTGAAAACTGCAAAGCACAAATCCTGTGTAGTTTATAGTCACACTGCGTAGTTGCAGCTGTAAGTGACGATCGCAAAGCATATCGGGTGTATTTAGCAATTATAATGCCTAATCCTGGCCATTAGTGACAATCGTAAAGCATATATAGGGTGTAATAGAGAGATACTGCATAATCGTGGCCGTAAGTGACGATCGCCAAGCACATTTGGTGTAATGACAATATCGCGGCCGCAGAATTGAGAATAGTTTTTTTTTTCTCTATCTCGGCCTGAAAAGACTACAACTATCGGCCACGATCAACGAATGCCAACCTTTATATCGGCTTTCTATGACATTTCGGTACCTCACTGAAAATTACGATCGCGATGTTCTAATTCCGTCGGAAACGGCGATTACTAAGCTAGATATCGGCCGGAAATTACAATCCCTATATTTATCTTGGCATTATATAAAATAGTACTACACTAGCCTAAATATTTATTGACTTTATTCATTATCCGCTTATTCCGAATTTCCCGTTAATCCAAACCGGGGTCGGACCCAATTAGTTCGGAATATCGGGACTCTACTGTATATTGATATTAAAGTGCAAAAACATAATGTTGTTACATAACGCGATACGTCATTTTGCTAAAAGCTAATCATTAAACGTTATTCTACTCACCTCTTTTGGCAACAATTTTCCAGTTTTATCCTTCAATTTTCCAATATTTACTTTTGTATTTTATTTACTTTTATGCAACTTTGGTCGCTGGGCACAACGCAACGTCCCAGCGGGGAGGCCATCTTTCGGCGAATAGAACATTATTCCCCAGAAAATCTGTGCAGTCCCATGAACTGCACCAACCTTGACAGACGAAATCAGGGCTGCCAACTCAAATTTATTGAAAACAAAATATACCACGATGAAGCTCAAGTCCTAGCACCTTTTTCACCACCTTTTTCACCGCATATCTCTGATTTCGAAATTTTGTCGCTTAGAACATTTTACGGGGGGACCCCTTCAATTATATTGGAGTGAATCTAAGTTAACATTCCTTGACCCCTATGGATGAACTTGTTTTTGGATACTGAGTTGCAAAACTAGATAGTCACAATAAATTAAACTATGAATTTGAGTACTTTTTTAAACCTAATTATTTGATGAAGCCACATGAAAAATATTTGCATAACATGTTTGGTCATAAAACATTCAGATCTTGTCACTATGTTACTACCTGTTTTTATTAGCTCTCTTGAACTCTGTTGTTAGTTTCCCTTTTTTGAAACCAAATACTGTTTGGTTGTACACTTTTACTCCCAATTTCTCTTTCAGCTTTTGAAGTTCTTCAAAACTCAGGCTGGAGAGTTCTTCATGAATTTTAACCTGTGAATGAGACAAATTATTTCTAGAGACCTCATCAAAATCCTTTTTCCGATAATACCAGGTGACCGCAAAAGAACTCCGGGGTTTTTAAAGCCAATATTGATACTAAATAATAAGCGTTGATTTATATTTGATAAATTTATTTAACACGTTCAGCCCAACATGAGCCACCGGTGTTACACTTCAGAATTTTTTAACTGAATAAAAGTACGTTGCTATATACAGTAACTTGACCAAAAAGACAAAACTAACTTAAGACATAATTTTAACAATTTCTTTAAAATATCTGTTATATTTTGTATACTTAAAATAGCTAATTTTAGTGAAATTCATAAATTTTAATAGTGCACCACTAGTGGGGCACGTCATCGTTGGGCACACTGAAATTGCCACCGGCATGATTCGCCGATGGCGCGGCAGACGGCAAAGATGCGAACGATACACTGTTAGTTATTGTAACCTCCGTACGAGTAAAGCACTTCCCAAGTCTTCTGACAACCCCTTCCACCATTTTTGGCATGCTTACATCACCTTGATCTCTTGAACATTTATTTTTTTACAAAAAAATTTACATGTGTGCCACTGGTGGCCACAGTGTGTCAACACAACTCTAAAATATGAACATACTAGTAATATAGCCCAGCAAAGCTTCGAAAGAGCTGTGAAAAAAACATTGAATCAAATGGGGACAGTTCACTACCGGTGGTACAAGTCGGAGTTTTGGAAAGTTTGCAGTGTGCCACCGGTGGCGCACATCGGGATTATGTTTAATACAATAACTGACTTTTGACTTCCGATGGGCTGAACGTGTCAAAGCTAATGTTCTCTAGTTTTATTTAAAACTCAGTACAAGTCAGTATGTGCACCATTAGTGGCAAGGCACAGGTCCAAATGATATTTAACTTCTTCCCAGGTGTTTACAAGCATTTCGGGAGATGTTGCAGCCACACTTGTTAAGATTCTGCTCTGAGATGGTTTAAATCTAGATTTTTTCAGAGTAGACAATTTTTTATCTTTCCCCAACAGATAGGTCAAAAAGAGTCCATATTTGTGCTCCTAGGAGACCATGGCATGGGTCCTTTCTGCCAATCCACCTATCGCCAAAAATGATAACACTGAAATTTTTGCTTTCAAGTTACCATTGCACTGCAAGTATGTGCCTAATTCACATGTTTAAGCTCAATCACAGCTGATTTAGCTTTAACAATAAATGAACCGAGCTTTAAAAATCCCGAACAAATAATAACCAGGAATCATAAAAAGGCAAAAATAAGTAAACAATGGATTGGGGTGCAAAATGAGGGTGAAAAAATGCCAAAATTTTCTGAGTAAAACTTGATGAGCTGCAAATTTTAAAAAGTCAACCCTTATTTAGGTAACTCGGCTATTTATTCTGTTTCGCTAAGGCACTTTTTTAAAATACTGGAGTTCTTTTGTGGACGCCTGGTACAAAAATTACAAGATTCCATTTTTGATTTATTTTTCCATTTAGTTTGATTGTTCTGCTGTAAGCATTTGTTATCCTCATACTGCAACATTTTTAATTTATCAATCACACTTTGATAAAACAATCTTACACCGATTGTAGGGCCCAATCACTGAAGGACTGGCAGTGAGCACGGACTGTGTTGGTACGGCCAAAGTTTGCCTGAAGTTCACCAGTGTGCGAGCGTGCCAGCCTCCAACCCATCTGCGACAGACTGCGTCCGGTGGACAAATTGTCGTTGGTCTCAGCGAAAACTGCTGGCTAACCTAGTCCGTATCGTACCAAGTTTGACACTGTGTCTTGGTCAGTATTGGGGAAAATGAGTAACACGAATGTTTGTATACTAATAGTTATTGACAGGTTCATTTTAAACAGATAATTACGTAAGTTATAGTAACCATACAAATTTATTTCATAGTAACTATCGCCATTTGGAATAAAAGTTGTTTACCGAGTTACACAATTTGGAATGACTTTATATTATTATCAAATAGGTATAGGATATTTTTATTTCTTAGAGTACTGAAACTCCTTGTAATATGTCACGTCACATTTAAAAGTACAGTCTGCTCTCACTAACTCCAACCTGAAAAATTCGTAACCTTCGATATCTCAAATTATTTTCAATCCCCCTTGAAAAAAACCTTCAAAGTCGAAAAAATAAGTATCAATCTATACTTAACTCAAAGTAATTTTACGGTTATTTTTACCTATGTAAGTCAAATAAACATAAAAATGACCTCTAAGTTCAGTAAAAAAGACAAGTCCAACTTCACTGTGCTTTGATAACTGTATCTTCAATACCTGTATATCTCTAATGGAAATCTCACTATAGGTCGCAACGTGTTACAGAGTCATATTCAGTCCAGGGTAACTATTCTTTACCTTGAACCTTCTATTACTCTATAACTTGAATTTTCATTTAATTTACCTCAATATCTCGAATTTGATAAAGAATTACCTTTATAATTGGAAGTATGTCTACATCGGATTGTACGAAATTCTAGGAAAAATTGTAGTCCATTGGCATTTTGAGTTAGCAAGAGTCGACTGAAGCAAGTAACCTTTTCGGATTTTACATTATATTACGGTACCAAATTATGAAAATCAAACTTATAAAACACTAAACTGCGGGTAAAACCCAGAAAATATGCCAATGGTGATTAACAGTCTACCAAAGACTGCATCAGACACTCTCTGGACTAATAAAAAATAACCAAGTTTTCTCATAAGCCTCAATGCAATATCAATGTCCTTAAGTGTATGATGAAGCGATCGTCTGCGAAAACTTACACTGATTTCCCCAATGTCTATGTTCCCCACTGTATGCGCCAGGGCTGTCATCACCTTTAAAGGTATAAAATAGGCCTCAGGGTATTTCAACCATTTAAAGGTCCTGGTACCGATGGCTTCGATCCGGCTTTTCTGCAGAAGAGTGGGGACCAGTTGATACTCCTCGTGGTGTGTCTGCTCAGGACTAGCTTAGCCAGTGGGTAATATCAACAGCATGGAGAATCTCAAGAGTGGTATTTTTACCGAAACCTGGGAGAGACACATACACTGTGCCTAAGGCTTTTAGACCTATTAGTCTTACGTAATTTCTCCTGAAGTCCATGGATAAAATTATGGATAGGCATGTAAAGGGTACTTCTAAACCATCTTTTGCATCCGAATCAGCATGCCTATCAGAAAGGAAAATCATGTGAAACAGCTCTTCATGCACTTGTTTGCAAGATTGAAAGTGTTATATCTAACAAGGAAATAGCGGTGGCTACTTTTCTCGATATAGAAGGTGCTTTTGATAACAGGAGCACTCGCTATATTGTTTCAGAGCTGGTATCAAGGAATGTGGAAAACACCATTGTGAGATGGGTAAGCAACAGGCTTGAAAGCAGGAGAGTACAAGCGTCTCTGTGCAGCACAGTTAGAGAGGTCTTGGCCCAAAGAGGATGTTCACGGGAAGGCGTTCTGTCACCGAACCTGTGGAATCTGGTGGTAGATGATCTGCTCTCAGAACTCAACGCACAGGGTATGTATGCTCAAGGATATGCTGACGATATTGTTGTGCTCATCAGAGGGAAATATATGGACACTTGTCTGGAACTCACGCAGAGGGCACTGTCTATAGTTGAGAACTGATGTAACCAGGAAGGTCTGAGAGTAGATACAAAGTGATAAAGTGATAAAGTGACAATGAGGACTGTGATAGTATTTACGAGGAAGAAAAATGTTGACATTGGTAGAGTACCAACTCTCTTCAGCAATCTGATCCAGGTAGAGAGGGAGTAAGGTTGGATGACAAGATCACTCAGAATAGTAGTTTGACACATGTGACTCAACGATCTCAGACCACGCTTATGACGATGAGGAGGAGAGCCGTTGGGAAGACATGGGCGTGACTCCACAATTAATGATGAATTGGCTATACACTAGGGTTATCAGACAGATGATGGTGTACAGCTCAATCGTTTGGTGGACTAAAGTGATGCAATCTACCGCTGTAAATAGACTGCAAAAGATCCAGCATGTGGCATGCCTTAGTATAACAGGTGCTATGAGAGGCACCGCAACTGCATCCTTGGAAGTAGTGCTAAACCTCCCACCTCTCAACATTTTTGTGAAGGGAGAGGCAAGGATGGAAGCCTGTTGCAGTGGTAACTGGAAGAATAAACGCCTCGAATGAACACACAAGGATTGTGAAAACCCTTCAGATGGAATCCTTGGAAATGGCACCAGATGGGATGGTAAAGAAGCCATACAATGTCAACATTCTTGATAGGGCTGTATGGGAAAAAGGTGAACCTGAGTACATGAAGAGGAAATCCCCTGGTATACGGATGGCTCGAAAAAGCCAACCAGAACAGGGGCAGGGAGATATATATATATATATATATATATATATATATGGTGTCAGACCCAAGGTGCAGTGCTGCGTGAGCCTGGGGAAACTGGCTACCGTATTCCAAGAGGAGGTTGTTGCGTTGTCTGAATGTGCAGGAATGTGTGTGGAATGTGGCCTCAAAAGTCACACCATATACATGAACTCAGACAGCAGAGCAGCACTGATGGCACTTGACAGCTACGACTTCACCTCTAAGGCAGTTTGGGACTGCCATCAGGTCAAGAAAACTATGGGAGAGAGAAATAAGGTGATAATTATATTGGGTTCCGGGGCACGAAGGAATTGCTGCTGGCAATGAGGGAGCTGACATGTGGGGAGCTGACATGTGGGGAGCTGACATGTGGGCAAACAGAGGAGCCGACAGCCCGCTCATTATTTCAGAGCCAACGTGCGGTGTTGCTTACAGCACAGTACAGTCCGTTCACCAGTGGATGGGAAATGAACATTGAAGAAGCTGGGAACGAGTTGAGGGAAACACGAGCGCCATCAGGTGTGGTAGCAGTAGATGCCGTTAGACTGAATAAAAGAACTTTGAGGAAAGTGGTCGGTTTCATCAGCAGCCACTGGGAATTCCGCGGACACAGGACGTTGCATGAACCATATATCTGGGCGAGCAAAACCTACTGGGGTGTCTGGGGGGTATGGAATGCCCCCCATACTAGCAGGGGGTCCGGGGGCCCTTCAATGGAAAATTTTTTTCATACTTAAAAGTGGGGTTTTAAGCCTTTAAATCTGTGAAATATACAGCATTAATAAGCTTAGTTTATTGACAATTTTCAAGGTAATTTTTCTGGAAAACTCAACATTATATACTTTGAGTTTTGAAAACGTGACTGTTGAAGAACATCTTGTGATGTTTACCTCCAAACCATTGCAATTATTGTTTTATTTGTTAGAAAACAGGCGGTCAAAAACAACCGTGTTTCCTCAACAGCAACAAACAACAAAACAACTCCTCTACTTTCCTGGCTGTTTCTTCGCCGTTAATGTCATTCTCGTGGCATTCTCGACTGCAGCTAGCAGGTTACTTTAAATAAACTATATAGCGGACGATCAGAAAACTATTAAACATGCTATTATAAAGGATTTTCCCTAATTTCCGACAATTCTCCGGCTATAGCTCCGTTAATATCCATCGAATCTTGAAAGTTCTTATACATTCTAGTGCTTTCTTGGCTACCCATATTTGAGTACCCACATAACCTACTTCCAAAACAATAGTTTTTCTAATTTTCCGGGGTTTTCCGACAGTGATCACAAAAAAACTATTGTTTCCAAAATCAGCATAAAATTTGCTACATTCTGAAAAAAAAACATTTTTGAGACCAGCAGCCTACTGGAAAATTCATACTTGATTACAAAATTTTGTCTGGGAAGATAAGGCCCCCCTTTTCCCTCAGCGGGACACAAAAAATAAAACTATTATTGGGAGTACCTAATGAGGCGGGTGATTGCGTACACTGCTGGCAAAATTATTATTTATTATTTGTTTGGATAGTATACAAACTATATGAACATATGTTAAAGTAAGCAGTGCCGGCCTTATGGTAGGGCGGTGACATGGGCAGCCGCCCAGGGCCTTGCGCCAGGCCCCACGGCCTCACAGTTCTTTGGCCTCACGGTTTCGTTTCTGAGAGGGGTTTTTCTTGATTAAAAATAGATTACAGCAAAACTAATAAAATTCCAATAAAATTGCTCAGAAATATTTATTCAAGCATGAGAATGATTATATGTAATACTAGCTGATAATCCCGGCTTTGCCCGGGAGATTTTTTCCTTCTTGTCACATTCTTGAAATTTCTTAGTAACCATAGTAGCAATTTCAAATGGTAACCATAGCAACTATTCAAAGAACTTCCAACATCCTGGACATGGGTCCCTTTGGAACGATCCTGGACCTAAGTCCTAGAAGATATCAAAACCAAACCACCACAGTGCACATCATGAGATCCCAAGCTTTAATTTGACACCAAGATGAAGTGTCTATGACATGTAGTTTTGGCTGTAGCCCGAAATATACCAACACTCAACTCTTTATATATATATAATCTTCTACTATATATTTGTCAAATACGACTCACCTATCATCGCACAGCCCAAACTATACGACCTAGGACCTTGAAATTTTGCGTGGACGTTCCTCTTAGGGCGTAGGCATTCGCTAAGAAAGGATTTTACATGATTCGTAGTATAAAGGGGTTTTTGGCGAGGTCGAAGTTTTCAAATTTTCCCATATAAAAGTGTTATGGACGATCTTTTGTTTACATTTTCAATATTCATTCAATTAAGCAGCTGGGAGTTTGCTTCACAAATTTACATACACTGTTACAGCTGATTATAAATTGATTTCTTTCTTTGATTATAAATTGATAAATTGATTTCTTTCATCACGGTTTTATTATTCTTTTGTTGATTATTTTAAGGACATAGAGGTAGTGAGGTGTGAGAAGAAGCTTGGGTGTTTACAAACAAACCCAGATGAACTTGAATTTTCCCAGGAGGGGAAATAAATATTTACATATGATCAATTGATTCAACAACAAATTTCTTGTGTCAGTCATGTGTTACATGCTAAACAAAAAACATGTCACCTGTTTATTGTTTGTTATTCAAAGAGCAAAACATTGTTTCTAATATAAACCCACATTTTGTTTTGGATTAGTATTTTTATCTACCAGACTAGTAGCATAATCACATGGCTTTGTTTACTTCCACGTCATCAATGATTTCTTCCCCTCCTCTGTTGAAACTTCAAACTCAAGCTTCTTCTCATACCTCACTACCTCTAATTATGAACTATATAAAAGTTGCATTTAGTTTAGTTTTAGTAGCTAATCTGTTTAATCATAAATTCAGTATATGGAACCATATTTATTTCGGCTGTGGGAGTTGTAATTATGCCTGTTACGATGACTTGCGTTTAACCTAATTCGACCTCTATAGTTTAAAGCCTGAAGAGCCTGCTGCCTTTGGTGGTTGAGTCTTGAAACTAATTCCTCGCAAAACTTAAAGAGGGGGAGACGGTAATTTTTTAGTTACCGACAGACTGTGCAGTAATAGCCTAATCTATTCTTTGATCTATTTAAATAGAAATCCTTAAATTAAAAAATCTCTGGGTTTCATGTTTTTTTTTGGCTGAGTTAAAGGTTTGAAAGATGCCCAATTAAATGTAATGGATGATCTTTTGTTTACATTTCCAATTTCATCACAAACGTATACGTTGTTTCAGCCGATCAATAATTTGATTCCTTTCATCATGGTTTTATGGTTGTTTTGTCAATTTATTTAGGTCAAACGCACCATATAAAAATTACATTTAGTTAAGGTTTAATCCATCATCAATTTCTGTACCTTATCTGTTTAATAATAAAATGTGGCTCAATCTTTATTTATGCAACGGGAGTTATTGTTTTTCCCTTAGGGTGTCTTAATGTATTAATAGTTTATCTTTTGAATAGATTAACCGATGCAGTTCCAGATAACTATTTAAGGACTGCATATTTTGCTTACTTTCAATCTATATTTAGGTATGGGTTAATTCTATTTGGTAACTGTACTAGGATCGAGGAAATACTTAAACTTCAAAAAAAGGCAGTTAGAACCCTTAAAAAATGTAATGACAGGGAACACTGAAAACCACTTTTCATTAATCTGCAATTTCAAACTGTGATTAATTTATATATATTCGATCTTACCATTTACATCATAAAATATCAAAATTTTCTAAATTTTAAGCATTCTTTACACGATACACGTTTCAAAAATCAATCGGTAATAAATTTTTCTCGGCTATCCAAAAGTCACAATAGTCATATTATAATTTCATTAAGGATATATAACTTCCTAGAAAGAAAAATTAGTTTGTACCCTTTTAATATATTTAAAAATAAATTTTATTCATGGCTGCTTGACAATCCCTTTTACAGTTTGGATGATTTTTTAATGCAAAAAATATAGATTTTTAGTTTTTATTTTATTGTTTGTGTTATATCCTTATGCTTATCTACTGTGTTATGTGTTAACAACATATGTAATTAAAACTAATTGTTACTTTGTTTATATTTTAAATGTCAGTTATGTTTAGATTTGGTTCATAATAAAATGGATTATAATACTTCATAGAAATTAATTATTTATACACTTAAATCTTTACATACATTAACTTAAATACACTACTAACTGGCGCAGATTTTGTTTTTATTAATTCTTGAAAAAAATTAATTTTCTTTTAAAGAGGAAAGATGTGTTATATTGTAGTCTGTGTAATAACAGGTGATTATATTTTCATTGTAAAAAGTTAATGTCATAATAGTAGAATGTTTATGTTTACTTGATGGGAAATAATGGACAAGTTTTAGTTGTGAGATTTCTGAATGAATATGTGATCAGAATGTATTATTTTTAACTTAACTCATCTTTCCTCTTTAAAAGAAAATTAATTTTTTTTCAAGAATTAATAAAAACAAAATCAGCTTAAAAAATTGTCAACACAAAAATAAAGTTGTCTAATCTTGAAATCTTAAAGGTTGACGTTTTTCACGCAATGGTCTCCCTTCACGCAATGGTCTCCCACACTGATAGGGGACACTTACACCTTCCTTCTGGCTTTCATTTTGGTCTCGAGGGCTGCAAGGTCTGATTATTAAATGTCTTCTATTTCTTCTCAGCTCACTCCCACCTTTCCCTTTAACCCAATAACTTCGTGGCGTATTTGCATTTGCCAACACGTCCTTGTTTCCATTTATCATCCACTTTGAACAACACAGGTTCTCCTTGTGCCAATACTGACAAATGTTTAGCTGAACAATTGTAATATCTCTTATAATTGTCCTGTCTAAGCTTCAATTTTTCTTGAACATCTTTCATGATTGCTGGTTCCAGAACTTGCTCTGTCACTGGAACACAGGTTTTACAGACTCGACCAAACATCAGTTGCGCAGGCGAGTAACCAATATGTTTCAGAGGAAGATTTCTATGTTCTAGAAGAGCCCTTGAGAGATTTCGATCATCCCAATTCAATTTTCTCAACAGATCTTTGGCCATCCCTACTCCTCTCTCTGCTAGGACATTAGATTGAGGGTAACCAGGACTTCTAGTAACTAGTTGGAAATTCCACTCTTTGGCAAAGCTCCTCAATTCAGCGCTGTTAAATGGGACATTATCAGCCACAAGAACATCAGGGGAACCGAAACGACTAAAAATGTCTTTGCATGCTCTAAGTGGCCTGAAATTTTCATAGTAAAGAATATGACGACAAAAGAAACATGCACAATACTACATTCATTGTTTTCTAGATATGGGATTCCACAACATTGGTAAGCGATAATCAATCAACTTTTACCTCGGAAAATTTCCAATATTTTATTAAAGTTCATGGCATCAAGCATGTTACATGTGCACTGTTCCATCCTGCATCAAACGGCCAAGCAGAAAGATTTGTCCATTCATTGAAAACATCCTTAAAGTGCCTTGAAACAGGATCTTCATCAATGCAAGAAAAACTGAACCAGTTCCTTTTCTGTTATCGACGAGTACCTAATACTACAACTGGAGAAACCCCTTCGATGCTCTTCCTTTACAGAGAGATACGCTCTAGACTTGATCTGATGAAACCTGATCAACTTACGAACAAGGAATAAGATTAAAAACGGGATTTGGTCTTTTGAAGACATGCAGTTTCAACTTGGACAAACTGTAGCCGTTCGTTGCTACAACAACCCAAATAAGAAATGAATATATGGAAGAGTAGTAAGTAAGGATGGGCTACTACATTACACAGTGGAGACACAAGGAACATTACTTCGTCGACATACTGATCAATTGCGAGGTGTGACTTTGCCTCATACACGGAACTATCTTTACACTCAAGTACAGTCACAAAGAGCTGTGGTACACACACCTCAGAAGAATCAGATGAATGACACCCATGTAGTTGCACCTGATAAAACTAAAGATTCAGATATTGAAAATAATGATCATCAGGTAACGGATTTTCAAACGATAAATAATGAAAATAATGACAATCATAGTCCATCAAAAGACACCCATGTTAATGACAGTGCTTCCAGCATCCAATGTGAACCTCCTCTGGCGGTTAGGCGAGCGCGGAGAAATGCTCGACCCCCGCAAAGACTAAATCTCTAGAGGGGAAAAGTGTTATATCCTTATGCTTATCTACTGTGTTATGTGTTAACAACATATGTAATTGAAACTAATTGTTACTTTGTTTATATTTTAAATGTCAGTTATGTTTAGATTTGGTTCATAATAAAATGGATTATAATACTTCATAGAAATTAATTATTTATACACTTAAATCTTTACATACATTAACTTAAATACACTACAGTTTGTCTATTCCAGAATTGATGCCATATGGTACCTTGTTTATATATAGCTATTTTGGTCTGCCATTCTTTCCCTATGTATTTTTATATAGCCTAAGTTATTTTATAATGGTGTGACCTAGCTCTTATGATGGTACGTATGACGTTGTCAATGATGTATTATATTCTTATGACAATAAAGAATATTTCATTTCATTTCATTCTTACCTCACGATAGTTTGGCGAATTCCTTTTTCATCTAATCCGAGAGTGTCCTGGCTTTGCACGGAAAAAATAAGTGCTACAATCTGTAAGTGATCTTTCAAAATACATTGAAAATCGCCATAAGTGACTCAAGTTTGTAACACTGTTGACGGATAGCGCCACTGTTTCGAACATTCAGCTCTTCATTGTACTGATTATTTTATACCCTATTTGAAAATTCTGAGCCGTATTGGCAACTATGCATAGAAATTACTTTAAAATTGACACATTTAACGTTAAAATTGGTCTTACCTTTTTTCAGTCATGACTGAGAAAAGAAAACCCACACTATCTACTGTAATACGAGTATAGCTGTTTTATAAACCTAAATACTCAACGCCATATCATGTAAACAGACCTCTACATTAAATAATCCTTGATATAACCTTTTTTCATTCAGCCCCTTCAGATTCGTCAAATCAAGGTTACACTATAATTTTTATCATGAGCGAAGCCACGGTAACTGCTAGTAAATAATAATGTTGATTAAACCACAACCCTGGCTTTACCTGGGAGATTATTTAATTTGTCCTTGTCGTATTCTAGTTGTTTCTTTGTGCTGTATTCTGTTAGTAACCATAGTAGCTATTTCTAATGGTAACCATAGCAACAATTCGAAGCACTCCTAAAATCCTTGACATAGGTCCCTTTAGGACGATGCTGGGCCTAAGCCCTTAAAGATATCAAAACCAAATCACCATAGTGCACATCATGAGATTCCAAGCTTTAATTTGACACCAAGATCAAGTGTTTATGACATGTAGTTTTGGCTGTAGCCTGAAATATACCAACACACAACTCTTTATATATAAAATAAATAATAATGTTCAGGGTGTCTACCAAATTTCTTATATGAAATTCCCGACTTTTTCCCGACTTTTCCCAACAATATAAAAAAATTCCCGACCATAAGAAACATGACTATTGCCTCCTATAACAAATACTTGAGTACAATATTTTTCAATAACTATATTTTGATGGCTGCAATGCAAGCAAAAGATCGCCAAAAGATTAGCAAGATGACCGCGATAAGTCCAAAAGATTTGCCAACCGAAATGCGACCGAGATTTCCGGCTGCGGAAAGAACGAACGATTTTCCGGCCGCGTTGTGACCAAGAGATTCTCCGGCCCCTGGCCGTGGTATAAACGACAGAGATTTGACGATGCGACAAAGAGATTTGCCGGCTGCAATACAACCGAATCATGTTACGGCTGTGAAACGAGTAAGCGACACAATACTATCAAGAAACAATCGGCCACCTGATAACCGAAAAACAAGCGAAAGATTTCCGGCCACAATAAGACCAAAAGATTTGCCAGCTGTGTTATAAATTACAATATATCTGGCCTTGAAAAATGTAGCGATTTTCTTGTCGCAATACGACCGAGAGATGTGACGGCCGCTAAAAGAGCAAGGAACTCGTCTGCCGTGAATCGGCCGAAAAATGTTTCATTCCTAAAACGAGTGAGCGATTTTCCAGCCGCAATATGAGCAAGGAACTCATCGACCGCAATGAGACCAAGAGATTTGCCGGCCGCAAAACAAGCGAAAGATTTCCGATCGCAAAAAGACCGACAATCTTTCCGGCCACGGTATAAATTATAGATATTCCGTCCCCGAAAAGATCGAGCGATATTCTTATCGCAATACGACCGAGAGAAGTGACGGCCGCGAAAAGAGCAAACAATTTGTCTACCACGAGACGACCGAAAAATGTTTTGATCCCAAAACGAGTGAGCGATTTTCTGGCCGCAATACGACCGAGAGGTCTAACGCTCGCGAAAAAAGGAATGAGATCATCGGCCGAGATGCGACCAAGAGATTTGCCGGCCGCAAAACAAGCGAAGGATTTCCGATCGCAACAAGTCCGAAAATCTTGCCGGTCACGGTATTAATGACAGATATTCCGTCCGCGAAAAGATCGAGCCATTTTTATCGCAATACGACCGACAGATGTGACGGCCGCGAAAAGAGTAAAAAATTTGTCTACCACGATTATTATGTCCTCGCTGGATACGACGAAAAATGTTTTAGTCCCAAATGAGTGAGTGATTTTCTAACCCAATTCGAGGTCTAACGCTCGCGAAAAGAGGGATGAAATCATCGGCCGAGATGCGACCAAGAGATTTGCCGGCCGCAAAATAAGCGAAAGATTTCCGGCCGCAATAAAAGCGAAAAATGTGATTGCCGCAAAATGTTGATTAAAACCACAATTTCAAAAGACAGCAAAACGGTAAGCCAAGTCAATTATGATCTCCTCTTTTTAGGCTATTTGTTAAATATGTACGGTTTAGACGAGGCATATAGAAAATAATAAGGTAAAAATTACAGGAAATATTCAAAGTTAATACATTCCTCCATAGGTACTAAGGGATAGTAGCAGTGAATTTATGTTCATTTAGCATCATCCGTTCTATGCGGAAAGGTATTGCTGGTAAGTTATAAAATGTTTCAGAGCAGCATTTTTGGCGTCAAACGTCAGAATCACCCAACCCAAGTAGAGAGAGGAGACCAAAAAAATTCCCAACTTATGACATATATTTCCCAACCCTCCTACTTAAATCTTTCAATTGATAAATGCCTCAATGTAATAGTGTTAAAAATGTTACTATTGTATTGCCAGATTTGTAAAAAAAACAGAGATTTGAGATTTAAAGATTTTGGAATTTTTTCCTGTAAACTATGTCACGAGTGCACTGAAGCAGATAACATTCATAATTATGATGTTCACTCTTGGAATTAGAAACACGTAACTTTTGGACTCTACTATTGCGTAATGTCCTTTGAAAATTCGCGCATTGGCCTTAAAAATATGGGAGAAGTAAGTATTTATATATGCAACTGGAATTTTTTACATGAATGGAATGTCGTTATTTGTATTTGGCATGAAATTAGTATGTGCCTCATGGTAGTAGCAAATAGTGATTTGTGTAAAATCATAGGCGTAACTAGGATGACCCAAAGGTTACACTGGAGGGTTTGGTCCCCCTAAAATTTAGGAAGATTAGAACTATAAACTTTATGCTTGCGTCGAGAGGGGAGTGAGGGGGAAGCGGGCCTGGACTGCAGAGTTGCAAAAAATCGGGTATTTCCTGGTTTTCGGGTGTTTTGGAGTACGTTCAGGGATTTTGCACAGGAGGATTTTGCGCAAATTAAGATAAATCCGGGTAAACCGGGGATTTAATATTTGCGCTTCGATGATTCTTTCAACAATCTGGATATGAAAAACGGGTAACAACAAGGATTTTGGACAACCTGCAAGGATTTATAAAATTCCAGTTATTTTATTTGGTATTGTATATTTAGCAGGGTTGTACTGGTTACAGTTACATTAGAAATTGTGTATCTACCCAGTTTTTGGTTATTTTGAAAGGCGTTCGGGATTTTTCAGGACCTGACGTCCTGAATTCATAAAAACAAAGTAATATAATACAGAGGATTTTTAAAGTATGATTTGCCTTGCAAAAATACAATATTCATATAAGCTGACAATAGTTATTTGTGCATCTAGGGACTAAAGTGCAACTTTTTCTCCCTGAGGGAAACTGTTGTCGCCCGATGGCGTAGCCGAGGGCGACAATTTCCAGAGGGAGAAAAAGTACTTTAGTCCCGTGATGCACACAAAATTTTTCCTCCACCTACACCATTAACAATAACTAGGTATAACACTGTAACTTTACCTTCAGATGATCCTTTGCTTCAACAAACTGCATTATAATCACATAGCCTATATAAATAAATAATGCAAGGTATTTAGGCTTTAATTTTAACCATTTTATTCACACTCTTCTTTAAAAACACTCTAGGCCTAACAAATTTGTTCACAAAATTGCAGGAATATAGCCTAAACTAAAGCAAACTCAAAATGGATACGCTGTCCTCTATCATGTAGACAACGGAAACGGACGCTCAGATGCTGTGACACTCTCTTCAACATAGAGAAACGAATTAAAGTCGACAGTGTTGCCATATTTTCTCACTGTCCACCGCGGCGTTGCCGGATTTCTTCCCATGTATTTCTTATGAGATTACTTTTAGTCCCGTGGGACTAAAAGTAAGTAAGTAAATCCCATGGAGTATAAACTAGTACTTTAGTATTCTATTCCAGGGACTAAAAGACGACTAAAGATAGTAGGTGGAGGAAAAAATATTTTTTTCCTCCACCTACTATCTAAAGTCGTTTTTTAGACCCTGGAATAGAATACTAAAGTAGGGCCTACTAGTTTATTTATACTCCATGGGATTTACTTACTTACTTACTTTTTCTCCCTTGGGACTAAAAGTAATCTACTTTTTCTTCCATGGGACTAAGAGTAATCTCAGGGCCGCCCCAAGGGCGGGGCGACCAGGGCGATCGCCCCGGGTGCCGTGGCTAGGGGGGCGCCGTGGCCGAGGGTCCCGCAGTTGTTTAAGAGAAAAAATAAAAAAATATCGCTGACGCGTTATAATGCACAAATAATCCTTGGGAAAGAAGCGTAAAAATTTAATCAAATGGCTATTAAAAATAGGTTGTTTCTATTCTAAATAAGCTATAACTGAAACTCCATGAAATATGCCGTAGATAAGTACCTATATCGACTTATTCATGGTAACTTTTAAAAATTTCATCCTAGTACATAAGCACACAAACCATAATAGTATTGAGTTTTGCTAAATATGTAGACTAACGTCCTCTTGATACAAATTGGGATTTTTTTGATATAGTAGGCCTATTCATTTAGTGCTTTTGACGTAGAGGTTGTGATAATTATAATAGCAAATGTAAGCCTGGATGTTAGATTAGGCCCCGTTTCAAAACGAGCTTCACAAAAAAACCTAGTAACATGTCATTAATCAGCAACCACTATAATATATTGAAAATTAGTGACTGCCACTTTTTAGAAGATCAAAGTCAACATTTTTAATCTACCAGTAATCTTTGAAACATTTTTAACCTATTAGTAATCTATGAACCTGTTTATACTGACATTACAGTTAATAAAATTGGCGATCACAAATATTTTCCATAGAATTACTTTAGACCCCTGAAAGTGATTGATAACTTGTACTTGTGATCCCGTTTCGAAATAAGGCCCAGATGATTGTTTGACAGATGGATCTGTCTGACAAGAGAATTCAGATTTAAGCTTCCTATGATTTATTGGTTGAATGTTACTCTGGAATCAATTTGTAAAAAGAACAAAGGACTCTTATTCGAGAGGTTTTGTTTCAGCTATGGTAGTCCACCCTAATTTTATTTATATAGATATGAAACAAAATTAATATAAACTAGTAGCATTGAAAATTAATTATCCATTTGCTTGATTTGTTGCTACCAACAAAATAGCATACAAATATTAAATAATTGTGAGGACTTTAAATCCATTGTATTATTTATTTTTTATAAATATAGTATTTAGACCAATTAGTTCTGAGGGGGCGCATATCAAAATCTCGCCCCGGGCGCCTACTAGCCTCGGGGCGGCCTTGAGTAATCTCATAAGAAACACATGGGGAGAAATACGGCAACGCCGCGATGGACAGTGAGAAAATGTGGCAACACTGTCAATTTTCATTTGCTTACTCTAAATTTAATGCAAGTACTTCAGTGTTTCAACTTAAGAAAAAAAACAGCATGCATTTTAATAGCCAGGTAATAATTTTTTTGTATGAATTAAGTTGGCAACACCTGATTTAGAGCTAGTTGTTACCAATATGCTGAACGGCCAAACGTTTTATAAACATGATCGTTTCTTACCTACAGATTTTGGGAGGTATTTAAAAATTAATACTTTAGAAAAAATAGTGTTTAAAATAGTGTGAAAGTTTGAATAAATGGTTGTTTAAATTACTTAATTATAATTGCTTTTAGCGAATTTCCCTTATAGGGAAGAAGCTATTACCGTAGGTCTCATGGTAAGACCTAAGCGCGGGACCATCATAACTTTTCGTTTTGGTGCCCCCAGATACCAAAAACACCATTCTTTTAAATTTGTATACATATATATATATACAGTGCTTGATTTGCGGCGGAACGCGGCGGAACGGCGTTCCGGGTCCTCTTTCTGCCGCAAAAGTCGATCGTGTATAATCGGCCGGAGTATTTTTTGCAAGAGACGATCGCGTGTAATCGTTCGGATGATTTGCCGCACAAGACATCGCGTGTAATCTGCCGGAGAATTTGCCACAAAAGACGATCGCGTATGATCGGCCAAAGAATTCGCCTCACAAGACAATCGCGTGTAATCGGCCAGGGAATTTGCCGCAAAAGACGATCGCGTATGATCGGTCGAAGAATTTGCCGCAAAAGACGATCGGCCGGAGAATTCACTATAAGAGAGGATTATGTGTAACCGGCCGGAGTACCGAAAATAACGATCGCTTAAAATGTACGGAAATAACGTGTGAAATTTCGGCCTGAAAATAGCGCTCTCTCTTAAATTAATGCTCTTTTTTGTAGAGCTAAGCCGAATTGAAAACGCCAAAAAGACCTGAACACTCTCACAAGGTGTCACAAAAAACTAGATTATTTTTAGAAAATTTATGTTTTAGTAAAATAATGATTTGTTAGTTTTTAATTTACTTATAAAAAAATTTGAGACGCATAAATGTGACTTTTTAAATCGACCTAATTCTACCTGATTCGACCTAATATCGACCTAATCACATAGCCAAACAATACTTTATTAAGGGAAAAACTTTAAAGGGGGGGGAATTATGTAAAAATTGTCAAATTACAGTTCCGGTACCTCAATTTTTACAAATCAAGCACTGTATATATATATATATATATATATATATATATATGTGTCTGTAAGCATGATAGCGCTCGCAAAAAAGGTCCGATTGGAATGAAATTTGGCATAGGCGTGTAAAGTTGCAATTATTCAGATGAGTCAGAAAACCAGCCCGATCGGACCACTGGAGGGGGGGTAAAGCCCAGATAAACCCCCCAAAAATGGGTTTTTTGGGGTTTTCACATATAAAAATCAAAAATCAATTTTAATCAGCACCATTGAATTCAGCTCAAAAAAACAAACAATTTAGTATTTTGAATCATTTCTCTATGTCCATTGGTTACCGAGATATTGTAAGTGGTAAACACAGTACGTTGTCCCAATGTTAACCTTATGGGAAATAAGTGTAACGAGTCACTCTCCTATACTAGCTGAACCAAAATTATTTTGTTCTTAGTACATTTGTTTTATTAAGACATATTGCTAGTTAATAAAGTTTTAATTTGCAACGCAGAACTGCCACGAGCAGCCGTAGTTCACTAGTCAGCATCACGTCACCCTCGTCCAATCACGTGACATCGGGGATCTGATCGCTTAGAGGAGGGGGTCTCGACATGGCATTCAATTCAAGTCCGCGTCCAGTACGGACAACATCTCACTCCCCTTATTTTCATTTCAAACTTCTTAAGGTTAAAATTTGTAAAAGTTACTTTATTCTATTGTTATAGTTTACGTTTCTATAAATTCATAAACAGTTATTAATATACCATCAATATTTCCAATTATTTCAATTTCCATCTTCCCTACTCCGAATATCGATCTCCGGGACTGCTCCCCGTTAACGAGCAGTGGTGGCAGCGATACTAAATTTCCCGCGACCGTAACACTGGTGGCTAGCGGTGCGATGCCCGAACTCCAACGTCTCAAGAGGATGGCCGACGACCAGTGAACGACCGACTCCCGACGCCAAGCTGACAACCGACTTCGATGAGCTGAAGACGACCAACTCCGACTTCGCAGAGGACGACCGACGACCAGAGGCGATCAACTTCGTAGAGGACCTGGAAGGCGACCAACGACCAGAGGCGATCAACTTCGCAGAGGACCTGGAAGGTGACCAACGACCAGAGGCGGTCGACTACGAGACACTATGGCGAACGCTGCGATCTTCATCACCATCCTGATTGCCGTTGCCGCAATTGCTGCAAACCTGGGTGAGCTCAAGTACTTGCCATACTAGTCATAGTGTAGCCTATGATAATCAAGGGTATGATTCGTTCTAATAAAATAAATTCAAGCTTTGACTGATCGATCTTTAAAATTTAATTCTGCTACAAAAAGGTTGTTAAAATGCTCGTTGACTAATAAGAAAAAAAAAACGTAAAAATAAAGTAAAAAAATAGGTTATCTAAAAAAAAATTAAAGTTGTGAAGAAATACTCTAACGAATTGCTTTCTTTTCTGAAGTCAGGGAGGATGGATAAATATTAATGCTATCAATAAGACTTTATTAGAAAGGAAACACCATGTTGTCTAAGATATCACAGGTAGATATTTACCAGCTAGATAAATCCGATTTACTCAACTTAATAAGGGAATGCGGTGTAAATCCAGGCGAAACTCAACGGTCAAAAGAGTTAAGGAAAATAGGAGCGTGTCTGAAGCGTTTGGGGAAAATCGTGGAAAATGACATAGAATTACAGAATACTCTTAAAAAGCTACGTAATGACCCGTCTCACAAACTAAGTCCTCGTGATACGTCCGTTTGTCCAGAACTGCAACTTTATTCTCTCTTAGTGCAGGGTGAATTTAAGATGTTTTTCGAAAGCATCGAGAAAACACCCGAATCACCAAGTGCCCAGGCTCAGTCGCTTGTAATGACGCCGACGCCGCGCATGCAAACAGCTCCACCCCTACCTCCACAAGTACCACAGCCCGGAACTAATTTAATAGAAACAAACACGGCTATAAATGTCCTCGCGCAACAACTAAAGAATATTCAGGGTTTAGTTCAAGAACTAATGGCGGAACGGAAATCAAATGTTTTGCCGGAAAATGTTAAATCAGGAACAAGTAGGGAAATAAAGAGTCAAACACAAACTAGTTTCGTTGGGTTGGACCAGGCAGTAAAAGAGCTAGAGCTAGCCAAAAGCAAAACCCACGGTTTAAGTAACGTTACTGACGGAATTAAACACCTTTCACCTAACGATCAGTTTGAGAGTAGGACTAATGGACATGTAAATTATTTAGATCAAAATGTAAGCAACCGAGAGTATTTGCAGTTAAATGCAGCAAACAGACCGTCATTCGAATTAGTAGCAGCTTTGCCAACGTTTAAAGGGGACGATGACGAAATCGTGTCAGATTTTATCGCCCAGATTAATGACGTAGGTAATTTAAGCAATTGGAATGAGCTTAACAAACTCACGGTAGCTAAATTAAAACTGTCAGGAACCGCTCTATCCTTCTCTAAATCTGACGAAGCGTGCAAGTCAGCGAAAACACTGAGTGAATTCCAAGAGGCGCTCGAAGCACGATTCCGAGATAAAATGCCGGAGCATTATTATTTAGAACAACTGGCTTGCGTTAGGCAGGAGCAAAAGGAAACGATCGAAAAGTTTGCTGATAGGGTGAAACGCATCGGGTCCAAAACGCTTAGGCGAACTCAGAACCCGCTGGTAGACCAAGCACTGCAACGGGAAGCCGATCGGCGTACCATGGAAGCATTCACCCGCGGTCTTTATGGTTCCCTAGGACACGAAGTTAGGATAAAATTTCCCCAAAGTTTCAGGGAAGCTGTAACTCTAGCGGTTACCATAAGAAACGTAGAGCGTAGACCCACTGAAGAAAGCGGTAATCGCAATAGTAAAGGGTTATTTCTCTCTCAAACTCAAGAACCCATTAAATGTTTGAACTGTCACAAATTCGGTCACAGCGCGCAGGAATGTAGGGCACTAAAATTCCAAAATCGTACCATGAATCAGTCTAGCCTTCAAAGTAGCTCCTATACACCAACTCCTGTACAAAATCAAGGAAGAAGTTTTCAAAATCCTCAGGGTTCATACATTTTTAATAGCAAGTTTAATCAGCATAAATAGCAAACTAAGACTTGTGCATATTGTAAAAGAAACGGTCATGTAGAGCAAGAATGTAGGACAAAAGCACGGCAGGCGAATAATAATTATTTGCCTCCATGTTCAATATGCGGTAAAAGGGGGCATTCAGCCCAAGTGTGTAGATTTGCGCAAGGAAACAGAAATGTTAGAGAAAACAACAATTTTTCTAACCCACAGACTCCCATGCCAAATCCCGTTCCAATGGCAAACCCCAACCACCTCATGTCAAACTTCCCCGGGGGTCCCGATCCCGCCACTGGGCCCCCCACCAACAACAACAACAGCAACTAGATTGTAATTATAATAACAATCATCAAAAGGCGGAGTCATCCAACACTAACGATTTTTCTAACTGTAATATAAAAGGCAACCAATGCAGACCACTGTTTTTAAATCACATTCCAGAAACAACTATTTCTGATTTTTCTGTAATTGGCAAAATAAATAATAAGGAGGGTGCAATTGTTTTTGATTCAGGTGCCCAAATATCACTAATAGACCAGAGTATTGATTGCAACGAAATACTTCCAGCTAAAGTAGAAATTACAGGCGTAACCGGAAATAAATTATCGGTTTACGGCCAAGCTAACGTTAAAGTTTCACTAAATAACCAAATCTCCTTTGACAGTAATTTTATCATAGCTGACCTGCCAAAAGGCTATATTGGAATCATATGGTTAGATGTTATGGAGCAAGAAAAAATAGACCTCCTTGTTAGCCGTAAATCAATTAAAGTCCGAGGCCAAGAAATATTTTCTAACAGAAGACGCGTGACTAACACCGCTATCTCTCAGCTGATGTCGACGTCACCGACACTGGATCCCGTAGGTCAGGGGCACGCAGAGCAGAATGAAACGCCAGCGTTTAGTATAGACGGTCATTCACTCTATGTTTACTGTCAGGACGATGTAAAACTTCCGCCTAAAAGTGAGACATTAATTTCTGCGAAAATTGGAAAAGTTGGTGTAGATTTGAAATGTAAATTAGAAGGTAAAATTGTTTTAACTGAACCCATTGAAGTTAAAGTTCACGGTGCTTACATTGCCCGAGCCCTAGCAAAAGTTGAAAATCAATGCGTTCCTACCAGAATAATTAACTGTAGCGGAGAAGAGTTAGAACTTATCCGTAATACCAAGCTTAGTCGTCTTTGTGAACCAGGCGATTTCGAAGCGTGTCAAACCAGTACACACAAGGTGTTTCAAACGAACCATTCCAAATTAAATAATAAATTTGAAGCTTTAGTCGAAGAAAAACTTAACCACCTGCCATTAGATGAGAAAAATAAATTCAGAGATGCAATTTATGAGTACAGAGATATTTTTAGTGTAGACGCTACCGGAAATTTAGGTTGCACGTCAGCAGTAAAACACTCAATAGATACAGGGAATTCCCCGCCTTTGAAAATTAGACCTTATCGTATACCTTTCGCCTTAAAACCTATTGTAGACGAGGTAATTGGTAATCAGCTTAAAGAAGGTATCATAGCTCCTTGTCACTCAGCATGGAATTCACCTCTGATTTTGATTCCGAAAAAGTTAGGACCGGACAACGTACAGCAGTGGAGAGCTGTAGTTGATTTCAGGGCTATCAATGCATTAACGACCCCGGTAAATTATCCTATACCTGATATCAGGGAGACACTTGATAAACTAGGAGGTAGCAAGTATTTTAGCTCCTTAGATATGAACCAAGGCTTTTACCAAATTGAAATGGACCCCGGTAGCCGCGAAAAAACCGCATTTACGGTTCCAGATGGGGAGTTTGTCGGTACATATATGTATTTGCGTATGCCGATGGGCTTACGAAACAGTCCGTCGACGTTCCAGAGACTCATGGACATGACATTAGCGGGATTAAGAGGGAAAACTTGCCTCATTTATCTCGATGACTGTTTAATTTACGGAACGAATATCGACGACCACATAAATGATCTCAAGGATGTTTTCCAACGGTTTCGAGATGTTAATTTAAGTGTAAAGCTCCAAAAGTACAAATTTGCTACTGAGGAAATTGAGTACCTAGGCCATACGTTAAATAGCGAGGGAGTAAGACCTCTTCGGAAAAATGTAGAAGCGATTGAAAACTATCCTAGACCAAAGAATGTTCGCGAGGTGCGTGGATTTCTAGGATTAAGCGGATATTATAGAACGCACATACAGAACTTTGCTGATTTGGCTAAACCACTTACTCAGCTAACTAAAGGGAATCAAATATTTAGTTGGACGGATGATTGTGAACTAGCCTTTCAACAACTGAAGCAAAGGCTAATGAGTGAACCTCTACTAGTGTACCCCGACTTCTCTAAACCTTTTGTACTTAGCACAGACACTAGCTCTGTCGGACTTGGCGCGATATTAGCTAACATTATTGACGGACAGGAGCGACCAATCTGCTATGCATCTAGACAGCTTAATAAAAGCGAAAGGAACTACTCAGCAACCGAACTCGAGTTACTAGCAGTTGTTTGGGCAGTCAAATATTTCCGATGCTACCTTACAGATAACTGATCACAGCGCTATCAGATGGCTTTTATCGCTCAAGGACAGTACTAGTCGTCTCACACGATGAGCTTTAAAGTTACAACAGTACAACTACACTGTCATTCATAAGCCCAGTTCTAAGCACGTTAATGTAGACGCACTGTCTCGAGCAGTACTTAAGCTGAACGCAGAGATGTTGCCAGTTATGGACCTTGACGCATTAAGGCAAGAACAAAGGAAGGATGATGAGTGCCAAAAACTCAAAGCACATAACATGTATAAAACAAGCCCTCAAGGCATAATTTATTACCAGCAAGGAGAGGATAAGCTAATCTTAGTTCCCTCGAAATTTCGTAATAAAGTATTGCAGTTACACCATGACATCCCGACAGCAGGACACACCGGCGTCCTTAAAACTTTGAAAAGGATAAAACAAAAGTTTATTTGGCCTAACATTAAAGAGGGCGTGAGAAATTACGTCCAGGAATGTCATTCATGCAACCAGAGAAGAGAATATGGAAAGGTTATTGCTCCACTAGGTAAATTTCAAGAACCTACTGAAGTTTTTCAACGAATCAGCTGTGACATCGTAGGTCCTTTACCTTTGACAAACTCCAAATCGAGGTTTGTTCTTAGCGTAACAGAACACCTTTCTAGATACACGGAATTTTTCGCCCTACCAGACCAAACAAGTGAAACTATAGCTAATGTTCTAGTTCACCGATACATCACCAAATATGGCGTTCCTAAAGAATTAATAACAGACCAAGGTGCGTCGTTCACGTCAGATTTAATCAAAGAAATTTGTAAATTGTTTAATATTAGGAAACTTCAAACTACAGGCTATCACCCCATGTCGAATGGCAGGACAGAAATAACGCACAAAACACTAAGCAAAATGCTGTCTCATTATGTAAATCAAAATCAGAACAACTGGGATGAATATTTGAGCTACGTTGGGGGGTTGTGGCTTACAACTCTTCATTTCATGAAGCGACCGGATACAGTCCTTACGAGATTGTGTTTGGCCGAAAAATGGAAACGCCTTTAGAAGGTAACCTAAGCCTCACTCAGTACGATGAAACAAGGCCTAATGACTACGTAGAAGAACTTCGGAATAAACTGAGGGAAATTAAGGAATTATCATCACAGATTCAAGGAAGAAATCGAATGAAACAGAAGACACAATATGACAAGAAGGCTAAAGTACGAGAATACACCGTTGGTCAACGTGTTTACTTATACGTAGGCCTGCCATATTTTCAAGCGGTCAAACCGGGACAACTACCCAAGGATGCTCCAGTGTGTGACACACCGGGGGGTCTGGGGGGTATGGAATACCCCCCAAGGTGAGGGGGGTCCGGGGGTCCTCCCCTGGAAATTGTTGGAAATTTTGGAGGAAAAGGGTTAATTCTAGCTAATTTTTGCAGTAAAAATTAACTTCAAGCAGACCTATTTTATGTCCAGATTATTGAGTCAAACCTATAAGTTCTAGGTAAATATACTGAGGTAAAATTTATTTTTGAACAAACTTATAATCTGATAAAAAGGGCATAGCCGGATAAGATAGTCAAAATGGCCCCAGTGGAATTTCATAGTGAAAAAATTTCAGGATGTTTCTCATCCCAAAAAATAAAGATCCCCCAGTTTTTAGGTCAAAATGTGCAAAAGTACCCTCAAAGTTAAAGGTTTAAAATTGGAAGTTTTCTCCATAACTTCCTTATTAGTTGACGAAAAATTGTTTTCTTTTTTTTAAAGAAAGGTAATTTTAAGCCCTACAACATTATGTGAGCAAAAGAATTTTTAGGAAAAAACTGTAATTTTGAGAAACGTTTCTTATTTTAAAAAATTCATAAAAACATAACAAAAAATATGGATTCCTTGAAAAAAATAAATATGGTGCTGAAACTGTTTTTCTATGACTATGACAATTTTCAGATTTTTAAAATTGGTAGAACACATTACAAAAAAATAAAATCTGATATTTTGCTTGTTTTTGGCCGCTATTTCTCATTTTTTCTTACATCTATATTTCTTACGCAGTAGTTTACTTCTTTAGTGACATAAATATACAAAAAAATGTTTAAAATAATAAGTTCAGAGAGTTGCGTCTGTAATACAACATAGGATGTAAATTAATTAAATGTGTATTGCCAATAGTCTTACAGGTCGCCTTGTAACTTACCACTTTCTAATCACAATCTGTGCAGCAGACCTGCTCACTTAGCAAACAAATTCTTAAATTATTAATTAAGACAAAGCCTCGCCTCAAATTAATGTATTTAAAATAAATAGATAGAGCAACTAAAATATTTAACAAACATGTAACAAAATACATTTATGTATTTTTTTATTTTAAATTGTAAGAGGCTTGAATTTTCAAGCCTCTTACAATTTGGAGTGGTCTTGTAACTATTAAAAAGTCAGTGCTCATTGAGAGAATAGGCAATGTTACCGAACTACGTCTTAGTGTCATAATCTAAAGGCAAGCCCTTTATTCATATTGAACAAAAGTGAAATAGATATTTAGAAAAGTATGTGTATTTTATTTGTAATTTATTGATTATTTGTTGGAGTCTATTCAATTGTCCCCAAGACAGTTTTGCAATTTTAAGGTAAGTACCTTGAAAGTTTATTTTCTATTTGTTAATACATCCATAGACAAATTAAATTTTTTATATTACTTTTTTATAATTGTCAAATCTAAATGGTAAGCCATAAAACTAATTTATTGCTGGTATTTAATTCTATAGAATCCAAAACATTTAAAATGTAGTTAGCACAATAAGTATTAATTTTTAAAACTTTAATACCCAATACCAATATCTGACACAGACTTAAAGAAAATTCTCATATATTTCCTCCACCTGACGATTGTTAAAATTGATGACACTTGTCATAATGAAAATGTGTCAAGGCTGTTCTGAGTAAATAAACGTAAAAAATGAAACCTTTATTCCCATAACAAATCCATTCTTATAAGCAAGTAACTACAGCCAGCAAGCGAACTGTTTGGTCACTTGGCGATGAATAATATTTTATTTGAAATCCCATAACTACTAGAATAATGTTTTAACATATTTCAGTTGGGTACGGAACTAAAAATGAAACCCTTTATATATATACTGTTAGGGTCAATTTTATTAACTTTATAAGCTGATTTTACTTTCAGCTTTTTCACCGATGTTTTGTTGGTCATTATTTTGAATTGTTAATTATACCTTGTCTGACAAAAGAATTTAGGACAAAGCCTTTTGTATTGATCTGCTGATTGTAGTAGATTTAATCAAAATAATTTTGATTAGATAAACTTCATAATTATTACACTGAGTAATGAAAAATCATCACCTTTGTCAAAGTAATAAAGGTAACAGCTGATTTAAGTTCTCTAAATCGACGGTAAAATCGGCCTTTTCGAGTACCTTGAAATGTAGAACTGGAAAAAGCAGGTGGTGTTTTTTTTTGGTTCTCTAACCTCAAGGATTAAATAATTAATACTTCATCGTCGTGGAGGTACAATTGTTTTTCCAAGCTCGGCTGGACCTTACTTGTTAAACACAATTGCGTATGGTACCCAAAACCCATACTTTTGTTTCTAGTAATGAAAACTACTGTTTTATTCCCGTGTAAATATGTATTACTTTTAAAATATTATAAAACCACGTCCACATGTTGGTTTAGTGCCCTTGCCGCTGTACTCGATCAAGCAACTCGAGTCTTAGTTAACTATTAATGGTTATATAAGCGACTCGGACGACCAATTCTTATAACAATATGTGAATATTCCTTAACTAATGAATAATAACCATCGCTTACATGTAAGCCCGCCCTGACAAAACAAGAGACAAATGACTTGTATCGCAATAGCGGAGATACCCTTATTCATCGACAATCTGTGGAGGCTCCTCATATTAGTATCTAGAGGCTGCATTTTAATCAGTTTGAATGCAGCAATTTAAACAGGCATGAACTAAATCCTTGCTAAGAAAACAGTTAAGCCTACAATTAATGGCATGCAATTGTATTTCTTTTTTAACTTGTAACATCATTTTAGGTGTTTTTACCACCGTCATTAATTAAAACTCAATTAATCAAAGCTATAGGAAAATTGAGAAAACTTCAATGACTAAAACATGAATTTCTTCGTTGTCTGAGAATTTAACGATTTTCATTATTTTAAAAGAAATGAATTTTTGTTCATATTTCCCGTGCATTTTACGTTGCTGATTTTTACTTGCGTAACATTTAAAAAAAGAGAAAAAGTACAAACAAAGTCCCTGTTACATTAATTCTGAATAAGGTAAAGATGATGTTTGTAATTATTTACTACAAATTACTTACTAAATAATTTTACACCGGTGATTGCTGAAGACAGCGATGAAGATTAAGAAGTAATTAAATAAAGAAAGAAATGTTTTTAGAGAACTGAATGTAATAACCTGTAAGTAAAAGTGTTGTCGTTTGATTTTTATCTATTTTATTTTTACCCTAAAATAATATTTTGTATCGTTATCAAGCACCAGATAAGACGCCAATCAGCAGTATGAGGTATTTTTAGGAAGCAGCATAGTTGCATTTATTAACCAACTGACAAAAAGGAGACATACAATTTAACAATTAAGATCTGTTAAAATACAAAGGGACAAATATTTAGGTATTTTGTAACATATTAATTCAACAGCTTTAAGTAGCATTGCCTGCATTTCAAACAGATTCATGTAAAAGGGTAGGCCTACAATACCTGCAACATTTTTATACACAAAATCAAATGAATATAATTATTAAAGGAAATCAAATTAAGACTTAAGTTAAAAAAAAATTAAACTTATTATTTTTATACGTTACTACATAGATAACTCTATAGGTCGTAATATATAAAAAAAAGCTAATAGAAAATTGGCAAAATGTGCCTAAAATTTTTTTTATTTTTTTTTACTTGTTTCACTTAAAAATATAAAAATCATGGTAGTAAATAAATTATTTTTATTTTTATTTTAGCAGCTTACCAAAAATTTTAGCAACAGTAGGTATTTTCCCAGGAATGTATATTTTTTCCCGTGCTGTGAGAGTTATAAGTTAGGGTGTCATGTAAGACTATTGGCAATACATATTTAATTAATTTACATCCTATGTTGTATTACAGACGCGACTCTCTGAACTTATTATTTTAAACATTTTTTTGTATATTTAGGTCACTAAAGAAGTAAACTACTGCGTAAGAAATATAGATGTAAGAAAAAATGAGAAAAAGCGGCCAAAAACAAGCAAAATATCAGATTTTATTTTTTTGTAATGTGTTCTACCAATTTTAAAAATCTGAAAATTGTCATAGTCATAGAAAAACAGTTTCAGCACCATATTTATTTTTTTCAAGGAATCCATATTTTTTGTTATGTTTTTATGAATTTTTTAAAATAAGAAACGTTTCTCAAAATTACAGTTTTTTCCTAAAAATTCTTTTGCTCACATAATGTTGTAGGGCTTAAAATTACCTTTCTTTAAAAAAAAAGGAAACAATTTTTCGTCAACTAATAAGGAAGTTATGAAGAAAACACGTATATTTACGTTTTATTTAATTTTGAGGGTACTTTTGCACATTTTGACCTAAAAACTGGGGGATCTTTATTTTTTGGGATGAGAAACATCCTGAAATTTTTTCACTATGAAATTCCACTGGGGCCATTTTGACTACCTTATCCGGCTATGCCCTTTATAAAAGTTCTGGAGCGAAATTGTGAATTTTAATGATTTTAGAAAAAAGTTATTTTTATTTTTTGTGTTGTGACAATGCAATTTTTACCATGGTAAATTTGGACAATAATTCATTATATGAAACAAAACTTACAATTAATTTATTTTACTTCAATGAAAAATACAAATGTATTTTATGCGAATGAAATACAACTTAAAAACAAAAGTACATACATTATATAAGAATTTTGTCTTCTTTCATCGTTTACCGCAGCAAACTTGTTAAACTACAGGTTTAGTTAATTATTTAATAGCACATTACACAATTTAAAAACTGACCGGGACGTCAGGAAAACCGGCCGGGACACCGGGACAAGAGCAAAATACCGGGACTGTCCCGGTCAAACCGGGACGTATGGCAGCCCTACTTATACGTGCCTCAAATCAAACCACAACGTGTCAAAAAGCTATCAAAGTTTTGGAGGGGGCCTTACGTCATTGTAAATATTTTATCTCCGATCAACGTTGTATTAAGAGTCAGGAAAAAGGACATTGTAGTTCATGTGAATAGAATAAAGCCTGCACCAGAAAAATCTAAGTCTAAGCCAGCTCGAGGATCAACATTACAAGATTACGTCCAAGGGAATCGAATAGCAGATCCGGCGGAGAAGGGTCCAGCAACAGAAGAAAACGTCACTAGAACATCCAAGAGAAACAGGAGACCTCCAGAAAGACTACAAGTTTTGGGTTAGATTAAAATCGTCTTACAGTTGAAGATCTCCTTTGGTGTTATCTTCTGGTGAACTGAGTAAGCAGGAGTTACCATCAGAGGGAAAGATCTCATGGCTCGAAATAAAATAAGGAAAGAATTTCCTCCGACAGATATCTATACCCAAACTTAAAATAGAACTTCAATCATCAAACTACAACAAAATCCATTTTCCCTGGGTTTCAAGTAAATGAGCAATTCACAAAATTAATTTGTTTCTGTAAAATTGTCTTTTTCTATCCAAACTATGCAAACATGACAGTACGTATGTTTTATTCGAGTGGATGAAGAAAAAAGTGTGTAGTGTGATTGCGGATGTGTATGTGGATGGCCGGCCAGCGAATGATGAATGATTGAGAATGCGAGAAGTGTATGTATGTCGATTGGATAGAAATAATATTGTATATACTGTTATGATAAACTTTTTTAGTGGGTTTAATCATGGGGAATTTATCTTATTATTTAAAAAAAATAGACGAATATATTTCTTCACAGCTCTAAGATAAGAACGTATAAATAATAATAATAATTATACCACAAAGAAGTAATTGCAGAAACATAAAATTTATGTACACCCCAGTTTGCTCAAAACGTTATCATAAACTTAAGTTATCATTGCTAAAATATTACTAACGTGTTCCAAACTTACCTCACGTATCGTTAAGATTATTAAGAGATTACAAATAATCACAACTGTAATAAATAAACTACAATTTAATATTCTAGCTATTTACGTTGGCTCTCGAGTCTAACTATTTACCTAGAAGAGAAATAGGAATAAACTAGCTAACTGTCAGATTTTCGTAAAACTGCCATTACCTAGGATTCCTTAACAACTAAATAATTCATAAAGAAAAGAGTTCATAAAATATTCTACCATCTAGCTAATAGTTTAGCCTTTCGAGTGCGACATTACCTGGAGTGTATGAAATGTTAGAACCTAAGATAATTTAATGAACAATTAACAAATAACAACCTACAATGAAAAATAACATGAAATAAGATACGTATTTATATTTAAACGATAAGCAGAAGCAATGTACAACACAATTAACCTAATAAAGTAATAAAACTTAACGTTAAGGGAAACAACGAACTATTATGTAAGTGTTTTATAAGGAAGTTGAAGTGACATCATATTGTACAGCTGGTCAGAGGACTCAGCGCTTTCCAGCTGAATCCACAAGGTTAATGAACGACCTCCAGATAAAGACTACTGTGTGTGTACGAGGTGTCTTAGATTTTTACAGAACGTTACATATTTAACTCTATAGAAATGTGTTATCACTTTTGCTAAAGAACTAAGTAAACTAATTTTTGTATAACCTGAAAATGTATACTTCTGGTGTCCCAATATTGTTAGCATTCGCAAAAACACTGTAAGTGATTGCCATTATACTTTGTTTATGGGAAGTGAATCTAGTAAATTGTGCAATAAGGTTATTAAAACAAATGTAATATCACCATATTGGGTTAAGAACGGAAATGACTGGATTTATAGCGCCGCTAAGTCAGATAAAATTACTCTTAAATGTTGGAACTACGATTCGTCAACGAGTAAGGAAACGTGTGATGTAAAAGATTTAGAGATAAGTGGATCTGGTATCTTAAGGAATATATCTAGATGTGAGATTTTTGGTTCAAATTTCAGGATATTTCATAAAATTCAGGGTAACACTAAGTACACGAAAAACTTAACAACCCTACATATTCCTAAATTTAACGGAATGTTTTTAAGTATTGAAAATGAAACTTTTACCTCTAATTTAAATGTGACTTTTGATACAATCCAATTACTAAGAAACGAACTGGGAAACGATACTGTCGAAATCAGTTTGCAGAAAATATTGACCAGACTCAGAGTAACAAATTCTCAAATCAAAGTCAATTATGACTACAGAATTGAATTTTTCATTATTGTTATCATAAGTATTTGTACGATGTTGCTGCTTGTACTATTTCTATGTTATAGAAGGAGACGTATTAATGGCCAGACGAGCTCAACAGCAGTACACCCACGGCTTCCGGTTCCCGAACGTCATGCGATCATTTCGGACGCCTTGCGAGAACTCATGCAAGCCGAATTGTGAAGCCAAAACAGACAAAGCCGATTTTGAAGCCGATCTGAGCCAAAACACTTTGAAGTGATAGAATACGTAGTTTAGGGAAAGTAGGGGTAGTAACAGACTTTTTGGAATTTATAGTAGCATGATTTTGTAAGATTAGGAAAATATGTTCACTTATTACGTAAAATGGAAAAATAATAATATTTGTTTTGCTGTAAATACTGAGGAACCTTACAAATTACTCAAACAATATATTTAACTTTTATTTTACATTTTGGGAGTAGATTTAAGGAATTAACTATGGGATTAATCAATAACTGTTTGTTGTTCTTTGGTTAGCTTTGTTTCGAATTTTGTTATAGTTCACTTTGTTGTCACAAATACGTTACTCTTATTTATTGTTCTAACTGTAGCCATATTTCACATTGGCAAAGAAAATGAATATTCCTGTTGTTTCATACTGAGAAACTGCTATTGCAGAAACATTGTACTGTGTAATACTATCTTGCGCATCCGGCGACAGAAGTGCACGCCGCGGTCATGCCTAGAGATGCTGAAGTAAGAGGTGTCCGGTAATTGATCTGCTTGCTAACGTGCCATTGCTTAGTTCCTGTGAACTGCTTGTCTGTACTATAATTGAACACTAGCTACTTAGATCCATAGAAACATGAATTGACTACGTAATTACAATTCTGATGTTTTACATTTTGTAAAAGGAATTGCTTCCCTTAAAAAAGCAAAGCAATCCTTCCAAAAACGGGGGGTAATGTAACGAGTCACTCTCCTATACTAGCTGAACCAAAATTATTTTGTTCTTAGTACATTTGTTTTATTAAGACATATTGCTAGTTAATAAAGTTTTAATTTGCAACGCAGAACGGCCACGAGCAGCCGTAGTTCACTAGTCAGCATCACGTCAACCTCGTCCAATCACGTGACATCGGTGATCTGATCGCTTAGAGGAGGGGGTCTCGACATGGCATTCAATTCAAGTCCGCGTCCAGTACGGACAACATCTCACTCCCCTTATTTTTATTTCAAACTTCTTAAGGTTAAAATTTGTAAAAGTTACTTTATTCTATTGTTATAGTTTACGTTTCTATAAATTCATAAACAGTTCTTAATATACCATCAATATTTCCAATTATTTCAATTTCCATCTTCCCTACTCCGAATATCGATCTCCGGGACTGCTCCCCGTTAACGAGCAGTGGTGGCAGCGATACTAAATTTCCCGCGACCGTAACATAAGTAAGTGGAACCTGGATAATTCGAACCTCAAGGAACCAGCTAAAAACTTCGAATTATACATAATTTCGAATTAAAGAAGTTCTAAAGAATGGGGCCAAAACATTAAAATTTCACATTGTGAATTTAACCTCTTTATGAAATTGACGCTCTAAAAGAATAAACTCATCAACAAACGTTAATTATAAGGGTTCAAAAACAGTAATCATAAAACCGAAATACAGTAACTACCTTAAAGTAGAAACTCCGTACGACGCGACGCGACATACGATAATACAAAGAAATTTCTGCTAGAAAAAATACGGTACGTTCTGCTACGTCTGAACTTGATACAGGAAACCAACTTGACTTCGTGTAACATTGACAATTGCACGCTCATTGACTTTCCGCTAAACTGAGTGTTTTATAGGTCTGAGATTTTGAAGACATGGTCACTACACTTATGTAATGCCACGTAAAAACTTTTAAACACTTAAAAACAAGACACTGCACACATAAAAAAAACACTTTGTTTGAAGGACGATAGAAAACAACGGAATGCTGCACTGGAATTGGGAATTCGGAAGTTAGTTTGGCAGGTGGAGGGAGGGAAGGGGGTCGCAGTGTTGAGTAGTCTTTGTGCCGACATAGAAAACTGCGCATCAGGTCTGGCGCATGGCTTGAGTGCCAGGAGCCGTTCTACACAGAATCAAGCGCGAAAAGACTAGTGGCGCTGCCACAGTGAGCGCAACCCTTTTCCGAACCCAGCCATCGTTCTGACCTGTTTTAGTTTGCATTATTGCTGTCGAGTTACAAGTTGGGGCAGGGAGGGAGGTGAAAGGGATGAGTCATTTGACCATAACCAGTCATGCCATAGGTCTGGCGTTAATATTTTATTGAACGTCGTAGTAAAACGTATTTTCCAATAAATTTGTAACTATTTCCAGTCGTGGAATGAAATTAATGTACCTTAATTTGGCACTTAAAAAATTCGAATTATCCAAAATAAAATTCGAATTATCCACGATTTTTTAGCATTGTTTGGATACAAAATGCTAGGGACCAAGAAAAATATTCGAATTAAAGAAAATTTTGAATTATACAAGTTCGAATTATCCAGGTTCCACTGTAAAATTCTATATCTCGCTTATTTCTCAAAATATCTTAATAAAACTTGGTTTGTGACTTCATCTAGATAAGATCTAATGTATTTTAGTCTAAAACCCCCGAAATTTCCATTTTTGTGGCAGCAACCTGCATACTCATTCCCCATGTTATCCTTATGGGAAATAAAAAATTCTATATCTTCCTTATTTTTTGACAAATCTTGATAAAAGTTGCTATATGGTTTCTCCTAGTTCAGATCTATGAAATATTGAATTAAAACCACCCAGTTTTAACGGACCTGTTGCAGCAAACCTGCACACTCATTCTCATGTTATTCTTATGGAGCTTACAAAAACATGTTATATCTCACTATCTTGGATTGAAATATGTTCTTTTGCCTTTGAAATTCGCTGAGTATGCTGCAACGGGGTATTAATTGCTTATGTTATATATTTGTACGCGATTCTAATCTAGCCTAGTTTAAAGGAGAAAAAGATCATATGAAGGTAACGTTATATTGTCACAATTATTGTTAATAGTGTAGGTGGAGGAAAAATTTTGTGTGCATCATGGGTCTAAAGTGCTTTTCCTCCCTCGGGAAAAGTTGCACTTCAGTCTCTAAATGCACAAATAACAATTTCATGGCACAAGAACAGGGTCGAAATTTGAAAAGGGTACAATCTCAGTCCCTTCATAAAAAATAATGTAGCCTACATTAACTATTGCTAAATATGTTTTATTTTGGAAGTTTAGGTCTTAATATTATTGTCTAAACTGTTTAAATCATGAATTAAGAAGAAGTTGTGGCAAAATACTGAGAAAATACTGGCCAAAGTATCGACGGTCACTTGTCCCCCGGCCGAGTTTAACCGCTAAACAGACATTTTAAAAAGTTTACCAATCAAATAGGCGAATATAAAACCCACGTTTGTAATTTCGGATAAAGAGAGATAGTCAAATCGCGCTTATTACAGATAAAACTATATTAGGCCTATTAAAACGCCAAACTTGGTCAAAAGTCGTGTCCCGACCCTTAGGGGTATCGGCGGTGGTGAAGTCTGTTTCACATCGCACAGCGAACCGAGCGCTAGTAGCGACCGACAACGAGGTAGATTCGGGAGTGTTATGATGGCGTTCAATGAACAAGCAACAAGTCCGTCCAGTAATATTAATTTGGACGTAGAGAGAAGTAGTTTTGTTAACTGAAATCGCCATGTATAATTTATGGATGTAACAACGGTACATTATTTATTCTCCAATCAGTGACGGATCTAGAGGGGGGAGCGGGGGCGCCGCGGCCAGTCGGGGGCGCCAGCAGCGCCCCAACTGGCTGGCTCCCGTTAAGTAAAAATTGGAAAAAAAATTTGAAGTCAAATTTTTCGTTTCGTGGCCGGCAAATCTCTTAGTAGCATCGCTGCCGGAAATTCTCTGCCGCATCGCGGCCGTCAAGTCTGTGTCTCTGTTTTCAGGACCGTCACATTTCTCGTTGTTTGATAACAAGAAAACTTCTCGCTCGTCCCGCGGCCAAAAAATGGCTTGCCCATATCTTGAACAGATAATTAATCGTTGCTGGTGGGCATATTTCTTTGTTTTTTCACTGTCAACAAGTATTTAGCTTTTATCGAGGTCGTCATATTTATTGCATGACCACATTGCGGCCGAAAAAATCTGTCGTTTAGACCATGGCTGGCAAATATCTGTCGCATTGCAACTACCGCTTGCCCTTTTTCATGGCCCGTTACACCTTTCGCAGTCACATCGCGGCAGTCAAATCACGGTCATGAAAACCATGGCTAGCAAATCTCTCGGTCGTATTGCGGCTATAAAAAAATCGCTCAGTGTTTCTGTGACCAGCAAATCTCTAAGTCTCATTTCGGCTGTTAAATATGTTGGGACATATCGCGGTCGCAAAATCTCTCGTTCGCATTGCGACCTTCAAATAATATTGTATTTTACTTTACATATGCGTACATATACGGCTCAAGTATACGTTTTAGGAGGCAACATGGCCAATTTCACTGGTTGGGAATTGTTCTGAAATAGTTGGGAAAGGTCAGAAAAAGTCGGAGATTTCATATGTGAAATCTGGTAGACACCTTGCTTTGGTTTTACAGCGGCTGGCAAATTTCCCAGTCATATTATGCCAATAACTTTATTACAGCTCTTGGTTAGGCTGTGTCGTAGGCTATGAACATCGGTTGTAAAAAATCATATGGACCATAAAATAAAATTATATTGTGACATACAAGGTCACTGTCTCCAATGAAAGTAAATCGCAGTCCATCGTAATAGTTGAATTCATACTTAATACGGCCCGGTTCAGAGGTGCCCACCCCCCCCTGGGACAATGACTCACCCCCCCCTGGGCCAATGACTACCCCCCCCCCTTAACTGCGACCAACCCCCTCCCCACATCCGAGATATTAGGATTCGGAAGATAAATTCATTGTATACATAAACATTGGTTTATTGTTAACAAACAACGTTCATTACATATGTATACTAGCAGATATTGTCAGGAATTCTCTTTTATATTATTTTTTGGTTTGTTTTTTGTTGTTTGTCTAATTTACTGTATTGTGCATCTGTCAGGCAACATATGACTATTGATAAAATTATTATTAAAATGTAAACCGCAGAAATGTATGATAGATAGAAAAATATACTTTGAGACAATGAATTTTGACACATTATTTTGTATTTTTTTGAAATGTTATTATATAATTTTTATTTTATATAAAGTCCAGATTTTGTCACTACTTTTGGAATAGAAATTCATATTTATTTTGATATTTTTGGCATCCCTTGTGAATGATAAACTAAACCCATGAAAGATGGAAAATCAGGACTTGAATCGACTGAAGTTAGAAAGGACTCAATTAAGGAGAAAAGGATTCTAAAAGAATTAAAGAACTTTTTGTTAAAGCCACAGATAAAGCGGAACGACTGTTCAGAATTGACCAGAATGTGAGCGACATACAATTTTCAGTAGTTGAAGATGAAGAGGAACTAGCGAGGGAATATGACACCACAGAAGGCTACCGAGAGAGATGGGTCCACCTCTGTCATGTAAAGGATGAGCTGTTTGTTGAAAAGGACCAGGACCAATTTGTTGATCATTCTGTGGTAAGTCGATCTTCATCTGATTCCAATAGGAGAATTTATAGACTCCCAAAACTTGAAATTGAAAAATTTGATGGAAAAATTAAAAATTGGATAAAATTTTGGGCTCAGTTTAGGAAAATTCACACTGATGAAAGTCTAGATGAGGAGGATAAGTTTCAATATCTATTACAATCGACACTCAAAGGCTCACCAGCCAGAGAGTTGCTTGAAAGCTTTCCCCCTTCTGCTTCAAATTACAACAAAGCAATTGATCAGCTTAAAATCAGATTTGGTAGGGATGAGTGTTTGATAGAACTATGTGTAGGGGAGCTATTAAATTTAGTACTATCTCAAAGTAACAAAAGATCAGTCATTTCTCTACGAAAACTGTACGATAGTCTTGAAACACAATTAAGGTCATTGGAGAGCTTAGGTTTGACGTCAGATAAGTACGCTTGCATGCTGTTTCCGCTGGTCGAATCAGCACTCCCGGAATCTGTCCTGAGGGAGTGGAAACGACTCAGAGCTAGACTGTCTGAAAAAGCAAATGGTGATCTGGACCGTACTACACAGCTAGATAGTTTACTTAATTTCTTAAGAAAAGAAGTAGAATGTGAAGAGAGATTAGCCTTAGCTAGGGTTAGTTTTAACGAAATTAGAGAAACAGAAGTTTCTGGAACATCTTCCTACAGACATAAAACTAATACCTTCCAGAAGGAACACATTACAACGGTAGCAGATCTGATCAACATCAAACAAAAACTCAGCTGCAACATTAAACAAAAACACAGCTGCATATTCTGTGAAGGGCATCACACGAATGAGATGTGTTACAGAGCGCGTAAGATGACCTCGGAAGAGATTCGAAAGGTTCTACTTGAAAAGGGCTGTTGCTTCATTTGTTTGAAGAAGGGTCATGTCTCCACGAAATAAAGTAAGTAAAATAAGATGCATTTTGTGTAGTAGGAGACATTCCACTCTACTCTGTCCGGAGAGAAAGACAAAAACCACCGAGCCAAAGCTAGTAAGTCCAAATAACAGTGACGTAGAAAAATGTAGTGATAAAAATGTATTACGTTGCACGAATTTACTGTATATATATCTGCTTACGAAACTTGACACTCCAGGTATAAAAGGTCCAATAGAAAATAAGCAATCATTTCTAGAAGATGAGACAATGGATTACTTTAAGCCTACTGTCTCAAGAAACAAAAAAAGAAGATATCCTGTTCAAAGAGCTTATCCTCTTGAAATCAGCAGTGACTGCAATATCGTAAAGGAACAAACACTGACGGAAAAAACTGGAGGAATAATTAATCAGAATGCAAATAAGAAAGAACCAAGCGTCAAATCAAGAAGTGGAAGGACAGTTAAAGTACCTCAAAGACTTGATATGTGAAGACCTGACTGAAGAATTAAATTGTTTGCAATTTCTTTTTCTTAAATTGCAAAGGTGGGAGGATGTCAGGAATTCTCTTATATATTCTCTTATATATAATTGTTTCTCTTATATATATAATTGTAAACCAAACAATTATATATAAGACTTTGTTAACTGAAATCGCCATGTATAATTTATGGATGTAACAACGGTACATTATTTATTCTCCAATCAGTGACGGATTTAGAGGGGGGAGCAGGATGTCAGGAATTCTCTTATATATTCTCTTATATATAATTGTTTGGTTTACAATTATATATATAAGAGAAACAATTATATATAAGAGAATATATAAGAGAATTCCTGACATCCTCCCACCTTTGCAATTTAAGAAAAAGAAATTGCAAACAATTTAATTCTTCAGTCAGGTCTTCACATATCAAGTCTTTGAGGTACTTTAACTGTCCTTCCACTTCTTGATTTGACGCTTGGTTCTTTCTTATTTGCATTCTGATTAATTATTCCTCCAGTTTTTTCCGTCAGTGTTTGTTCCTTTACGATATTGCAGTCACTGCTGATTTCAAGAGGATAAGCTCTTTGAACAGGATATCTTCTTTTTTTGTTTCTTGAGACAGTAGGCTTAAAGTAATCCATTGTCTCATCTTCTAGAAATGATTATTTTCTATTGGATCTTTTATACCTGGAGTGTCAAGTTTCGTAAGCAGATATATATACAGTAAATTCGTGCAACGTAATACATTTTTATCACTACATTTTTCTACGTCACTGTTATTTGGACTTACTAGCTTTGGCTCGGTGGTTTTTGTCTTCCTCTCCGGACAGAGTAGAGTGGAATGTCTCCTACTACACAAAATGCATCTTATTTTACTTACTTTATTTCGTGGAGACATGACCCTTCTTCAAACAAATGAAGCAACAGCCCTTTTCAAGTAGAACCTTTCGAATCTCTTCCGAGGTCATCTTACGCGCTCTGTAACACATCTCATTCGCGTGATGCCCTTCACAGAATATGCAGCTGTGTTTTTGTTTAATGTTGCAGCTGAGTTTTTGTTTGATGTTGATCAGATCTGCTACCGTTGTAATGTGTTCCTTCTGGAAGGTATTAGTTTTATGTCTGTAGGAAGATGTTCCAGAAACTTCTGTTTCTCTAATTTCGTTAAAACTAACCCTAGCTAAGGCTAATCTCTCTTCACATTCTACTTCTTTTCTTAAGAAATTAAGTAAACTATCTAGCTGTGTAGTACGGTCCAGATCACCATTTGCTTTTTCAGACAGTCTAGCTCTGAGTCGTTCCCACTCCCTCAGGACAGATTCCGGGAGTGCTGATTCGACCAGCGGAAACAGCATGCAAGCGTACTTATCTGACGTCACACCTAAGCTCTCCAATGACCTTAATTGTGTTTCAAGACTATCGTACAGTTTTCGTAGAGAAATGACTGATCTTTTGTTACTTTGAGATAGTACTAAATTTAATAGCTCCCCTACACATAGTTCTATCAAACACTCATCCCTACCAAATCTGATTTTAAGCTGATCAATTGCTTTGTTGTAATTTGAAGCAGAAGGGGGAAAGCTTTCAAGCAACTCTCTGGCTGGTGAGCCTTTGAGTGTCGATTGTAATAGATATTGAAACTTACCCTCCTCATCTAGACTTTCATCAGTGTGAATTTTCCTAAACTGAGCCCAAAATTTTATCCAATTTTTAATTTTTCCATCAAATTTTTCAATTTCAAGTTTTGGGAGTCTATAAATTCTCCTATTGGAATCAGATGAAGATCGACTTACCACAGAATGATCAACAAATTGGTCCTGGTCCTTTTCAACAAACAGCTCATCCTTTACATGACAGAGGTGGACCCATCTCTCTCGGTAGCCTTCTGTGGTGTCATATTCCCTCGCTAGTTCCTCTTCATCTTCAACTACTGAAAATTGTATGTCGCTCACATTCTGATCAATTCTGAACAGTCGTTCCGCTTTATCTGTGGCTTTAACAAAAAGTTCTTTAATTCTTTTAGAATCCTTTTCTCCTTAATTGAGTCCTTTCTAACTTCAGTCGATTCAAGTCCTGATTTTCCATCTTTCATGGGTTTAGTTTATCATTCACAAGGGATGCCAAAAATATCAAAATAAATATGAATTTCTATTCCAAAAGTAGTGACAAAATCTGGACTTTATATAAAATAAAAATTATATAATAACATTTCAAAAAAATACAAAATAATGTGTCAAAATTCATTGACTCAAAGTATATTTTTCTATCTATAGTCATTTTTTTTCTCAATAGTCATATGTTGCCTGACAGATGCACAATACAGTAAATTAGACAAACAACAAAAAACAAACCAAAAAATAATATATAAGAGAATTCCTGACAATATCTGCTAGTATACATATGTAATGAACATTGTTTGTTAACAATAAACCAATGTTTATGTATACAATGAATTTATCTTCCGAATCCTAATATCTCGGATGTGGGGAGGGGGTTGGTCGCAGCAGTTAAGGGGGGGGGGTAGTCATTGGCCCAGGGGGGGGTGAGTCATTGTCCCAGGGGGGGGTGGGCACCTCTGAACCGGGCCGTATTACATATGAATTCAACTATTACGATGGACTGCGATTTACTTTCATTGGAGACAGTGACCTTGTATGTCACAATATAATTTTATTTTATGGTCTATATGATTTTTTACAACCGATGTTCATAGCCTACGACACAGCCTAACCAAGAGCTGTAATAAAGTTATTGGCATAATATGACTGGGAAATTTGCCAGCCGCTGTAAAACCAAAGCAAGGTGTCTACCAGATTTCACATATGAAATCTCCAACTTTTTCTGACCTTTCCCAACTATTTCAGAACAATTCCCAACCAGTGAAATTGGCCATGTTGCCTCCTAAAACGTATACTTGAGCCGTATATGTACGCATATGTAAAGTAAAATACAATATTATTTGAAGGTCGCAATGCGAACGAGAGATTTTGCGACCGCAATATGTCCCAACATATTTAACAGCCGAAATGAGACTAAGAGATTTGCTGGTCACAGAAACACTGAGCGGTTTTTTTAGAGTCGCAATACGACCGAGAGATTTGCTAGCCATGGTTTTCATGACCGTGATTTGACTGCCGCGTTGTGACTGCGAAAGGTGTAACGGGCCATGAAAAAGGGCAAGCGGTAGTTGCAATGCGACAGATATTTGCCAGCCATGGTCTAAACGACAGATTTTTTCGGCCGCAATGTGGTCATGCAATAAATATGACGACCTCGATAAAAGCTAAATACTTGTTGACAGTGAAAAAACAAAGAAATATGTCCACCAGCAACGATTAATTATCGGTTCAAGATATGGCCAATAGATCTTCCGGCCGCAAAAAAGCAGGCGATTTCCCAACCACAAAATGGGCAAGCCATTTTTTGGCCGCGGGACGAGCGAGAAGTTTTCTTGTTATCAAACAACGAGAAATGTGACGGTCCTGAAAACAGAGACACAGACTTGACGGCCGCGATGCGGCAGAGAATTTCCGGCAGCGATGCTACTAAGAGATTTGCTGGCCGCGAAACGAAAAATTTGACTTCAAATTTTTTTTCCAATTTTTACTTAACGGGAGCCAGCCAGTTGGGGCGCTGCTGGCGCCCCCGACTGGCCGCGGCGCCCCCGCTCCCCCCTCTAGATCCGTCACTGATTGGAGAATAAATAATGTACCGTTGTTACATCCATAAATTATACATGGCGATTTCAGTTAACAAAACTACTTCTCTCTACGTCCAAATTAATATCACTGGACGGACTTGTTGCTAGTTCATTGAATGCCATCATGACACTCCCGAATCTACCTCGTTGTCGGTCGCTACTAGCGCTCGGTTCGCTGTGCGATGTGAAACAGACTTCACCACCGCCGATACCCCTAAGGGTTGGGACACGACTTTTGACCAAGTTTGGCGTTTTAATAGGCCTAATATAGTTTTATCTGTAATAAGCGCGATTTGACTATCTCTCTTTATCCGAAATTACAAACGTGGGTTTTATATTCGCCTATTTGATTGGGGAACTTTTTAAAATGTCTGTTTAGCGGTTAAACTCGGCCGGGGGACAAGTGACCGTCGATACTTTGGCCAGTATTTTCTCAGTATTTTGCCACAACTTCTTCTTAATTCATGATTTAAACAGTTTAGACAATAATATTAAGACCTAAACTTCCAAAATAAAACATATTTAGCAATAGTTAATGTAGGCTACATTATTTTTTATGAAGGGACTGAGATTGTACTCTTTTCAAATTTCGACCCTGTTCTTGTGCCATGAAATTGTTATTTGTGCATTTAGGGACTGAAGTGCAACTTTTCCCGAGGGAGGAAAAGCACTTTAGACCCATGATGCACACAAAATTTTTCCTCCACCTACACTATTAACCATAATTGTGACAATATAACGTTACCTTCATATGATCTTTTTCTCCTTTAAACTAGGCTAGATTAGAATCGCGTACAAATATATAACATAAGCAATTAATACCCCGTTGCAGCATACTCAGCGAATTTCAAAGGCAAAAGAACATATTTCAATCCAAGATATTGAGATTTAACATGTTTTTGTAAGCTCCATAAGAATAACATGAGAATGAGTGTGCAGGTTTGCTGCAACAGGTCCGTTAAAACTGGGTGGTTTTAATTCAATATTTCATAGATCTGAACTAGGAGAAACCATATAGCAACTTTTATCAAGATTTGTCAAAAAATAAGGAAGATATAGAATTTTTTATTTCCCATAAGGATAACATGGGGAATGAGTATGCAGGTTTGCTGCCACAAAAATGGAAATTTCGGGGGTTTTAGACTAAAATACATTAGATCTTATCTAGATGAAGTCACAAACCAAGTTTTATTAAGATATTTTGAGAAATAAGCGAGATATAGAATTTTACAGTGGAACCTGGATAATTCAAACTTGTATAATTCAAAATTTTCTTTAATTCGAATATTTTTCTTGGTCCCTAGCATTTTGTATCCAAACAATGCTAAAAAATCGTGGATAATTCAAATTTTATTGGATGATTCGAATTTTTTTAAGTGCCAAATTAAGGTACATTAATTTCATTCCATGACTGGAAATAGTTACAAATTTATTGGAAAAAAACGTTTTACTACGACGTTCAATAAAATATTAACGCCAGACCTATGGCGTGACAGGTTATGGTCAAATGACTCATCCCTTTCACCTCCCTCCCTGCCCCAACTTGTAACTCGACAGCAATAATGCAAACTAAAACAGGTCAGAACGATGGCTGGGTTCGGAAAAGGGTTGCGCTCACCGTGGCAGCGCCACTAGTCTTTTCGCGCTTGATTCTGTGTAGAACGGCTCCTGGCACTCAAGCCATGCGCCAGACCTGATGCGCAGTTTTCTATGTCGGCACAAAGACTACTCAACACTGCGACCCCCTTCCCTCCCTCCACCTGCCAAACTAACTTCCGAATTCCCAATTCCAGTGCAGCATTCCGTTGTTTTCTATCGTCCTTCAAACAAAGTGTTTTTTTTATGTGTGCAGTGTCTTGTTTTTAAGTGTTTAAAAGTTTTTACGTGGCATTACATAAGTGTAGTGACCATGTCTTCAAAATCTCAGACCTATAAAACACTCAATTTAGCGGAAAGTCAATGAGCGTGCAATTGTCAATGTTACACGAAGTCAAGTTGGTTTCCTGTATCAAGTTCAGACGTAGCAGAACGTACCGTATTTTTTCTAGCAGAAATTTCTTTGTATTATCGTATGTCGCGTCGCGTCGTACGGAGTTTCTACTTTAAGGTAGTTACTGTATTTCTGTTTTATGATTACTGTTTTTGAACCCTTATAATTAACGTTTGTTGATGAGTTTATTCTTTTACAGCGTCAATTTCATAAAGAGGTTAAATTCACAATGTGAAATTTTAATGTTTTGGCCCCATTCTTTAGAACTTCTTTAATTCGAAATTATGTATAATTCGAAGTTTTTAGCTGGTCCCTTGAGGTTCGAATTATCCAGGTTCCACTTACTTATGTTACGGTCGCGGGAAATTTAGTATCGCTGCCACCACTGCTCGTTAACGGGGAGCAGTCCCGGAGATCGATATTCGGAGTAGGGAAGATGGAAATTGAAATAATTGGAAATATTGATGGTATATTAATAAATGTTTATGAATTTATAGAAACGTAAACTATAACAATAGAATAAAGTAACTTTTACAAATTTTAACCTTAAGAAGTTTGAAATAAAAATAAGAGGAGTGAGATGTTGTCCGTACTGGACGCGGACTTGAATTGAATGCCATGTCGAGACCCCCTCCTCTAAGCGATCAGATCACCGATGTCACGTGATTGGACGAGGGTGACATGATGCTGACTAGTGAACTACGGCTGCTCGTGGCCGTTCTGCGTTGCAAATTAAAACTTTATTAACTAGCAATATGTCTTAATAAAACAAATGTACTAAGAACAAAATAATTTTGGTTCAGCTAGTATAGGAGAGTGACTCGTTACATTACTCCCCGTTTTTGGAAGGATTGCTTTGCTTTTTTAAGGGAAGCAATTCCTTTTACAAAATGTAAAACATCAGAATTGTAATTACGTAGTCAATTCATGTTTCTATGTATCTATGTAGCTAGTGTTCAATTATAGTACAGACAAGCAGTTCACAGGAACTAAGCAATGGCACGTTAGCAAACAGATCAATTACCGGACACCTCTTACTTCAGCATCTCTAGGCATGACCGCGACGTGCACGTCTGTCGCCGGATGCGCAAGATAGTATTACACAGTACAATGTTTCTGCAATAGCAGTTTCTCAGTATGAAACAACAGGAATATTCATTTTCTTTGACAATGTAAAATATGGCTACAGTTAGAACAATAAATAAGAGTAACGTATTTGTGACAACAAAGTGAACTATAACAAAATTCGAAACAAAGCTAACCAAAGAACAACAAACAGTTATTGATTAATCCCATAGTTAATTCCTTAAATCTACTCCCAAAATGTAAAATAAAAGTTAAATATATTGTTTAAGTAATTTGTAAGGTTCCTCAGTATTTACAGCAAAACAAATATTATTATTTTTCCATTTTACGTAATAAGTGAACATATTTTCCTAATCTTACAAAATCATGCTACTATAAATTCCAAAAAGTCTGTTACTACCCCTACTTTCCCTAAACTACGTATTCTATCAATTCAAAGTGTTTTGGCTCGGATCGGCTTCAAAATCAGCTTTGTCTGTTTTGGCTTCACAATTCGGCTTGCATGAGTTCTCGCAAGGGGTCCGAAATGATCACATGACGTTCGGGAACCGGAAGCCGTGGGTGTACTGCCGTTGAGCTCGTCTGGCCATTAATACGTCTCCTTCTATAACATAGAAATAGTACAAGCAGCAACATCGTACAAATACTTATGATAACAATAATGAAAAATTCAATTCTGTAGTCATAATTGACTTTGATTTGAGAATTTGTTATTCTGAGTCTGGTCAATATTTTCTGCAAACTGATTTCGACAGTATCGTTTCCCAGTTTGTTTCTTAGTAATTGGATTGTATCAAAAGTCACATTTAAATTAGAGGTCAAAGTTTCATTTTCAATACTTAAAAACATTCCGTTAAATTTAGGAATATGTACTCTCGGACAACTTCGAGACCGGCCGCCAGCGCGTGTTATTTACAGTCTGCCGCTCACAAGTATTCCTTTATTAATAGTGTGATATAAAATCAGAGGTTTTTATAACAAATAAATGAGAAATATATTTGTATTTTTCTATCAGTACTGGTTAATTGTGCCAAAGTTGACGATTTTTTTATTAGCGGATTCAGAGAATGCAAGGGTTTTTTAAAACAATAAGAAAAGTTTTTTGAGTGAAGCTAAAATTATTAAACTTGATAAAAAGGTAGAGAAGTATGTCTATTACCTGATATAAAAATATCTTTGATCTTGGCCGAGTAGTTTTTTGTGTATGAATTTTTAAAGTCAAATCTTCATCAGAAAGCGCTTGGAAAACGTGTTTTTTTGTGTTCCAACCACAATAAAAAAATGAAATAGGTTTTTTAAAAAACATCAACTTACATGACGTAACGTAGAATTAAATAAGCTAAATTATGGTATATAATTTATAACAATAGGCCAAATAGTTTATCCATGACAAACGTTCAAACTCAAGTATATTGCTTTTTGAAACAGACAGAAGTAATTAAAGTAGTAATTAATAAAAATGTATATTTGTAATTTGTGATGCACATGAAAAGATAAATAGTTTTTAATTATAACTTTTTATAATTAATTATCCGTTATATACATATGCAACTTTTTTTTAACTATCCGTTATACTCGTATATACAGGGTATCGATATAAAACCCTTCAGGACTTCGGAATATGGTTACTTACATCCAGTGTTTGATTTGCGGCGGAACGGCGTTCCGGGACATCTTTCTGCCGCAAGAGACGATCGCGTGTAATCGGACGGATAATTTTCCGTAAATTACAATCGCTTACAATAGGCCGGAGAATTTGCCACGAGAGAGGATCGTGTGTAATCGGCCGGAGTATTTGTTGTAAGAGATAGTCACGTGTAATCAGCCGGAGAATTTGCCGCAAAAGACGATCGCACGTGATATGGCCGGAGGATTCACCATAAGAGAGGATATCATGTGTAATGAGCCGGAGTATTTGTCGGAAGAGTCGATCGTGTGTACTCGACCGGATCAGTCTTAACAAAAATAACGATTGCTTAAATTTTACAGAAATCACGCGCAGAGTTTCGGCCTGAAATTAGCGCTCTTTTGTGTAGTTTTGAGCTAAGCCGAATGTTAAAAATGCGAAAAGACCTGAATACTCGCACAAGGTGTCATAAAAAAATCTAGTTTTCTTAAGACAATTTTTCTTGTAAATTAATGCTTTGTTAGTTTTTAAATTACTTATTAAAAACTTTCGTTTGGATAAAATGTGACTTTTTAAATCGACCTTAATTATTCACACAGACAAAATAATACTTTGCTGAAGGGAAGAATGATAAGGGGGGGGGGGGGGGGTTATGTACAAACTGGCAATTAATTACAGTTCCGGTACCTCAATTTTTACAAATCAAGCACTGCTTACATCTAAACTAAGAAAAAAGTTCCTATAAACATGGGTCCTAAAATGCTCGGTTATCTGTCTTGTATGTGTTTTTAACAAGATTTTGCATAACTGTGGAACTACTAATGGGTTGACATAGAAACTCCCATGGCAGCTGATACAGGACCAGAGTCATGCAGTATTATGTATAGAAATATGAGCAATGCCAATGTCAAAAAATTTGTAAGTGATTTAGCCAAAGTAAATTGGGACTTTGTGTACAGTATAAATATTTGTGTACAATATAAAGTTCTTATTTAAAAAGCTAAAATTGAAACTCATGAGTTTCAAATTAACAAGGCCCAGAACAAATGCAAGGAAACTTGGAAGGTTATTAAAGGAGAGTGCGGCTCTAGTAAACTTAAAACTGAAACATCTTTAAGTGCAGATGATTTCAATGATTATTTTATATCAGTATCTAGTATCAGTAAGAGTGATGGTAAATTATGTTATATAGCTAACCCCTTAGATCTTGTCTCAACAATATTCCACCTAATTGTAAGTCCAGACATCTAGTTTGGAATTATGTATGTTATGTACCAAGGATGTAGAATCAGTTGTTAAAAAATTGAAACCAAGTGACAGTAAGGATTACTATGGACTTTCTTATAACGTGGTAAAGAAAATAATACCCTATATGCTCCACCCACTAACAGATCTGGTTAATATGATTCTCATGCAGGGAGTTTTTCTTGAACGCCTTAAAATTACTAGAGTTGTTCCTGTACATAAAAAGAATGATGTTAATGACCCTTCCAACTTCAGACCAATTGCCTTAGTACCAATATTTGCAAAAATTAATTGGTGAAAGTGTTTTAAAAATCACCTGGAGTATTTTTTACAAGTAATAATATGTTCTCATCAGCACAATTTGGTTTTGTTTGTCAATCATCAACGATTGATGCTGTCACCAATGTAACAGAAAAAATATTTGAAGCATTTGAAAAAAAATTATGTCTTATGCTTGAACTTGCTTGATCTGAGTAAAGCTTTCGATTCGACTGATCATACGATTCTTTGTGGAAAGTTGAATGCTTATGGTATAAAGAACTCATGCTTTTGAAATCTTACTTAATGGATAGGAGAGAAATTGTAATGGTAAAAAACCAGGAATCTAACGTAAGGATTGTTGGAAGAGGAGTTCCACAGGGCTCTATTTTAGGGCCAACTTTGTTTATTATCATGATTAATGACTTGCCTCAAAATCTACCCTGCAAGGCAGTTCTCTATGCAGATGACACCTCTCTTATTTGAAATGGTGTATATTTTCAAAATGTTTTCCTAGAGTCCGAAATCAATATTCAGCATGCAAAATCCTGGTTTATTTCCAACTGCCTGACCTTAAATGAAAGTAAGACTGAACAGATACTATTTACATTAAAAAAAGTTGAGATATTAAACAAACCTGTCACTAAAGAAAAGGGCCTATTTCACAAAAGAACAAGTTACATATTCAAGTCAGTTTATACTTTTGGACACTTGTGAAATAGTTACAGTTGTTACTTTTACTGTCACAAGTATCAGGATTTGAGGTTAGAGATACTAAAATTATTAAATCCAAATTTTCATGACACTAAAACCAAGATGGAATTATTTTGTTATCAAAGTACAGGGTGTTTTTTTTACACAACCCATTTTTAGGATTGAATAATGCACATATAAATATGTAATGAGTATTGTTTTATTGATCTTTACATTTTATACAACCTATTATTTAAGTCTGATCACATTTAGTTTACATGATGTGCTCAAACAGTCCGCCATTGGCATTTGTATATAGTTATGCTCTCTCCATCAAATTCCCGAATACTTGTTGCAAGGTACCTCATTGAATTTCTTGCATTAAATTTGATATCTTTGTTTTGAGTTGCTGAACAACTTGAGAATTGTTTTCATGAAATAATTAATTCTTTTCATGTCTGTGGCAAATTTCATTCAGAATTACGCGAGTTATCGTGCTTAAAGACACACACATTAAAAACGTAACCAAAAAGTTTATTTTTTCGGTGAAGGATTATTTCCCCCCAAGATCCCCGGATTTGACCCCACTATATTATTTTATTTGGGGATATACACTAAGTAAGGCTTACGAAAACAATTCACAGGATATTTAGCACCTCAGAACAAACATAACAAATTGAATGCAAGAAATTCAAAGACGTACCTTGCAACAAGTGTTCGGGAATTTGATGGAAAGAGCATAACTTTATTCAAATGCCAATGGCAGACTGTTTGAGCACATAATGTAAACTAAATGTGATCAAACTTAAATAATAGGTTGTATAAAATGTACATATCAATAAAACAATACCTACTCATTTCATATTTATATGTGCATTAGTCAATCTTAAATGGGTTGCGTTTAAAAAAAAACACCCTTTATTTTATTAACTATACTAGATAGAACTTTTAATTTGTCTGTTAAATGAATGGTCTGTATGTTGACAAACATTAACATGTGCTTCGTGGACAGAAATTTAAGGGTAAACAAGTCTTGTTGTAGCCAGTTAGATTTCACCTATTCACCTACACTAGTTAAAATAGCTAACTTTATCACCTAACCAAAGGAACAGGTAACTTTGATTTTTTTCATTTGACCCATTTATAATTCATGGTTTCTCATTCATAGCGATAATAAGGCGCTGAAATGACATTTTACAAAAAAGTTTTCCACTGCGGTCATTGTATTTAACGCTGTTATTAATTAGTAATCTTATTTTTCGTCAAAATAGGTTTTTGCCGTTCTTTTCTGCCAGGATTATGGATTGTATCAACAAATTAATCCTAATTGTGCTTTGCCACATTAATTGTCTTTTACAGTTGCAATTAGCTAATTCCTTTTATTAGAACTATGCTGGCAGTATAGTACCGCCGAGGCGCTTCACCGAGGCGTCTCGGCAAAGTTTTTGAAAAATGTGGCTAGATGAGAGGGATGACAAATCAGGCATGCTGAGCGCACCATGATGATACAAGTACACTCTCGGAAGACAGCGTCTCCTGGACCAAGCGAGTGTGAGGGTGTTCATGGTGCGGTCTGCATGCCTCGTTCTACACATCCCTCTCATTGAGGCCAGGTGCTTCAATATCGCCCAAAAATTCACAAACGCCTAGACCCACAAGAATTTGCTAATGTATAAGACATTAACTGGATAGCCAAGTGGATAAATTGCTCACATCACAACCTCAGGGTCATAGGTTCGAATTCTGACCACGATTGATACTGAGGCCGGTTGTCTATTTGTCCTTTTAGGGCTATGAATTGATATTGCTATCCATCAAAAGTTGATAATACATCAGCAGTTGCAACGGCATTGACGAAGATCTCATATTGTTTTTAATGTAGTTTAATACACACTTTATAGCTTAACTTTAAAGAAAAGCTGGTATACGTTGTCAGGAACATGGTAAAGCTCGGATGCTTGCTAGTAAAAGCGGTTAAAACCGGATTTTTTTGGGGTTGAAGGAGAGCAAAATTATATTCACTCGATAATGTAATGATTGTTTATGAACTCCTTAATATGGTTTACTTTCAATGTACTTTCCTCTTTTAATCCTAGCAACTCAACATTCTAAATGGCAAAGGCAAGTCTATCAAGTTTATGTATCTTAAGTCAATGATATAAAAGAATAATTAAATCATTCATTTTAAAACTTACTATTTCAAATGGTAAATCACAGCTGTACTGTATTTCTCATATGTTTATATTTTTGGGTGAGTAAATATGTATTAATTCAATGGTAAATCGGTGAAAATTTGCTAGTTAAAAAGGAAAACACTTGTGAAAAATAAAATCACAAGTTTATACAGTTTACTTTGTTATTTCGTAAAATGAGCCCCAGATGTAAAAAATATTCAAAATTCAATACAGTAACAACACAGCTGTCAAACCAATACTGGAATCACACAAAGGGTCACATGAAGTTTTGTCATGGGCGCGAGGCCGTAGGGACTTGCTAATAAACGTTATTTGCTTACCCCCCGGGTTAAACCGGTGACATCGTACAGTTTATCTTTTATTTAGTTACGCTATTTTGTATATTTGCCATATTGTGTATTTGCTCTTATAAAACACGTATATTTGCTCATTGAAGTAATTCGACGCGATTCATAACGTCGGAGATTAATTAAAACAACCAAAAAGAACCTTTTTCATTTATTCATAGTGCAAATGCCTCCAGAAACTGAATTCTAACTAAAACTAGGTTACAATACCTTTCCGTCGACAGTTCCAAACAAGTCAAATAAGTTGACTACATGTTTCGGAATTCAAAATTCCATCTTCAGGTCGTGGGTTGGTGTCAAATTAATCATCAAGTAATGTTGATCTTGTCAAAATATTAAAAACAGACAGTTTACACATAGGCCTACACACTGTGCACACTACAACACTTAACATAAACATTTACTGGTAACAAGCCGGCCGGCTGATAGACTCCGACTGAGACAGTACACGGGTGCCTGTCTGTCATCCTACTCCCACCTGTTGTCCTTGAACTCTTATCTGTTCTTTGTCGATATTGATTTTTGCCATGCGGTTGAATAAGGCATTCGAATTGTATTTTAACTTGTCATTGAGTACATTGTTGGGTTCAGTTTTAAATGCATTATAAATATGGAGTTCTTCTAGGGTTGTCATCATACGTGATTTTTTGCATTTTGAAAGAACTTTTAAATTATTTTCCTAACTATGTACGCTGTGATTTTCGTTGACAATATGTTCTGCAACTTTTGACTTTTGTTCTTTTGTTGATTTTCTTGGGAGATGTTCTGCAAATCGTTTTTTGAAAGACCGACCTGTTTGACCTATATAGAATTTTGGGCAGTTGGAACAATTTATTTTATAAATGCCGGTATTCATATTGTTTGGATTTTTATGTCTGGAAACATTCAGTTGTTTTGAAAGTTTATTTGAAGTTTTACATGAAATTGTAATATTTTGTTTTTTAAGTTCTTTTTTCAAAGTATGGTGTAGAGCTTGTCCATATTCAACAGACACAAAGTTGTCTCAGATGGTGTGTTTGAGGGCAAATTATTTGTTTTGTTACGTTTTTTCTTGTTTACAATATTATCAACAATTTTGCTTGAATAACCATTGGCTACGGCGACATATTTAATGATTGAAAGTTCATTTTTATAATCATTAATTATCGTCCGATAATGATTATACGATCATGATTTTCAGGTGATTCAGGTGATTTTCAGCATAAAGGATTTTACTGCCGTTACACATATTCTTACTAGGTTTAAAATATCTACCTAGGCAGGTCGACATTTCAAGGTAAAGTATAAAGTTTTAAAAATATAGGCAACAGCAGTTCAGTTAAGAATTAAATAAGAGAAGTCGCCTGGCCGTGGTTTTTATTGTCCTCCCCGCGAGAGGATACACTGCATGGAAACATGGAAACATCGCTATCGGCACGAAAATTCCCGGCCAAGAACGGGCACATGGGGTTCTCGCTCCTCGCTACGCTGTTCCCGCGTTACTGGGTGTTGGTGCCGGGGCGCACAGTTTTAATGCGCAGTGCAACAGTTTGCCTCCTCATTCGGTCAAATGCAACAGTTTGCCATTTCTGCGCTATGCAACAGTTTGGTGATTCAAAGCTATACCACAGTTTTCGATTTCGGTCTTATAATTTTCGGCACTATGCAACAAACTGTAAAACTTTCGGAGCTATAACACATTTGTACATTTCGGTGCTATGAAGCACTTTTATATTTTTCATTCGGCGCTATGCAACATTTGTACTTTCGGAGCTAGACGAAAAATACACTTTCGGTGCTATGAGATTCGGTGCTATGATACCGCACCAACGTTTTGATACATAACCAAATAAAATATAATCAATCGTAAATGTAATTTGAAAAATTTCAAAGTAATTGAACATGACTAAGTGATAACAGTTTAAGATTTTGGAAATAAAACATCCAATGATAAAAATAATATAGGTCAATAATTATAGGATCTTAGAACCTACGTTGTTATTATTGACAGTGGCCTTTGATTTTGAAGTTGTATTAAAAAGATTTATATTTGTATCTGTCTAATTTGGTCCTGATTTCATACCTATGGATGTAGTGAGGTAAGATGAATTAATTGTTTTTGAGAGATAAGTATTCATCTCTTTAACAGACGTTACACACATGTAACAGAGGTCACAAACATGTAACTGAGGTCACGCATGAAACAGAATGTCACATTATAAATTTATTGCTTAAAAATATGTATGGTGAAAACATTGATAAATTGTTATATTTTTTCAATTGAGTACAATTTTAAATTAGTACAGAATCATTTTAATGACAATTTTAATGAATAATTTTAATGACAATTAATGGTATAAAACACATTGTGAGGTTAAAAAACCTGAGAAAAACTTGTATTTGGAGGTGAATTATATCTTTTCCAAGCTTTTATGAAGATATTGGTAAAACAAAAGTGACAGGACTGTATTATATTTTGCAACAATATATCTGAGCAACAAAAAATATAAAATACAATGGGTTTTCCATTTGTTAGATTATGTCATATAGGTCAGTGTGACCTCTGTTACACAAAATGGGAATTTCCGACATAAAACTGCCTATACCATCGACATTCATGTGTTCTGGTGTTTTTTGTCTATTTTCTTATATTCTATAGGGTTCAAAATATTAAAAATGTAACTGTCAATTGAATAACTAGTGATGATTTTTTTGTTTTTTTTTCCTACTTTGCAATTTTACCCTTTTCAAATTTTGACCCAACAATAGGGGAGAGTGGGGCAAATTCATACAAAATCGCATCTATCAACTTTAAGTATTTTTAGCTCCCTTATTTCCAAACGAAATGTTCTGAAATTTTATTTAAATATTGCATGTCATCTAAACATTATCATGCAAGTTTTTTAATTAATTTATCTCTCATATAAACTAGTGGCTTGTAGGAGCAAAAGCCCCTAAAAATAAAATACAAATGCTGGATATTTCATGTTTCCTTCACACTCACAGCTCGGTAACAGTTTGACGGAATTAAACGTTTAAAGAGTAATGTTAAAGACGTTTTGACATTTGCTAGTACGTACAGTAGAGACCCACAAACCCGGACTAATGTGGACCGAACGGTGTCCGGGTTTGTGAAAATTCCGAGTTATCGGGAAATGAGTAAAAATAAGAAAAAATAAGAATAGTTTCTGTTATTTCTATAAGAAATCATTTATTTATTGCATAGTAAAAAATACAATAACTACATTATCAGTTACAAAAAACTTAAAGAAAACCCAAAACTGTTTAATGTGTCACACCATTCTCTGGCCTTGAATCTCAGTGCACTTTATTGCTCTGGCAGGCTTTCTGAGTTATCCAGAATCCTGGGTTATCGAAGTCCGGGTTTGCGGGACTCTACTGTATCAGAATTTTGTTCTGAAAACAAACTCAGTCCACTTTGTTTACAATTAAACATATGGACATGGTTTGCAGAAATTCTTAAGGTTACCCACAGAATTTAGCACTTAATTTATTTCCCAAAAGATAAGCAAATAAATAAGGGATGAAATCAGAAAATGGTTTCCCGTTGACGACTCCACGCTCCACGTTGGAAACTTTGGCTCTACTTCATAAGGAAGTTAGGTTTGGAGACCATGAGTTTGGTAAATAGTTAATATTAAGGATTTTTTATGGTTGCCCAGGAGTAAATACTGCTTTACCTTGGTAGATTCAAGAATTAATAAACTTTTGATTAGCCAAGTTTAAAGGTGAACCTTTTTGGTAGGACCAAATTTAAATATGATGTTACAATCAATAGCTTTTAGTGCAGCACACTGTTCTTCCTCAGTCAAAACTATGACCATTTCCGACCGCTCATAAAACTGGTAGAGCTGGACCCTAAAAGTGATGAATGAGGTCTTCTCTGAAACTAAAGGCTGCGCTTATTCGATTGAGTGTTACAAATCACTTGGCTTTAAATCAGCATCAGCTACTGCTACATGATACAATGTAAAAGTCGAATTTAATTTCTCTTGCTTTTGAAGTTTGAGATCCCTAAATTGTAAAAATGGAAAATTTAAAAGTGAAAAAACAGTCATGTGTACGTTCAACCTATTTTGCTGGGTGTTAAATAAACCATATATCAACATCTAGCATGTTGTTTTAAATCAAGTATAAGCAACACATGTTTTAACGTAAACGAAGCAGACGTTTTTAGATTACAATGATTTTTAAGTGGCAGGTATTCAACGTTGTATCTTATTTTTGGATAAACTTTAAGAAATTTCCGTATTTTTCCCGAGTCCCTGGCATCCAAACCTTCTATTTGAGCCCTCTCCTATTATCCTGCAACTTGCTAAACTCCTAGAACTTCGCCGCAAAAATTTCGCCTACATATATATTTATATCGACCATTTGGCATTAAATCGGCATCCTTATAACGTAGACAAAACAAACGCACTTAACTCTTTATAATTTTAAATTATAAATGTATAGGCTTACTCATAGCCGAAGTTATAAGTCTGAAAATCTTAAGTTGAAATATTTATTTGTTATAGTACATTGAACATAGTTAGCTGCCTTTTGAAAAAAAAACCAGATGTCAACATCTAGCATATGTCTTTGAATCAAACATCAGCACCACATGTAAACAAAGCAGACGTTTTTAGATCCCAAAGCTTTTTAAATGGCAGATATTTTACGTTATTTCTTGATTTCTGGTGAATTTCAAGCAACTTCAGTATTTTTCCCGCCATCACAGAATAGAGCCTTTTAATTTGAGCCCTCTCCCATCTTTCTACGACTTGCCAGGCGCCCACAATTTTGACGCAAAGAATCGCCTTACGAAATTAAATATATGATGAACAAAATATTTTTTTAACAAAACACTGCACTTTGTATGAAACTACCCCAAATTGGGGCAGATTCATACAAAGGGAAGTAGATTCATACACTTGGACTGAAGTACGTCCGCCCACTATTCCCGGATACCGACTGGGCGCAATAAGCGATTAACACGTCAAACGCTTGTGCCGGTTTTTAGTCGGCGTCACAATCAACAGGTGTCCACTCAACAATCTGTCTTCCGTCTTTGTTGTACAGTGGAACCTGGATAATTCAAACTTGTATAATTCAAATTATTCTTTAATTCGAATATTTTTCTTGGTCCCTAGCATTTTGTATCCAAACAATGCTAAAAAATCATGGATAATTCGAATTTTACTTTGGATAATTCAAATTTTGAAGTGGCAAATTAAGGTACATCAATTTCATTCCACACTGGAAATAGTTACAAATTCATTGGAAAACACGTTTTATTATGAGGTTCAATACAAAATTAACGCCAGACCTATGGTGTGTCAGGTTATGGTCAAATTACTCATCCCTTCCACCTCCCACCCTGCCCCAACATCGCTTGTAACGCGACACAAATAATGTAAACTAAAACAGTACAGAACGCTGACTGAGTTCGGAAAGGGTTGCGCTCGCCGTGGCAGCGCCACTAGTCTTTTCACGCTTGATTCTGTGTAGAACGGCTCCTGGCAGACGAGCCATGCGCCAGACCTGATGCGCAGTTTTATGTGTCGACACAAAGGCTACTCAACACTGCGACCCTCTTCCCTCCCCCTACCTGCCAAACTAACTTCCGAATTCCAGTGCAGCATTCCGTTATTTTCAATCGTTCTTCAAACAAAGTGTTTTTTTTTTTAATTTGTGCAGTGTCTTGTTTTTAAGTGTTTAAAAGTTGTTACGCAACGTTAAATGAGTGTAGTGACCATGTCGACAAAATCTCGGACCTATATAACACTCACTTTAGCGGAATGTCAATGAGCGTGCAATTGTCAATGTTACAAGAAGTTAAGTTGGTAGCTTGCATCAAGTTCAGAAGTAGCAGAACTTACTGTATTTTTTAGCAGAAATGTTTCTTTGAGTTATCGTACGTCGTGTCGTACGTAGTTTATACTTTAAGGTAGTTATTTCTGTTTTAATATTACAGTTTTTGAACCCTTATTTATAATTAGCGTTTGTTGATGAATTTATTCTTTTAGAGTGTCAATTCAATAAAGAGGTTCAATTCACAATGTGGAGTTTTAATGTTTTGGCCCCATTCTTTAGAACTTCTTTAATTCGAATTTATGGATAATTCGAAGTTTTTAGCTGGTCCCTTGAGGTTCGAATTATCCAGGTTCCACTGTATTTTAAAAGTTAAGAGGGGGGGGGGGTTCAAACCCCTAAAATCCTCCCTGGTTACAGCACTGAGTAAAAGTACAGATGGATAAAGTAATTGATGAAAGCCTAGGGCCTATATAGGCTAGTTAAAAAAGTACATAATTGTTTAGATTATTATTCAGTCGCCATACTAGTCTAAAAATTATGAATGTACTATGGTTTTTTGGGGGTGGGGGGGCCTCACAAACGTTTTCTTGCCCCGGGCCTCACACCCGCTTAGGCCGGCACTGAAAGTAACTTAATTACAATTTTCAAGCATTGAAAAATACATACAAAATTTTGACAGTTCAACAATAACATTTTATTTAGTAATTTCAGCCAATATTTATTAGAATTTGATGAGTTTAATTTTTGCTGCTCGCCTTATTTGGTTTTGCTACCTGCCCTATGATATGTTTTAATTGTAACAAATACTTACCCGTTCTGGGTCATTAGTAACAGAATCCATTGTTTGGAATAAAATTTATTGTCTTATGTCAATTCCGTTTTATTCACCTGAAATAAGTTTTCTCATTAATTGTTTACATTTCAAATCAAATAGGAAGTTAAATCTAAGTCCATGTACTGGACATATCAATATTACTCTAAAAACACAACTTAGCCTACAAACCTTACCTCGATTATACATAGATACATTACTTTGAAATGGCGACCTACCCAGGTGGTACCCAGGTAGGTATTTAAAGTTAAGCCAAGTATGAATGACAGATGAGTGAAGGATGATTGTGGCGCGATCTTGTAGTCTTATTACTGACTAACGGTACGTCCTGAGTGCACGCTGGTTCCGATTCCGACTCAGATTCAGATATTTGGCAACAGGAATGACACTTGTATTTTAATGGAAGTGGCCACTGAGGCAGCCGGAAGCAGAGCTTGCGTGCAGGTGCCTACTCACCGGAATTTATTATTCCGGTTGCGGATTCCAGTTTCCGATTGCTCCAGCCGCCATTTTTAATAGCAACATTTCATTTTGAAATCTAATTAATTCAGCAGTTTAATGGATTTACCAACTATAGGGCCTAATCTCTCAAATTGTAAGAAACCCACCAATCTAGGATTAAATACTCATAGAATATTCAAACAGAGATATATTAGATAAATGTTGCAAAGAAATTTCATTGGAGCTCGGCGTTTAAGGATAGTGGAACAACCTATTTGTGCAAGATCATTTATACAATGTTTTATGTTCAAGGTCAATGTTTTATGATTATTTATACAATGTTTTATGATCATGTATAAGGTTTTATGTTCAATGACTGTAGGCCTAGTGGATAAGAGAAAATAAGGATTTTCTTACTAATAAAGCAGCTTATTCAAACTTAAAAGAAAGTATATAATGGTGTTTCAAGTCACAGGAACTAAAGGTCAAATTTGAAAATGATAGAGTGGTTATTATATCAGTCAGCTAAAATGAGAGTTAAATTATTCCTCATACGCGCCTCCAATTTTTTGTAAATCGATTGTTGTTTCCTTATCTGCTCATCGCACTATCTTAATATACTTTTTGTTGATTTCCACGAACTAGAAAGACTTGAGATAAAGTACGCAAATTAAATCCTGACTATGTCGAAGTTGCGAGCATAAATTATCTTTATTGTTAAGTTAGCTTTGCTGCCGTTTACCATTATAAAACAATTAATTGCTTAGTGTTTTTTTACCACTCCCCGATCTTTTCCTCTGAGGCCTCCTAAATTACCAATATGCCGTGTAAAGTAATTAATGGCATTTATTAAATTAATTATTTATTACATTAGCAGTACAATCAGTGGTGAAATAATGTACACAACATTGGCAACTCTATTGCCCGCTCGCCGAGTCGGCGAAGCCTTTCAAGCCTCCACTATGGCCACCTACAAAAAATCTGATTCAGCCTAAACAGGCGCCGATAATCTGAAACTGAATCAGAATCGGAACCGGCGTGCACTCAGGATGACTGTAAGGCCGACATGCTCCTTACGGTACGTCCTGAGTGCACGCTGGTTCCGATTCCGACTCAGATTCAGATTTTCGGCGACAGGAATGACACTTGTATTTTAACGGAAGTGGCCAATGTGGCAGCCGGAAGCAGAGCTTGCGCGCAGGTGCCTGCTCACCGGAATGTATTATTCATTCCGGTTGCAGATTCCAGTTTCCGATTGCTCCAGCCACCATTTTTAATAGCAACATTTAATTTTGAAACCTAATTAATTCAGCAGTTTAATGGATTTACCGGCTATAATCTCTCATATTGTAAGAAACCCACCAATCTAGGATTAAATACTCATAGAATATTCAAAAAGAGATATAGTAGATAAATGTTGCAAAGAAATTTCATTGGAGCTCGGCGTTTAAGGTTAGTAAAACAACCTATTTGTGCAATACAATACTTGTTATTTATACAATACTTGTTTTATGTTCAATGACTGTAGGCCTAGTGGACAAGAGAAAATAAGGATTTTCTTACAAATAAAGCAGCTTATTCAAACTTAAAAGTAGTGATGGGTCGAGTCGAGTTGACGAGTCGAGTTGACTCGAGTCAAGAGCCGACTCGAGTTGACTCGAGTCAATTTGTTCGTAACTCGAGTTGGACACGTACGGAGATTGCCGAATTTACACGAACTCTGATCCTAACGAGTCGACAACTCGGAAAACTACAACCCTACTGTTTCAATTCGAGTCAGAACCGAACTTGTTCAGAGAATGTAGACTCGAGCCGACTTGGAAAACTATAATCCTAATGGGTCAATTCGAGTCAGAACCAAACTCGTCCGATGATTGCCGACTCGAGCCGACTCGTTTCTCAACTCGAGTCAGAACCCGAACTCATCCGAAGATAGCCGACTCGAGCCGACTCGTTTCTCAACTCGAGTCAGAATCCGAACTCGTCCGAAGATAGCCGACTCGCTTCTCAACTCGAGTTGGAACCCGAACTCGTCCGGGGATTGCCGACTCGTTTCTCAACTCGAGTCAGAACCCGAACTCGTCCGAAAATAGCCGACTCGAGCCGACTCGCTTCTCAACTCGAGTTAGAACCCGAACTCGTCCGGGGATTGCCGACTCGGGCCGACTCGCTACTCAACTCGAGTCAGAATACGAACTCGTCCGAAGATAGCCGACTCGAGCCGACTCGCTTCTCAACTCGAGTTAGAACCCGAACTCGTCCGAAAATAGCCGACTCGCTTCTCAACTCGAGTTAGAACCCGAACTCGTCCGGGGATTGCCGACTCGGGCCGACTCGCTACTCAACTCGAGTCAGAATACGAACTCGTCCGAAGATAGCCGACTCGAGCCTACTCGCTTCTCAACTCGAGTTAGAACCCGAACTCGTCCGATGGCTGCCGACTCATCCCCCATATGATTTAGCATTGATGCCTGATTGCGAGTCGAGTCCGACTCGACTCGTAACTCGAGTTGGGTGGTTGGACGAGTCGAGTTGACTCGAGTCATGAAATTACTCGACTCGACACATCACTACTTAAAAGAAAGTACTGTATATAATGATCTGTTTCAAGTCACAGGAACTAAAGGTCAAATTTGAAATGATAGGTTATTATATCGATCAGTCAGCTAAAATGAGAGTTAAAATATTCCTTATACGCGCCTCCAATTTTTTGAAAATCCATTGTTGTTTCCTTATCTGCTCGTCTCACTATCTTAATATATTTTTTGTTGATTTCCACGAACTAGAAAGACTTGAGATAAACTATGCAAATTAAATCCTCGCTATGTCGAAGTTGCGAGCATAAATTATCTTTGTTGTTAAGCTTGCTTTGCTGCCGTTTACCATTATAAAACAATTAATTACTTAGTGTTTTTTACCACTCCCCGATCTTTTCCTCTGCGGCCTCCTAAATTACCAATATGCCGTGTAAAGTAATTAATGACACTTATTAAATTAATTATTTGTTACATTAGCTGTACAATCAATGGTGAAGTAATGTACACAACATTGGCAACTCTATTGCCTGCTCGGCGAGTCGGCGAAGCCTTTCAAGCCTCCACTATGGCCACCTACAAAAAATCTGATTCAGCCTAAACAGGCGCCGATAATCTTAAACTGAATCTGAATCTGAACCGGCGTGCACTCAGGACAAACCGTTAGACAGGACTGTTAATTTAATAGCCCAACATCCAAAGGCAACTATGGGACCTACATTTTAACGTGGGATCCGAACGTTAAAATGATATCTATTCAAAAAGAATTAAGATAAAAAGCTCTAAAACTTTACCAGATAGGTAATTAATTCAACTTTAATATATGACAAACTACATGAACTTGTACATGAAACATGAACAGGGTTGTAACTAGTAACCAAACCAACTATAATATAAATGTAAATATACTTAACCTCTAAATGAGTTTACAAGGGTGGCTAATAAGAATAATGAGAAACGACGCTGGTGAATTTGGTGTGCTACTGCGCATCCAGCGTCAGCTGATTGTCGGGCCAGCTGTTGTCATGACGTCATGTGGGGGCTAACGGCTACGACAAAAACATGGCGAGAGATTGGGCGAACTCGACGCGCGCTGCTATGAATTTAAATTATGAGCAAACCAAAACTTCCATCTCGTCCACCGAGTGCATTTTTTAAAGAAAATAAATTCGTTATCGATTGGTATAATTTGTTTTTATGTATAGTCTTTTTTATTAATCATTATAGACGACCAAAGGTAGAAGAGTTATCATTGATTATGAAAATACCACCACTCCATTACGTTATTTTTGGAAAAATAGAAACTTCTCCTTTAAAAAAAACTATTTATTCTTGTTTCTTAAGAAGTTCCCTTAATATCAATGCTAAATTTAGCCATTTTTATTAAAAATACAAATTAAAAAATCCTTTTTAAATGCAATTAAATACTGTATTAGTTTTTTAAAATACAGAAAAAACTGTAAACGGCAAAAATGCAATAAGAGCACCGGTCTGACACTTAAATGGAGCCAAGTGGTAAGCTTATTGGAGCGGGTTAGTTCGATGCACTTTATTCAGATGGCGTTGTAAAAACATGACTTTCTTCTTCTTCACTGATTCACCCAATCAGAACGACGATAACGATCTGATAACTTCCCGTTCCGTTTCCCTTATTTTCTGTCACGACTCGACGTATACACAACCAGAACGAGTTGGAATTAATTTGATTGTGGGAAAATACCTAAAGTACGTTTGCAGAAAGTTGTTCTAGTGTAAGTTGTTACGCGAAATGCTGTACTGCGTGATTCATGTTGTGCTTAAAGCTATTGATGGAAAATAAATACGTAGATGTTTACATAAAAGCACTTAATAAAAATTAACTAAGTTAATTTTTATTAAGTGCTTTTATGTAAAGATCTACGTATTTATTTTCTATCAATCGCTTTAAGCACAATAAGAATCACTCAGTACAGTATTTCGCGAAACAACTTGCACTAGCGAAAAACGCACTTAATCTAAACAAACCGGTAAAGTCATTAAAATTGAAAGTCTAGCAAACAAAACAAGAAAACGAAAACATAAACAAAGCAGACGACGACGATTGATATGTCGCATCGACGACCATCGATATATTGCATCGACGACCATCGATATATCGCATCGATCTTTTTAGTTCGTTGCACTTTATTCAGATAGCGCTGCTGTTCCCTTACCACCGAGTTAACATGGGAGTGCCATCTTTTTACGAAGTTCATTATTACTCTATGATAAGAGTATGGCCTAATAAATATGTTATTCTTGTATCTTAACGTACACTCGGACTTTCAATACATTTTTTTCTCTATAGCTTTAAAATATTTATTTGTAAGGCAAACAATTATAATAGGAAATTTTCCAAAAAATATACCAAGAAGCGCAAACTTAATTACATTTGCGTCCGTTATACTCGAATGAAAACAATATAAAGTAAAGGACTGCGTCGCCTATTAAATGCTTGAATTTTTAATAAGTTTGGCGAATTTTGAAGTGTGTGATGGCTGATTTGTGTTGGTTCAATCAGTTAAGTTTGGGGGGGGGAGATATCGGAATATACCCATCTTCTTTACCGAAACCTTAAAATGTGTTGAATATAATGTCAAAATAGGTGAAATATGGACGTTAAGTCAATGATATCCCCCTCCCTACCGAAAACATTCTGGGCACTATACTGGTAAAGTTCATACTACTTAGCAAAATAAGCTTAATTACTTGTCCTTAAATCATAAATTATTTGACTTTAAAGAGTCATACACAATTAGATAGTTTACCCAATGAAAATGTCTAAATGAAGATGTTAGTAAAGAAGTTATTAGACGATATATATCAATAAGAACCCGCATAAAAATAAAACAAATAAATAGAAAGATGAGATATTCAAATGCCCTGACTGGCGAGAAACGCAAAATAGTAAAAAACTTAAAAAGGTGGCATAAATTTTATTTGAAAACCTTGTGGTTCCATATTAGTTGCTGCCATATGCCTTAATGTGTTTTTAAAACTAATATACAAAGACCAGTTAATATATGATGGCAAGTGCTCTGAGTGTATATATTGATTACAAATTAGTACTTGACATTTATTTGGCTAGTTTTCTTCAAATTACAACTAAAATAAAAATAAAAATGAAGGTGGATGTATAATTTATAGTAATTGAATGGGTAATGGATTTATATATGATCCAGATATTGAGCAGAATTATCAGGAATTGAGTGTCAAAAATTTTAGTGAATTTGATAACAAATTTGTGTCTTGAGAAAGAAAATTAGAAAACTTATTGCAGCTACTTAAAAATTAGGCAGCCGAAATATATAATAATTCTTCTAAAAGCGATTACTGCGTTTAAAAAATAGTATATTTCGCAACAAGGGCCGAAAATGAGGTTTTTCAGGCTCGAGATAGTGTTTCAAATTCGAGACGAAGTCGAGAATTTGAAACGATCGAGAGCTGCAAAACCCTTTCGGCCGAGGTGCGAACGCTATTTTTCACCACACTACACAGTGAAATATACCCTAAATAATTAAAAAAACTCATTATTATTTGACTCACTTGAAAACAAAACACAGCTATGACAATCATATGATCGCAACTATCCTGTCTTGAATGCCGTATGATTTTGTGATGTTCTGACGTTGTTTCAAGCAGATAAACTATCAGCTGACTTTCGGCCCTAGGGCCCCCAACGTTTTCGGTCCTGTGGCGGCAAATGGTGTGTTTCGGTCCACGTTTGACGTTTGTAAAACAGGTGATTTCGTCGTAGTGTGGTGAAAAACACTTTAAATTATGAACTTATATACTAAGGAAAAATTTAAATCCATTATAAAGGCTTCAAACTTATAAAGCCATGGAACATATTTTTTTCAATAGATTTCAACTACATCAAGGTAATCAAGCAGGAAATTCAACACTTTACAATGCAAATATTTATAGCCAGTATTTACAGTGTTAGGCAAGATGAAAACCACATTAAAACAAGAATAAAATTAAAATAAAAGATTTAACCATACCGAGGCTTTAAAACAATTTAGTGCAGCTATGCTGGGCCTAGCAAATAAGTGTAGGCCTACTTTAGTGGATGTATGCTGTCTCTAGCTAGTCCTCAAACACTCAGTATTCCACACAGACAATGCGGTAAGGACCCAGTACTTTGACCAACAAATAGACAGGAGAGACTACATTGCAATTTACACTGCCAGAGATATCTCGGCTATTAGACAGCAGCTCTACTTGGTCAGGCACATTTCTCCTATATAAGTTTTATTTCATAGTGCCATTGAAAATGTTTATCCTAGTATAGACCTACAAGTTTATGATACTTATGGAAGTAAGTCTTCTGCGACTGCTGTCTCCAAGTAACAGAAAAAAATACCTGGGTCTAACTGAAAAAATGAAAATAATCAGATACTACCTCTCAAATAAAATACATTCATATATTATAATCATCCCATCGTATCAAACAATGAAATCACACAAAATGGAGAGATTGAATAGATAAAATTACAAGTTGGATCCTCATTTCAGCATTAATAGGTGAGGAGTTGTGGTTTCAAGAAGAGACTATCAGGAAACACCGATGACTATTCATAATCAAGAGTCTGTTCTCAATGAAAAGCAGTTTGAGTGTTCCGCAAATCTACATACATTAAAACATATTAAATTTGTTTCGTGGGGTCTCCATACATAGACCAATAATTCCTAATGTTAATCTATTTTTAGATAAACTTAATAATTCAATTGGATTTTTTTGTATTAAAAAAATACCAAACTAGTTTGAATCATTGTACATTATAATATGAACCAGAATACACCAGCAGTAAATGGAAAAAAAGTTCCAATGCTAGGATCAAATATATTCTTTAAAGTAAAGAATTAGCCTATATATGCCATATGCAACTTTCCAACTTATTTATTTGATGGATTTAGCGTTGCAATGATAAAAAGTTGTAAGATTGTTCAAATTTAAAAAGTTGTGTTTCATGAAATACTAGCAGAACCCGTGGCTTCGCTCACGATAAAAATTATCGTCTAACCTTGAAATGAAGAATCTAGAGGACTGAATAGAAAATATTCATATCAAGGAATATGTCATGTAGAGATATGTTTGTTTTATGGCGGAATGTAGGATAAAATGTAGATACCACAGTAGGATGTAGGATACCACAGTAGATAGTGAAGGTTTTCTTTTCACCGTTATAACTCGAAAACGGCCGGACCGATTTTAACACCAAATGTGTCGATTTTAAGGTACTTCCTTGTAGATTTACTATTACGTCCCTGGATTGCCTAGTAGGGCATCAATTAAGTACAGTAAAGGGCTGAATGTTCCAAACAGTTATGATGCTATCCGTGGGCAGTATTTCAAACTCGATTCACTTAGTTTTTAACTTAAAATATGGACGGGTAGGAATAATTTAAGATCAACCACTGATTGCAGCATTTATTTTTCCGTGAAAAGCCGGGACACCGTCGAATTAGATGAAAAAGGAATTTGCCAAATTATTGTAACTGGCATGATTGTAATTAAAAACATGAAGGACGGCCTAAGGAAATAACTATAGCTCCCGCTGCCTAAAAAGATGGTACCACATAATGAGCTTATGATTGAACGTATAAGGTACGAAACTAAACCAAATGTAACTTTTATATAGTACGAATAACCTAACAAAATCATCAAAACAACCATAAAACCATGATAAAAGGAATCAAATTATAAATCAGCAGTAACAACGTATCCGTTTGTGAAGCTAATATGCTTGATTGAATAAAATTAGAAATTAAACAAAAGATCATCCATTACATTAACATGGGGCATTTTCAAAGCTTCAGCTCCACGAAAAACCTCTAAAAACCTCGAATTTAAAAAATCCGTTCTTGGTGAATGTCAACACTCTGTAAGGAACGTCCATGCAAATTTTCAAGGTTCTAGGTTAAGTAGTTTTGGCTGTACATAGGATAGGTCAGTGGTATTTGACAAGAATACAGTAGAAAAAATAGTAAAAACATAACTTACAATCAGGGATTTGTATAATTTATAAATTTTTACATAAGTAGATCAAAGAATCATATCATTTCAGCACATTCTATTTGTGACTGAAAAACCACTGTTCTTTTCTCTTTCCATCTTACCGGGATTTAGTCTCAGCCACAAAAGGCAGAATGCTCTTCACGTTTAAAACTGCTAACTCCCGCTACCGAAATATAGATGGTGCCACTTAACTAATTAATGGTGGATTTTATCTAAACTAAATGTAACTTTTATATAGTACATAATTATGTCCTTGAAACAAATCAACAAAAATCAATGAAGCCGTGATCAAAGAAATCAATTTATTATCATCTGTAACAACGTATACATTTCCGAAGCTAACTACCAGCTGATTGTTTTATGAACATTAAAAATGTAAACAAAAATCGTCCAACATACTTTTAAATGGGAAAATTTGAAAACTTCGGCCTCGCCAAAAACCCCTTTATACTACGAATTTTGTAAAATCCGTTCTTAGCGGATGTCTACGCCCTAAGAGGAACATCCATGCAAAGTTTCAAGGTTCTAGGTCAAGTAGTTTGGGCTGTACGATGTTTCCACTGAGTGGTATTTGACAAATATATAGTAGAAGATTCTTTGTAGATCTATGAAGATTAAAGATTCTTCTCAATGCTTCTATTGTGTAATCTAAATATATGTACTGATGATGATAAACTACCTCGACAAATTAAATCAGAGCTCATTATTGATGCAAACTAAGAGTGATAAACTACTGTCTGTGTTGTGGTACTTTTGATTTGTGACAATGATAATTTTGAACTATGAATAAAAATGCACTGTTCATGTAAGAAACACTTTTCTGAAATGTTTCTAGAGATATGAAAAAATTAAATAAAAAACTTTTATTTGATAACACATGATAATTCCCTCCTTGTACACTCTGAATGGGTTAAAAACCTAACTCTTAACATCTCTGAAATGCTGGACATTTTTAATTTGTTGGATGTACTTTTGTAGTTTAAGCAACATTACAATCAAAATTACATAGCAGTGTAACTGAAGACTTTTCAATTTTTTATTTATTTTAATTTTATAAATTTAGTTTTAGAATAGTTGATTAATTTTTGTACCGTATACATAAACTTGAAAAATATTCTGGATTATTTACTAATTATGTATTGTTTAACTGATTATGTAGGCCTACTTGTTATTTTTAATATCTTCAATCCAAATAAAAATACTGCAGGGTAAAAATTATATTTTGAAGACTGTAACTTAGGCCTATGTAAAAAATTTTGTATATTAATAAATTTAATATGTTATATAAATTTAAAAATAGGCATTTGTTGTGATCAAGCCTCCTCCTATAGATATTTTTAGAGAGATTTTAATAATTTAAGTGTTCCAAATAATTACTTTAAGGTTTTTTAGATTTTAGATGTGATTGGCAAGAGTCTGGAGTTGAAATTTTGTAAGATTTAACATTTTTCAAGGTAAGAAGGGGGAAAAGCCTTCATACTGGCCCCTAAAGTTTAGTATTTCTACATATTTGTCATTGGAAGTTAAATTAAAACTAAAACAGATGAATACAGCATCATAATTTTCATCAGCAAAACAATTAACATACTGTACCCTGGGTTTATAACCATTCATACATATACACAGTTCAATTGTGTAGCTGATACAACCATTGTGGGGGTCCTAGAATAATGGGAGAAGGCTCAAATCTCAAATTAAAGGTCTTGATCCCAGAGACACAACAAAATAGAGACAGCTCTAAAAATTACAATTTGTGCATTACATCTGCGCTGTGGCTCCTGCACTACTAACTGGATCAAAACACCCAAACGGTTAGCATAATTTTGATATTGGTAAATACAACATAAGACATGCAGCTGGAATGTAGAACAATGTTTGTAGAAAAGTACCACCTCTCCTCCCTGCGTCTTGCTATCAGCTGATTTGGCCATAGCCGCAGATATAATTTGCAAATTATTCAATATCTATCTGATGTACATTACAGTAGAACTCTAACAATACGAATCACCGCTAATCCAAATCGGTTTAAGGAGTAATACTGGGAGGCGCAACCTTTACTTCAGGGTGTTTTTTTACGCAACCCAAGTTTAAGATTGAATGGTGCACGTATGCAGTTGAAATAATTGTTTTGTTAATTTTTACATATTATACAACAACTAGGCCTATTTCAGGTTGTATCACATTTAGGTTACATTAGGTGCCCAAACAATCTGCATGGATGTACAAAGTTGTGCTCTCTTCACTAAATACTTGAACACATTTTGCCAAGTATCTCTTTTAGTATCTTGTATTAAATTTGTTATTTTTATTTTCAGCTGCTGAATATCCTGTGGGTTGTTTTCATAGGCCTTACTTTTTATGTATCCCCAAAGAAATTAATCTAGTGGGGTCAAATCCGGGGACCTTGGGGGGTGTAATCCCTTTACTGATAAAATAAAATTAGGGTTGCGCTAAAAAAACATTTTGTATGTAGGTACCAGGTGCTATATTAAAGTGGAATTTGTTATATTTCCTGTTTTAAGAGGGTGCCAGCCACTGAAATACTTTAAATATTGAAGTGGATTGATTTTCTATAGCCGTTTAATTGATGTACTACCTGATTAGTTTTGCTTTTCTTTTGCAAACAAGATGAAAAGAGGAAACAGAGCATTCTGCCCCCTCCCCCCAATCTTGAATCATGCTCTAAAGAGGGGATAATACAAGGAAGGGGTGGAGGGTATTTTGGTGTGAGAGTTTAGTAGCCCTATTGGCATAGCAAACCTTTGTAAATACACAATGAAATAGTTTACAATAGCAAACTCTGTTAGTGACATAAGTCAAACCACATATATTTTAAATATAGCCTATTCACCCCACCTATAAGCACGGCGAAAAAACAAGGTTGATACAATATGAGTCTTCTTCAGTATAGTCATGCTACAATACAACATATTAAGGTTTGGTTTGATTGTGGTCAGGGCCGCCCCGAGGCTAGGAGGCGCCCGGGGCGAAATTTTGATGAGCGCCCGCTTCAAACAACTAATTGGCCTAAATTGGAAAAAAATCATATAATACAATTTGGTTAAAGCTTACACAATTATTATTTTTTATTCTTACACTACTATATTGTTGGCATGAATTAATTTAGGCAAATGGATAATTCATTTTCATTCATACTAATTTGCATTAATGTTGTTTTGAATAACCAATTCACTAGTATCAAAACTTAAGCGCAACCCGCTCTATGACACAATCATAGAGTAATAATGACACAATCTCGTGTCATAATGTAACAGTACTATACATATTTTTCAAATGAATTCCGTAATCAAATTCATCTGAGAAAACAGCCGTCTGTTAGACAGATCGGCTGTCCCGTCAAAAAATCATCTGGGCCTTATTTCAAAACGTGTTTCATGAGCACTGTAAAATGCTAGTGAAAAATCACTAACAAGGGTTTAAAGTAACACTATGAAAAATATTTATTTGTGATTTCCAATCATACGAATTATATAGCCTGTATAATTAATTTACCAACATCGTTTTGAAATCAGGCCCTGGCCCCCATTTCAAAAATATTCTGGTAGATTAATGATATACTGACTTTGATAGTTTCAAAACTGGTAATCACTAATTTCCATAGTGTTCACTTTCGTTGCTGCTAATGACTTGTTACTAGAGGTTTACTTGTAAAGCCCTTTTTGAAATGGGGTCGTAGTCTAATGATTAGGGTAACTTTCGCCATCATAATCATCACAACCTCTACGCCAAAAGGACTGACTAAATGAATATAGCCTTTTTAAAAAATCCTGTAACTTACATAGCAAGCATTTTGTAAAACTCAGTACTATACTGTATAATGATTTACGAGTTTATGTAATGTAACGACATGTTTTGATAGTTACCATGAATAAGTGTATAGATACTCATCTAAGACTTACTTTAAGGTGTTCCAGTTATAATTTATGAACCGGAACAAAGTTATTGAACGACTTATTTTTTAACAGCCATTTGATTACATTTTTACGGTTCTTGCTTGTGAAATATTTGCGCCCTTTAGCGCTTCGGAGATATTTTTTATTATTCCCTTAACGGCCGCGGGCCCCTCCGGCCACGGCGCCCCCCCTTAGCCGCGGCGCCCAGGGCGACCGCCCCGGTCGCCCCGCCCTTCGGGCGGCCCTGATTGTGGTTATCTTTATAAACGGTATTCTAAAGTAAGTCATCGGTTCATTAGTATGTAAATAATTGTGTGAACAGTATATACAAATTGTATGTGTTAAATGAAAAAAAGTCATTTCTCTGCACAACTTAAAGTTTTGAGAAATTGTGGACCACCACCTTTTGCATCAGACCTAAACACACCTATGTGTTCAAGTATGGTGTTCAGACCTAAATAAAACATACACATCAGACCTATACTTATATCAGGCCTGTTGAGTAGGCTACAATTTTAGGTAGTTATATAAATTTACTTAATACATATTTAATAATATGTATTAATTAATTAATAAGTAAAAATAATATTTATATAAAAAAACACAAAATACCTTCACTCATATTCAGGGTAACGTCCTCCATGTCTTATTAAGAATGAATGATGAATGAATGACTACATCAGACCTAAACAACATTTACAGAATCTCCTTAAAAAAGTCAGGATTGAATGCATTGCAATTAAACTCCTAAAAACCAGTAGGGATATTTTAAGGTGAAAATGGATGTAATGATAAACCAACTAATTCATTTGCAGGATTATTAATTAATAGCCTATTAATCGATGGTAGCTGTGTCCAGATTTGAACTTTTGCAACATTTTCTCAGGGTATCTAATTGCTTAGGTTTTATCTAGCATCAATGATGATGCAATGCAATGATGAGTGGAGTAACTTGAATTTTGACTAATTAGGTAAGTTTTTGTGTAAATTATAACTTATCCTCATCATGATGAAGCCTCAATCAAGCTAGCTTTTGTAGGCCCCAAATCAAGTATTAACAAATAGGCTGGCAAGCAATGAACTGATATGTATTCTCTTTAATAATAAACAAAGAAAGTAAAAAAATTAATTAAAAATAACCTTATAAAATTTGAATTTTGGATATAATTTAAAAAGCATCTCTTGAGAAAATTTGGACAACAAACGGATGCATTTGTTATCTAGTTCGCGAACTTCTAAGCTAAATATGCTACCATACAATTTGGAGACACTGACATGTTCAATCAGAGAAATCACATTTGTTTTAGGGCCTATACCAACAAATATGAGTTGGTGTTTTAAAATTGAACCTGTATTTTATTGTAAATCCAAACAGATATTTTGGTAATATTTTAATACTACTATTTTACAATTTAATTCATAGTGAATTTAAAAATTCACTTAAACTTACTAATAGTCTTATTCATTTATAAGCAAAAAATCAAGTGCTTTCTTCTAGTAATAACTTCTTCAGAAAAGGTTATGTTGAAATATTTTTGGCAAAAAAGGTTGTCCTGCAAAAAGAGATATGTTTGTTTTCTAGCACCCTATACAAAAGTTGGTTTAAAACTCATTTGTTAAAGGAACTAGGAACTTTAATTTTTCATTGCTTAGCTTTAGTGAGTTTGATTATTTGGAGATATTAATTATTTAAATATTTGTTAATGTAGTATTAAAAGTTTGAGCATAATGGGCGAGACAATCCTTTACTTTTATTGTTTTTATTAGATTAATAATGGACGCAAATGTAATGAAGTATGCGTGACTTGTTATAGGCCTATTTTTCGAAAATTGTCCTATAATAATTGTTTTCTTCACTCACAAACATCTTAAAAACAAGCGAAAAATGTATTGAGAGTCCAAGTGTAACATAAGATACAAACAAATATTCATATCGCCACACTTTTAATTTGCTGTTGGCCTAATTTTAGTAAACTAGTATTCAACTGCATTCAAACCAAATTGCATTTAAAATTGTGTTTGATGTATTTTTCAATAAAAATGGTAAGATTTTGCATTGATATTACGAGCAACTCTTGAAAAACAAGAATAAATAGTTTCTTTTTAAGGAAAAGCTTCCTATTTTTCAAAAAAATATAAATGTAGTGGTAGCATTTTCATACCTAAGGATAACTCTTCTACCTTTGGTCGTCTATAATGATGAATAAAATACCCCCGTTGCAGGAGACCTGCATACTCAGCGAATTTTTGATGCAATAGAGCATAATAAAATCCAATAGCGAAATTTAACATGTTTTTGTAATCTCCATAAGAATAACATGGAGAATGAGTATGCAAGTTTGTTGCAACAGGTATGTTAAAACTGGTTAGTTTTAATTCATTACTTATTAGATCTTAACTAGAAGAAGCCACATACCATGTTTTATCAAGAAATTTTAAAAAATAAGGAAGATAGAGCATTTTTTTATTTCCCATAAGGATAACATGGTGAAATAGTATGCAGGTTTGCTGCCACAAAAATGGAAATTTCGGGTATTTTAGACTAATATACATTAGATCTCATCTAGATGAAGCCTCAAACCAAGTTTTATTAAGATATGTTGAGAAATAAGCGAGATATAGAATTTTACTTATTCCCCATCAGGTTAACATTAGGACAACGTACTGCGTTTACCACTTTCAATATCTCGGTAACCAATGGACATAGAGCAATGATTCAAAATACTAAATTGTTTGTTTTTGAGCTGAATTCAATGGTGCCAACAACAATTTGATTAATTTTATTTTTCTATGTAAAAAACTCAAAAAACCCATTTTTGGGGGGTTTATCCCCCTTTACCCCCTCTTCCGATGGTCCGATATTGGGCTGTTTTACGAACTTGTCCAATTGATTACCACTTTACATGTCTGTACCAAATTTCATTAAGATCGGATCATATTTACAGCCGCTATCGTGCTTACAGACATATATATATATATATATTAAAGAGAGAGAGAGAAATTCCTTAAGTACCCTTTTTTAACATTTTATTATACACAACGCGTTTCGGAAATTATTCCATTTTCAAGTGTGTAAAATATAACCTTAAAATTAAATACATATATAAAATAAATATACAAAGCTCATATGTTTAAAATTCAAAAAAGTATAAATTAAAATTAAATTGTATAGAATGATTAATTATTAAATTACTATTAAATAATTTTTATAGTAAAAAAGACAACAAAAATGAATACATATGTCTTCCTTACAATACAATATTGAATAAAGCTTTAAGAAAAACATTTGAAAGATCACCTATGAAAGTAAGCTACAGGACAAAAAATAACACATTGAAAATGATACAAAGACTAAGTAATCCAAAAAACAACCAACAAGCTAATATATATGACCAAAGTGGTATCTATAAATTAAAATGTCACCAATGCCCGAAATGCCCTAAAATATACATTGGACAAACAGGACGTATAGCTTCAATTGCAGATGCAAAGAACATATACAAGCAATAAAATCATGTAATTTAACCACACAAAAATCATCATTTGCAGAACACATCCTTGACACAGATCATGAATACAAAACTATTAATGAAAATATGGACGTTTTAAATATAATGAAAAAAGGAGAAAAAATGAATGTAAACGAAGAGTTTCATATTTACAGACATAAAAAAACAGAACCTAACAACATTCTTAATAAAATGCAAATTGACACACAAAATCCAATCTTCGACAAAATCATGGACATAAATAAAAAATAAGGACAAATATATATATATATATATAACGACAAATTTCTACATATCTATACAATTTAATTTTAATTTATACTTTTTTGAATTTTAAACATATGATCTTTGAATATTTATTTTATATATATATTTAATTTTAAAGTTACATTTTACACACTTGAAAATGGAATAATTTCCGAAACGCGTTGTGTATAATAAAATGTTAAAAAAAGGGTACTTAAGGAATTTCTTTCTCTCTTTAATTACAATAGTAGCCCTAGAAGTGAACATTAAAATAATATATATATATATAAATTCGAACGGATGGTGTTTTTTGCTTCTGGTGGCCCCAAAACGAAAAGTTATCATGGTCTGGGGCTTAGGTCTTACCATGAGACCTACGGTAATATCTTCTCCCTATAGGGGAAATTCGCTAAAAGACTATTCCTAAAAACAAATAACACCAATCGATAGAGAATTTTATTTAGTTTGAAAAATGAACTCGGTAAACGAGATGGAGGTTTTAATTAGGTCACAATTTCGATTCGAAGCAGCGCACGTCGCGTTTGTCAATATCTCGCCATGTTTTTGACGTCGCTGTTAGCCACCACATGACGTCATGACGCAACAGCTGATCGACATGCGCAGAACGGTTAAAAACTCGTTCAGCTGAGTATCACACCTTATTCAATAGTATAATATTGATATTCCTTCCACCATGGCCTACTTTCACAGACTTCAGCTACTTTAACACTTTAACTCTTCAACTTCACTTTCACTTTTATTTTCTGCAATGGACTGGGATTGTTATTGACATTGTGCTTTCGGACATTATCTTTTGTTAAATTCTTCGTTCCTACAGTTTGTGCATGTTGCATATACAAAAAGTTCTTCCCTTAATGAAGAGTGTTAGTTGTGAAGTTTAATCTAAAAATGGTGAAATATTCAGAATGGAGAGATGTATTAGATTACAGTTGGAATCAGGTTGCCCAGGCATTTTGGAAAAGATATCCAAATCCCGAAAGGTAAAATTTAGCATATTATGTTCGAATCAGCACAAACAGTAGTTCATGTGCTGGGTCTGTAATGTCCTATTTAAAATTTAGGAAGAGCTTTTGTCTCTTGCCCATGAATTTTCTTCAAAGTTTTGGGAACCTTTATTGACTCCTCTTATTCAATATTAGGAGGGCTATTTTTATTTTTATGCATACAGTAGGCCTCCTCTTAACCGACCTCGTTTTAACCGACGATCGGATTATCTGCCCTTGCCGGTCAAATATTAAAGATTGTTTTAACCAGCCCTGTTTTGAGAACAGTTCGGTTTAACCGCCCTTTTCTATGAACTGTGGCATTCATGAATTGTGGCGTTCTTTCACAGAAAGTCTATAATAAGCTTTACTCTTGTATTTCCAAATATCATACAGAAAAATCGTTAAGGAAACTCAACTCTTGGCTTCTTGCAAACTCTTTTTATTCAATTGAGGAGTTCTTTGAATGTAGAGACATCACTTACTAGTCACCTTTGTTTGTTCTTTAAAGCAAATGTTAATGCTATTGTTGTTAAGTTTTGTTATAAATGTTCTTGTTGATTTTTTTGCCTGTAGACTTGTTGTTACATAATTATTTATTTATTTTAGCATGACTTTACCACACCGGATCATGCTCAAAATTAATCTTGCATATAAAATTAAGATAACTTATTCTAATACCACCTGACAATGTTTTACCACTGCCTTTGACTGTTGTTCATGCATGTATATGTCTAAGACAATAAAGATATTCATTATTCATTATTCATTTCCATTCCTGGCGATGGGAATGTTACGTCTAATATTTAGTTTATTGACTTGTTTTGTTTTGACCGTGCTTTGGGCTTATTTTGTGACATTCCTACAGTAATTATTTCGGAAAATAGGTTGATTATTATAGTTTATTTTCTAAATAATCCAAGTAGGCCTACTGCTTTATAAGGATGTTAATAGAATCCTAAATCAACAGAGCTTTTATTTTGAGGTGTTTATAGGATTACCCGTTCTAACCGACCTTTTAACTTATCTGACCTAGGTCCGGTCCCGTAAGGGTCGGTTAAGAGGGGGTCTACTGTAGACCAATTGCAAGGGGACTCAAAATTTAGCTTTTGAGGCATAGGCCAACAACAGCTTGGAAAAACTTTATATAAACTAACTAGGCCCCTAGGCCTAGCCTACTTCTAGGATTTCTGCAGAAGGTGCACACTCAGTCTATCTTGGGGTCATGGTGGGTACCGGGGTTGACGGGTGGGAAACCAACAATTGAAAGCCCTCAATAAAATTCTTTCAATATATCTACAGTTCTTTTGAATGTATAGGCCTATACCGATATATTGATTCGAACAGTTATTGGGTGACACTGTGCCGGCTCTGTAATGCATAGCACTTTGTTTCCTTCGCTGTAATTCCACGATCGGTAACGCCGTTTGATAACAAAGGATACAATCACCACCCCCGAAATAATAAATAATTATATAAAAAAGTGGATTAGCTAGAATTCCCCTTTTTTTGGTGGTAGGCCTACCGTTTTGGTGATAACCCCCTCAGTGGTGCCACGGCGCCATTCAGCGCTGTGGGCGTCACCATTGGCCGACTGCTGCAGCCTTTTGCAAGGGGCTGCGGCTGCAGCAGCGGCCAAACTTTTAGAGTCAGAAAATTTGTAGCCTGGCCAAATTCCCAATGTGGGAAATTAGCAGCCGGGCCAAGTCATTGACAATCGATTTTTCCCCACCCTACAACCCCGTTTCCCACCGAATCCCCTAGATAGTAATGGGAAGTAAATTGGTGAAGTGTATATCGATTTAGTTTTTATGAAGTGTTTGACTATCGATAGTTCCCCACCCAATTACCCCGGTTCTCACCGAGCCCCCTAGATAGTGAGGCGAAGCATGTACCTTCTGCGGAACTATAGCCCTAGGATTAATCAGAAATAGGCCTATTTAAGGCTAACCCAGGACAGTTTGAGTTGCGGCCAAATATGACATGACCTGTCACTTAATTTCACCGCAAATTAAAGAGTTAAACATGATTTTTTTTATTTATTATAGAGATTTTACTTATTTTCTTTCTCGAATTAGGTTATTTTGAGAAATACCGTATACAGGGAGTGTTTGAACCGTGGGCGGAGTTTGCCAGCGCTGGAGGGTTTGGGGGGTATGGAATTTTGAAAATGAGAAGTGCGTGTTTTTAGGCTATCTGGCATCTATTTCTCGCATTCATTAATAAGGTTCATTGCCTGAATACGTACAATTTCACTAAAATTGGCATATTTATAGAAAGTTTCATCAGGCCTACAACATGAATGTCAAGGCAAATAAGTTAAACAATAGGCTATATTTAAAACGCCGTCATAAATAATAAATTTATAAAAAATTTTGTCTAGGCCTAACTGTGGATGAAGTAGCCTAATGTAACAATATTAGGCCTGTTTAGGGATTTTGTATGCAGTAGGGCTAATAAGTGATAAATACCCAATTTAAGAAATTGCAAATTGCTAGTGGACCGGCGCCAAACACTTGAAAATGCACTACGCCTTGGGATTTTTCCCGATCGGTCTTATGAACAACCCTGAACTAAGATTTCTGGGTCACGGGTTTTCAATTCCCATTTACTGTTAATCTTATAGTAGGCCTATGCATTATAGGCTATGTGCATCGATGTAAATAAGTACCTACACTGGATTGGTAACTCAGGCCCCGCAACGCGAGCCGCCGGCAGTGGTTACGTTTAAGATTTTGCAGAGGCGATGGTGGAATGGATATTTTGCCGGCCAACTTGTACTGACCGTCTAGTCAAATATTAATTGTAATTACTTAATAGTTATACATCTATCATAGCAAGCTTTACCCGTAAAACTGCTCCCAAAACCGTGTGGTTTCAATACGGTTAAAAGTACAGTTTCGTGCTTTTTCCCCCAACGCCCCTTCAATTCGGCCTGGCTGCAACCCCAACGCACCGCTGTGTTGGCTCGGAAATCACTACACGAGCCTTATGGGGAGCGCGCTATCCAGTTGTATTTATTTACATCGATGGCTTTGTGTAGCAACATAGGGATCATGCATTTCTTTCTGGTAATGTCTGTAAGACTGTATGGAATGTAGTCAGAAAGGAAGTAAACATAGGTAAAGAAAAGGCTTATCATCATAATATCAAATTAAAAAATTGTGGACAATGTATTGATAATCCCCAAATTGTTTGTAAATTGTTCAACAACTATTATCATAATATGGTTGATGTACAAGTAATTCCAAAATTAGCTTCCTCTTTGGGTCCTGTTGGAAGCTATCCGTATCACACTCCACCATCTGAGGATCAGACCTTTGTTCCCAAATGAGTGTCAGAAGGATATGTAGAAAAAATTATAAATTCATTCCCTAATAAATACTCAACTGGATATGATAATGTCCCCATGGCAATCATTAAGTTTGCAAAACATATATTGATTAAACCTTTAACTCATCTCATAAATTCATCTCTAACATCTGGTATTTTTCCTAAACAACTTAAAATTTCTAAAGTTAAACCTTTATTCAAGGGTAGAGACGAGTGGGAAGTGTGCTACAGGCCCTTAGCTCTTATTTCATCTTTTGCCAAATTGTTCGAACGTGTTATGGCCAACCAGCTAATTGAATTCCTGGAAACTAACAATCTGCTTGACTTAGAACAACATGGTTTCAGAAGTGGCAAATCAACCATTAGTGCCTGTATCGAGTTCATTGAATCAATAATAGACTCAATAGATAAAAAAGAAAATGTAATCTGTGTTTTCATGGATTTAAGTAAGGCTTTCGACAGTGTACAACATAATACTCTTTTAAAAATTATTGAAAATCTAGGAATCAAAAACCACAGTTTGAATTGGTGTAAATCATATTTAACAGATAGATGAGAGTTTGTTGAAATCCTCCACCTCAATAATCATAACCAATTAATAAAATTCAACCCTCCTCTAACATCTATTAAATACGGAGTCCCACAGGGCACCATATTGGGTCCAATATTGTTCTTATGTTACTTAAATGGCTCGCCCAGTATAGCTAATTTCAATAAAATAGTCCTTTATGCAGATGATATTAGTCTAAAAATATCTGGAAATACTTTTGACGATATCGAGCAACTAGCTTTTTATCAACTTGGTATGATCCAACAAGACTTGGCTGAAAGAAATCTTCTCCTGAATCGAACAAAAACAAATTATATAACATTTTCTACCAAATGCACTAAAAATAATTCACATCCTACAAATATTATTTTAAATTCTGATCATTTGACTGAAGTTGAGGAAACAAAATTTTTAGGTTTATATTTGGACAAACACATGAATTGGGCTTCACACACGGATAGCCTCTGTAATAAAATTGCTAAAGGACTTTTTGCTTTGAGAAAACTACCTAAAATTTGCAATGACGATACCCTAAAATCCGTCTATTTTGCTCTGGTCCACTCACATATCTCATATGGCCTTGTTTTGTATGGAAATAGCTCAATTGATAACTTAAATAGGATCCTAATTCTTCAAAAGAAGGCTATTATTTTGAACTTGCAACCGTTAGATTCTGTGAAAAACTATTTCCCCCAATTACGCATTATGACAGTTTATTGTCAATTAATTTTTGATCTCATTCTCTTAGTTAAAAATGACTTAGATAAATTTGAAACGTTAGGCACAAACCACTCATACTCTACTAGGAACAGAAATAAATTGTCTTTCCCTCAACATAATTTACATTTCTTTACAAAAACCCAAGCTATGTAGGCATTCAGTATTATAATGTTTTGCCATTAGAAATAAAAAACATCAAAAATTACAATTTATTTGGAGCCAAATTGAAAACTCATATGACTGATAAGCCTTTATATAATATAGAGGAATTTTCTAAAGTAATTATCCTACTGTAACATTTTTATGTAAACCTTTATAAATGTATGTACTTGTAGGAATACATCACAATTCTGGAAGATAATAAGATGACTAACTTTCTTGTACATAATTATAAACAAAAATTGTATTTTAATTGACACCATTCTGTACATTTGACTGTACTTCATGAATAAAGATATTTTTGATTTGATTTGATCTGATTTCATGTTGAAATTTCATAAATTTCATGATTTTAGAAAATAGGAAATAATTTTAATTTTTTTATTCTTGGTTGGCGGTTACAATATAAACTTTTATATTGGGGAGGGCATGTGCCCCCTTGCCCCCCCCCCCCCCCCCCCGGCATGACGCCTCTATGAGGAAATGAAATGTGAGAATGGATCAGCGTAAAATATATTGTTTTGATAGTTTTTGTATCACATGAATCAGCTTATTTTTTAATGCAAAAATACTCTTTGTTATTCTAGAGCAAATTTTATCAATATAGCCAGTCCAATTTAGGTAGGTTATTGTCCAAAACTAATCCAAGAAAAGTTGTACTCTCACAAAGAGTAATTTAAATTGCTGGTTAGTTGTACGATATTTAACTTAATACCAAGTAGAATTTTGATTTGCACAAAGAAAATTTCTCAAGAGTTATTTTATTCTAATTTAGTAATATCTTTAGGCAGTTAAGCTGATCACTGACTGTTTTTTATTGCAATAGTAGTATCTGTAAAAATATCATTATAGTTACTATTAGAAATTGTCAAATTGATGTCATCTGCAAAAAATATAAAATTTATTATCTACTCTCAATTTAGAAAACAAACTGGTATCTTTCTTCAATAACATAGTCTAGAGAAAAAGAAACAGTCCTAGCACAGACCCTTGTGGCATTGAATAAATATTTTATTAATCTAGTTTTGGACATAATTTTAAAAATTTTATTTTCATGTGTATATGCGAAATTTCAACATACTGTATTGCTATCAGCCTGTTAAGTAAGAGTTTACTGGCATTCAAGGTCTTTACCAACTATGCCGAAAAGAGACAATTTTTTAATCAAATAAAATGGGATAAACTTTTAAAGGCCATTGTAAGGTTATTTGTAAACTTTAATATTTAGAGTTGTCGAATTACAAATTTGAACTATCCAAGTGCTTATTAGAGTTAAGCACAATTTTTATGAATTTTTCACGTTTATTTGAAATACGAGGTAAAATGGGAGCTAATTTAATACGGTTTTAAATTGTAGAGGCTCTAATAAACCATGTTTCATTGTACTGTAGACTCCCTTTTACCCGGACATTGGTTTAAAATTTGACTACTGTCAATGAAAGTAGTACCTTTATAACCGGATAATTTTTATCACAACATCGGTTCAAACAGATTGATTGGCAGACAATGGACAGTACTGATCAAAAATTCTTGTTAAGAAACTATTTGAGACCAGCTTTGATGTATCTCAATACTTTGCTCACTTCTATTTAAGTAAAATGAGTTATTTTTTTAGTGATCGAGGAACCAAATTGATGATTCCCATCTTAAAAATATATAGGCCTAAGATAAATTACTATAAAATATTATCTAACTTTTAATGTTTAGATTTAATGATTAATTTTACAAAAACAACGGTTTAAGTGGAAAAATTGTTATCTGTACAGGCTTCCAGTCCCTTGGAGTCAGGTGAAGAGGGATAGTCTACTGTAACTAGTTGAAGGGAAATGTTGGTGTCAACCGCATCCTAGCATTTGAAGGGGCAAAAGCTTGATGTTTTAAATGTGTATTTTTAATTTTTCAGTTTACATGTTCTATCAGAAGACACACTAAGCAGGGAAGTCAAAGAGGGGAAGCTGTATACCAAACGGCTTTTTACCAAGACAAATGTCCCACCAAAATGGGCTGAAAGGCTCATTAGTGCTCGTACAGTAAAAATTGTTGAAGAATCAGTTGTAGATCCTCAAGAGAAGACTCTCACGACATATACAAGAAACGTGGGTTATGTCAAAGTCATGGTAGGTGATTGAAACATACAAGTTTATGATAGGTCTTGTAGTTTCCAAGTCAGTATAATCTCATATAAATTTTGCAAATGGTAAGTGGAACCTCGATATATCGAACCTGAAGGGGAAAGTGAAAACTTCGATATATCAAGGATTTCGATACAGTGAGGTTCGATATATCAAGGTGATTTTTGACTGACTTCGATATATAGAGGTTCGTAACAGCTTGGGTTGAAACAAGGGAAATATAAAGAACAAACATTCAGATTTAACACACTAATTTTAATGGATTATAAAGTTCTCTAATACAAAACTAAAGATAAAACATCAAAATTTATGAGTAAATTAAAGTCTAAAGTTATAATACTTATCGACAGTACGGTTACGTACTTTTTTAGTTTCTATCTACTGTACAGCTCAATCTTTGTCTAGTAGAAGTTCAATTTGAATCGTAAAAATACTAAAAAAATTAACTAAAAAAAGTTTTAGAATCATCTAGCGGAAAAAGTAAATCGATAAGTTAGTTTAACTCTTGAGCGGGTTCTTCACCGGGAAAACGCGAGCGGGCGCATGCGGAGTTTTACTCCGCAACCCTAGATTGCACAGATTTAACACATTTTACTTGTTTTATAACGAAATATTGTATTTAAATGTTGACAAACTTCATTAAGAATCACATTTCATCGTCGATTCAATTAATTGTTCAACTATCAGGGTGTCTACCAGTCGGGAATTCGGGAAAATTAGGGAAAATGTCGGGGATTTTGTAAGGTCGGGAATAGTCGGGAAAAAGTAATGAATTTCAACTTTTGGTCGGGAAATTTGAATTTGGCTATCAAACAAAACGAAATAGCCGTTTTCTTCGTTATTGTCATCTGTCATCGTCTCGGCCGGCGAATCTCTCGAACGAATTGCGGCAGACAAATTTTTAGCTATAGCATGACCAGAAAAGCTGTCGCTTACTCCGCTGCCGCAAGTTTCTCGGTCCTAATACAGCTGTAAAAACGCTCGCTCGTTTCGCGGCCGACAAGTCTCGCTCTTTACGCGGCCGACAAGTATCTCGCTCTTTACGCGGCCGACAAGTCTCTCCCTCTTTACGCGGCCGACAAGTCTCTCGCTCTTTACGCGGCCGACAAGTCTCTCGTTCTTTACGCGGCCGACAAGCCTCTCGCTCTTTACACGGCCGACAAGTCTCTCGTTCTTTACGCGGCCGACAAGCCTCTCGCTCTTTACGCGGCCGACAAGTCTCTCGCTCTTTACGCGGCCGACAAGTCTCTCGCTCTTTACGCGGCCGACAAGTCTCTCGCTCTTTACCCGGCCGACAAGTCTCGCTCTTTACGCGGCCGACAAGTTTCTCGCTCTTTACGCGGCCGACAAGTCTCGCTCTTTACGCGGCCGACAAGCATCTCGCTCTTTACGCGGCCGACAAGTCTCTCGCTCTTTACGCGGCCGACAAATCTCTCGTTAGTAATGCTACCTTAAAATCGTGTGCTCTTTTCGTGGCTATCACATCTATTGGCCACATGAAGGCCAGAATATCTATAGCCCGGCTGGCAAATTCCTCGGTCGTTTCGGGGTCAGCAAACCTCTTGGTCACATTGGGGCCGTCAGATATCTCGCTCTCTTTGCGGTTGTCAAATCTGACGCTCTTTTCGCGGCCATCACATCTTTCGCTTTTATTGCCGCCGGAAATCGCGGTCGCATTTCGGACGATGACTTCATCCCTTTTTTCGCGAGCGTTAGACCCCTCTGTTGTATTGCGGCCAGAAAATCGCTCACTCATGTTGGGACCAAAACATTTTACGGTCGTCTCGTGGTAGACAAATTGTTTGCTCTTTTCGTGGCTATCACATCTATTGGCCACATGAAGGCCAGAATATCTATAACCCGGCTGGCAAATTCCTCGGTCGTTTCGGGGTCAGCAAACCTCTTGGTCACATTGGGGCCGTCAGATATCTCGCTCTCTTTGCGGTTGTCAAATGTGACGCTCTTTTCGCGGCCATCACATCTTTCGCTTTTATTGCCGCCGGAAATCGCGGTCGCATTTCAGACGATGACTTCATCCCTTTTTTCGCGAGCGTTAGACCCCTCTGTTGTATTGCGGCCAGAAAATCGCTCACTCATGTTGGGACCAAAACATTTTTCGGTCGTCTCGTGGTAGACAAATTGTTTGCTCTTTTCGTGGCCATCACATCTCTCGGTCGTATTGCGATAAGAAAATCGCTCGATCTTTTCGCGGACGGAATATCTATCATTTATACCGTAGGCGGCAAGATTTTCGGTCTCGTTGCGATCGGAAATCTTTCGCTTGTTTTGCGTCAGGTAAATCTCTTGGTCGCATCGCGGCCGATGACCTTACTCATTTCGCGGCCATTAGAACTCGGTCATAATGCGGCTGGAAAGTCGCTCACTCGTTTTAGGAATGAAACATTTTTCGGTCGATTTGCGGCAGACGAGTTCCTTGCTCTTTTAGTGGCCGTTATATCTCTCGGTCGTATTGAGACAAGAAAATGTTTTTCGGTTGGCGGGTGGCCGATTGGTTCTTGATTGTATTGTGTCGCTTACTCTTTTCATAGCCGTTATATGATTCGGTCGTATTGCGGCCGGCAAATCTCTCTGTCACATCGTGGCTGTCAAATCTCGGTCGTTTATACCACGGCCGGAAAATCTCTCGGTCACAATGCGGCCAGAAAATCGATCGTTCTTTCCGCAGCCGGAAATCTCGGTCGCATTACGGCTGGCAAATATATTGGGCTTATTGCAGTCATCTTGCTCATCTTTTGGCGATCTTTCGCTTGCATTGTAACCGTCTAAATGTATTTATTTACAAATATCGTTCTCAATACTTGTTATATGAGGCAATGGTCATGTTTCCTATGGTTGGGAATTTTTTTAATTTGTCGGGAAAAAGTCGGGAATTTCATATATGAAATTTGGTAGACACCCTGACTATATAGGTGTAATATTTCAATAAACATAGTAAGTAATTTTCTAGTATAAAATATGTATTAATTATTATTAACATTTTTGGACTTTTCCTTTCACTTCTTTTTTTCGAAAGCCAAAGGAAAAGTCCAAAAAATTAATAATAATTACAAATCTATTGTTATTATGAATTTTGAAAATAGGTATCAGTGTCTGTGTAACGGGAGAGGGCCCTCCGCAAACTGAGACGGCACCTCTGAATTGCATATAACGAGGTACCAAGGGGGGGGGGGGTGGGGGGTATAAATAGCTTTAGGAAATTCCTGGAATGAGGGGCATAAAGTACGGAGCCGGACACGACCGCCGACACCCATTATGTCTGTTTATTTTAACATAAAAAACACGTGCGGAGGAAAACTCCGCGTGCGCCCGCTCGAAGGTTAAGGTTACAAAATCCCTAGGCTTTCACCCTGTTTTTACGCTTCTGTTCTCTCATAACTTCACAGCGCAGTCATTGGGTCGCTGCAATGGCAAAGAGGGACGTTACGAGACATATGGACAGAAGTGTATCACATCCACCCTTGTCCTGGGGACTTATTGGTGTGTGTTTAGTTGGGCAGTTGGTAAAAGAAAGACATAAACTCATTAAAATTGAATGCAAACACGCACACCCGCTTGTCGTTGCGTCTCACCTCGGATTGACGATCGATAATGACAAAAGAAACAACTTAGGACACGTGCGCAGAGCGACAGTCCCTTGGCAGCAAGATGCAACATGAATGATAGGTCGTTGGCTTAAAAGATAAATTACATATTTGCGAAAAAAAAACTTCGTTATATTTAGGTTTCTGGCCAAAACTTCAATATATAGAGGTTGTTGGTTTGATATATAGAGGTTTCACAGCCAAAACTTCGATATATAGAGGTGAAAAGTGCTTGCCCAGAAACCATGAAAATTCGTTATATCAAGGTTTTCAAGGTCAGTACTTCGAAATATAGAGGTAAAATTAGTACCTATTGGAAAGATATGAAGGTTCAAGGGGAATTGAAAAACTTCGATATATCAAGGATTTTCATATATCGAGGTTCGATACATTGAGGTTCCACTGTATAATAATCTGTTCGAAATAAAATTTAATAGGTTAAATTTCTAGTACAAAGCACTATCTTTTTTTTGTATTTATTCTTCATTTGCCTTACAGACAGCCATGGCTAACTGCCAAGCAGCCCGAAACACAATATGAATGGTAGAATTCTTCCAAATTTTATTCAAAGAACCCCTTTAACATCACCCGAACAAAGGCCAACCCCCTATTTGGGGACAAACATTTTCAACCAAACATAGTGAGATATGACTGTTTTGTATTCTCCATAATAATATAAAGGGGATTGAGTAAGCAGGTTTGCCGCAACAAATATAAATTGGGTGGTTTCATCCCAAGTTTGATCATTTAAAAAAAAATAAGGAGGATAGAGAATTTTACTATAATATATAAAAGTTAGTTTTGGAAGCAAAGTACTATGAATAAGAGAATTTTACTCGCCTTCGGCTCGCTCTCAGGAGAGAGGGGGTTTGCATATTGAAGTCAAGGGACAGATTTAATTGAACTGTTTACAAACCCTGAGAACAAGGTATTTTTGGCGGTGTTCAAGGAGATAGTTGCTGGTCGGGGTGTTGTTGGTTGAGTGGTGAGAATTAATTATTTAAAAATGAGGTAGGACCAGGGTATGGATGTTGAAAATTCACAGGACAGATGTAATTAAACTGATTACAGTGCCTTTTTTCCAAGATATCTTTGATAGTGTTCAGGAGGGTAGTTAATGGTGGAGATGAGAGGGTTGTTGATTGTTGGGGGGGGGGGGAATTTTGTTGGTGGGGCCAGGGGTGAGGATTTTTGTTGGTGGGGTCAAAAATTGGGTCTCTAAACAAGAAAAAAATTTTATATGAAAAACACTATAGTCAGTTGATAATGCAATGAAAGTTTAACTTATGAGGACTTCTTAGGGGTTGAAATGGGGTAAAACTGACAAATGGCCTTTGATTATGTTAAAGTTTCAAACTCCTAAAATTGTAAGTTTTCATAATTTTAATAATTTTCAAGCACTTAATCTCTTTTAAGGGGTTTTTGATATTGAAAAGTCATAGACATAATTAATTTCATTGTTTAGGTTCAGACTCCCAGCTCATGGTGTCTTCAGTGGTGTATGGGGTGATGGTGGGGGTGGTTTTGGTTGTTGGGAGGTTAATTTGGTGGTAAAGAGGGGGTAAGTGGGGCCAGGGGATGAGGCAAAAGTATTTGATTGGAAGTAACAATGCCTAAGTTTTGAAAATGCTTAATTCACTTCATTTATTGGTTGTATTTAGGGGTTGAAAGGGGCTAGAAATGAAATATGACTGGGTAAACGTGGTCGGTAACACTGACTTGTCCGTTGACAAAAGTTGGATCTCTCAGTGGATTAAACTATTGACACAATCTTGGCACAATATATTTTGGTTTTTAACCCGCAAGGACTGACTTAACTGTCTAAAAGACCAGGTTGGCAGTTTTTTCGATAAAAATTATACTTTTTGGGTGTCAGCAGGGCTGGCCGTCACTATACCTCTCGTACGACTTTCTAAGAACATCATGACTCACTTCCCGTCATTTTCTAACCCTTACAGTCAGTTCAATGAAAGTTTCTTTAGAGGTCTGGTGTTTTTGACCGTGTGTCACGTAAGGCTTCATGTTACATATAAATATTTTTTGTGCACATATTTCTTATATAAAATATTCAAAACACAAATTTACAATACTTTTGTGGAGTTTTTGTCAGTATAAACACATTGTTTTACAACATACGGACATTTTTAAGGCAATGACAATAATTATTGAGGTACCTACTGCAATTCAAAATATATTTTTTTAATATTATATAAATATTTTGTATGAACAAATATTCTAAATAAAGTAGTCAAAAAAGTAATGTAAAAGACTTCAGTGGAGTTTTTGTTCCGATAAACTCATAATTTTTCAATATACTAACTTTTATATATAACCTGGTCTAAAAGACTGTGAGTCAGTCATCGCGTTTTGAAGTCTAAGTCAGTTCTGCCGGGTTAAGGGCAGGTAAGTGGTAGTGGAGGTGGTTTTGATTGTGGGGAGGTTATTTATTTAGTGTTCAAAAGTATTTGTTTTGAAATAATATTGCCTAACATTTGAAGAATACGTAATTTGACGAATTTATTGGTCTGATTTAGGGGTTGAAAGAGGTTAAAAATGGCCAATTACTTTGGGTAAACGTGAAGGGTAACCCTGTTTAATCCCTGGTCAAAAATTGGTTGCCTCTAATAAAAAAAATAAAAACATGAGTAACACTGAAAAGTTATCGCAAGTTTAAATTTAGACGACTTTTTTAGGGCTAGAATGGGGTGAAATTAACAAAGAACCTCTGATAAACCTGAAGGGTCAAAGTCCATTGGGGGAGGTTGGATATTCAAAAGTCACAAGAGAAAGTTGATAAAACGTTTTATAAATTCTTGGCAGAAGGTATTTCGGTCTTAAGAGGGAGGGGGTATTTAATGGTGGGGGTTATAGGTTGCGGGGGGGGGGGGGCAGTTTAATTATTTTAGGAGTAGGAGAGGGTTTGTGAAGTCAGGGGGTAAGGCAAAAGTATTTGCTTAGAAATTACAATGCCAATCAATTGAAAAATGCTCAATTCGCTTAATTTATTGGCTATATTTAGGAGTTGAAAGGGGTTAGAATTGGAAAATGATTTCAAATAAACGTGGGTGTTGACACTGACTAGTCTCTTGACAAAAATTGGGTCCATCAGTTAAAGAATAAATTAGCTACAAAATAAAAACCACGAGGAAATTTGAAAATACAATGAAAGTTCAACCTTAGAGAACTGCTTTAGGGGTTGAAACGTGGTAAAATTGAAAAATGACATATAAGATCAACCTAAACGGTCAAACTGATCTTCATGTCAAAAATTAGGTATATGTGACCCGCCAAGGGAAAAGGGACCTTAATTTTAATTTTTTTGAAATTGAGTTATTAGTATATTAGTATCCTTAATCTATATTATTAATACGCTACATGGAAACTTTGTTCACTATAAGGCTTTTTATTTTAAGACTTACCCCACACATTATATATCAAAACACGTGTCTCTATGTGCAGATTCATGTAACATCTTTAGATTTTTAATTTAGGCAATATAACTAAAAAAAAGTATCTCCATATGGTCTCTACTGAAAGGTGAATGTGGGATTGAGTAGAGATATCAAATTAATCCAGCTTTTTTTTTTTTTTTTTTTTGAAGGAACAAGATGACGACGAAAATTTGTTGTGATCGGACACTTTATATTCTTTCAAACACGCTAAAACGAGACAACAGAGAAGTGTTTATAGCGGTCGGACACGACTGGGCAATGTACGGCAGGGTGTGCGTGTGCAAACAGAGGCTTCGTACGCGGAGCTGGATCAATCATTAGTGGAAATCGCACTGACAAAAATATCACTAACAAATCCAAGGATTTAGCAGCATTCACCTGGCAGGATGGCATTACCCTGTCATAAATGTAGCTAGCTTTATTTTCAATAAGAAAGAAGAGGAAGAGGCTAAGGATTTTCATACTGCTGCTATAAGGGAAAGTGAATCTACTTACATACCGACAAAGCAATTACATTCAAAGCATTATTACTGGTACCGATAGTCTGAACAGAAACTACAAAGAAAACATTAGTTCCTACAACTCGGTGCTCACAACTGCAAGCAAAAGGACTATTAAATTGAAGAAAACAATGGCAGAGGGTTTTTCATATATAAAATGTACGCAACAATTTGTCACTCAATTATAGCACCTTAAAACCTTGAGTATGCAGGTTTGCAGGAGTATGCAGGTTTCAACATGGGGAATGAGTATGCAGGTTTGCTACATCAGGTATGTTAAAACTGGGTGGGTTTAATTCTATATTTTTGAACTGGTATAAAAGCCATATACCAAGTTTCATCTAGATATGTAAAGAAATAAGGAAGATGCACAGTTTGTTTTTATAACAGAGCATTCGTTATATGCTCAAATTTGTATCTATGATGGACGTCGAAACAGGTGATTAAGAAAGAATGCTAAACAAAGCCAATGGCTATTGCAGCAATGAACTCATGATGGTGATTAACTGAACACTTGGTTAAAGTTAATTCCTAAGCGCAAGATTTCAACGTGATGATTTGCGTTCTGAAAAGTACTCCAGATGAGCAGCATTCACAATTCGAAATACACATTGTCTGAGATCGAAAAGAATATTAGCGTCGATACAACGACTTACTTAGTGATGTTGCTATTATTTTTAGAGCAAACGATAGTAGCACACCACCAAGTGTGGGCGTGACTTAGTGATTCACCCAAAAGATCAGCCATTTAGAAGAGTACATATTCTCCAATTCCAATTACAATACAGTACAATACCGGGTGTTTATAAATGAATATCGGGGTTTCAAAGCCTAGCAGTGTACATTATATTAAACCAATCTTTACAAATAATACATAATTTAAAATAGCAACTCAAACAGTTTTTTTCTACATGCATTCAATATCATTGTCATTTGCCTCATGACACGTATCGAGCCGATAAAAGAAAACTTCGAAAACTTCGATAAGTACTGTAAGGTTAATTGATGCAACCTTCCTTTCAATTCTGTTCTTAATATTAGTTACATCAACTAATAGTAGACACTTTATTTTAGACGTTTGAATCCTAATAAAATGCATAGTGTGAGATCTACTGAAGAGAAATCGTGTTCAAACATAATTTTTCATTTTCCGCTCGCTATGCGGCTTATGACTCGTACTGATCGCTGATTTGGCGCTGTGATTGGCTATTAATAGGAATCCTTGTTCCAGATCCACACTTCAAATTTTCTTCTTTTGAGGGTATAAAAAATAAAAATTACTACATTTCTTCACTAAACTGATGTACCCGAATTGGAATAACAACGAAATTTAAGTTGCACCCATTATCCTAGCAGCACTTATTAATGATTTAGAAGTTTTTTAATATCGGTTCGATGTGTGTCGTGTGACTAATGACGATCACATTGAATACTGGTAGAAAAAACTGTTTGAATTGTTCTTTCAAATGATGTTTTATTTGTTAAAATATGTTGAATAGAATAGATACTGCAAGGCGTTAAAACCCCGATATTCATTTATAAACACCCGCTATATTTCTAATTTTGCCTCGACCCAATGGCTGACCCGTTGCTTTTTCCATAAGGAGATGAAGGTTGACATACAGATCTAAAAAAACTGTAATGAATACGCAAGTGCACAACGAACATCGCTTACACATCCTATCGAGACACTTTTCCTTGGCCATCAGAGACACTTTCAGCACGCTACATCGTTCTAAAAACCTATTTTTACAATTGATTGTCGGCATATTATGTGCGCATAGAAGGCAGACGATCGTTTATAATTTAAAAATCATGCGAATTTGCATGGGTTCACCTAGTCTACATTAAACACCAAACAAACTGGTGAAAGAATTTTCAAGATATCTTAAAAAATGCCTGAGTTATAAATTGTTGAATTTTAAATATTAAAAACATCGTTTTTAGGAAATTGAAGTCTAAAGTTTTACAAATTTCTAACTTCAATTTTTTTGTTACTTCTTACATTATTGGTTGTTTTATATAGTCGACGCCCTCTAGTTCGGCTTCGGTTGGATCGGCCGCCGGATGGTCCGGCCGGGGAGCCGGTCCTAGGAGGGTGACTCATATCCGTCATATTGCCACGCGGGAATGACCTTCGACAGGATTTATCCTGAATTTTTAGTTTCCGGCCGTAGAAGTAAACTATTTATATCAGTTTAGTTTTTAGTTTACGGGCAAGCTTGTAAATGATAGACACATTTGACCTCAACCAATTAACAAACGATGTTGTTTTACTTTAAATCAAAGGACTCTACAGTAAGATTTGATCTGGGATTTCTTGTGTGCGTTTTTTGCTGTTTAGTATTAAAGGACTGTTTTCAGGAGTGAACGTTTGGAGTAACTGTAAGCTATATGTGTACAAATTTACTATGAGAAAATGTTTTTAACAAGGCTGAAAAACGTCAACGCACGTTTGTGACAGTGGAACAAAAACTTAGCAAAACAAATTTTCTACAGTACGTAATGAGTTTCTCTGTTCACTTTATATCTTCAGTACGGTATCGGCAAAAAACGAACCTATCTACGAGTGACGCAATATGAAAGTTCGTCGCAACATAGAACCATCAAAATATTTTCTTTGGCAATTAAACACTGTAAACACGTTTAAATAATGTGTTTTGTTGATTTTTAAGCATAGGTAATGAATTTAATAGGATTAGTTTGAATTTTGATAGTACTTGGATAGTCCGGCCGGTGGTCCTGTCCCGAGGTGGCCGAACTAGAGGGCGTCTTACATCATTTTGCCAGAAATTTAAAGCTGAATATGAATCCACCATTGAATTTGTATCAAATGTCTGCTTTTTGTGTCAAATGCAGTTAAATAGGTGGGAGTAATAAAAAAATACCCTCGTTGCAGTAGATCTGCATACTCAGTGAATTTCAAATGCAAAACAATATATTTCAATCCAACATAGCAAGATTTGACATGTTTTGGTAAGCTCCATAAGAATAACATGGGGAATGAGTATGCAGGTTTGCTGCTACAGGTATATTAAAAATGGGTGGTTTTAATTCAATATTTAGTAGATCTGAACTGAATAAGCTATTTACCAAGTTTTATCAAGATATGTTGAGAAATAAGAGAGGCATAGAATTTTACTTATTTCCCATAAGGTTAACATTATGACAACATACTGTGTTTACCACTTTCAATATCTCGGTAACCAATGGACATAGAGCTATGATTAAAAATACTAAATTGTTTTTTTTTCCAAGCTGAATTCAGTGGTGGAATCCAAAATTGGATCATTTAAATTTTTCATATGAAAATGCAAAAACCCATTTTTGGGGGGTTCATCCCCCTTTAACCCCCCTTCCGGTAATCTGATCGGGCTGGTTTACGAACTCGTCCAATTGATTACCACTTTACACGTCTGTACCAACTTACCGTTACTGTTCCTAAGTTTCATTTACCTATTTATTACAACATTAGATATATTAGATAGGTACATTACTTTGAATTTGTGACCTACCATTGTAGGTATTTTAAGCCAGGTATGAATGACAGATGGGTAAAGGATGATTTCTTGTCCAAATGCCATCACCTACCCTTTATCATTTCACCTGATTGACGACGTCCTGAAGACTGATGCAAGACTGAAATAAAACTTAAAATAGAATAAGATGACTTCTACTTAGATGACGGGTCTCATGCCATTTTTTTGGTCAACGAGGCGGACACAGGAGGTAACAGGTAACAGATTGTGGCGCGTTCTTGTAGTCTTGTTACTGACTAAGGCCGACATGTTCCTTAGACTTGCCGCATTACCTTTGAATGCATTCACACGAAAAAATTGTAGTTAGTGCCTTTTCACATTGACAGGGCGCGGCGTCTCGTCGCCGAGTCTTGTCGTTTTCATTGTTAACATCCTGAAGTCACGGTCGCCGTGTGTGAACAACTCTGTATCATCAACTCGTAATATGATAAACCTAGTAATTTTAAATAAAGTTACAAATTAAAATAAGCTGTAATAATAAATATTTGTTAAATAAAACCCCCAGTTATCCAATGAATGGACTGACAACCTGGCCAAACTAAGGCCCGTTTATACTAAAACACCGGCGTCCCACAAACCTGAAACACTGGTGACCAGGGACACTCACTTAACATTGATCATATGAGAGTGTTCCACTTGCTACTACACTGGGACACTGGTGTCTGAGACACAAAAAAGTGTCTGGAGAGTCAGGAGAGTGTCTAGTCAGTGTCTTCCCCTCGGACACAGCAGGGACACTCACGGGATACAAATTGGGCGCTCATTGGAGCTGATCGTAGCATTGAATCAAATGAGAGTGTCCCGCGAGCTATTAGGCTGGGTTCACTCTGGACACTTTCAGAATCCCGTGGTGGCCACAGTTCTAGGAATGAGGAGAGCAGGAAGTCTAAATCGCACGGGATCGACCTGTAATGGTTCACACTGCAGTGGCCCGAATCTTGTGTATCGTCGCGAGTCGCCCGGTCAGCCCCGGCCCAGTCTGGAAAAATAATCAGTTTTCCAAAATCCGTTTGAAAAATTATAATGTCCTCCTCAAGACATGATGAATTTTAGTAACTTGATTTTCCTGGCCAAACATCTACACGATAACGTTGTACGGCACCAGTGTGCAACCCGCCGTAGACTGGTTTCATGGGTGATAAGCTCGTACACAGTTATTGGATTTAAATTACAAGTCCTTTTTGGAAAGAAACTAACTATGCTCCCTATGCGATCTTCAAAAAAATGAAATTGTTTTTCATTTCATTTCGGAGAGTCCTGTTTTGGAAGCAATCAGGAGGAATTGGTCGGAAAAAAATCATTTCAATAAAACGGAATACATCAATTTGGTAAATGGGGGGATTGGTTTACCTGGGTAACTACTTGAAAGTATATTGGTTTTATAGGTGGGAGTTAACAAGAATTCAATTTATTAAACAAATGAAATTTGTCCACAACTAGAGCCTTTTCATGACAGCATAGATTGTCTTAAGTAACCAGTAAACTTTTTTCTTTATACAATTAATTGTTTCTAAAAAATACTCAAGTAAAATAATAAAGAGTGAATGTTCATAATTTTTCTTTTGCCTAAAGTCTTTTCAAATGTAGATGTAATCAAAAAGTTTTTTTATTATTTTTATTGAAAATAAATAATATTTTTGCGCATTTTTGCTTAGGTTTTTTAAACATTGTGGTAACACATAAAGCTGTTTTTGTTTTTCTTGCAGGTTGTAGCCAACCTGTTAGACGGCCATAGTGCTATTGTTGGTTCCGGTTTCGTGTGTGAAAATTTGGTTGTGTTAATTATTTTTGAAGAAAATGAAGCGATTTTCATTTCATTAATTTAGTTTCATTCGTACGTGTCTGGGTACGACGAGAAAAAATATCCCCGTTGCAGCAGGCCTGCATACCCAGCAAATTTCAAGTGCAAAACAACATATTTCAATCCAACATAGCAAGATTTGACATTTTTTTGTAAGTTCCATAAGAATAACATGGGGAATGAGTATGCAGGTTTGCTGCTACAGGTATGTTTAAACTGGTTGGTTTTCATTCAATATTTAGTAGACCTGAACTAGAAGAAGCCATTTACCAAGTTTTAGCAAGATATGTTGAGAAATAAGCGAGATATCGAATTTTACTTATTTCCCATAAGGTTAACATTGAGACAACATACTGTGTTTACCGCTTTCAATATCTCGGTAACCAATGGAAACAGAGCAGAGATTCAAATTACTAAATTGTTTGTTTTTTTGAGCTGAATTCAATGGTGCCAATAAAAATTTGATAAATTTTATTTTTCTATGTGAAAAACTCAAAAAACCCATTTTTGGGGGGTTTATCCCCCTTTACCCCCCCCTTCCGGTGGTCCGATCGGGCTGGTTCACGAATTCGTCCGAGTGTTTACCATTTTACACGTCTGTACCAAATTTCATTAAGATCGGACCATATTTACGGCCGCTATCGTGTTAATAGACATATATGTAGATATATAGATGTATATATATAAAAATTCAAACGAATGGTGTTTTTTGCTTCCGGGAACCACAAAATGAAAAGTTAACATGGTCTCGGACTTAGGTCTTACCATGAGTACTACCGTAATAGCTTATTCCTTTAAGGAAATTCGCTAAAAGAGTTATCAGTGCCCAAGTTTACCCAAAGGGCTTTACCTAACTTATATCTCGAGTTTAGATATCTCGAAATAAAAAGAATCAAATAAAATATCTGATTAATAGTCTTGAGTTTAATTTTCATGTCTTCCACAATAGAGCAAGAGCCCATGACCACCAGACCTTCGTTATTTTATAAAAGCTGAAAGTTTCTCTGAACAATGTTTTGAATACAAGTAAAAGGAATCAGCAATTATGAATTTTGGCTAATGGTTGCTTTGGCTGATATTCACAGATTCATATCATTGCAAGCCTGGAAATTACTTAAACAGCTGGTAACTTCCATTCAAAATACAGGGAAGTGAACAGCTGTTTAAGTAATATTGAAGCTTGCAATGGTATGATGCAGAGAATATAAAAATGTATAAAAACTGAGCTAAAGTATAATGTTTGGTTTTTAAATGATTTCCACTTGTAAATTTTGGTAATTCTACTCTCTTTATGGTAACTTAGAAAGATAATTAGCAAATATACCTCAGATTTGCAGAGTTGTCTGGCGAGATGTTAAAGCCATCGGAACTGTCTGGCTACCGAGGGAACATCTTTTGATGAACATAGTATAAAACATAGTATAATGTTATAGTATAAAACCTGAATTTTATGTATGTTACATGAGGGAACCCTCATGTAACATACATAAAATTCAGGTTTTATACTATAACGTTCTTCGTAAAAAGTTTAAAGATGTCAGAAAAAACAGGTTGTAACGGCGCTAAATGTCTGGCAGGGAATTAAATTATTTGTAATATTATTCCGAGAAAGATAAGCAGAAAACTGAGCTATTTCGTTCTCATTTTCTCTGAGTCACACCATTGCAAGCTTCAACATTACTAAAACAGCTGTTCACTTCCTTGTATTTTAAATGGAAGTTACCAGCTGTTTAAATACTTTTGAAGCTTGCAATGATATGATCTGTGAATATTAGCCAAAGCAACCATTAGCCAAACTCTATAGTTGCTGATTCTTGTTAACCTGTCCTCGGAACATTGCTCAGAGAAACCTTCAGCTTTTATAAAATAACGAAGGTCTGGCGGTCGTGGGCTCTTGGACTACAAGCAATAATATGTTTTCTTTTCAAGAACAGATACATAACCGTAATATGTTCCCCTTTACTTCTATAAAAACACTAAAACTCTGACCGCGCGTAGGAATATTACTGCATTTATCAGTGCGTGGATATGAATCCTATCCTATATACTCTAAAACAAGCAATGTTTGTACGGGCAAAATTTTTATTTTGTCCTAGGATTTTTGATTTTAGCGAATTTCCTTAAAGGAATAGGCTATTACCGTAGGTCTCATGGTAAGACCTAAGCCCGAGACCATGTTAACTTTTCATTTTGGGGTCCCCAGAAGCAAAAAACACTAATCGTTCATTTTCATAAATATATATATATATCTGTATATATATATATATATATATCTATATATATATATCTATATATATATATGTGTCTTTAAGCACGATAACTCGCGTAAAAGTGGTCCGATCTTGATGAAATTTGGCACGGACGTGTAAAGTAGTAATTATTCGGACGAGTTCGTAAACCAGCCCGATCGGACTACCGGAAGGGGGGGTAAAGGGGGATAAACCCCCCCAAAAATGTGTTTTTTGAGTTTTTTACATATAAAAATAAAAATAATCTAATTTTTGTTAGCACCATTGAATTTAGCTCAAAAAAACAAACAATTTAGTATTTTGAATCACTGCTCTATGTTCATTGGTTGCCGAGATATTAAAAGTGGTAAACACAGTACGTTGTCCCATTGTTAACCTTATGGGAAATACTTAAAATTCTATATCTCGCTTATTTCTCAACATATCTTGATAAAACTTGGTAAATGGCTTCTTCTAGTTCAGATCCACTAAATATTCAATTAAAACCACCCAATTTTAATATACCTTAGCAGCAAACCTGCATACTCATTCCCCATGTTATTCTTATGGAGCTTACAAAAATATGTCAAATCTCGCTACTTTGGATTGAAATATGTTGTTTTGCATTTGAAATTCGCTGAGTATGCAGGTCGCTGCAACGGGGGTATTTTTGTTTGGTTTGGGGTTTTAGGCCACCAGAAATCAATTGAAACTGGTCTCATGTCTGGGAAAAATCCTGTTTGCGTCCTACAGCCATTCAAAGTGCCCTTTCAAGTGCCCATCGTCATGGGCATTTTTTGTTGTTGATTTTAACCAAAACAGCTGATTCAGGTTGTTTTTACTTAAAATGTAGGTTAGAAAAATCATTTGATTTGTAAACAACTAATTTTAAATAGTTTAAAGGTTATTTTGAATGAATTTTTTGAAGGAATATTTATTCTATACATAGTTTGGTTTAGTACGGTTTGTACGGATTAGTGTTAAATGTTTTCATGAGTATCCTAGACGCGAGGCCCTGCGTGTCCACCCCGTCCCCCCCCACAATAAAAACAACACTGCTGGGAGATACGGAAAGAATCTGTTTGAATTCCAGCTAATAAGCGACGGTGGGTCTGCGGGGACGAGGAGGGGGTTTCCGCAGTGTTGGGGGATAATATCTATAGGATATACAGGGTGAGGCAGACCACCCGTGCACATAGTTTTACGGGAGTACGGTTTAACCTAGTAACGCCAAATAAAATTATTCCCCCCTAAATCACTTATGAAGAATTCATTTAAAATATTTACAGCATAATCTGAGCACAGGGTGTTCCAGAAATGAAGGTCACGGGTTCGAATTTTCAAATTTTCTTATGTAAACCTATGACACATTGTACATTTTCAGAAAGGTCTTGTTTAGAGGAACATTTTGGTGAAAACAGAACCTAATTATCTCAATCAGTCTTAAGATGGCGGCCATTTCTTTCATTTTTTGCCCTTTGACAGAATACCCTGTATTTTCGAAACCGCTACACATTTTTCAGTTCTGATTGAAAATTCGTAATCCTGGTAAACTTAGCTTTACAATGATGTGTTACACGTCATCATTTTCAAAATTATCAATTTTTGCCAGAATTTTATTTTTTTGTAATGTTGGTAGCCCTGTAAATCAAAAAAGTCAAATGGCACCATATGGCAAATAGCATGTTATTTTAAGCGTCTTTTAAAGACGAACAACTTTTCAATTTACACCTTCTGTCTCTTTTTTGTAGTATTGTAGTAATAAGCCAAAAACTCAATTTTTCCATATAAAATGCATGTTAATTCCATTACGGAAGAGCAGAAGATTTTTCCCCACCTTATTATCCCGCTATTCTTTAAAGGGATGTGTAATAGTGACATTTTTCATTAGATTTTTTTTAATTTGTAAAAATTCTCAGATCCGAAAATTGTAAAAAATTCTAAAAGCATGAATTATTGTTATTGGAATCATTTATAAACATTTAAAGCCACATCGATAAATTTCTGCATATTGTATTTTTTTTCTTTTTTCATTACAAAGACTATTAATTTAATCTTAAAAACCTGTTTGTTGAAATAAATGTAAGTAGTGTTAAATTTCGTGAACTGGCATAATAAGGGTTTTCGGCTGACGTAAGAGATAGAGAAAAAATTGAAATACATTAAATGTTCATTTTAAAAATACATTTTATTTTATATAAAATTTATTATACCTTGCTATTTTGATTATAATTTTGACTTTTAGGTTTTTTTACAATCTTCGGATCTGAGAACTGTTATAAATTAAAAAATCTAACGAAAAATATCAATATTACACATTTCCTTAAAGAATAGCTTGATAATAAGCTGGGGAAAAAATCTTATGTTGTTCTGTAATGCAATTAACATGCATTTTATATGGACAAAATTGAGTTTTTGGCTTATTAATACAACACTACAAAAAATAGACGGTAGGTGTAAATTGAAAAGTTGTTTTTCTTTTAGTTTTCGTTATAATGATCAAGAAACAAGGGTTTGGCGATTTGCGGCCATATACGGCCGCCAATTAGGACCGGCCGCCAAATCAAATGCAGATCCATCCATGTACCGCCGCTGCTTGGGACCCGATTCAAAAAGTTATCATGGTCTCGGGCTTAGGTCTTACCATGAGTACTACGGTAACAGCTTCTTACCTATAGGGGAAATTCGCTAAAAGTAGACAAAAGAATATTTAATTTAATTTTAAGCAGATGACAAACAAAAACAAACATAATTATACAGATTGTTGGAAAATCATGTGGTAACAAACCAGTAAACAAGGAAAGTGTAAACAAATCAAGTAATCATAACAGCTGTTAGCAAACTACAGCCATCTAGGAAAAAAACAACACGTGTGGGATAAAGATTGTATGGAGTAATACATTAGATACATTAATAAAAAAGATTATTTATAAATAATATCAAATTGTTTTTTACTGGATGAACTGGTAATTATAAAATAACTAGATAACCCATTGCTCGAAATCGAGCAAAACAAAACCATATAGTGAAAAGAATAAACAGTTTACTTGGTACATGATTTTAAAATTTAATCAAAACAGTTTAATTAATACAGTTAAACAGTCAAAACAGTTTATTTTAAAATTTAATCAAACGGCTATATTAGTGAAACCTCGGCTACGCCCAACCAACTGGAAGCTCGAACACTGGACCCTCCCTAGTCTCGAGGTCTCAGCCCTACAAGTCCAGGGGCCACATACCAGGGGTGACAAAAAAAACAACATCCTTTTGTAGAGACCAGAAAAACAGATTTTATAAATTAAAGATTGAACAACGGTATAATAACATTACTCTTCCACAGTGGGAAAATCCAAAGTATCATGAAATTATTTTATTAAAAAACTTTTTCAGAGCAAGTAGGATATTAAAACAGTCATCTGGAGAAATAAGGCTAGTAATTAACATTTTTACTATTTCAAAAAAGCTAATGGTTAAATTAGAAGGAACTGGCGCATTCACAAATCACAGTTTAGATTAAAAGAACAAATAAACTAGCCTACAATTACTTTCAATGAGTACGGACTTTAAACGTATTGACTTACAAAATATTCAACCAAGGTTAATAGTATTAAGATATTTAAATTCTTATATGATGCATCAAGTACAATTAAGGTGTAAAAGTATTCTGGCAAAGCAAAACCAAATGTATAACCAAATTCATGAGTCAACCAATTTATCAAGTTATTAAGTTGATTGTCGGCCGGCATTGGTAAATAATAAATTCATTATATGCGGTTTCATTCTTCTACGGTATACAATAAATAATCAAACATTAACATATGAAACAAACAATAGGTTACACATTGACATTGACAACACAATTTGACATAAAGAGAACAAATTTAACATTTAAGAAAAATTTCTGGTACTAATAGATTCAGTCGAACTCAGCAGAGGGCCCGCACTTCAATTCCAGGCGAAGTAAAAAAAAAATTAAGTTCCCCATTAAGGAGCACTAAATTTAAATTTCAGTCTAAATAATTTAAATCCAATTGAAAGGTTAATTCAGAGGTTCAAAGCCCAAAACTAAGAAAAATTTAAAAAAAAGTGTAGACTGTTCATTTTGTTGGAAGGTCTGACTCCGAAGCATAGAAGATCTTCAGACTCAAACAGGAGATAGAAATGGAATGTCGCTACCTTAGATGAAGACTTGAAAATTTCCGCCAGATATTTTGAGGGTGGAGTAAACCCCCAGGCAGTGGACCCCATGGAGTGTCCTGCAGACGGTAGAGGCCCTCTCACATCTCTGCGGAGACTGGATGCTCAGGTTCTACATTGAAAGGCTACATCCAGGGCGACTCGGTAGGCGTCCCCATTTCCCCGACCAGGGGAGCCAGTTGTAAGGGTCACATAGTTAATGAAACTGTAACGTGTCGTGTACGTCGGGGGCGTAATCTATTGTGCCAGATTTATTACAACCAAGCCCTTGCCCCTGAGTCACTTGCAACGGTTACAACAGTTACCAGGAACCAGGATAGCACAAGTCTAGCTGGGTTATCCTAGGTGATCAGTCACTTGGTATATAAAATAATGCCCAGAGAGACACCTCACCGTACGTCAACGATGTCTCGACTCATCACAGCATATGAAATACTTAAAGAAAATATTAATCAAAGAAAATATTAATCAATGGAACAGCCTTATGAATATTGGAAAACTTGGGCCAGGTTCACCCGCTGGACCACGAACGAATGCGAATAATTTATAAGGGGCCAGGCTCACTTGCCGGTCTTATAATCGAAGACGAAATCCCAAACGAAAATAATTATAAAATAGTTTTACCCTTATAATAATTTATAAGGGGCCAGGCTCACTTGCCGGTCTTATAATCGAAGATGAAATCCCGAACGAAAATAATTATAAAATAGTTTTACCCTTATAATAATTTATAAGGGGCCAGGCTCACTCGCCGGTCTTATAATCGAAGACGAAATCCACGAACGAAAATAATTATAAAATAGTTATTCCCTTATAATAATTTATAAGGGGCTAGGCTCACTCGCCGGTCTTATAATCAAATACGAAATGCTTACTTACTTGACCCTCCGAACTACGGCAGAAAGAGTGAGAGCGAACAAGGCCAGTGCCGCCAGTTTAATACAGACAGGTTTAAAGCGCGCTCCGCGGCGAGGTTTGTAGCTACAATGTTCGGAGAGCGAGCCCCAGCGGCGGTAGCAGGAAGCGTTTTGGTCACGACGCCGTGAACTTGGTCCACGCTCCGGCCGCCCGCCAAGCCATGCGAAAACAAACCCCACTCCAATTTGGAGGTGTTACAAAACATTAAGGAATTATGGCTCGGCAACGAAAATAACTTGAAGAAAATGAAAGCAGGCTTGACCAACATTTTGCAGCTGCAGTGTAAGTTAAAGAAAACCTTCAAATTGATGTTAACAGTTGCAGGCCATAGTCAGAAAAGGGCAGAGATTTAACGGTGAAGAAATTAAATCACAGTCGACTGTACACTTTACTCGACAGTTGCAGCTGTAGCTACAAGTTACAGGATGCCAACACAACGCAACAAATAACTGAAAAACTAAACGACATATAACAAATGACAAGAATATATATATATATATATATGAAAATGAGTCGTTTTGAAAATGGCTCAACCACCCCCTCCAAACGGAGACACTGTCCCAGAAATGTCAACAAGGAAATCTTCAGAAAACTAACCTAACCTAAAAAAAACATTGTAACACAGAAACAGGGCATAAGAGATAGAAGATACAAACTCAACCACAAGAGGGAAAACTCAACCTCTTGGAAAAATGGATGGCCAGGCCTGGCAAGAAAACAATGAAAAGAGTTTGTTTCCGAGAGACGAAATTGGGAGGTGATCAAGCTCCCAAAATCTCCTCACAGCTCAGAAGATAGCCCTAACCCATACAGGAGTCAACTCCTTGTACGGTTTCAACTGTGAAATATGTGCTTTACTGAAAACCCTATCATTACCCACTTCACTCAATTCCACAGTGACAGGAGACAGCATTCGAAGGATCCGGTGTGGTCCGGTCCACCTATAACATAACATAGCCTCTCTTCTCTCTGCAGCCGAGCTGATGGGGTGAGTCTCACAGTACACCAGCATTCCCACTTTGTACGGATTCAACTTTTGTCCTGCGTTGTACCTGCGACGTACAGCATGAGGGTTCATAGGAGGGTGGAGCAACACCGATTACAATTTTATGAAAAGAAAACTCATTTCATAGGTAGTAAATTTTTATTTAATTTGCCTAAATGTTTTTTAGAAGAAAACAACTTAATAAAATATAGAAAACAATTGAAAGAATATATTTTACAGCTTTCGCCATACTCATTTGATGATTTTTGGAACAATAAAAAACACAACAGTCTAATTTATTATTTAATATTTTGAATTTAAAATTTTGAGTACCTCTATAGATTAAGTTAAAATCTAAGACACTATTCTATGTACATTACAATGAACTTGTACATTACAATGAATAAAGAATGTTTGACTTTGACTCTCTCAGGGTTGCCAGCAGCCGGGAATTCCGGGAAAACCGGGAATTATATGTGAATTTTACACACCGGGTAAAAACCCATGAATTAAGCGTGAATTTTTCAAAAGATCCTTGATTTTTATAAAAATTATCTTAACTCTTAAACAGCGATTGTTTTGGCGTGCCGGTCTGTAAAATGGTTATTTCTCAATCAGGAGTTCGGCCAGTTTCGGGAATGTGTTAGACAAAGCATAAGTTGCCGTCCGAACCCGAACACAACATGTCCCTCCTGACACGAAGACAGAGTGATTCCAAAGTAGAGATAAGTGTGCCAAAGGAACTGGAACGGTTATGTTTTTCCGATCTGGTTCCGGAACGTTCCGGGAACTGTTCCGATGTAGTTTGTGTACCTCTAGCAACGTGTTACGGCACGAAAGAACAGGTACTACATATCCGTGGAACGGAATTATAGGGCTTTTGTCCTAAAATGAGTCACGACTATTGGCGGAGCCGATGTCATAGAGTTATTTTCACCAAGAAATACGAAATAAGTCGGAACGGGAACTATTAAAAGAGCACGTTCCGCGGCTGCGGTACAGAATGGTCGGAACGGTTCTCGTTCTGGAACTGAAAGCCGACACCAATGACATACTCGTCTTCGACGAGCGTCTAGGGACAGGACGGTTTTGGCTACGAATGTCACTGGCATAAACAGAGTAGCGGAGCGAAATGTTATGACGTCATGGACGAGTTCGTATTGAGTTAATCCGGTCCAATACTCACAAGCATAAATAGAACAAAGTTACCCAAGTCATGACGTCATTCATCGTAACCTAACCTTTAATTCATTATCTGTTACTAAACAGGTTTTTGTTATTTGTGTCTCATCTTCCTTTATCTTTATTTATTTTTAATTATTTCCTAAATAAACTGCATGGTAAATGTTTACTTTCCAGTACTCCCAGTACTGGAAAATAACCCAGACCTGTCCCGCACGCACAATTCCCTCAAGTAAACAAACGAAAACGAAAACCACCGAGTACACTTCGCAAGATCCCGCCAAGTATGTCATTGGCTAGAGCATTTTGGTTTTTTGTCACAAGGTCGTTTCCCATTGGCTGAATTGATTGGTTTGTTGTTGTAGTTATTTTGTTCTTCAAGTTTGCTAATTGTCCGCCGATAGTGACATAGAGTCTAATGAATTTTCGGTGATTTCGGAAATCCTCGTGTGCTTCCGTTTACCTTCGTGGGGTTGGCCTGTCGTTGGCGATAGATAAGTATACAAATTACTCTCCCTCTCGTGCTTCGTAGTTGTATTAATTCTAGTGTAGCTGTAGCCCAAGACAGCAGTCGACAGATGACTCGAATTTACTAATTTTACAATTTCGAAACGATAACGTCAAGCCTGGAGACGTCATAACCTTAAGAAATTCAATCCGTTTATGCTAGTTAGTGACTATTGGGCCGTATTCGTTCAATTCGTAGTGAAAATCAACGTGTTCCCAGACTCACAGACGCTCGTTTAGCACAAGAGAATTCTCATCTGACTCGGGGACATGCCAGTGTTCCCAGACGTACGATAACTATCGTGCTTTTACGATAATTTGTATGTTGTACGATCCAACTAGTGTCTGCTACGATAGTTCGATGATGTTATGTGAATCCTATATTATATTTTATTTTGACAATGTTAAGGATAATTAATGCCTTTTAGTATTACTAATGGGTCTCTATCAGTATTACAGGGGTTTCTTGGTAACATTATACCAGATTTACGAGCTTCATTGAAGATTACGATAATTTAGGTAGATTCAGAATAACTTTCCTCGTATGGTACGATAATGTGACTTTTAAAATCTGGGAACACTGGCGTGTCCATGATACCTCCAACCCTTCTCAGTGTGCGCATGCGCTACAAGTCTTTAGTCCTTGAGTCTCGACTATCGGACAACGTCGCTCTGGCTGTAAATAACGAATCTTTATCAGTTAGAGCTTTTCAGTAACTGCGGCTGTTCATAAAACAGAATAGTATAATTAACTTCTATGAGGGATTTATTGAATTTTTCATGGAGTCATATAATCAATAACTTCTTACTTATTATATTTCTTAATTATTTGCTTTGATGCGTAATTACTGCAGTTCTCATGATTAACTGAGTCCGGTTTTAACTCATGTGTCAATACATTGGGGTGTATTTTCTAAATCACAGTTCATACACTATTTAATTGGATGTATTAAATTAGTGGTACGACAAAAATGGTTTAAAAGTTGTGAAGAGAAATTATCCGTCCAAACTCAAACTTACTTAGGCCCAATTCACACACAAGCGACGCGACGTGGTGCGGGAGGGCAGCCGCTCGCGCTACGTCGCTCGTTTGTAAATTGAGCAATACGTTGTCATGGGAGCTTCAGCATAAGGATGTATGTCCGTGCCACGGCTCCGCCACTTGTCCGTTCTGTGTGAATTGGGCCTTAGAAATGATAAGTATGGGCCTTGAGTTTTGACTATTTAGCCCGGGAATCCGGAAAATACGCGTGAATTTTTTGGAAACCATTTGCTGGCAACCCTGTCTCTCTCTTGCACGAAGTAGATTTCGATGAGCAGCTTCCCAGATGACCTTCACATCCGACGATTTAGCAGGAGGCAGAAGATCTCCCAGCTTCAACAGGTTCGATAAAGATGTATTCTTTTTCTTGAAAATTTCCACCAGATATTTTGAGGGTGGAGTAAACCCCAGGCAGTGGAATGTCCCATGGAGTGTCCTGCAGACAGTAAAATAAAAACCAAATCAAAGACAATAGCAGCATTAAAAACCATCAAAACGGCCAAAAAGATTTGGTTGAAAGAAGAAATAAACTTTCTGTACTCCAAATTGGATGTACTAAAAGGAACTCTTAATGAAATACAAAATGAAGTAAATAAAACATTTCACAATGATTCTATTGAAGAATACAGAATCTATATAAATAATTGGATCCAACCTTTAATTAAAAAGAAAAGACAAAAACATAATAAGAAAATACAAATGTTACTTGCGACACAAAAACATACTTTAGATACGAATGATCCAACTATTCAAACACATTTCAAACCTTCAATTCAAAATATGACAAATATAACATTTGACTCAGCAGAGACAGATCTCCTTAGTAAATCTATTAAATACAATATTAACTTAGATTATAAACTCAAAACTATTGAAGACAAATTGATTGATCTTGAAACAGCACTCAAAGAGAAACCTAAAGAAGCTCAAGAAACAATTAGGTGCAACTTTACTCATGAACTAAAGAAAACAGGTCTGCATTATAAAACAAAAGGTAATATAAATCGATCAAAACATGATATGAACATAATATAAACAATATCAGAAAAATTAATTGAAAATAATGCTATGATAGCTAAGGCAGATTAAAGTAATACAACGATCATCATGTCAAAAGAAAACTATAACGAAAAAATGGAGACATTTCTCAATGATAATATATTTGAAGAACTAAACAAAGATCCTACTGCAGACTACAACAAGGAAATGAACAAAACAATCTCCAAATGTAAATCCCTCTCTACCAAAACTAAAATCCAACTTAAAACAATAAAACCATCAGCACCAAAACTTAGAGGTCAACCAAAGATACATAAACAAGATATTCCTTTGAGACCAGTAGTCAATTTTAGAAGTGCACCTACCTACAACTTATGTAAGTATCTAAATGGAATAATAAAAAATAACGTAAAATTCAATGAAAATTTACAGATTAAAAATACGTTTGATATTATAGAAAAAATTAAAGATATTTCAATACCAAAAGAAACCGTATTCGTTTCTTTTGATGTAAAAAGTATGTATACCAATATACCTATCCAAGAAACGACAAATATACTTGAAAAATCCTTAAACCAAAATAATAACTTATCCAAAAATAAAATTAAAGACTTAATGAACTTAACAAAAACAACGGTCAATCAAAACTATTTCACCTATGGATCGAAGTTTTTCAAACAAAAAGAAGGATTAGCTATGGGATCCCCCTTGTCTGGTACATTAGCCAATATTTATCTACAAGACCTAGAAGAAAACAAAATATTCAATGACTGTAATCCTGAGAAAAACAAAATTATATATTGGTATAGATATGTAGACGATATACTTTGCCTTTTTAAAGGGGATGAACAATCTTGTAACAACTTATTAACATATCTAAATTCCATTTCCAAAACCATTAAATTCACGATGGAAATCCAAAATTCTAGCATTAATTTCTTAGATTTGACAATTTCATACAAAAGGTAAACATTCATTTAAAATATTTAGAAAAGAATCTCAAACAGATCTAATAATACCCGCTGATTCAAATCACCCTTGGGTTCACAAAATTAGTACCTTTCACTCACTAATTAACCGTTTATTACGTGTTCCAATGAAGATTTTAATAATGAAAAAAATACAATCAAGTTATTAGCAAAGAAAAATGGCTATGAACCTAAATTAATAGGAAAAATGATTACAAAGAAAACAAAGAATAAACAAGAATTAATAAATCAAAATAGAAACACTGATTTTATAGCAATACCATACAGCTCAACTCTAAATAAAGCAATAAGGAAAACCTTCACCAACTCGAACTACAAAATCAGTTACAAGACAAGAAACAATGCATTCAAAATGCTAGACAGACTAGTCTACCCTAAAAATTCAAATCCAAAAATATATGAAAAATCAGGCATCTACAAAATCACATGCAGCGAATACAACAACTACTATATTGGTCAAACAGGCAGGAGTTTCAAATCAAGATTCAATGAACATATACAAGCAGTTAGATCAAACAATTCAACCAGCCAAAAATCCTCCTTTGCCGAACACATTTTAAAATCAGACCATAGCTACAAAGGAATCAAAGAAAACCTAACTATATTGGATTATGAAAATAAAGGGCCCAAAATGAACACGAAAGAAGAATTTCACATCCACTTGAACGGCAAGTTAAATCAAAAAGACATGCTCAATTCTACATATTTAGATTTAAAAAACCCAATCTTCGATGCCATACTTGAGCTTAAGAAATTACCAACCACTTAATCAAAGAATACATTAAAAAGAATCATGCAGCTGAAGAAGATACCAGATGATAAATATTTATTTGATAATTTTAGGTTATGTATATCATCACACTGTGAAAATGGTTTGAAAACCGAAACACGTGTCGTGTAATTTAATTAATAAAATGAAAAAAGGGTACACTTGTTAAATTTTATTGATAATAATCTTTGTAGCCCTAAGTTGTGAATTACATATTATAATAAATATTTATATATGTATGTGTCTGTCAGCACGATAGCGGCCGTAAATATGGTCCGATCTTAATGAAATTTGGAACAGACATGTAAAGTGGTAATCGATTGGACGAGTTCGTGAACCAGCCCGATCGGACCACCGGAAGGGGGGGTAAAGGGGGATAAACCCCCCAAAAATGGGTATTTTGAGTTTTTTACATAGAAAAATAAAATTTATCGAATCTTTGGTGGCACCATTGAATTTAGCTCAAAAAAACAAACAATTTAGTGCTTTGAATCATTGCTCTATGTCCATTGGTTACCGAGATATTGAAAGTGGTAAACACAGTATGTTGTCCCAATGTTAACCTTATGGGGAATAAGTAAAATTCTATATCTCGCTTATTTCTCAACGTGTCTGGATAAAACTTGGTTTGTGGCTTCATCTAGATGAGATCTAATGTATTTTAGTCTAAAATCCCCGAAATTTCAATTTTTGTGGCAGCAAACCTGCATAATCATTCCCCATGTTATCCTTATGGGAAATAAAAAAATTCTATATCCTACTTATTTTAGCGAACTTCTCCTATAGGGAAGGAGCTATTACCGTAGGTCTCATGGTAAGACCTAAGTGCGGGACCATCATAACTTTTCGTTTTGGTGCCCCCAGATACCAAAAACACCATTCGTTCAAATTTGTGTGTATATATATATATATATATATATATATAAGGGTCATTCTCATATAAAGAGATTATTTAAGCAATAAAATCAAAAATAAATAAATGAAAAATATATAAAAGTATAGGCTGTAGTTTGTTTGCTAATACCTTTAAGAAACTATATTCAAAGCAGCAGTGCTGAATTTTTTTATTTTCTATTTATTCTCGATTTTTAATGCATCAAGACTCATCATGATCAATGGTTAAAAAATGTAAAAAATAAAAATAAATACTTCAATGAACCATATAAACGTATTTAAAATGTAATGAGGGTCTTAACTATTATAATGGATACTTGATTTAAAATGGTAAAATGACTTTAATTTCATGAATTTGGCTCAAACGTTAAAAATATAAGTCTTACAACTATCAAAAACTCAATTAGTCCGTGAAAAAATTACTTAAAGAAAACATTTTTCAGGAAATTTTACAAGACATCTTCAAGTGTTAAACTGGGTATTTTAATATTTTTTTATTTATTATTAATTGGTATATTTAAACTAAATTCACGGCGACCGAAATGACGTGGCGGCGACCGAAATGACGCAGCCGCGATCAAAATGAACTTTAAAGGGTTTTATCGTTTAAGAAATATGTGGTCTCTATTAAAATTAAACAATTTGTGATTTGGCAGAACATTTTATTTTCCAAACATTATAGGAATATGAAGTAATGACCTAAAAATAACAGACAGAAAGAACCAGTTTAAAAAAAAGTGTGTTTTACAAAAATAAATTAAATATCTGCTTTAGTTTTATTATGATTTTGTTAGTTAATAATAATATTCTGTTAGAAATATTAAGGTAAATGTGGTAAAGCAACGTTATGACTGTTTTTCAATGTAAATTCGTCAACTCGGTCGCCAAAATCATATTCGGTAGGCCGACCGAAATGACGACTTCCGAATTGACGATTTCACTTTCTTGGCTCTGTCGTTTTCAGAACAAGCAACCTGGATTGTTTTCATTTCTAGGTTATGTTACACCATTCAATAGCTTTTGATTGATATTGGTAGTGTAATTGTTTCTATGATTATATAAAAGTAATACTGGAGACCGAATTGATCTACAATTAAGGTACTGCAAGTTTCTTAACTTGTTTTGGTGATATATCTATTTTAAAACTGGTTTTTAATTCACAAAACGATAAGGGAACTCACGTTGCACCTTTTTCAACACTACCTCAGTCGTCTGGGATCATGGAAGACAGGAGCTGGTCTTTGTGTGGGAGTTTTAAAAACTCACGTTCGGACGCCGTGTATTTTTAGGACAGCTGATTCCATTCAATTATTAATATTGAAATGAAACTTTTTCTTTTGACACTGTTATTATTTAATAAATTTATGTTAAAACAGACATATTGAGCTAGAGTATAAAATATATCTAGTTATTTTACTCGTTTTTACAGGCATGTAAATTTGATTGATATAGGTTGGGACGGCGACCGAATTGATGAATGGAATTAGGGAAGGCACTTTTTGGCAACAATTTGATATTCACAAACAAAGAATTATATGGGTTGAATAAATAAACAAACACATATTTTGGGTAAATATTTTATTTCAACAACATTATTTAAAATACCCCCGTTGCAGCAGACCTGCATACTCAGCGAATTTCAAGTGCAAAACAACATATTTCGATCCAACATAGCGAAATTTGACATGTTTTTGTAAGCTCCATAAGAATAACATGGGGAATGAGTATGGAGGTTTGCTGCTACAGGTATATTAAAACTGGGTGGTTTTAATTCAATATTTAGTAGATCTGAACTAGAAGAAGCCATTTACCAAGTTTTATCAAGATATGTTGAGAAATAAGCGAGATATAGAATTTTACTTATTTCCCATAAGATTAACATTGGGACAACGTACTGTGTTTACCACTTTGAATATCTCGGCAACCAATGGACATAGAGCCATGATTCAAAATACTAAATTGTTTGTTTTTTTGGGCTAAATTCAATGGTGCCAATAAAAATTTGAAAAATTGTATTTTTCTATGTAAAAATCTCAAAAAACCCATTTTTGGGGGGGTTTACCCCCCTTTACCCCCCCCTTCCGGTGGTCCGATCGGGCTGGTTTACGAACTCGTCCGAATAATTACTACTTTACACGTCTATGCCAAATTTAATTCCGATTGGACCATTTTTGCGCAAGTTATCGTGCTTAAAGACACATATATATATATATATATATATATATATATATATTTATGAAAGTGAACAAATGGTGTTTTTGGCATCTGAGGACCTCAAAGAGAAAAGTTATGATGGTTTTAGGCTTAGGTCTTACCATGAGACCTACGGTAACAGCTTCTTCCCTATAAGGGAAATTCGCTAAAATGCATTTTTTAACCTAAGGACTTAAATTATCTCTTTATGTGAGAATGACCCATATATGTGTCTTTAAGCACGATAGCGCTCGCAAAAATAGTCCGATCGAAATGAAATTTGGCATAGGTGTGTAAAGTAGTAATTATTCGGATGAGTTCGAAAACCAGCCCGATCGGACCACTGGAAAAAATGGGTTTTTTGGGTTTTTCACATATAAAAATAAAAAAAAATCTAATTTTAGTTAGCACCATTGAATTCAGCTCAAAAAAACAAACAATTTAGTATTTTGAATCATTGCTCTATGTCCATTGGTTACCGAGATATTGAAAGTGGTAAACACAGTACGTTGTCCCAATGTTAATCTTATGGGAAATAAGTAAAATTCTATATCTCGCTTATTTCTCAACATATCTTAATAAAACTTGGTTTGTGGCTTCATCTAGATGAGATCTAATGTATTTTAGTCTAAAATCCCCTATAGTTCCATTTTCGTGGCAGCAAACCTGCATACTCCCATGTTATCCTTATGGGAAATAAAAAAAATCAATTTCATCCTTATTTCTAAACATACCTTGATGAAACTTAGAATACGGTTTCATCTAGTTAAGATGTACTAAATATTGAATTAAAATCACCCACTTTTAACATATCCATCTCAGCAATCCTGCATACTCTTTCCCCATGTTATTCTGATGGGGATTTCAAAAACGTGTCATATCTTACTGTTTTCGATCTAAATATGTTTTTTCACACTTGAAATTCGCTGAGTATGCAGGTCTGCTGCAACGGGGGTATTTATTATACAGCTTATTTTTACTTTTAACCTCCATTAGCAATGCCATTCGAAGTTATATCTTAATTTCGTCTTGTAAATTGTGATTATTATAAAAATGTTCGAAGTGAATTTCTGTCTTGAGGGACTTAAAATGTCGAACGGCACAACTATGACAGTCAGGACTGCGAATGGCACTGCTCCACCAGGCATATCTCCGAAAGGCACTGTTCCCACAGGCATATCTCCAACAGGCACTGCTCCGACAATATTGTCCTCGGAAGTTTCGCAACATAGGAAAATACCAAATTAAATCGTTCAATATATTTATTGTAAACTGAACATTAAACGGTTTTAAGCAAAAAAAATTTAAGCCGTAGCCTATTAAAAATAAATTCATGTTTAAAAAATGGTTCCTATGTTTGTGTTGATTTTCCTACAAACAAATTCAGACTAAAAAAAAAGGAAAGCACAACACGGACAGTCAAAACTCTAATTTGCACTGCTCCGAAAGTCATAACTCTGAAGTGCACTGTTCTGAAATTCATAACTCCGAAAGGCACTGCTCAGACAGTCATAACTCCGAAATGCACTGTTCCGTAAGTCATTACCCCGAATGGCACTACTCTGACAGTCATAACTCCAAAATGCACTGTTCCGAAAGCCATTACTCCGAATGGCACTGCTCCGAACTCAGAAATGCACTGTTCCGAAAGTGTCGGAGATATACCTGTCAGAACAGTGCCTTTTGGAATCATGAAATTTGGAACAGTGTATTTCGGAGTTATGACTTTCGGAGCAGTGCCATTCTGAGTAATGAACTTCGGGATCAGTGCATTTCGGAGTAATGACTTGGGGAGCAGTGCCACTCGGAGTAATGAATTTCGGAACAGTGCATTTTGGAGGAATGACTTTCGGAGCAGTGCCATTCGGAGTTTTGACTGTCGGAGTTGTGCCGTTCGACATTATAAGTCTCTCAAGACAGAAATTTGCTTAGAAACTTTTTATAATAATAAAAATTTACTAGACGAAATTAAGATATAACTTCGAAAGGCACTGTTCCGAAAGTCATAACTTCTAATGGCACTGCTCCGACAGGAATAACTCCGAAATGCACTGTTCCGAAAAAAGTGTTGGAGCAGTGCCATTCGGAGTTATGACTTTTGGAGAGACAGAGATAAAATGTTTTTGGATTTTTCAATTCAAATTCAGCGTTACTTTCTACCATTTATGGCGTACTCACGTTTATGTGTTTATTTATTTTTCAGAATATTGTGGAAAAAGTTGTGTACAAAGTGAATGATGAAGATAACAACTTGACCGTTGCTGAGAGATCTGCTTGGGTAGAATCAAAGATGTATGGATTGAGCAGAGCTATAGAAGCATTTGGAATTGATCGTTTCCGAAAAAACAGCCAGAAAGCAGTGAGAGGATTTAATTTTGTCCTTCAAAACATGTTTCCAAAAACTTTCATATCTGTACCGCAAGAACATTCAACTTCTCCAATCTCTGTCACAGGGAAAGAAAAACTAATGGATGCAGCAAAGAAAGCAACTCATTTGGCAAAGTCAAAGGCAGAAACGATCTATGCAACCACTTCTTACCAACCTAGTAGATAAAGTATATAGATGTATCCATTGTTATATTAAATATTTAGTGTTGAAGCATTAAAGCAAACTCGATTTACTTTGTTATTAATTGGAAGTGTGGTTTTGAGATTGATTGACAATGGTTTGCTGATCATTCCAAAATATCTTTTAAAGTCATGGAGATAATGTTTGCTACCATTCAATTGTATATGTGTAGGTATGTTTAATTTTTAAGTAATTATGTAAAATTTGATTGGCCGTGTTTATTGTTGTTATAAATGTAAGCAATTAAAGAGCAGTGTAACTTGACATTTTTATATGCCTCGTATTTTTTATGCAACTTTAACCTTTCTTATTTCATTCAGTGATTGACAAAGAGAGAAGTTTTGGTGGAGGTAATGCAGGGTTTCATGCTTTTCCCTGGAAAGTAAGGGAAATTGATTATGGGTCAGGGAACTGTATAAAACATTCTGAAAGTCAAGGAAAACTTTTATAAATTTTGGGGAAAACTGTTGAGAGAAGGCTAAAGGCAATTTGGTGTCGCCCTTGCGGTCGAGATACGTACTAAAATTACTCCGCGATGATAATTGGAAAAAGTAGTGTGACGTAAATAACCAGTTATTCTAAAATTATGGTCTTAACTAGCATATCAAGTCCTCTTTTCCACTTTTGAGTCCAAAATATAGCCACAGAGGCTGATATAATGTCCTCGCTCATTTATATAAGTGGTTCAAACAGTAATGATTTGTTATAAATATTCCTCCGTGGGGTCAGCGATCACCGTCTGTAAACGTTCACGCATTTTCCGGCGATATATTTTAATTTAGAGAAAATAACATTATTGCACCTTGAAGACAAATAAATTCAACACTAGGTTCGTGAAGTACATTTTTCATTTCCTTTTTACATTCCGAGTTATTTTAGCTCAAAATATCAACTAACTAAAACCCACTATTTGACCTTTAACGCAAATTACTCTTGTATTTGTTAAGATATCGGAAAAATTAAAAAAAGCTTATTAAAATGATTTTTTTTCTTTTCATTTTGATACGTAGCTTATTATCGTACGTTGAAAAATAACGTCAGGATATGGTTTCATGCAATGTTGTAGCCCGCGAAAATCATGACAACACCCTTGCGTTTGGGAACGCTTTTTGTCCATAATTTTCGATTGAAAATCAAAACGAAATCAATCAAATTTAAGAGGAGAACAAATTCTACAAAACAGTACCACTTTATTTACGATTATACGAAAAATATAGGAGTAATCAGCCTCTGAATTTGCATAGTCGAATTTACCTAATTAACAATCACTTAAAAATCATAGGCTGGACTTTAAGTGTAATTACTCATTTACCTTTCTTAGAACCGTGGAACCAAATCGTAATATTTTGTAGAATTTTTTCTTCTCTTTAATTTGATATATAATGTTTTCATTTTCAATAGAAAACTTAAGTCGGAATGCATCCCCGCACACAAGGGTGTTTTCATGATTTTCACGGGTTACAACATCGCGCAAAACCATAATCAGTTATCAGTCAGCAGTCGCGGCGAGCGGACGCGTTTTCCTCGTTGCTCAGTTTTCCTTGTTTTGAAGTTTAAAACATGTTGCTGTGTAAATCGGGCGGTAATTCGTTACCTCCTGACGAGGATTATGTGAAGTGCATAAATTCGTTCACTCTACATTATAATTGTGCGGAACTATCGGAAAAAACGTGGAGACAGTGGGCGCGGGTGAAGCGCAAAAACTACCGCTGCATCTTGTGTAGAACCAGCGGCACCAACGACAACAGCAGCGTGAAGAGCGGCGACTCACAACAGGATTTTCCGGAGGCAAGTAATCTCACCAAATCAACTCCGTTATCAGAGGATTTTCTGGAAAATATTGAAAAGAGTGTTGAGCAACGCGTCGTAAATGCGGCTATTGGAAACAAACTTAGTAACGTTATGCAGCAAATCAATGACCTTGAACAATCTGTTTCATTCTGCAGTAATAAAGTGGATGATTTTGTTATGCAATTGAATGCGTTCTCTGACAAAGTTAAACTAGTGGAAAAAGATAATGCAAACTTAAAAAATGAAAACAATGAATTGAAGAAACAACTTTTGGTTGTAAAATTAGAGGTCGAAGCTTTAAATCAATATGGTCGAAATTGCAACATTGTAATTGAAGGAGTCCCCGAATTAAGTAACGAGAATGTATTGGATCTAGTAAACAAACTAGCAATTGCCGTGGACGAAACAATAGTATTAAATTCAGACATACAAGCAGCTCATCGCATCCCTTCAAAAAATAAAAACAAACCGCGGCCGATCGTAGTTCAGTTTACTAATCGCCCAAAACGGGATGCTGTGCTGAAAAAAGCCCGGTGCAAAAGGGCTAAAAGCACCGATTTTGTTAGTAAAGTTCCCTCAGCAAATGTTTATGTTAATGAACACTTAACACCTTTCTACAACAAACTGTTCTATGAAGCAAAACAAATTAAAGTGCAAAAGGGCTACCAATATTTATGGTTTTCTAACTCAAAACTATTTATTAGAAAAGACAGTGACTCTCAAGCGGTGCGAATTTCTTGCTTGGATGACCTTAGCAAGCTGTAACTGGAACAAGCGAACGACCAGGAAATAATTGTGGGCGATGAGCGGAGAGAGGGGTGAGCAACATGAACTTCTTATATTCCACCAGAACGTTATTCCACGGAGCTTGAGGCGGCGGTTCGACGAGCTACTCTGCTATCTGAAAGGTTGCGCGACTCCTTATCAGCTGATCGTGCTGTCCGAGATCTGGGTGTTCGACTACGAAGCCGACAAATACATCATCCCCGGGTATCAGCTGATCCTTCAACACCGGCCGAACAACGCATCTGGCGGAGTCGCAGTTTATATTTATAATGAGTTAGTATTTAATAATAAATGTTTTCTGTTTCCTCATGCTGAAGTAATAAAAATTACACTGAATAAATTATTTAATAATTCCACTGCTGTAAATTTAGAAATTTTCTGTGTTTACAATGAGTCTAGTAGAAATAGTTTTAAAAACTTTAAAGATGATTTAGAAAATAGTATATTGAAAAATAGTGGCAAATGCTGTATATTAATCGGTGATTTTAATATCAACACACTAGAAAAAAGTAATGAGGAAACACAATACATTTCATTGCTCTCTGGGTACGGTTTTAAAAATATTGTAAACGAGCCTACAAGAGAAGTAGATAACTCAACAAGCTGTCTTGATCATGTAATTGTAAAAAATAGTAGTAACATTGCAATTAAATCTAAAGTTGAGAAGCTTGGGCTAACTGATCATCATGCAAACATTGTCACATGCAGTATTTCGTACTCAGATAAAGCAAATCAATTCTATAAGCATGTAGATTATAATCTTTTGAACCGTAACATTAATGCCTCAAACTGGCAAACTGTTTGTGAGAGTAATTCAGTTGATGATGCTTTGGACCGTTTCTACAGTTTATATAATATTTGTTTGCAAGACTCTACAACAATAAAAGTATTAAATAATAAAAACAGGCACAGATCGCCTTGGATTACAGATAATTTGATTAAAAAGGTAAATTTGAAAAATAAGTTGCATAAACTAATCAAATTGGAAAGGAACAAACACAACTTAATGTTAATTAGACAGTATAGAGACTTGTCAAAAGAAGTCACAAGATTGATTAGGAATGCTAAGCTTAAGTATTTTTCTGATAAGATTGAGGTGGCCCGTGGTAATAGTAAACAATACTGGCGGGTCGCGTGGTCGGTGTTGCGCGCCGAACGGCAACAATGGTCATCCATTTCCGTCGGCGACACCACGTACGATGTACCCGGAAATGAACAGTTTATTGCGGACGCCTTCAATAACTATTTTGTTAACATTCCAACAACACTTTTAGAAAATGAATTTGGGCAAAATATTCTTCCGCTCCCTGAAATGCCTTATGTTAGATCAGTCTTTAGTATTAGTACTGTTTCAACTGAAAGTATTATTAAAATAATTTTAGGTATGAAAAATAAAAATTGCACGGGTCCAGATGGTATTAGTATTATTACAATAAAGAAGAATCTGCTATTTTACACATTTTTAATTTAACTGTTACTCAAGGAATTTTTCCAGAAAAATTGAAACTTGCATGTGTAGTGCCTATTTATAAATCAAGTAGTAAGCAATGCATGTCCAACTATAGACCAATCTGCCTTATCAATTCTTTAGCTAAGATTTTTGAGACCTGCATGCAAAAACAAATAGTTAAGTATTTTAATATCAATAATTTATTCTCTTCTAAGCAATATGGTTTTCTAGAAGGCAAAAGTACCGATTGTGCCATTGATCAACATATTCGCCACATAGTCAGTTCATTAGATAAAGTAATGCCAACAGTAGCAACATATATTGATTTCAGTAAGGCTTTCGACCTTGTTGATCGAAATACTTTATTGTACAAACTTAAATGCTATGGTATTACTGGCACAGCTTATTCATGGATAGAATCCTTTTTAACCAACAGAGAACAGGTAGTGAGAATAAATGGCATATCTAGTCAACCTTATCACTCCAATCATGGTGTTCCTCAGGGCGGGGTGTTAGGGCCTTTGTTTTTGTCATTTTCATAAATGATTTACTGGAAATAAAATTTCATTCAAAATTAGTAGCGTATGCTGACGACATCACCCTTGTTACTTCTGCAACTTCGTTTCAAATGTTGGAAAATCATGTCAATTGGGATTTAGAGTTGGTATCTGGCTGGGTAGGACTGAACCGACTTATTATTAATACCAACAAAACCAAATCAATATTATTTTCATAAAAAAATACATTGGCTGAAGACCAAAGAAGTAGGTTATGCTTTCATTGTCATAAATTCTTATGCTCATACAGCTGCAGTTGTCAAAAATTAGAATTAGTAAATAAAATAAAATATCTTGGGTTAATTATTGGTTTTAACTTAAAATGGAATTTTCATGTTGACTATTTACTTATCAAACCAAGAGCAATAAATAGAAATATTTATTACATGAAACAATTTCTTAAGGAAGAACAATTGAAAACACTATATTTTTCATGGTATGAGGCAACGCTGCGGTATGGTATTATTCATTGGGGCGGAACATATTCAACAATATTGGATCCACACAAAAAATTACCTTAAGGACTCTGTGCGGAGTGAAAAGATGTGACAGCTCAGAACCTTTACTCAAACAATTAAATGTCATGAAATTTTCAGAATTATATTTGCAATGCATGTTTAATTATTTCAAAACTTATTTTCATCTCTTTTCAGTTAAAGTTAACAATAGATTTACTAGAAGCTCAAATGTTATTCAATTTAATGTGCCACATATTTTCAAATAAACCAGTAGAAACCAATTTCATTTCAAATCAATTCAAATTTTTAACAAGTTCAGTAGATTTATCAATTTTAACCAAAGCAATAAATCCTTTAGGGCCTTTAAACTATCTGTAAACAAATTAATAATAAATGGTACTGTATCCATTTGATTATGTCGTTTGCTTAACATTTGTTATATTTTTTACTAAGTTAATATTTATTTGCATGTTCTGTATTTATTTATTTATTCATTCATTTATTTACTCATATTTTTACCTTAAGCAGATATTTACAGCATATTTTACAAATGGGAGTGATAACATTTAAGTGCTGTGCTAAAGTGATAATAATCATGGAAGAAAAAGACTGCTGAATCAATTTTTTTAATTAATTGTGTGACTTTTTTCAGACCCACGCGTGCTTGAAGCACATGGGTCAATGTAAACTATATATATATATATATATATAAGTTTGTTTGAATAAATCATATTTCATTTCATTTCATTTCATAATCCTGACGTTATTTTTCAACGTACGACAATAAGCTACGTATCAAAATTAATTCCTTTCAATCTGCATTTTTTATTTTTCCGATATCTTAACAGAAACAAGAGTAATTTGCATTAGAGTTCAAATAGTGGGTTTTAGCTAGTTGATATTTTGAGCTAAAATAACTCGGAAAGTAAAAAGAAAATGAAAAATGTACTTCACGAACCTAGTGTTGAATTTATTTGTCTTCAAGGTGCAATAAAATTATTTTCTCTAAATTAAAATATTTTGACGGAAAATGTGACCGCGTGAACGTTTACACGCGCTGATCGTCGACCCCACGGAGGAATATACTACATTCTTTACTGTTTGAACACTTATATAAATGAGCGACGACACTATATCAGCCTCTGAAGCAATATTTTGGACTTACAAGTGGAAAAGAGTATTTTATATGCTAGTTAATACCATAATTTTAGAATAACTGGATATTTACTACGTCACACTACTTTTTCCAATCATTATCGCGGAGTAATTTTAATAAATTTAATCGACCGCGAGGGCGACTCCGAATTGCCTTTAGCCTCCTCATAAGTATGAAAGTGGTAAGTAAGTGCAGGGCTTGTAGCAGTTTTTGAAGTTGAAAAAAATAAAAAAAATAAATAAGAAAAAAATAACCAAAAAATAACCTTTTGTAAACAAAAAATGTTGCTAAAATTAGAAACCTGGCGTTATATTGGGGATAATACATTCTTAACCTCGGTAAAAATGAAAATCTCGGCAGACTAATCACAAATCTGCCTAGACTTGACGGCGAAACTTGGTTTTCATGCAACGAGACTTGGTTTTCACGCAATGTAGAATGACAAGATTCGTCTGCCGCAATGCTGCTACGAGATCGTCTGACACACAAATAGTGTGAACAGTGCTTGTAGCAGTTCTTGAGGTTGAAAAAATAAAAAAATAAACCAAATTCCAAAAAATTAACAAAAAATAACCAAAAGCAAAAACATAACAAAAAATTAAAAAATAACCTATTACAAGCCCTGTAAGTGGGAAGGGGATGGTTTAACATTAAGAGTTCAATACATAAGTATACATATGAAAAACTGGTGAAATAAAATAAAATGAAAAAGTTGCTGGAAATTTTTTTGTTTTTGGAATAGACATACTTTTTAAGTTTTAAAATAGAGGGTGATCAAGGCCGTATTCAATTGGGTGGGGTTAGGGGGTCAACCCCCCCCCTCAAAATAGTTAAAATTGCATTGAAATGATAGGGTAGAAAGTTATTTTTTCACTTCCTGTAACCGTTGAACCCAGGAATCCCACCCCCCCAAAAAAAACACTTCCTGGCTATGGCTTTGGGTGAGCTGAAAACCTTTTTGATTGTTATACTTTTGATAACCAGTTTTCTTTCACAATTTATGTCATAGTTTAGTCTGTTATTTTTATTTCATGATTATTTGAACACCCTTATGATAATAGCTTGTTGTTACTTTTTTCTATTGCCTAATTATTCTGTTATTTTATTAATAAAAAAGAGGCTGACGTGTCATTTTGGGACAGTAACTTTGGGCTTTGCCAAATTTAGTAATTTTTCCCCCTATAAAATAAATAAATTACACCAATTATGCCATGGCAGCAGCAGCTTGTACAAGGGATCACAGTTAACAAGTAATCTATGTGGAATTTGCAGTAAAAGAAAAACAATAGGATTTTAGAAATGGTAACTGTAATACTCTCAAAGGGTCAAAGGGGGGGGGGGGGTTAGTTGCCGAGGGTTACTGACCCTCGGCAGTGGGGGATCCAGAGAGGGGCTAAGGAGGGCTATAGGTCCCCCTTGGGCATCCAATTTACACTAGGTAAAATGGTAATTTTGTTCAGCTATCAAATATATACAAGAGGGGAGAGTCTCAAAAAACCCAAAAGTCACACTTGTCGCTTCTCGGGCACCTGGACCCGGAGGCTCAAGCCGGATTCCTGGGCATCTGTCACGGGTGAGTTGCCTAGGCATTGCGGGCCCTAGACTAAGGTGTTGTGCGATCTGTGTTGAGAGTATCATGACACTGGGGGCCTAATATTCGGTGTCTTTTCTGGGAACCTGGGGAACCCGACTGGGTACATACGACCCTCTCTTATTGGGTCACAGGGGAGGTGGACTTTTCGATACCCGTAACTCGTGGGAACAAAAACCATTGACGTGCACAGGGCCTGATTAACCACTAGGCTGCAGCCTAGGGCGCCAGACTGCTAGGGGCGCCACGGGGCGCAAAATACATATTTTTATTTTTTGTAAGAATTTAAAAAATAAGCTGGAAAGTCCCGCCCCCTTTCTTGTAAATTCGACCTAACGAATAGCCACATCAACACTGGTGTTATTTGTTAGTACGCGTTTTTACTACCAAACAAAAATCCTATCGGATGTAATTCCTGAGATTCCAAAAGGTAGCAGCCTATTCTGGACAGTAACAGACCCCAGTTTTGACAAATGGAGGGAATAATTTGAGCAATCTGGCATGCCCGGGAGTCACTCCTGTCGAATAAACCGAGGGAAAGTTTGGTACCAACTATATAACTGTTTACATCACAGTGTAACTACCATTTGTGTATTCCGTATAAGCCTAATGGAATATTTAGTAGTAGTATGGTAGTAGTTAGTATCTGTCATCATGTGCTTTGATTAGTGTTATAACTTCAGAGTCTATATTTTAGCCTGCAGCAGAGAAATTGATATTTATAAGAAAAACGAACCAACAAAATGGTTAAGAACACCTTAAAAGGGCGCGGAACGCAATGAGCGTAAGAATGTGCTTATGCGCAAGGTTACTAAATAGCTAAACATGATATATTTTTTGCGAAACCTAAATAAGGAACATTAACAGACAAACGAACACAGTGTTATGAAGAATCGCTATATGAGTCACTGAGTCAGGTGTGGTAGAAAAGAAATGAAGTAGGGGTGTAAGTTGAATATGCATGACAGGCAGCGACGAATTGACTTTGAACATGTAGCTGATTAGACTAAACTTTTTTCATTATCTTTGTGTGCACTGACTTATAGTTACTGGAGAAGGCATTTAGTTAGTTTGCAAGTTAAATATATTTTTAAAGGTAGCCCTTTTAGTAGTCAGTTGTGGAGGAATTAATTCGTAATTTCATTATATATACTGTATCTAACCCACATACAGCCGTGGTATAGGGGGGGGGGCAAAGGGAGGGAGGGGGCACCAAATAAACTCAAGCCTAGGGGCGCCACACCTCTTAATCAGGCCCTGGACGTGCAAAAGGAGTGTGGGTTTATTTTTTATTTTTCGAGTCTTCCATTCTGTTTATTTCTGAGTTTATGTTTATCTGTATTTTTGTCAGGGCTTGTAATGGGTTTATTTTTTTCGAGTCTTTATTTTTACTTATTTCAGAGTTTATTAACAGGTCGAGAGCATTCCTCTTGCTAATCTAAGCGTGGACGGTCTGACCCCAATGGAGAAGGATGCCCTGCTGAAATCAGACGATAAACACAAACTCGCCGAAGCTGGAAAGGAACCGAAGAAATGGCTTTCCAGGGGTGAGATGGGAGGAAAAGGATAGTAGAGGAAGCCTAAGCCAAGGTCAGAAAGGGGGAAAAAGGAGAGGAGGCTGGCATGGGCTAACCTTGTCCCCAGCGAAGCTGGTACCTTAGGGGACCAGGAAGTTGGGAAAAAAGCAAGGAGAGGGTAGCACCCCCAAGGTCAATTCTTCAAGTGTTCCTGGGAAAAGGGTGGAAAGAGGGGGTGACAGCACTTGACATCCGAAGAAGCCGGAAACGCCAAAAAGACAAGACTGAAGGAGAGAGAGGGGTCGAGTGTTCCGCAGAGGGCACCGGCACCTTCCTACTTAGAGAAGTTGTCTGTGGAGAAGATGACCATCGCCAGATCTGAACACCTGGACAAAAAGCTGACTGAGGCTTGAGTGCCCAGCCCTACAGGGTCTGTGCACTAGAATCCTTGGCTTACCCATGAGTGACCCAGGAGAAGAACAGGTAACCATTGTCAAGAGGATCTCGAGGTTTGTTAAGGACCTGGGATATGACGGAAATTGACCTGTGTCTGAGGATGCACAATAAGCTAATTTAGCTGCGCTGCAATACCAATACCATAGCCAAGTGAAGCCTGGCCCTCTTCAAAAACAAAAAAAAAAAGCTCAAAGAAAAATCTTGCCCTCAACACCTTTCAACCCAGCCTTTCCTTTTATCTTCTTTCCCCCACCCTTCAAACAAACCTCTCCTGATGTATGGACTTACTAGGTCTTACATCAACCTTCCAATTCCTTCATTTTTGTTTTGTTTTTCTGTTTTTGAATTTTTTTTTCTTTCTTCTTTCTGGCTATCCTCATTGATACATTAGGTGGGAAACCCCCAGAGATCTGTATCAACAACTTAATTTTTTGTGGATAGTGACATGACATAACTTAAACAATCCAAAATTTAAAGGAAACTTGTCAGAAAACCAACCACATCTGGCCCACAAATAATCCTATCCTATATTCTATAACAAGCAATGTTTGAACAGGCAAAATTTTTATTTCTTCCAAGGACTTTAGATTTTTTAGTTTAAACTGGGGTTTAGGCCACTGTAAATCAATTGGAGCTGATCTCAAGTCTGGGAAAAATCCGGTTTGCGTCCTACAGCCCTTCAAAGTGCCCATTCAAGTGCCCATCGTCATGGACATTTTTTTTGCCGCATTTAACCTCCAGTTATGAAGAACGTTCATGGTTTATTTATTAATGAAATTAGTAAATACCCCCGGTGCAGCAGACCTGCTTACTCAGCGAATTTCAAATGCAAAAGAACATATGTTAATCCAACATAGCAAGTTTTGACATGTTTTTGCAATCTCCATAAGAATAACATGGGGAATGAGTATGCAGGTTTGCTGCAACAAGTATGTTGAAACTGGGTGGGTTTTTTTTTCAATGTAAAGTAGATCTGAACTAGAAGAAGCCTTATACCAAGTCTTATTGATATATGTCGAGAAATAATTAAGCGAGATATAGAATTTTACTTATTTCCCAAATTGGGACAACGTATTGTGCTTACCATTTTCGATATCTCGGTAACTAATGGGCATAGAGCAATGATTCAAAATATTACATTGTTTGTTTTTTCGAGCTGAATTCAATGGTGTAAACTAAAATTAGATTACTTGAATTTATTTATGTAAAAAAACTCAAAAACCCCATTTTTGAGGGGTTTATCCCCCTTTACCTCCCCTTACAGTGGGCCGATCAGGCTGGTTTACGAACTCGTCCGAGGGATTACCACTTTACATGTCCGTTCCAAAATTTCATTAAGATTGGACCATTTTTACAGCCGCTATCATGCTCACAGACACATATGTATATATACAGGGTGTTTCGAAACTCTCTCCCGAAACTCCGTGGGCACGTTCCTTAGGTCAAAACAAACAAAAAATGTCATATAAGTATAGGGTCTATCTCGCTCCGTTTTCTGTCTGTCAGTCAGTTTGTGTTTTTCGATTAAAACTCTATAACTTTGAAACGGCTTGAGATAAATTATTGAATATAAGTATGTAAACTATAGTTAGTATGGCCAAAATTTTCACCAATTTTTCAATTTTTTATCTTTTGGACTTTCAAAATGGCGGCCTTTTAAAAATTTAATTCATTAATATCTAAAAAAGTTTACAGGTCAACACTAATCTTTTTATCATACATTTTATTTGCCATTTCATTACAAACATAATGATACTTTATTTATTAAAATCGGATTATAAATAAGCAAGATACAGCAATTTAATTAAAGCATGTCATGGCATATTCCACGAGACTTGCGCGAGACCGTCATTGTTGCAGCGCGGCGCGGGGCGCCACGGTCTCGCGGGCCGGCCTCTGGATAGAATATGCCATGACATGCTTTACTTAAATCGCTGTATCTCGCTTATTTATTATTCGATTTTAATAAAAAAAGTGTCGTTTTGTTTGTAATGAAACGGCAAATAACACTGATGATGAAAAGGTTAGTGATAACCTGTCAACTTTAGTTTACGTACCAAGTTTCAATAATTTAACTCAAGCCGTTTCAAAGTTTACAGTTTTAATTGAAAAACACAAGCAGACTCACAGACTTATATGACATTTTCGTTTGTTTTGACCTAAGGAACGTGCCCACGGAGTTTCGGGAGAGAGTTTCGAAACACCCTGTATACAGTGTGTTCATTTTTTTGTGCACTCCATCGTGATCTCGTAAACTGTAAGAGATACAAGAAAGGTTAAATTAGCAATGTAATGCATAATAATAAGACAAGTAAAATGATGGTGAGCAATTAAAAATATTCTCCCAAACTCGTTTGCTACGCTCAAAAAACCAATTTGGCCCCAAAACTAAAATTACCCGTAACTACCTTATTTTTTAAGGTACAATACTATAAGTGGGGTCAAATCTTCAAAAAATTTACGTAGAATCTAAATATTCAGTCAAAAATGTGATACCACTTATGGTTTTCTGAGAATAATGCTCAAGTTCAGAATTTTAAATGCCAACATGTAACATTTCATTTTTCATTGGAAAGATATTTTTCTCTTGATTACAAAAATACCACTCATGTGATATTTTCCTCTCTTCAAATATGTTTTTAATCAGAGAAAATATTTTTTGTAAATGAAAATGGGTTTAAAATGCATTGGATTTATCATAAAAATGATAACCATTAAAACAGCTGATTGACTTGGAACAGCTGATTGGCAGCAAAATGCTGTTTTACAGACAATTAAACATCTTCATTTAAAACAACTGATTTATTTGTAAATTATCTTTTTACTGTTTATCAGCTGTTTCTAGTCAAGCAGCTGTTAAATATTAATCAGCTGTTCCCCTTTTCCTTATTTTTAATATGAATCCAGGTCATCATAGCCCATCATCATGTACGATAATGAATTAACTTTAACATATCATTAATTTAGAATATTTAATGGGTTTTAACGTATTAAATTCATAATGACAATAAGAAAAAGGGACCAGCTGATGAATAGTTAACAAGTGGTTGACTAGAAACAGCTGATTAACAGTAAAAGGATAGTATACAAATAAATCAGTTGTTTTAAATGAAGATGCTTATTTGTCCGTTAAACAGCTTTTTGCTGCCAATCAGCTGTTTGGCACAAATCAGCTGATTTCATAATTATCATTTTTATGATAAATACAGTGCATTATAGGGTGGCTGCACCAGTGAATGACCGGTTAAGGACGATGTCTCATGTTAATTAAACATTACTCCCTTATTTTATGGTCATAGCTATGTATATTTTACTGTAGAAAGTTCATTTATTCTTTAAGGATTAAGCGATATTAGTTAAATATGTCACTTAATGAGAATACTGGTTGTAATATTAATTAAAATACAACTATGTCAATGCTCCAATAAATGACCGGGACTGCACCAGTGAATGACTGATCTGTTTTGGCTGAATAACTGTCAAAAAATTTGAAAATCAGCTGACAACAATGATTAAGAATAATTCAGCTGAGAATATAGATCATAGCTAGTAAATGATTGATCTCGTCCAGTGAATGACCGCTAAGTTTTTCCCCAGTCATTCACTGGTTTTTGCCCTAGTTACGTTCCAATTTATGACCACCCTCAGTAAAAATTATCTTAACATGCACAGCAATAAAATTGATTTTAAATTGCAGGATAGTATGTTAAATATCATTTAATTGCAACATAATTTTGAAACAATCATCAAATACAGAATGAATGTAAATCCAGGAAAGCCTTGCAGGGGTAATCACTATAGTAGGAAACATCAAAATCGAAGATAGTGGGACACTCAATCTACTATATATTTGTCAAATACGACTCACCTATCATCGCACAGCCTAAACTATACGACCTAGGACCTTGAAATTTTGCGTTGACGTTCCTTTTAGGGCGTAGGCATCCGCTAAGAAAGGATTTTACATGATTCGTAGTATAAAGGGGTTTTTGGCGAGATCGAAGTTTTCAAATTTTCCCATATAAAAGTGTTATGGACGATCTTTTGTTTACATTTTCAATGTTCATTCAATCAAGCAGCTGGGAGTTAGCTTCACAAATGTACAAAGTAGGCTGTTACAGGTGATTATAATTTGTTTTCTTTCATCACGGTTTTATGATTTTTTTGTTGATTTATTTTACAGGACATTATTATGTACTATAATAAAAATACATTTAGTTTAATTTTAAAACCTAATCTGTTTAATCATAAATTCAGTATATGGCACCATCTTTATTTTGGCAGCGGGAGTTGTAATTACGCCTGATACGATGATTTGGCGTTTATACTAATTCGACCTCTATAGTTTAAAGCCTGAAAGAATTAAGTCCCTTCAGATTCGTCAAATCAAGTAGTGTTTGTCGTGAGCGAAGCCACGGGAACTGCTAGTATTAAATATGTTTAAAAAGTATTTTTGATTCCAGCAATTTTAACCAATGTAAGATTATTGTTAAATAATATTCCAAGGCTGGTTTTATGCTTATTTTTAATTAGCTAGCCCAAAGAATATGCTTAATAACGGGCTTTTTAAACAAAACGGTCATTCACTGGTGCACCCACCCTAATTCATTTTTATTTACAAAAAATATTTCTCTGATTAAAAACACATTTGAAGAGGAAAACATCACATGTGTGGTATTTTTGTAATCAGGAGAAAAATATCTTTCCAATGAAAAATGAAATTTTAATGTTGGCATTTAAAATTCTGAACTTGAGCATTATTCTCAGAAAACCCAAGGAATGGGTATCACATTTTTGACTGAATATTTAGATTTTACGTAAAATTTTGTGGAGATTTGACCCCTCTTACAGTCTTGTACCTTAAAAAATAAGGGAGTTATGGGCAATTTAAGTTTTCGGGCCAAAATGGGTTTTTGAGCGTAGCGAACGAGTTTGATCGAATATTTTTAATTGCTCACCATCATTTTACTTGTCTTTTTATTACGCATTACTTTTCTAATTTAACCTTTCTTGTATCTCTTATAGTTTACGAGATCCCAATGGTGTGCACAAAAAAATGAACACACTGTATATACTATATATATCCAGGTTGTTTCACGATAACCCTGAAAAACTTCAGGATATGGTTCCTTGGGTCAAAGTAAGAAAAAAATGACCAGTAAACATAGGTCCTAAACTCAATCGTTTTCTATCCATTAGAGAAAATAGGTTTTTTTCGGTTTTCAGTGTACCTGTTGGATATTTTGACGTCTAGATTGAAAATTTGACAAAATATTTTGATAAAACCTTCATAGCTAGATAGAATGTTAAATTTGAAAGAGATTTCATAACTATTTCATGCAAAAATGAGGAGTGTGACTGAGAAATAGTTGTCTAAAAATCAAATTTTTCCTTAAAATTCAAGAACCAAAAAATTTTTTTTTGACAGCCCTTCATACTGTAACCGTTCGAGTTTTTGGCTTGCAATTTTACTAAACGTTTTAGAATTTAATGGAGAAAAAATAAATATCAATTTAAGTATACTTTATACGGGGATTATTTTTGTCAAAATCCAAAATTTTGTAAGGAATCAAAAAATACATTTGGAGAAACAAATAAAACTTTATACTTTGATTATTTTTTATCATATTTGAATCAAACGTGGTTTGTGGCTTTGACTAGCTAAGAGGTAATAGTTAACAGCCTAAAATCCCCTCCTTTTTCACTGTTATTGCAGCAAACCTGTGTATTCATTTTCTAATGTTATCCTTATGGGAAAATATTTTAATACGATAATTCAGTTATTTCTCATCATATTTGAATAAAACTTCGTATTATTGCAGGTATTATTGCATCCTAACTTAGTATACTGTAACCGTTTGAGTGTTTGGCTTGCAATTTTACCAAAAGTTTTAGAATTTAATGGAGAACAAGAAATATCAATTTAAGTATACTTTATATGGGGATTATTTTTGTCAAAGTCTAAAATTTGGTAAGGTATCAAAAAATACCTAAATTTGGAGAAACAAATAAAACTTTATACTTTGATTATTTGTTATCATATTTGAATCAAACTTGGTATGTGCTTTGACTAGCTAAGAGTATGAAGTTTTATTTGTTTCTCCAAATTTAAGTATTTTTTGATACCTTACAAAATTTCGGATTTTGACAAAAATAATCCCCATATAAAGTATACTTAAATTGGTATTTATTTGTCCTCCATTAAATTCTAAAACTTTTGGTAAAATTGCAAGCCAAAAACTCGAACGGTTACAGTATGAAGGGCTGTCAAAAACAAAAATTATTTTTTGGTTCTTGAATTTTAAGGAAAAATTTGATTTTTAGACAACTATTTCTCAGTCACACCCCTCATTTTTGCATGAAATAGTTATGAAATCTCTTTCAAATTTAATATTCTATCTAGCTATGAAGGTTTTATCAAAATATTTTGTCAAATTTTCAATCTAGACGTCAAAGTGTTCAATAGGTACACTGAAAAACTGAAAAAAACTATTTTCTCTAATAGATAGAAAACGAGTGAGTTTAGGACCTAGGTTTACTGGTAATTTTTTCCTTATTTTGACCTGAGGAACCATATCCTGAAGTTTGTCAGGGTTGTCATGAAACACCCTGTATATATATATATATATATATATATATATATATATATATATAAGAATATGTCGTCTGCTGGTGCATTTACATTCCTATGAGTAGTAAACTTACTTTTTTACAAGTTTTTAAGTTAAATCAAAAGTTAATAGTGATGGTTAGGCGTTAAAAAATCTGGAAAAGTGACAATATTAAAACTAGTTCATAAAGTTTCATTTTTATTTAATAATTAAAAAGACTATTTATAAATTAAAATACTCACTTGTCAACCTGCACAAGAGCACATGTTTTTTCACAAATTAATTTAGCAAATTATAATAATACTCGATTTATTACAATCATAGAGCATCTAAGAAATGTGAATAAATCTTGAATACAAAGCGAGTTTATGATCTTAATCTCTCATACTGGATTTAATTTAAAAATCGATAAACTGTGCAAACAACAACAAGATAATCGATTTTGATCAAAGCAGTGATTTCCTGTCTGATGACTCACTACAGGTCGATGCATCCAGGGCCGTCCGAAGGGGGAGACAACCGGGGCAAGCTGCCCCGGGCGCCGCGGCTGAGGGGGCGCCACAGCTGAGGGGCGCCGTACCGCGGCAAATCTTTTTTGCGATCTCATAGATTTGCATGAATTGTGAAGGTATGGCGATAATAAACAGCAATACGAATCTAAAAAGTGAGGCTGTAGCTAAAAATGATTTATAACTCTATATAGGTATCATTAATGTAAATGTAATAATATGAAGTATGAAATAACAATAGTGTAGAGTTGGTACTATGCAGGTTGCGCGCATACCCAATCGTCTGGCGTCTGTCGCTGTCAAACTTGTCAAGACTTGGAATGTCGGGATTGGGGGGGGGGTAGTCGGTGTCGGAGGTGTACAGTGTTGCCAAAAACCGGGTATTCTCCCTGTTTTCGGGTATTTTGGAGACCGTGCGGGGATTTGGTGGGGATTAAGAAAAAACCGGGTAAAGCCGGGGATTTTTAGATTTAGGCTGCGGGGATTTAGCCAACAACCAGGATATTAAAAAAAAAAAACGGGTAAAACCGGGTATTATGGACGGGCTACAAAGATTTTTATAAACTCTGGATTTTTTTAGTCGGTATATGTATTCGGTATATGGTTTTATTGGATTCACTGTTGTCAGAAAGTGGGTATTCACCCGTTTTTGGGGTATTTTGAAGGCCGTTCGGGGATTTTGTGAGGATTAAAAAAATCGGGTTAAACCGGAGATTTTAGACCTGAGCTGCGGGGATTTACCCGGCAACCTAATCACTAAATACATAAAAACATGATTTAGGATTATTTAGAAGGGATAGCAGGCTTACCTTCCCTTCTAAATAATCCTATTCCTATCCCTCCTAATGTGACCTAGAGTCCTATACCAATAAAAACATGATTTGTTTTGCAAGTATCCAAAGTTCATCTGAGTTGAGGAAAATAATTTCTTTTCATGGTTTTAGCGAATTTCACCTATAGGCCAGAGACCATGATAACTTTTCGTTTTGGGGCCACCAGAAGCAAAAAACACCATCCGTTCAAATTTTTATCTATCTATCTATCTATCTATCTATCTATATATATATATATATATATATATGTGTGTGTGTCTGTCAGCACGATAGCGGCCGTAAATATGGTCCGATCTTAATGAAATTTGGTACAGACATGTAAAGTGGTAATCGAACGGGCGAGTTCGTAAACCAGCCCGATCGGACCTCCGGAAGGGGGGTAAAGGGGGATAAACCCCTCCAAAAATGGCTTTTTTGAGTTTTTTATATGCAAAAATATAAATTATCTAATTTTTGTTGGCACCATTGAATTCAGCTCAAAAAAACAAACAATTTAATATGTTGAATCATTGCTCTATGTCCATTGGTTACCGAGATATTGAAAGTGGTAAACACAGTACGTTGTCCCAATGTTAACCTTATGGGGAATAAGTAAAATTCTATACCCTGCTTAGTTCTCAACACATCTTAATAAAACTTGGTTTGTGGCTTCATCTAGATGAGATCTAATGATTAATAGTCTAAAATCCTCGATACTTTTATTTTCGTGGCAGCAAACCTGCATATTCATTCCCCATGTTATCCTTATGGGAAATAAAAAATTCTATATCTTCCTTATTTCTTAACATATGTTAATAAAACTTGGGGGTTGGCTTCTTCTAGTTAAGATCTATTAAATATAGAAGTAAAAACAACCAGTTTTAACATACCTGTTGCAGCAAACCTGCATACTCATTCCCCATGTTATTCTTATGAAGATTACAAAAACATGTCAAATCTTGCTATGTTGGATTGAAATATGTTCTTTTGTATTTGAAATTCGCTGAGTATGCAGGTCTGCTGCAACGGGGGTATTAAGAACATGTGCATTACTTGAAATAATACCTATTCAAATTTTTTGTACATAGTGTGCAATTTAATGTAATATTTCTCTCCTTACAAAGTAATTTTAAGAAAACTACCCGGTTTTGGGTGTTTTGAACATTATTAGGTGGTTTTTCGGTACTTGCGGGCCAATGCGGGGGTTATTGCCGACAAACCGGGTAAAAGCGGGGATTTTTAATGGAATTGGTGGGTAAAATGCCAAATCCTCTCTGGCAACACTGGTGTTGTAGTTGCTAGTTGCTAGTGCTAGTGACTGATGTTACAAGGCCAGTTTAGGTAATCGCGGTGACGTAGTTAGAGTGAGAGTAAATAACTATTTGTAATTCGTTTAATTCTTTTCCTTTTGAAATACATTCTGAACCGTTTACTATTTTTAATTTTATGTAGTCCTGGAATCACCCTTTAATATATGTAATTATAGTTAAAAGTATGATGTGTAAGTATTGATATTGGCAAAAAGCTGACATATGCGACTAATACTGGGGGGGCGCCGCGACTACATTTGCCCCGGGCGCCGCCTACCCTAGGGACGGCCCTGGATGCATCACCCTCGACAGACTAAATACTGGTGACCTTTAGCGGTAGTGACAACCTCGAACGTCACCATAACTGTTATCAGTAGTGAGGGGATTATATTTCCCTCACTTCATTAGAGTCAAAGAGATATTTTGTCATCATAACTGTTATCAGTAGTGAGAGGATTATATTTCCCTCACTTCATTAGAGTCAAAGAGATATTTTGTTTTAAGGACACCCGTCTGTATGTGTGTCTATAAAATAATCAAGGAGTGGAAATCAATAAATTAATAAATAAAACAAGTATTTTTGCTAATATTATATATGTATTTTTGTAAAAAAGAACATTATTTATTATAAACCCTATATTGCTTACAGCTCCTTTTAGGTCAAATAAACATTACTGGACCTAAATGTGGTGTTAATAATTTTGTTTTTCAAGCGGTAAAAGTTGAAATCGCATAGGTGAATTGTGTAACCTATAAACATGACTCAAAAAAATATTGATATAAAGGAAAATGATCTTATTTTTGTTAAAGTCCGTGGATATCCAGCTTGGCCAGCTGTAGTTAATGAAATTGAAATTAAAAATAATAAAAAGCATTTCCATGTCAAATTCTTTGGAACTAACGAAACAGGAGTGTGCAGTCAAAATATTTGTTTGTATAAAAATAAAAAATTTAAACTTACCAGTTCGCAAGAAAAAAATCCCAAGCTCATTCAAGCCTTAGATGAGATAGAAAAAGCACTAAAATTAAGAGGAAGTACTGTCACTACCCCCAAAAATCAACACCTCAAAACGCAAATTAAAGCTAAAACACCAAAATCATTAGCTAAACTAGTTGAAGGACCTATCGGAAAGGGAGAAACTGCACTAAATGTAAGTGTTGACAGTGGTCACTTAGAGCAAAAATCACATCAAACAAATATTAGCCCTTGTATACTAGCAACTCAGCAAAGGAACAACATGTAACAAATGATGTGAGCACAAATGATCTTCAGTAAAGATGACAAAAGCAAAACAGAAATGAGGGAAGGAGGAGAAAATCTTCCCCTTGTTCTTATAGAATCTAAGTGGGTGTCGGATGATGTGATCCAAATATACTTTGACCTTCTAAATAATAAGATAGTTGAAGGAAACTCTGGAATATACTCTCTGAACCCTGTTGTAACGCTTGCATTGAGAGTGTTAGATGACTTTAAGGAGGTCATGCAACCTCTTCGGCTCCAAGATAAAAAATTTGTGTTTATCCCTATAAATGACTCGCGCTCCACACAAGAAATAGGAGGCTCGGGTTCGCACTTGAGTCTTTTACTGTGGGATAAAACAATGAATAAATTTTATCACATGGACTCAAAAGGAGATTATAATTTAAGCCATGCACAGACCGTCTCTCAAAAATTGAATTCATTTTTTGAACTACCTTCTCCAGCTCAAATAGAAAGAGTGAGTACACCTCGGCAGACAAACAATCACGACTGCGGAATACATATGGCTGTTGGCAGCTGAGCTTACATTAGCAAGCTTACTACATGGGGTGACTACTCTTTCATTGAATTCCCTGGAAAATATGCTACAACCCTTCTCTCAATCTATAATATTAACAAAAAGAGCCCAACTTGCCCTATTGATTCATAAACGTCAACATGTATGCCTGACTAGGGATACATTGTTGGATATGGTATATGATTCAAGACACAAAACAGCAAACTGCCACACTGAAACTGTCATGCTAAAACAAAATACTAATTCGGGGCATCCAGAAAATAATAATTGGACGGCAGTTACACCTTTTAAAAAATCAGGATCAAACAAAAGCACTAAAGGTCTTAAAAGTCATCTACAAATGAATCAACCATATAATATAGTGACAGTGAACAGGTTTTCAGCTTTATCTAACTGTCAGACTGAACAACAGGTGCGAGAAGGTATCGAACACCAACCAAATTTGAGGAAACCACACGATCTATGCTCTAAGAGGAAAGCCCACAGTCCTAAGCAGATCTTTGGTGAAGGGTTGAATCTCACAGTATTTTCTGACAGCCAAGGCAGGGGATTAGTAAACAAGCTACAAGAGATTAATCAGTTTAATCAAGACAACCTCAAAGTTACTGGCACTGTTTTGTCAAATGCCCGTCTGCTGCAGGTGGCTGAAACAGCAATACAAAATACACAAACTAATAGTCGGTATTTTTGCTGGGTGGATCAAATGACACTCTATGTGGAGATTTATCACAAGTTTATTCGTCTCTTGAAAGTAAGCTGGTGGAGTTAAGTAAAACTAAACAAGTTCTCATAGCGACAATCCCTGAGAGGTTTGATTTGCCGGCTACACACAATTACCATGTTGATATATGTTGTGTCAATAACTACCTGAGAGAGTTAGTTCTTCGTCTCAACTCTGTTCATTTATTTTTTGATTAGGATTTTTGCGGACATTTGCCATCACTGATTAGTAAAAAACAAGTTTCACGACGTTTCGGGATCTGGAATCTGATCCCGTCTTCAGGTGGAAGAAAACCTAGAACATAACAAGATTAGTAACACATAGCCAGGGAAACCTGGGCAAAAACACAGCTAAAACAGAGAACTGTAAAAGCAGTCACGAAAACAATAAGCTGAAAAGAAAAACAATACACAAAATAACACAGGAATCACAAGTATCAAGAATCACCAGACAGGGGAGAGCACGTCCACACCCAATCAGAGCTGAGCTGAGACTGGTGGGAGGAAAGCAAATGGCGGCGGCAACGGAAATGGCGGCGCCCACAGCCAACCAAATCACGGCACGCTACCGGTGGCGAAAACCTGAAACAGAGACATGTGATATGCAAATTCCGTGTGTCTGTTTGTGTTTTTTAGTTAATTTTTAACCTGATTTTGCCCCTTGGCCTTGCTACGGGTTAACATGTTATGAGAATTTTGAACAGAATTGTTAGTAATTACCCTATTTGCTGACACTTTATTTTCCCTGTCTTCAGTGGCGTATATAGAAATTATTTTCGGGGGGGGCCAGGGCAAGATTTAAGATTTTTTTCGCCCATGGGCCCAAAGCAATTGTCGCCGCCCCTCCTCCAAAACGTGACAATTTGCCAGACCTAATCATTGGCGTAATTAGGGGGGAAGGAGGCACTTGCTCTGCCCAATACTTTGGGATTATAATTTATTAGCTAAACCTGATTTTTTAACATTACAAACACCAATATTTGTGTTTGTATACATGTCTGCTGATGCCAGCTGGCGAAAGGCCTCACAAAATAAAATTATACAAATATTGTAGTATTCTTCCAAACGTAAAAATTTGATAACATCTAATATTAACAATCCGTAAACAAGAGTGATTGATTTATTTTTTAGCCAAAAAATCTCTTGGTCGCATTGCTGCTGTCTGGAATTGTCTTGATTGTTTCGCCGCGATCATTTCTCGGCCAGTTCGTGGCTACCAAAGCTTCATTATTGCCTTCTTTTTATCTCGGCCGTTCCGTAGTCAAGAGTCGGCCGGTTGCATCGTGGCCGTAAAATCTCTGTAAATCCTTTGCAGGGTGCCTACCAGTCGGCAATTCGATAATACCCTTGTTGGAGAAGACCTGCATACTCAGCCAGTTTCAAATGCTTGAATAAAAAATCTACACGTCATCAAAAACTAACGAAAAAATTCCACCACCACGTCATAAATTTGAACGAATGGTGTTTTTGGTGTCTCCGGACCCATAACAAAAAGTTATGATGGCCCCGAACTTATATCTTACCATGAGCCCTACGGTAATAGCTTCTTTCCTGTAGGAGAAATTCGCTAAAAGTAGGGGGAAAATAATGAATTTAAACACTTGGTCGGGAATTTTGATGCTTGAGTTAAAACGAAACGGAATACAGCCGTTTTCATCGTTGGTATCGTCATCGCGGCCGGCAAATCTCTCGATCGAATCACAATAAACGAATTTTTCGGTAATATCGTGGCCGGAAATAGTCATTTACATCGCGGCTAGAAAATCTCTCGGCCGTTTTATGACCGGAAGATCGCTCGCTCGTTTCGCGGCCAGCAAATCTCTCGGTAGCATCGCAGCCGAAAAATCTCGGAAATACCTGTCGCATTATGGCCATCAAGTATGCCTCCCCATGGCCCTCATATCCCTCGGTCGTATTTTTTCCACAAAATCGCACGTTCGTCCCGCAGACAAAAAATTACTCGCTCGTTTTGCGGCCGGTAAATTGCCTGCTTGTATTGCCGCCGGCAGATCTCTTGGTCGTATTGCGTCCGACAAGTCTCTCGCTTTTTTCGCGGCCGACGTATATATTGGCCATGTCATGGTAAAAAAAATCGGTCGTTTTTACAGCGGATGGCAAGCAAGTATCTCGGTCGTTTCGAGGACGACAAATACATCGATTATTTGCAGCCTACGAATCTTGTTTGTGTTACAGGACAAAAACAAATCTTTCGGATTTGTAGCGATCGGAAAAGTCCCACGGTCACTTCGCGGCAATAAAATATAACTGTTGTATCGTAGCCGGTACTCTCGGTTGTGACATAGAGGACGTACTCGGCGGTATGGCAGCCACGTTAAACCCCTCGGCTGTAAAACTGTCGGTAAAACTGACGGACATTTCGCGGCCGTCATTTCGCAAATATTTTTAACGCCCTTTACGTCTTCTCTTTCTTATGATCCGATTCCACCATTACCCCGAATAATGAACGACTCAGCGCCAGCGCCCAGGCCAAAAAAAAAGCTTTTGCACCCCACTCACCTTGAGTACATCGACTCACGCAAAACAATAGTGTAGTCTGATATAACAAAACTATATCAGGTGGAAGATACCGGATAAGGTCATTGCAAATCCATATTGCTCGAAATTAATGCATTCTCCATTCTCGATATTCTGCTTGCTGCTGATAACATCTTGCATATAATTTATCTAAATAATTCACGCTATTTAATTCCCTATTTTTTCTTTTACCTTTTTAATTTCGGGGGGGGCCCGGGCCCCCTGGGCCCCCCCTTATATACGCCACTGCCTGTCTTTCAATTCTTTGTTTAATATTGGTAGCCATACTGGCCTTATTTCAAGTGAAGATTAACTGATTGGTTGGTCTACTAGTTTTATGTATGAAGCTTCAATTAGTTTTCTTTTGAAAAAATGAGGTTCGCGGTGAACTATTTTTGCTTCGTCAAAATTCATCTGCTGATTTTCAGACCAGCAGTGTTGAGCAATTTTTGATTTATCCACTAAGCCCTTCCTCGTGTTATCTTTGTGTCCTTTTGATTCTAACATTTAAAGGTCTTTTTGTCTCGCCATAATACGGCCTAGAGCAACTATTGCAGTTTATTCTGTAAACACAGTTTTTTGATCCCTGAGTGCCATTTTTTGGTTTGGTTTTTACGAGACATTGCCTAAGAGTGTTTTGTGTCCTAAACGCGGTTCTAACTTTGAACTTCCTAGCAACTCTTCTAATTTTTTCCGATAATCCCGGCACATAAGGAATTGACATAGGAAGGAATTTTTCAGCGTTTTCTGACTCATTCTGTTTAGCCCTACGGGTATTGCACTTTCTTATTACGGATTGAGGGTATCCATTCTTAGCCAAATCTTGCTCTACTTTTTTGATTTCCTGATTTAATCCATCTTGATTTGAGCAAATGCTCTTTGCTCTGTCAAATAGTGAGTAAGCTACCCCTTCTTTGACAGATTTTTGATGGTTTGATTGAAAATTTAAGTACTGCCCTGTGTGTGTCTTTTTTCTGAAAACAGTTGTCCTAAGCGTGTCCCTATCCTTTTCTACGCACACATCCAAAAATGCTAGTTTGTTTTGGACTTCCTCTTCCATTGTTAGGCGGATGGAAGGAGAAGTAGACCCTACTAATAAGATGCCCTAAAAAGTCTTTTAGTTCATCGTCTCCATGCGGAAATACCACGAAGGTGTCATCGACGTACCTCCACCAAATCTTCAGTTTGAGTTGAGCCAAAGACAAAGCCTTTTGCTCAAACTCCTCCATAAAGATATTAGCAAAGATAGGCGACAATGGCGACCCCATGGCCATCCCCTCATCTTGACGGTATAATTTACCCTCTAGTTCAAAATAGTTACATTGAGTGCATAATTCAAGCAGTTCCATAATGACGTTAACAGGAAGTTTAGTACGTTCAGTTAGACTCTCATCTTTTTCGAGCCGAGACTTTTATCTAATATCTTTGCTAATATCTTTATGGAGGAATTTGAGAAAAAGGCTTTGTCTTTGGCTCAACTCAAACTGAAGATTTGGTGGAGGTAAGTCGATGACACCTTCGTGGTATTTCCGCATGGAGACGATGAACTAAAAGACTTTTTAGGGCATCTTAACAGTATTTCTCCTTCCATCCGCCTAACAATTGAAGAGGAAGTCCAAAACAAACTAGCATTTTTGGATGTGTGCGTAGAAAAGGATAGGGACACGCTTAGGACAACTGTTTTCAGAAAAAAGACACACACAGGGCAGTACTTAAATTTTCAATCAAACCATCAAAAATCTGTCAAATCAAGATGGATTAAATCAGGAAATCAAAAAAGTAGAGCAAGATTTGGCTAAGAATGGATACCCTCAATCCGTAATAAGAAAGTGCAAAACCTGTAGGGCTAAACAGAATGAGTCAGAAATCACTGAAAAATTCGTTCCTATGTGCCCTACGGGGGATGTCCCTAGGGGGGGGATGTCTCTGTGCCCTTATGTGCCGGGATTATCGGAAAAAATTAGAAGAGTTGCTAGGCAGTTCAAAGTTAGAACCGCGTTTAGGACACAAAACACCCCCCCGTTGGTCTTAGGCAATGTCTCGTAAAAACCAAACCAAAAAATGGCACTCAGGGATAAAAAAACTGTGTTTACAGAATAAACTGCAATAGTTGCTCTAGGCCGTATTATGGCGAGACAAAAAGACCTTTAAATGTTAGAATCAAAGAACACAAAGATAACACGAGGAAGGGCTTGGTGGATAAATCAAAAATTGCTCAACACTGCTGGTCTGAAAATCAGCAGATGAATTTTGACGAAGCAAAAATAGTACACCGCGAACCTCATTTTTCCAAAAGAAAACTAATTGAAGCTTCATACATAAAACTAGCAGACCAACCAATCAGTCAATCTTCACTTGAAATAAGGCCAGTATGGCTACCAATATTAAACAAAGAATTGAAAGACAGGGAAAATAAAGTGTCAGCAAATAGGGCAATTACTAACAATTCTGTTCAAAATTCTCATAACATGTTAACCCGTAGCAAGGCCAAGGGGCAAAATCAGGTTAAAAATTAACTAAAAAACACAAACAGACACACGGAATTTGCATATCACATGTCTCTGTTTCAGGTTTTCGCCACCGGTAGCGCGCCATGATTTGGTTGGCTGTGTGTGCCGCCATTTCCGTTGCCGCCGCCATTTGCTTTCCTCCCACCAGTCTCAGCTCAGCTCTGATTGGGTGTGGACGTGCTCTCCCCTGTCTAGTGATTCTTGATACTTGTGATTCCTGTGTTATTTTGTGTATTGTTTTTCTTTTCAGCTTATTGTTTTCGTGACTGCTTTTACAGTTCTCTGTTTTAGCTGTGTTTTTGCCCAGGTTTCCCTGGCTATGTGTTACTAATCTTGTTATGTTCTAGGTTTTCTTCCACCTGAAGACGGGATCAGATTCCAGATCCCGAAACGTCATGAAACTTGTTTTTTACTAATCAGTGATGGCAAATGTCCGCAAAAATCCTAATCACAATATAAAATCACCATCACCAACAATGAATTTCAAACAAAGAATCTGTTCATTTGGTTGACTTGAATCGTGTACTGAGGAGGTACCATTATACCCAACATGGCCTTCATCTAAACAATAGAGGGAAGGCCCGATTGGCATACCTTGTTACAGATGTGTTGGATGAAGTTCTTAATCAAAATTGTATTAGGAAGGAAGTGACAGATCTGCCGATTCAGGTGGTTGAGCAAAATATGGCTGATATGATAGACAAACATAAAAACTCAAAGGCTACAGCATTTGCCCACTGCATTTCGGGTGATCTTGAAAGCCCAAAGAACATGAGCGAAGGGGTGGCAGCCGTCTTTAGAGAGAAGATTGGAAGACCTTCGCCAGCAAACTTCACCAACACCTTCCTGACGTGCCAAGAGACTGAAGGAGTAACTGTTTACGGTCTAGTAACCAAATGTCAGTATTATCAAAAACCTGTTCTTAAAGACTATGATATTTGTTTTTCACAACTTGAAGAGGACTTCAAAAGGAAAAATCTCAAAGCACTAATCTGGTCTCCGATTGGGTGCGTGCGAGACAATATACCTTTGGAATATTTTGTGAGAAAACTTGTAAAATTTCAAAAAGAATCAGAAGCTTCAATACAAGTTGTGCTCAGCAATGAAGGTGTAACCAGAAGAAGATTGAGGCGGGGTCTTTCATATTCTGCTTTTATGAAAAAGCTGAAACACTCAATCTTTCTTCAATATATGGAAGAATCGGACAAGTCAAACCCTGCAGTCTCTTCAAAACAAGACTCCATTTATTCTACACCATCTCAACAGACAACCAGGTCTTCTAGCAACAATTTCTGAAACGTCCTCAAATAGAGTGTGCAGAAGCCCGTTGATGAGTCAAAGTGAGGGTGCGGGTGTGGGCATTTCCAAGGGGGTAACACAAAATTCACCTTTTTTAGAAATATAACCCAAGTGTGTAGCAGTAAATCCAGTGTAAATGTAAATAGCCGTAGAAAACCATTTGTTTTTTGTCGAACCAGCAACAAAAAATACTTAAAAAAAGATAACACAAAAAACTTAACAATCATGCATCCAAATATACAACACCTAGCATTACGTATTGATATCCTTCAGGTAACACTGGAAGAGGTCAAATCTGACATATTGGTTCTTACCGAGCATAAAATGACAGCCCCAGAAATAGAACGTCTAAATATTCAAAATTATAAAGTCACATCTTTCTATGAACGGAACACTACAACTGGGGGTGGTGTTATGTTACTAGCGCGACAGTCATTTAAAGTAAAGAGCACCAACATTTCTACAATAAAAAAACTTGCGGAAGACAAGCTTTTTGAATGCTGTACAGGTGAATTTAAATTTGGTGATTTCTCTTGTGGCCTTGCAGCTGTTTATAGAACTCCAAAAAAAGTACAAATCAATGAAGACATATTTATAGACCGATTAAGTTTATTATTTAAAATCCTTTGCTCTAAATATGATAAAGTTTTGTTGCTGGTGATACAAACATTGATGTACTCGAAAACTCTGATGTAAGGAATAGGTTAGTCAATGTTCTAAGGTCCCATAAAGTATGCTATATGGTAAATTTCCCGACCAGGTACTCTATACATAAAAATAGTGCTATAGATAATATTTTTACAAATCTAACTAAAGGCAATTATAACATTGAAGGATTAGTAGCTGAAATATCAGATCATGATGCATAAATTATAGAAATTAAGAGTGACAGTCTTAAAATTAAAAATATAACCCACTTAACAAAGTTTTGCAGACCATTTTCTAAAACAAATATGGACCTATTCAATAAATGTTTAGCAAGTGAAAGCTGGATTAATGTTTACCTCTCAGAACCAAATGAAAAATTTGATACTTTTTTTGAAATTTTTAAATATTACTTTGATCTCTGTTTTTCTAAACGAAAACTAAGACAGAGTATGAAAAAAAAGAACTGGATAACTTCAGAACTGTTAGACGAGAGACAAAATTTAATAAATATCAGTAAAACCGCTAGACATGCAACAAATACTTGTAAAAATACCATAAATCTTGCTGAAATGAAAAGAAATTTCAAATCTAAAGTAATTGAAACAAAAAAATCCTACTATGATGATCTGATTAGCAAAGCAGCCAATGTCTGCAAAGCAACATGGAATGTAATTAACACAGAAGTTTCTAATAAAAATAAATTTTTAGAACACTCTGATTTTTTGTTAAGTGGGTTGACTGGTCCAGTGGAAGACCCTTACGAAATATGTGAAATGTTTAATACTTATTATTGTAATATTGTAGATGAACAAATCATACCTAAGTTAGACAGTAAGTAGCACTTCAGTTAATTTTGACATGTCAAATGTCTATGAGAATCCTACACGTTTCTCCCCCAAGACAATAACAGATCAAGCAGTTTTTGAAAAATATTAATTCCATAAAACTACTTTATTGTTCACTTGTAAGATCCCGGTTAAAATATATGCATCTGTTGTATGGTATCCGCATCAGGCTTTTCTGCATAACATGATTGAAGCAGTTCAAAACAAGTTTTTAAGACTTCTTTTTTTCAAAACATTTGGTTTCTACACATTTGACATTCCCTACATTTAACTATTAAAAATTTTTCAAATTAAGAGTCTTGATAGTAGAATGAAGTTGAATTCTCTGTCTTATCTCCTTAAACTGGTGAGCGGATGCCTGGATGACAGCAGGTCGCTTGGTCTCCTGAACTTCAGTGTACCCCGCCCCAACTCGCGCAGCACCTAGCTTTTCTAGAACAAATGAGGGTTACATTCACCAGTCAATGCCATGTGTCGTTTATATAATTCACACTCTACTGAAATCATTAATTTAAGTTTACAGTCTTTTAGAACACAAATATTAAAGGAACTAGACAATCTGCAATAGTATATTGACACTCAAATCATTAATTTGTTTTTTATTTATGTTATAAATATAAAAAAAGTTTATTCCCTGCATGTCTCAGTAAAATTTTTAATGAATCTTTGTCACTATTATGTTATTTATTATTTATTATAACTTTTAATTGTGCATCATGTGGACTGAAGAAGAAATGTACTGTAGAGAGCACGAAATACGGCGGGCGGCAAAAACTGTAAACTCATAAAATTGTCTGCCAAACCTCAGCTGAAATGACTGAATGAAATGTTTTTGTATAACTGTCAAAGCTTTGTTTACGTTTCTCAGGGCATTTTACGTGTAAATTTGTGTTTACCATACCATAAGATGATATATTTGATTAATTAACTAGCAAACAAACAAACAGTAATTTCACTAACAGCGTACCCACTCACCCGCCGTATTTGCTGCTCGCGATTATTGTGGAGTGTTTTGCTATCCATATGAACATATATAATGCTGCAATATAATTGGCTTAAGCTGTTTTGTAGCATTGATTGAAAAATAAATAAATAAATAAATCAGCTGATCCAGGCTAATTATATTTTCATGCAGGCTAGAAAAATCATTTTTGTAAACAACAATGTTTAATTTTTTAAAGGTTATTTTTAATGAATCGTTTCAAAGAATTTTCATACCGTATTTAGTTTGGTTTGATTTTGTACGGATTACTGTTGAAAACATTTAAGGACGATTTTAAAAAATAAAAATTATTGCTGTCTACATGGGAAACACGAGTGTAAGCTGTCAAGATTCCCAAACGAATTTGCGCCGCTGTTCCCCCCCCCCCCAACACAGACTTTCCAATTAATTTATAGCTGGGTCCGTCAAAAGGGCGGGGGACAAGTATGAAGAGGGCACCAGGCAGTGGCGCACCTAGGTATTTTCATAGAAAAATAAACAGGAACAGAAGCGCCACGCAATGTTAATATTTGTAATAATTTTTTGGTTAAAAAACCGGCCAGATCATAGATGGCGCTGCTAGTCGAACCGGCCAAGCAGCGTTGCCACGCTGAGCGCTCTGGCCGGCTGGCCGGCCGACTCAGCCGGCCAGGGAGAAATTCCCTCGTCACGCGCCGCGCCGCGCGCCGCACAGTGGTCCAGACATACTTTTCAATGATAGAAACAACACGTGCGAAATTAATAATCAGAAAAATACTAATGACAAATATCTTTCCCAAGTACTTTTGGTAATTAATTATAGGACTCAAAGGCAAATTAAATTGCCTATTTACGTTACTAACTTACTTGTTATTGTAATTTTTTAACTGTTGTTTATGATATTTGTATTGTGATAACTCATGATTATCATTACATTTAATTCATTAAGATTTGAGAATAGAAATTAATTTACTATAAACTAAACTGTGATACAAAAAAACTTTAATTAAAAATAAATTTAAACTCAAATATTTAAAATCCGACCCATTATTGGCACATATGAATTACATTAATTGAGACTATTTACATTTAACAATGCAATAACTTTTGTCAAAAGTGTTTTCCTATTCCTCTTGGGATGTTTCCTCAAATTGCTTATGAATAAGTCTGATGACACTAGGAGATCGTTTTTTCGCGAGCGTTTTCACACGGCCACAGATAACGTTTAGATGTCTGTACATCTGTACGCACAGATAACGTATTTACGTTCTCTGTGACACGGCACTGACGTACACGCCAATTACAACTCAAACTCGAAAACTTTACCGAAAACAATACTTTCAACAAAACTTTTATTGTGTTTAGGGGGAGAAAGTAAAAAGTATCCACATTTAAACAGTAGTTTTAGTGTGGCCTTCCTTAAGTCATGTTAATTATTTTATTGAAATTATGAATATGACAAAAGATTTAATTAACTATTTTTTACAAAATATATCTCAAACTAACTTATCAATTTTTTCGAACTACAAATTCGACGGTAAGTTTCTCTTGTACTTTTTTTACTCTAAAACTCTATGGCCCTACCTTTTTATCTACTATACAGGGTGTCCGGAAATTATGGTAAAAATTTTAGTAAATGATAGTAGAGGTAAGAATAAGAAAAAAAGTTCATGTAAACATAGGTCCTAAAGTGCTTCGATTTCCATTTGTGTGTCTGTTTGTGATTTTTACATATTTAGTCATATCTCACGAACCTCTAAATGTACAAACTTCATAATTGGTATATGAATGACCACTATTAAGAACTATTTTTGAAAGAAGTATAGAAAAAATTTTATTTAAAAAATAAATTTTAACTTTTCTGAATAAAAACATAGTTCTTTAGAACATCCTATCTGAAATTGTCATGTTTTTATTCGGAAAATTCAAAATTTCTCCATTAATCGTCGCCCGATCATTGTAATCTTAAATATCAGCGTTAATTGGATTAAATTTTGCAACTTATTTGTTTCTTGTACAATTTTTCGTAAATTTACGATTTTTAAGATACTTACCTTTGAAAACAAAAAACAGTCACCATTTTCAAATGATACTTCTTGCAAAAATAGTTAAAAAAAATTTTTATTAACAGTGGTCACCCACATACCAAGTTTGAAGGTTATAAGTTGAGAGGTTCGTGAGATATGATTAAGTATGTATAAATCACAGACACACAGACGGAAAACGAAGCACTTTAGAACCTATGTCTATATGAACTTTTTTATCATTTTTACCTCTACTAAGTTTACTAAAATATTTTACCATAATTTCCGGACACCCTGTATATTTGTCGAATACCACTTACAAGTAATTACACAGCCCAAACTACTTGACCTAAAACCTTGAAATTTTGCATGGACAGCATACTAAAAACAGCAACAGCCCCTAAAAATAAAATACCAATGCTGAATATTTAATTTAAGATATACATTATTCATCATTCATCATACATTGCTTGAAATGACGACCTACTTAAGTTTTCTTATTTACTATTTATTTAATAAACGTTTTATGTGTAACGTTAAAGCTATTTGACATTTGCTAGTACGTTGCACATTTTTTACTCTGTTTTTACATTGCTTCATTGTAGTAAAGAGCTGAATTTTCGGAACAGTGGTATCGACCTCCACGGCTCTTCGGATAGCCGTCGACATCAAAACAAACCCATGCAGTTCACATTATTTACAATCAAACATTTGATTAAACCTACGTCCCACACGTTTGGTTGCCTGATACCGTTTTATTGAAATGGTAAGAAGTTAAAGTCTACAAATTAAATAAAACTTAAAAGTGAAAAACAGTTATTTCTTATACAGGGTGTTTAAAAAATGTGGGGCAATAATTTACGTAGCGATTCCTTGGGTCAAAATGAGCAAAAAAGTTTATATAAACACAGGTCCTAAAGTGCTTCGTTTTCCGTCTGTGTGTCTGTTTATGATTTTTACATATTTAATCATATCTCACGAACCACTTAACGTATAAAAGTCAAACTTGGTATATGGATAACCAATATTAAGAACTATTTTTTTGAGAAGTATCAAATTTCTACTTCGTACCATTTCAAAATGGCGGCTATTTTTTGTTTTCAAAGCTAAATATCTTAAAAACCGTAAATTTTGGAAAAATTATACAAGAGACCAAAAAGTTACAGACCATAAACAGACACACATTCGGAAAACGAAGCACTTTAGGACCTATGTTTATATAAACTTTTTTGCTTATTTTCACCCAAGGAATCACTATATAAATTATCGCCCCGCATTTATTGAACACCCTGTAGTTCTTTCGACCCCAGCTGGTGTGACGTAGTTGGGCTCACGCAACTAGCGCTACGACGATTACAATACAAATCAGTTAATACAACTCAATCAAAATATTAATGTGTACAATCTTAGTTCTGCCGTCTAACCGCTAGGTCTGCTAGTTTCTTGAGCCCAACTACTACATACCAGCTGACTGTGCACACACCTTTCTTTTTTCTTAACACCATCCTTTCGACCTACATTTAAAGCTGAATTTTAAATCAACCATATTAACATCTATCATGTGGTTTTAAATCTATTTTAAGCAACACATGTTTAAATGTAGACAAAGCAGAGGTTTTTAGATTCCAATGCTTTTTAAAGGCAGATATTTTACATTATTTCTCGTTTTGTGGTTGAGTTCAAGAATTTTAGTATTGTTCCCGCCATCACGGAATAAAGACCTTTAATTTGAGTCCTCTCCCATATTTCTAAGACTTGCCAGACGCCCACAATTTTGACGCAAAGAATCGCCTTAATTGGAAGAGGGCTCCCAGATCTACTTTGCTGGCTACTTGCACAGTCTTATTATAAAAAGTACATGTGTAACGACTGCCTGAAAAAATGTGCAATCTACAATCAGAGCTGAAGAGCAAGAAAGAACTGCTGTTATTAAACCGCACTTTTCTAATTTTAAAGTTGACCCTACCAGTGGCCTCATGTCACCCTCAGAAAATCTCGAACACTTCGTCAAACAGCTCTTCTGTCCAAAAATACATTTTCCAAAATTGGACATAAATTGGGGTTGGTTAAGCGACTTGTTGGGCTCACCAAGAGCATAGTTTCTTTAGATTCTCTGGCGTGCGTATCGTGTGAAGAGCGCAGCAATTTTATCATAGAAAAACACTGTTTCGTATACTCATACATAAAAAAACGCAAATGGGTTTCAAATGGTTTTAAAAACAGTGCACTGGGAACGTTTTGAAACATAGTTATTGGTTGAAATGTAAAAATACGAAGTAAAAATCACCGATTTTTTTATTACAGAATATGTATTTACTTATTTTACTATCGGTGTTCCATAGTAGTATATTTCATTACAAGGACCTAAAGTGACGCTTTTCGTACAAGGTCAAGTTTTACAACCGAGGCTGTAAGCCGAGGTTGAAAAATGACCGAGTAACGAAAAGCAGCTTTAGGTCCGTGTGATGAACTATATTTTTCGTTATATTGCTCAATACAATACGTAAACTACTTAAGAAAACCAAAATGTTACAGCTTGTTTACGTTTAAAGATGCCTTCAAAAGATGCCACCGTCTTGTTCTTGCTATTTGAAGCAGTCAGCTGATTGTTTCATTTGTGTGAGGGTAGACTGACAACAATGAACAACTATCGACGTATCGAACCCATGTAATAATCGATTGGTGAAATGAGCGAGTTTCACAAATTGATTAAACTGACAACAATGAATGTTTCGATAGTAACGATGAATGTTTCGATTATTTGTAATCGAATGAATATTGTTCGATTAATACGACGTACTCGGCACTTTTTGACTTTTATAGTCCTAGGACTATAAAGAGTCAGCTGGTATCGAGTACATCAGCTTTTAATTCCTAGGAATAAAAAGAGGGTATTTAGGTCCGGAAAACATGCATTGAAAAAAATCTGTTTTTGAAGCAGTATAACGAAAAGTAAATTAATATTAGGCCTTTAAAGTAAAGCTTTAACCAATTAATTTTCTTACATGGTTTGGGGTTTTTATAGCCTTGGGTTTTTTTGTAACCTCGCGAGACCAATCCACCTCCTGGCCAGTTCTTCAGTTAGCTCTGCCTGTTGTAACGAACGGCACGGTACGGTGAAGCGGAAGAAGAGAGCGCGGGTCTGGTTGGCAGCGAGGCAGAGTGATAGATAAGCTGGCGCGGGGAGGAAGGCTGCCTCCCCGTGGGACATTGGGAATCCCGCGCTGCCCGATATGGCAACAAGGCTCGCCGTAACCCCGACTTAGACGCCTCGCCAGCCCCTACATTTTGGATGATACCACGTCCTAGCGCGTACGCTTTTTCCCTATCCCGTGGCGCTTCTGTTCCTGTTTATTTTTCTATGGTATTTTCTTTGGGGGAGCTCCCACTACTGGGCAGTAGTAGCATAGAAAAGGTGAGTAGTAGTAGTGGGTCATTTCTCCCTCGGGAAATGATAGAATATGAACTCTTGTCTTTAGGCAATTCTGAGTCATAAAAACGAGCTGTGCAACCCAAACAAAGCAAGGCTGAACCCTGGTCGTATTTCGGAAGATTCATATTTCCCAGGTTTTTGTATTAAAATGCCCTTTAAATAACAAAATAAGTAGGATATTCATTTTTCACCAAGTTATTCGTTCTTTACCCGTTATCGGTAAATCTGCCGTAACAAAAACTAAATTAAGGAAGCAAATTAAAGTAGTTAACATCGATCTACAATACAGTTTCAAAAAGATATATTTCAATTTTAAACTGCGAATTTCCAACTACGATCCACTAGCCTTCATTTATGTAAAACCGTTTGTATATTCATTGGTAAAACTTATGTGATCAAATCATGGATTTAAGTATGGATATCTGCTAGTGATTGCTAATAAACCCATACCACTAATTTATATATTGACTTTTGCCCAACGCTAAAATGAGTAGAAAATCGAGCAGTTTCAAGATACCTAGTTTTGCCATTATAAAAATTACAAAAAATGGGCAAGCAATTACTTTAGAATGGGGACGGGCACCCGAGTCCTGCAGATAGCAGGTGTGATGTGGTGGTCCGCACTGCGCAGTTCTATCAGACTGAATAAACAAGTACTTGGTACGGTGGCATTTTACCTTCAAACACCATAAAAATTCCAGCCTCTACCCGATAAGACGGCAATAATTCTCACAAAACCTTCAAAGTACAAAAAACCGGGTAGGTACCCAAAAATATAACACAAGTCAAGTGTTCCAAATACCCAAAAAGTGGGCAGTCTCCTGTCGTTTTACTTAATAAAAAGAGAAAAATTGTCTTTAATTTCTAGAATCCGAATACAAAAAATTATTTATTACTAATAATATTCTCTTACCATGAAAACAAATTTTAAAATCTTTTATTGTCGTTTCGTTTTGGTTTTAGTAGGCCTAACAAAATCTTGGCCTACCTGTTTTTTTAGCGAAATTCCCCTATATAGGGAAGGAGCTATTACTGTAGGTCTCATGGTAAGACCTAATCCCGGGACCACTGTAACTTTTCGTTTTGGGCCCACAGAAGCCAAAAAAAACATTCATTCAAATTTATATATATTATATCTATGTTTTTTATTTTTTTTTATGGCCGTATTATGGCGAGACAAAAAGACCTTTAAATGTTAGAATCAAAGAACACAAAGATAACACGAGGAAGGGCTTAGTGGATAAATCAAAAATTGCTCAACACTGCTGGTCTGAAAATCACCAGATGAATTTTGACGAAGCAAAAATAGTACACCGTGAACCTCATTTTTTCAAAAGAAAACTAATTGAAGCTTCATACATAAAACTAGCAGACCAACCAATCAGTCAATCTTCACTTGAAATAAGGCCAGTATGGCTACCAATATTAAGCAAAGAATTGAAAGACAGGGAAAATAAAGTGTCAGCAAATAGGGCAATTACTAACAATTCTGTTCAAAATTCTCATAACATGTTAACCCGTAGCAAGGCCAAGGGGCAAAATCAGGTTAAAAATTAACTAAAAAACACAAACAGACACACGGAATTTGCATATCACATGTCTCTGTTTCAGGTTTTCGCCACCGGTAGCGCGCCATGATTTGGTTGGCTGTGTGTGCCGCCATTTCCGTTGCCGCCGCCATTTGCTTTCCTCCCACCAGTCTCAGCTCAGCTCTGATTGGGTGTGGATGTGCTCTCTCCTGTCTGGTGATTCTTGATACTTGTGATTCCTGTGTTATGTTGTGTATTGTTTTTCTTTTCAGCTTATTGTTTTCGTGACTGCTTTTACAGTTCTCTGTTTTAGCTGTGTTTTTGTCCAGGTTTCCCTGGCTATGTGTTACTAATTTTGTTATGTTCTAGGTTTTCTTCCACCTGAAGACGGGATCAGATTCCAGATCCCGAAACGTCGTGAAACTTGTTTTTTACTAATCAGTGATGGCAAATGTCCGCAAAAATCCTAATCAAAATATAAAATCACCATCACCAACAATGAATTTCAAACAAAGAATATATCTATGTGTCTATATACATATGTCTTTAAGCACGATAATGCTCGCAAAAAAGGTCCAATTGGAATGAAATTTGGCACAGACGTGTAAAGTGGTAATTATTCGGACGAGTTCATGGACCAGCCCGATCGGACCACCGGAAGGGCGGGTAGAAAGGGATAAACCCCCCAAAAATGGGCTTTTTGAGTTGTTTACATAGAAAAATAAAATTTATCGAATTTTTGTTGGCACCATTGAATTCAGCTCAAAAAAACAAATAATTTAGTATTTTGTATCACTGCTCTATGTCCATTGGTTACCGAGATATTGAAAGTGGTTAACACAGTACGTTGTCCCAATGTTAACCTTATGGGAAATAAGTAAAATAAAATTCTATATCTTGGTTATTTCTCAACATATCTTGATAAAACTTGGTAAATAGCTTATTCTAGTTCAGATCTACTAAATGTGATGCGGAAAGTGAAAAGGGACCTCAAGTCGGAATTTTCAGGTTTTGAGTTATTAAGATCCTGAAATTCTGCATTGAATCACGAACAATTTGATATATAATTTATAGTGCTATGATTTTTTGTCTTTGAATTATTGGCGTTTGAATTTTAAATAGTCAAAACGAGCATTGTAGGAAATCAAGGCCCAAAACTTCAAACGTTCACAGAAAACTTATTATTGATATTTAAGAAATGAATTTGGTATCAAAATAAAGCTGAAAACTAGATCTTTAAATCAAAACTGAAACAGACGTGACACACTCAAAATTTCATTGTTAAAAAAATGAGGGAGTTAGAAGTTTAGAAAGGGACCTCAAGTCGGAGGGCAGAATACTGAAGAATAAAAGAGAAATACACGGTGATTTTTGGACTCAGACAATGTTCTTCTACAGCGAAAAACTTGAAGTAGTTCACTTATTCGCCAATAGATGTCAGGAGAGAGTAGTTTTGTAAAGCCCCTGACGACACTGTCAGTACGGGTCTGCACATTTGGGAAATGGGACCTGAAGACGCCCGCCATGTTATTTCCCATATAAGCGACTTGAGGTCCCTTTTCGTTTGCTTGACATAGGCTAGTAAATCGATTATTTTTTAATATTTATCGGATTCTAATCACTAAAATAACCGAATGAATATGTACAGGAAAGATTAAGGAATCGTATCCACTTGAAACCTAAAAATCGATATTTTTGACCCGATTCGACTAAAATGCCCGTACTGTAAAATTTACTCCAGCGACTTGAGGTCCCTTTTCACTTTCCGCATCACAAATATTGAATTAAAACCACCCATTTTTAATATACCTGTAGCAACAAACCTGCATACTCATTCCCCATGTTATTCTTATGTGGCTTACCAAAACATGTCAAATCTTGCTGTTGGATTGAAATATGTTGTTTTGCATTTGAAATTCGCTGAGTATACAGGTCTGCTGCAACGGGGGTATTTTTATTTTCTTTAAATATCCAGAGTGCTGAGTAAATCCGCGCTGCCCAAGTCTAAATTCTCCAGTCGAGTTTTCTTAATCCCCGCAAAGACCCGAACACCGAGCGGTTTCTGGCAACCACTGCCTATGATTTAATTTTATTTTATTCAGCAGATTGACACAATAACAATAGGCCAATACCAAACACATTACTAACAACTTTAATTAAAGAAAATAAAATAGCTGTAATTTCGGTATGTCTTTGTTGTTGGTCCAAAATAATTGGCTTTACCTAGTTTTTTTACATATTTCATGCCGGTTTAGACCCTGCAGCGCAAGTCTAAAATCCCGCCTTTCCCGGTATTTCTTAGTACCTGCAAAATCCCCGATCAGCCAACAAAATAACGAAAATAGGGTGAATACCCGATTTATTTCAACACTGGTAGTGCGTGATGCAGACAAGTGTCTCAAACTTAACACAGGGGGACATGTCCCCCTGCCCCCCGGGCCTGCTTTACGGCTGGCAAATGAAAGCTCGACACCATCTTTGCATTTGTATCGTTCAATGTTAAAGTCGACCAAATTAGCATCACCAGAGGCATAGACTGTTTCACCGCTAGTGCCAGATCTGTCATCGAATGAAAATCGCCAATCGGCCGACACAAGGTGCACATGGAGAGTACGAAAGACCGTGTAGCAGGTAGATGATTTTTCTTCAACTTACCGATGCCGTCGTTGAACAAATTTCTATTAACGTAGATTTTTTTCGTTAGATAGCATCATTAATTCATAGCTCAATGACAAATGGTAACTGCACCAAGTTTCAATCCTGGTCAGGATTGAAACCGGCGACCCTCAGGTTATAAAGTGAGCACTTAATCCACTCGGCTATCCAGTCAATTTATTTTTTTAAGTTACTTATTTACTTGACTCATACGAACTCAAGTTTTTGATGAGAAAATAAAGATTGATATCTGAGCGTCAATGCATCCATAGTAGAAGAATTGAAACTCGGATGACGAAAACCTTTATTTATGAATAGCAATATTCTGTCAAAATATTGACAATTTTTAGATCATTATGAAAGATGAAGGAGACATTAATTAAAGAAAGGCATGAAATTTGGCTTTGTATATAATATGTATTAAATTAGTAACAAATTTCTTTCATAGCAGAGATACAAAAAAATTGCAAGCATAAATAATTGTTTCAGAAATAAACCATCCCATTTGCTAACAAAATGGATTAAGCTTATATTTTGACAGCTAAACTAAGTAGAGGTATTGCACTTCTTTTTTTGACAACTATGTACACAAGGACAGTGACCAGTAGTAGGAATTAAGAAGATACAGTTCTGATGTTAGAGTGGATAATATCCAGTGACAAAATACAAATATGTGATGCGGAAAGTGAAAAGGGACCTCAAGTCAGAATTTTCAGGTTTTGAGTTAATAACATCCTGAAATTATGCATTAAATTACGAACTATTTGACATATAATTTATAGTGATATGATTTTTTGTCTTTAAACTATTGCCGTTTGAATTTTAAATAGTCAAAACGGGCATTTTAGGAAATCGAGGCCCAAAACTTCAAACGTTCACAGAAAACTTATTATTGATATTTAAAAAATGAATTTGGTATCAAAATAAAGCTGAAATCTAGATCTTTAAATCTAAACTGAAACAGAAGCGATACACTAACAATTTCATTGTTTAAAAAAATTGAGAAAGTGAGAAGTTTGAAAAGGGACCTCAAGTCGGATGGCAGAATACTGAGGAATAAAAGAGAAATACACTGTCAAGACGGTGATTTTTGGACTCAGACAATGTTCTTCTACAGCGAAAAACTTGAAGTAGTTCATTTATTCGCCGACAGATGTCAGGAGAGACTAGTTTTGTAAAGCCCCTGACAACACTGTCAGTACGTGTCTGCACATTTGGGAAATGGGACCTGAAGTCGCCCGCCATGTTATTTCCTATATGAGCGACTTGAGGTCCCTTTTTGTAGATTTTTTTACCTCCGCGTATGATGACGGAGGTCCCTTACTAGCGTGACATAGGCTAGTAAATCGATTATTTTTTTAAATTTATCGGATTCTTATCGCTAAAATAACCGAATGAATATGTACCGGAAAGATTAAGGAATCGTATCCACTTGAAACCTAAAAATCGATATTTTAGACCCGATTCGACTAAAATCCCCGAACTGTAAAATTTACTCCAGCGACTTGAGATCCCTTTTCACTTTCCGCATCACATATTAATTAATTGAACATACTGAACAAAATTTACACACTCACCACTATAGCTGTGCCAACTACAGCCAGACATGTCGCAACAAAAACATTCTTATAGATTTCCATGGTAACACTTGTTACAACACAGGAGCGAACACGTTACATAAAACTGAATAAGGATTAATTTTAATGTAATAATTAATTTAAACTGACATCTGAACTCAGTTATAATGGGAAAATCTTAACTAAATCCAAAAAAATAAATTTCCATTCCTTCAATTTCTAAAATTATTATCTTAAAAATATTATTATGTCGCTTCATCAATAATATAACATTTGTATGTAATATTTCTTTATAGATAAACAATTAGAATAACCATAATACCATGACTAGAAATTGACTATTACTATTTAGAATATACACATAATAAATAATAATATAGGACAGCAGCATAGAGGATCTTAAGCTGTACATGAATTAACATAAGTTTATTAGCAAAGTTATATTAATTTACATAAATACATAACTTACAAAACAAACAGTCTATAACAATGTCATGAAAAAAGCAGGGCGGAATGAACAATGAGTATTTAAATTAGCTATATAACAAAAACTTTAAGACTTAAAGAAAAAATAATATGCTTTCAACTAATAGGTCAGTCAATTTTTTAAACAAAATACATTAAACTAAAAGGTGCAATCTTAAAGATTGTGTTAGGTTACAAAAATTCAACAACTTATCCTTAAAAACATCCATTTATAATTAAATGCAACCAAAGCAAAGACATTATAGTCGAGAAAATATTATGGTAATTGACCAGAAGTAAATAAACTAAGCAAAATCTTTTTCCACGCCGATCTTATTTGTAAATTTATTGCTCCACTTCAAGCATCAACATTCGATTAGGCCAGAGGAAAGTATTAAATTAATTCATAATGAGCATCGACAAGACTAAGTCTTATGAGGTTTACAGTCTTACTAAATATGACTCTCCTACAATGCATATCCCGTAAAGTAAAATATTATAAATGCGCTCGATTTGTAAAAAAAACAGTCACGGTACGGTGAGTGTTATCAGGATTTGTAGGTGCGGATGACGTCGCGTATGACGGCGCGGCACAGCGGACAGTGGCCCCCGCCCTTACCGCGCCACTGCTGCACCGCGCAGTCGTAGCACATGCACATGTGGCCGCACATGTACAGCACCGAGTCGATGGTGCGCTCGTAGCAGATGGAGCACTCGGAGCCTGACGGCGCCGACACGCTTGTCTCCACCCACTCCCGCATGCTGGGCGAGTCCAGCGTCGAGTACGCCTGTGACACGGGCTGCAACAGACACACCACATGTGTCAGCAACTGCCTGTACACTTAACTATTTTGCTTAAAATTCACTTCATATCTGATTACATTTAAGCTATGAAGACATAGCTTACATGTAATCAGCATTAATATACATGGTATATATACATGGTATATATACATGGTATATATATATATATATATACCATGGTATATATATATATATATTAAGGAAGGGAGGTTTGTAGATGAATGGGTAATACCTTGCACAATGTTTTTAACATAAAATTAGTCTCATTGATTGACTAGACAAAAGGAGCGGCACATAGTGAGACTAAAACTCTCTCTCAAGAACAAAGTTTGGTATTTTCAAAAGGAAAGGTCGATCTTTCTAATACTAAATTATCAAAGGGCAGAATATGAAGAAAGGCTTGTTGTGATTCTGAAATAGCAAAATATCCTCTTGAGAACATAAGTTCATACATTTAGGAGATATACAGCAAGAGATGAGAACTGTGCTGGGGCTCACCTCAATGTAGGTGTGGCTGTAGGTGGACAGCAGGGTGGCAGAGGGGTTGTGCGGGGGCTGCGTGGTGGGGGTGGCGGGGGGCAGGTTGACCACCAGCACGGTGCCCCCGCCCACGCCCCCCGCCAGCTGCACCACCTGCGGCTCGGGCAGCGCCACCCGCAGCGCCCCTCGACTGCTCCCGGGCACCACCGGCGCCAGCGGCGGCGACGTGCACACTGCAACACACCACAACTAAGTCAACGATCAAACTATACAGATTTAAGACTTTTAAATTAGGAAAACATCTACTTTTTAGAAGTTATGATTAGAGGTCTGCGGGTAGTTATTTTCAAGCCGGGTCGGGTAGTAGATTACCATAAATTTTCGGGTCGGGTCGGGTTCGGATATTATGAGTGGAATAAAAATTCGGGTCGGGTTCGGGTATTTTAGTTAAAATTCGGGTCGAGTTCGGGTATCATTTGTCAGCAAAACATTGATTTCATTAAATTTTGATGGGCCTACCAAGCAGTTACGAAGTAAAAATCTAACATAACATTTACATTACTTACATATATACATACAAGAAAACATTAATTACAGTTTGCATGAAGAAAATAACACTACACATGACCATGGGACAAGAAATATTGATGAATTGAAGCTAGACAACGAACAAGATACTATAAAATACCAAGAACAATTACATACATAAATATAAAACTTTACAATAAGTTACCAACAAGTATAAAAAAAACTAAAAGATTTTTATTAATTAAAAGAAAAAAAATAAATTAAAGATTAATATTAATTAAAAGACCTATTTAAAAAGTACATGAAGACATTCTTTACATATCATTGTATTTATGATACAAATGAATTTTTAAGCTAAAATTTTAATAATGTTATAATACATATAATGAAAATTATGTAAACATTGTAATGCACCAAATGGTGCCATATATATACAATAACCAATACAGTCAATAGATAATCATATTCATGACAAACTTATTATTTCAGAATTTATCAATGAAATAGTATTTATATTTTCTAACAACAATAATCAACAATAATTTATTTTCATAATAAAATTAGTTTTATATTATAAAACTTCTATGAAGAAAATAATAGTTGGTTTAAGAAATATGGAAGAGCAGGCAGAAACCATAAATTACCAGAGTAGAGGAAGGGAGGAAAGAGAAGGGGGGGGAGAGAGAGAGAGAGCTAGAAAAAACAGCTTTCTCACTCTCCTCATCAGGGGGAAGGGGGGAAGTGGGGGTTTGTTTACTCTTCAATTAGCCTGTCCGCCAGTCCGGTGTTATCTGCGTGCTGTTATCTGCGTGCGTGTGTTCGTCTTTTCCCTACTACGAAATGCGAAAATCCAAACCATTTGTCCTACAACCATATATGATTGGTTTAACGTGTCCAAAAATAGATCACAACAATTATCTTCTCGATAAGACCTCTCGTATTATAAGCTCGGTTAGAAATTCCAGCTTATTCAAAGCTATTTAGTGTTGGTACCTAAGATTATTTCACTGCGTCGGTTCCCTGGTCCTTTAAGTTGCTAAACGAGGATACGATATTAAGAAGTAAGCGTACGATAATTTTGAGCCGGCAAGGAGATGGCTGGTTGTCTGAGTTGAGACGTATAGTGAAGATTGCTTCTAAGTTTGTCATCGCGATCGCGATCATCTTTGTTCGTCACATTATAATATTGCGTGGACACTGTAAGTCAAAAGCATTGCGCGAATTAATTATTGTTGAACATTTTTAAAGTTTCGGGTTTCTTTCGGGTAGTATGTCGGGTATCTTCAACCCGATTTCTTTCAGGTAGTAGGTACCCGCCCGACCCAATGTGCAATAAAAACCCGCCCGAATAAAACCCGAGACGTGTCGAACCCGCCCGACCACTCGGGTTCACGTAATTACCCGAATTTTCGGGTACCCGCAGACCTTTAGTTATGATCTAATTATAAGAATGGTCTTATATTTGAATGTAGTTGTCACTAGTGCGGTTATTAATCCCGACTAGGAAATACCGCACCCACAAGCCAGTGGATGTGACCTCCAATTAAGTAGCTGGATTGCAGGAAGACAAGTGGATGTAACCTCCAAGTAGCTGGATTACAGGATACGTCACCGACCCAATCCAGATTGTACAGAGGTTGACCTTTACATATTTAACGTGACATCAGATTACCTAGTGTGTTGGTAAGTTATCAATAAGTGTCAGTTTATCGATGGTCCACTGTATTGGTAAACAGTTGTAACAGTAACAAAAGTTGTAATTTTTTGAAAAAATTATCTTTTTAAATTGGTTATTATCGAGATTAAAGGATTTATATTGTTCAAAGAAATGTAAAAAGTAGGCTCACCAGGTCGGGGTTGCTCGATTATGGAACTTCCTAGTACTCTGATTTTCTGAGTTGATCCATAGACATCAAAAAATGCCCAAAGCGTTAGTGACTGATCAACATGCATCAGAACAGTGGGGGCACATCCATTTTTGCTCATCTGCACTTCACCTGCAAAAAATAATGTTTATTGTAAGTTGATTTACCTCCTATTATGATTCAAGGGATATAAACGTAATGAACAATCAAGTATTTTGCTTCTTGTATTGAATTATCTTTTTTATTAAAGGCTGTCTTTTGCTCTTTTGAGTCTTTTCTCAAATGTAACTAAATTTACACCCTGGCTTAAAACTTTCTCTTAAATACCTAACCTCACAACTGTTCCCCGATGCCTCATAAAATATTTATTGAATTTAAGTCAGACGTATACAATCAATTCTACAACTCTACTACTATTTTAAGTTATCTACTCTTCAGAAATGAAACCCAAATTCTTTAATGGTTTGTTTTTCATGTTAAAATATTAAGCGAGTTTCCAAACTCTAAGTACAGACACCATTTCATTCGTTAATGAAAACCCAAGTCCCTGGCCAAATTTGACTGAGGTAATTTTAATTTAATTGTATCATAAAGACAATTCAAAAAACATCTTTCCTTTTTAAAGGGAAAAATCTCCAACTAGTAATCTTTTGTGTCTTGGATTTCTGACGGTGTAACCGACCTTGATGGGTGATGCAGAAGGCGAGCTCGTCGCCGCGCTGTGGACAGTTGGCCACGTCCTTGCTGACGACCCAGTACTCGGGGCGGTCCAGCAGCAGGTCACTGTCGTCCGGCAGGTCCAGCGGGTTGAGACTGGCCGGGTCGCAGCTGGTCAGGCCCAGCGCCAAGGCTCCCAGGTACATGGGCTCCGTAGCTAGGATCTGCAACAGAAGGGCTTTGATATATTGTGGACCACAAATGTTATTATGTTTAACCCATTGGCCTTGCATCACGGAACCTTTCCTTGACAGCTGACGTGATTCCAAATTTTGCATCATGGAACTGTTCCGTAAGACGTTTCCGCCCACCGCTGCGCTGTTCCGTCCGATGCTGCTACCTATCAGGAAAATCCATAAACATCTGGCCTAGTAGTTCACTGGTTTGCTGCTAGGGTCAACTGTAGACTTTATACGCCAAACGTTCTCCAGGCCGACTGTGGTGCCGTAGCTCTTTCGGTTAAGGCGCTATACTGAAGAGTATAGCGTTGCAGCCGTTCAGAGTTGCGTGGGTTCGAATCCCGACCATGCGCAATCCCTATTAGGCTTGCAAATGTGTGGCTTATTTGGTGGGAGGGCCCACCTAAAATTAACGGTGACCGGCTTGGGTGGAAGTTGACGGCATTTGTACGTTTGATAGGGATTGCAGTGGACACCTATTTTGCTTCTTTTTACCCTTGTATAGAGGAGGACACAATTTTTTTTATTTTTTATTAATTAATTCAGCATATTGTCAATTTATATGGGCAATCAAAAAGGTCATAACCAAAATATGAGACTAAATACAGACAAAATAAACATAATACAATTAAAAATTGAGAAAAATAAGAAAAATTGGCAAGTCAAAGGGTTAATAGGATAAACCAGTGATGCCCATATTATGCACAATAATTAAAAGGCCAATGAGTTAACCATGGTAAAATAATAAATCCTAAACAAGTAACTGTGGCTAAAATTTTCCAAGCTGACAAATTAAAGCTAATCTTTGCTTCACAATGATTTGACTGAGAATATATTGTGTCTACATTGGAGTGTTTGCTTACCTGTATGACGATGCGCTCGCCGAGCTGCACGGGCCTGGCGGTGAAGACGTACCCCTGGCAGAACTCAGTGTCGGTGCGGCTGGCGATGCAGCGGTCGTTGCTGAGCCGCACGTTGCGGCCCCGCGTTCGGTGGAACGGCAGCGGTGTGAAGTGCACGCCCGGCTGCTGGAAGCGCGGCGGCGAAGGAACTTGTTCAGGTACATCTTCGATCCTCGGAGTGTTCTGGATACTGAGGGCCGCCATCGATGGCATTATGAGCCTATCCACATCCGGACTCACGTCTCCATTGCTCACACTCACGTTTCTAAGAGGAACATTGTAATTGTTGTAACAAATATGCGTAGATCACATTTTGATTCACTTTACAATACCTGGAAGTCACCATTTCGAGAAAAGTATAAAGTTTTTTTAAGACTGAGGTTATTTGCTTTAATTCTTCTTTCAAATTAAAAACAATTTTAAAAATTGATTGAAGACTATCTTTGTACTAATTTCTCAGTAAAATCATAGCATAGGATTTTTAATTTGCTTCAATGGGTCAATAAATCAATAAAAAATATGGGTATTTATAAAATTAATAGGTATTCTTCATCAATGTATCTTATCTTCTAATATCAAACGGAGGTCAGCAATCTTTGAATCTTTGAGCAATCCAAGAACTTATGACCGATTTCTATTAATACCTTAACACATTTGCTGCAAGAAGCGCAATACAGCGGAACCTCGATATATCGAACCTTCCTATGAATTCCTTGATATATCGAAGTTTTTCAATTCCCCTTGAACCTTCCTATCTTCCCAATGGTAATTTTACCTCTATATATCTAAGTACTGACATTGAAAACCTTGATATAACGAATTTTCATGATTGCTGGGTATGCACTTTTCACCTCTATACATCAAAGTTTTGGCTGGGAAACCTCTATTTATCAAACCAACAACCTCTAAATATCAAAGTTTGGGCCGGAAACTTCAATATAACAAAGTTGTTTTGCAAATATGTACTTTGTCTTTAAAGTCTATGACCTTTCATTCGTGTTGCACCCTACTGCCGCGGGACTGTCGCTCTGCGCACGTGTCCTAAGTTGTTTCTTTTGTCATTATCGATCGTCAGTCCGAAGTAAGACGCAACGACAAAGCGGGTGTGCGTGAGTGTAGGCGTTCAATTTGAATGAGTTAATTTGACTCTCATTTGATACAAGTGCGTTTGGTGCAATCTTATCGATTTACTTTTCCGCTAGATGATTCTAAACTTTTTTTAACTAAGTTTTTAGTGTTTTTACAATTCAAATTGAAGTTCTACTAGACATAGATTGAGCAGTACAGTAGATAGAAACCAAAAAAGTACGTAACCGTACTGTCGATGAGTATTTAAAAAAATTAAGAATTTAATTTACTCATAAATTTTGATGTTTTATCTTTAGTTTTCTCTCTATGTTTTATATTAGAGAACTTTATAATCCATTAAAATTAGTGTGTTAAATTTGAATATGTATGCTTTACATATCCCTTCTTTCAACCCACGCTGTTACGAACCTCTATGTATCGAAGTCAGTAAAAAATGACCTCGATATATCGAACCTCACTATATCAAAATCCTTGATATATCGAAGTTTTCACTTTCCCCTTCAGGTTCGATGTATCGAGGTTCTACTGTATGACCGCTTGCCTGTATCAGAAGAACGCCATATGGCATTGCGTCAGTGCAGATTTCATTCATTTACTGTGAGGCAGCATACCTGAGTAATTCAAAAATATTTTGTCCCTGTTTTGTATACTTGTTGTGCTAGTACCCTGAATAATTTGATACTAAAATGTCCTGATATTTACCTGCCAAAAAGGGCCTCCAAAACACCTATTCTTTAATTGTTTTCTCCACAATTGGCAGAGCTAATGGCCTGCATCATCAGAGTGGTGTTGCAACTTCCCGGTGACTCTTGGAACTGTATTGAAATTTGTTCCAAAGCAGTACAAAGCCGAAAAATGAAGCTTTTATGCATGAGGCCGAAATTTCAATTATTTGCTGCGCATTATCAAGCTTTGGAACGGATGTCTTCATAGGCGGGACGCTACCAAAGTCGGACAGCGCCAAATCAGGACTGTTTAAAATTCCCAAAACACCAAAGTCGGACAGTGCCAAAGTCAGACAGCGCCAAACCCGGACTGTTTTGAAACAGTCTCGATTTGGCGGGAGCGTCAGGTGCCAAATCCGGACAGTTTCATTTCTGACCACAAACGACAAAGTCGGACAGCGCCAAACCCGGACGGTTTTGTTTTTGAACCTTACTGTACTGGGCTCCTCCCCTTTGATCTCATTGGCTCGCTGTAAAGGGGACGATGACAATGGGCTAGTATTGCGATTTTAAATTATCAGATTGTATATCATTTAAGAATAATTTTACGTTTAATCCAACCCTTTTCTCGATCATAATTGGTTTTTCTGCACTCATTGTTGAATAATGTAATTAATTTCCTTTTGGACTAAATATGCTACGTAATTTATTAAAAATTAATGTTACAATCTCAAGAATTTTAAATGTGTTTCATTTTTTACCTTCTGTAATTAAATATGAGGTAGGCAGAATTTTAATATTAGCCATTAATGGGCCAATAATGTGATTTTTAATGTAATTGAATTTAATTGGATTTTTAATTGTGATTGAATTTAGATCGTATTAATTTAAATTGATAAAAGTTAAATACAACCCATTTTCGACAATGAAGGAAAAATATCCTATTTGATAAATTCATTTCTTCACAAATATAAGTTTCCATGACCTTGCAATAAGTAAATAATGGATAAAATAAGATTTCTTCAAAACTTTTGTCCATGCTCAGATTAAATGGCTATAAGTGCAAAGATTATTTTTTTATTGATTTCATGCTCATATTTAGCATCCTCATAAAATTTCAAATAAGAATAATACAGAAATAATGTCAGAAATGCTATTTTGTCAGAAATGCCATGTAGTTTATCTCATAAAATCTTTTAATACTAAATTCCTTCCACTCTATATAATACCACCTTTAACCTTGAATTAATCTTTTTTACCTTCCTACTTTAAGTTTAATTTAGATTACAATTCAACGTAGTGACTATTTTTCCCAAGTTCATATGAGCTTTTATTTCTAGGTATTTAGCTTAAGTGGGAAAACATTCATTTTTTGTTTGAAAACAAGTTAAACAAAATATTTATAGGATAGTTAAAATTTTTTCCAAGTTCAAATCGCAGGTAGCAGATTAACTATTTTATAATGAATACATATGCCAACAAATTAATGTAATAAGCTTACTATTAATCCCTAGACTTCTACTCCGCCAAACTACATGCGGTTTGTACCAAAAGAAATTGTTTCGGTCCTATATTAGCAGAGTTTTATTTGTATTCTGAAAATTTTACGTTAACTGGGTCAAAAAGTGAGATATTTTCTTATGGAGATTTAACATAGGGTTTGTTTAACCTTTGGGTAGTTTTTCTGAGACTTCCAGTGGAATTAAAGATGTGAGTTGCACCAAAACCTAGGGTTTCGGTTATTTATATATTGGCAGGTTTAATTTGTATTTTTAGCACATTTACGGGAAATACAGGGGTTTCCGTAAATATCGAAAATGTTCACAAAATTGGCCGCCATTTTAAAACGGATTGAGATAATTTATTTACTGGATATAAATAAAAGACGTATTACAACACTTAAAATATATTTACACTTAGGCCTATACTGTACTCATATAAAAAACGGTAAATATACATAGTATAATATGGTAAATGGCGATCGATTTCTGTTGGTCACACCAACCATCGTCAGGCCCAATGAGAGACTCCTTGTCTCTCATTGGGCCTGTCTCCTCAGGTGACTTGTCTCTCATTGGGCCTGATGATGATTGGTGTGGCTTAGGTCTAACCATGAGACCTAAGGTAATAGCTTCTTCCCTATAAGGGAAATTCGCTAATAAGGGGGAGGAATTAAAATTAGTAAAATACTCCTTTAGAGTGATTGATTCGGCACAATTAAGAGGATTCGGCACCAAAACGCCAAACAATTTTCAAAATTTTAATTTTTTTAAAGCATTTTTTGTTACTTTTATTATTAAAGAATACAATACAAGTGTTAATTTTTTTATTGTAGAACTTTTTTAAAATTTCTTTAATAATTCCGCACTTGTAAAATTCCGGCGACCCATCCGTCGGCCAATAATATTATAGTAACAATATTACAAGATCGTGCCACAAACATTCTACGCATATCTCTCATTCATAAATTGGCTTAAAATACCTTTTAGGTCACCATTTAAAGGAAAAATATTGAAATAGTATCAAAAGTATAACAACAAAATGTCACATGTTTTATTGAAGCAATGAGTAAAAACTGTAGTAAAATATTATCTGATTGAATTTCGACCTTTCGACCCATAGGCGATCTCTAATATATATAATAATAGAGCCATCGATCTTTATTTAGAGAAAATCCTTGGAGAAAATCAAATTTATGTTGGTAGTCCACAGCGTGATCGCTTGAAACTCATCTAATTTCAGTAAATTAGATGAGCCAGATTCAGATTACAGCGAGGGTTCTTTCAGAGAAAGTTGTTAGACCCAATTTTACTGTATAGCTTGATAAGAACTAAAGATATAGGTCTTTAACCAAATTTTTGAAATAATAAATGTTAGTTGGAATTTTATAACACGCCTAAAACATGTCCGATTTAATTTACTTGTCCAATTGCACATTTGAATTGATATCTCTGGATTTACTATGAAAGAAACAAAATTGGAGTTCTAGTTTTTCTATAAAGCGTACATTTTCTTCAAACGAAGGCTATTAATTTCAATTCAACATTTGAATATTGGGTATTATTTTCCAATTCAATTAATGAATTGAACTACTACATTGTTTCAAAACTCAAAACTACTCTTAAATATTTCTTTAATTTCTATTACAGCGCTATGGTATAGTACGGTATACCGTAGTATGGTACTATAGTATGGTATAGTATAGTATGGATAGTACAGTACTATGGTGAGAAATAGAACCCTTCCATATTCCTTATACGGATTTACAACTAATTTAATAGCAAAAGGGTTTTAATTTTATTAGTAAGATTTTAATTAAATAGATTTTGTGCTTACTCAGCTTAAAACCTAGGTTTGGAAACAAAGCTAAAAAAGGATTGGAAAATTTATTTTTTTCAAAGGTTTCAAAGCGTATAACACATACTCGGCATATACAAGTTAAGTAATATTTTATTCTCTAAATCCAATTTAATTTCTTGAAGTGAATAAAAAAAGGTGTATACTGTTTATTAGTTGACTGCACAATACGGAACTTGGAGTGGATGCTTAATTTTTAAAATATAATTAAGTTAAAATGGTTCCAGACTTTCCCGTAAGTCACCCTTATTCTTAAGACATGCCTTATTGCATAAAACATTTACTAAACTCAAGAGTTAACAAAAATGTTGCTTCTAAGTTAATTAAATGTTTTTTAACTACTCCATGTCTTTGGTAGATTTCAAATGCGGCCCGTTTAAACAGTTTAATAATTCATGGTAAAGAGTAAAAGAAGCCTGAGATCAAATTATCTGTGCTCAGTAAGCATATTTTTTTAACCATTGTGATCAAATACAGGGACAGTCAATTGTTTGACATAATAAAATGGTCTAAATATTACCCAGGAATATATTACAAAAAACCTGTTATCTAACTTGGTCTTGGTAAACCGGATTACTGGCGGATCTAAAAATAGGCCTATATTAAATGACTCATTGCACGAACTCGATTAAAAAACTGCCACTTCATAAACAAGAAAAATCACGAGGACGTTCACCACAGTTAAAAAAATATCTTGTAAACGTATCCAGCTGTTCTGTTTCAAATGTCCCTCGACGGAGGAGCGGGATTTTCATAAAACAACCAATAGAATTTGGGATTGTTGTTTAAATACGGCGATGGGTGTGGCTAATATGGCGGAGAGTACAGTCAATGACATAAATCGGGATGTGGCCAAAAGTGCTTAGTTCCGTTTGTGCGCGAGGCGCCAAACCCAGACTGTTTTAAAACAGTCCCGATTTGGTGGGAGCATCAGGTGCCAAACCCGGACTGTTTCATTTTTGCACAGAAACATCAAAGTCGGACGGCGCCAACTCAGGACTGTTTTGAAACAGTCCCGATTTGGCGGGAGCGTCAGGTGCCAAACCCAGACTGTTTCATTTTTGCACAGAAACGTCAAAGTCGGACAGCGCCAACTCAGGACGGAAAAACAGTCCAGAATTGGCGCTGTCCGACTTTGGCACTGCCCGACTTTGGCGCGTTCCCTCATAGGCATTTCAGTAAATGTGTTAATAACATTGTCAGTCGGAGACTTACCTCCTGCTGTTGTTGAGCTGATGCCTGGCATCCAGTAGTTCTATTGCTGTGGAGTTGCCATAAACGTCTATCATGGCCCACAACTGCCCGCGAGTCTCAACGCCACTGAAGAAAATACCCTTCTCCTCCCCATTGATGCCGAAATGTACATCGCCTGCGTGGGTAACGTAGTAGAAGAGCACTGTGTCCCTCTCGCAGAACCTCTCAGCTAGTGCTTTAGCCCAGTAGCCAGCCTTGTTGGTCAAATCTAGGGCAAAACCCAGTAAGTGTTATAAGAGCTAATTGAAAACTGCCGACTAAAATAGAGACAGTTCCTAAAATAATCAATAAAAAGACCGAAAAGGGACTTGAAAAATTTACCATATTATGATACCTGTTTAGTATAGGTAATCAATTTACCAGTATTTTATGCTTTTTTTTTATCAACAAACTTAAGAAGTATATACTCACACATTTTGAGTTAAGTTAAAGTTTGATCAAATTTGTTATACAAAATCCCTTTTTAAGAGAAAGGAAAGTATAATCCAGCACACCAATTACAGTATACAGTTTATAGGCCACAGGGTTTCAAATCTATTGTTATATTAATAAACTATCAATGGAGATCAAAGTGTCTCACCTGGACAAGCATATTTTGGAAGAGCATGACGTAAATTGCTAGGGTCATTGGATGTGAAGCCAAATCTGATAACTCCACTCCAATTGTTAGATACATCTAGGAACTTGACATAGACCTGAAACAATTAAATAAACCTTATTAGGGATAATCTTATGAATTTAACGATTACTTTAATATCTGCATTAAGACTTAGATGCCTCTCTATTACTGCGTAGTTTGATTGGAAAATGAATGAAGACTGAGTGTGTGATGGGCTTAACCTTACTTTCTTTAAATGACATGTTTTTTGGTGGTTTTTTTAGTCTTAATCAAGCGTTCGGCTCGGTTGCGGGTAACCAAAAGTTCTCAAGGACTCCCTTAGAAAACGGGAAATATTTTTATGGTTTCCCAAAACGTCAGGTATATATATTTTTGGTGTTTTGTGTTGTGTGTTTGGTGTTTTGTGTTGTGTGTTATGTTTAGTGCTTTTTAAGTGTTGACAAGTGTTCAAAAAATCATCGCTGAGCGGACTGACGGACTTATTGCCATAAACCTGGAGGTGGGTAGAAGCCCAATAGGTAGGACTAACCTTAGTGCTGATATTTCCTGAGAAAATGTTTTATGACTTGTTATCAATGGAAGCCCTCCTCCCCCTTTAGAGGATACAGAATAAACATAAACTAGAACACAAATATATGACAACCAATTAATACAGATGGGAAGATGGCGTGTCCTGTAATCCAACTACATGGAGGTCACGAATTGTGGATAATTGTGAGCGATGGCTTGTGGACGCAGTGTTCTCTAGTGAGGTTTAATGTCTGCACTATTGAATACTATGTTCATAGGACCGTCCTCATAATTAGACCAATTCGTAATTTGTAAACCAGACAAAATTGTGGTTCGGATCCCACGTTAAAATGTAGGTCCCGCAGTTGCCATTGGCTATTAGGCTATTAATTAACAGTCCTGTCTAAGGAACATGTCGGCCTTAGTCAGTAACGAGACTACAAGATCGCGCCACAATCATCCTTCACTCATCTGTCATTCATTCTTGGCTTAAAATACCTACCTGGGTAGGTTGCCATTTCAAGAAAAGTATAAAGTATAATATTGTATTTTATAGGTTTTCCTCCTGCTCAGACACTACCTTATATTCATCAATCAGCAGTTTCCAACAGAATAGTCAGTGGAATATTTTGGGGGTGAAAAGGTGTGATAAGTTTATAAAATACTACTGAGCATTTTTTTCCTGTAAATGCCACAATGAAAAATTTGATTTGTGAAGGGTATATTCTACGGTTTTCTCTAACCTTTTCAGAGATCTTGACGGGCCGGTTGGTGAAGGTGACACCCTTGCAGAAGCTCTCGGCCCGGCGCGCCACGGCGCCGTCGCGCGACAGGCGGATGTTGTCTCCGTGGACCTGGTGGAACAGCAGTGGTGGCAGGTTGTTGGTCCCCGCGCTGCTCGACGAGTTGCGAGGCGCTGAAAGTGAATAAACAGTTAGTCTGGTAAATGTGTTTGACTTTTCTTCTTCTGCGAACAATCATGAAATGTGTTTTATAAAAAAATCCTATCGGTTAAGTGTTTTGAATTTGAAGTGTGCTGTCTGAGAGAGCATGGACTGTCAGGGGAGGAATAACACTGTATGATACCAAAGTCATCTAGTAGAAAAGCAAGCGATGTCTATGGAATAAGTGTATGAAAGCCAAGAGTATCCTTCAAAAATCAATACTGTACCCTATATTTATTCTTATATATATTGCAAGAAATGTAATTTTTAAATAAAAAATGTACCTACGTTTTCAAACCTTGATACACAACACTTTAAGTCGTAAATGTCAATAAATTATTTTCTGCTGCTGCTGGTGTTATATATATCTAAGGGTGTTGAGATCTATACATAAAGCCTCATTTACCCAGGAACCCCAGGAAGTCTAACATCCATCAACCCCATACTTGAATGCCCAGTGGCAAGATTAGAAGAAAAAATATTAGTTTTCTGATAAAAATTTCCTTAAGGTAGGAATTACATAAATTGAGGGTGGATTCATGAAAATAAGAATAGAAACTCCAAGGAAACGCTGAATAGACTGAACAAAATCTGCTGAGCACAGAGCAAAATATGCCCACTGGTTGTTTTACGAACCAGTAACCGTAAACCATATTTTGGATAATACGAAGGTGAACTTTTTCCACAAGACTTTATCCCCAGAAAAATACCAAAATAGGCCCTACAAACGGTTTAATGTATTTTTTCCTAAATAAATATGAATCCAGCGGTCAATTTTGTCATTTACAATTTACTTTATTAATTATAAAGTATCCTTTACTCTTATATGAGTAATGTTATCGTGCTTGTATGTTTGTATGCTTGTATGCTTGCTTGCTTGCACAATTATCTCAAAAACAGCTCCGAGGATTTCCTTCAAAGTCTGGAAATAAGTAATTTATGACTCAAAAACGTCTTTTATGCATATAACTTGACCAGAGAAAATCTAATAACGTAATACATCGAATTTTAAAGTTGTAAAATTTTAACATTGGCCTTATGGGTTGCCGTGATAGCAACGAAAATAAACAAGGGAAGTGTAAACAAATGAAGTGATCATAACAGCTGTTTGCCATCAAGGGAAAATACAGCAAATGGGATGAAGAGTCCATGGAGCAATAAAAAAGGTTTCGATTTATCATTTTTATGACATTGAAATATTTTATAGTAACTGGATGAACTGGTAAACATGAAATAACACCGAGCAAGGCTCGGTCCACCAGGTACTAAAATATAAATTAATGTACGGTAAATAAAAAGATGTAATCAGTTGTAGATCAATTTGTATTAACAACAATAAAAACAAAAAGTAAACACACCAATGTAAACATTAAAAATAAACAGAATAAATGAAAAGAAGTACAGGCTAGTGGCAAAGCCATATGATATAGCCACAACAATATAACCACAATTTTAATTTAATCACCGTACTAAATAAATTTTAGAAAAAAAACGACAAACTTGTTACTTAAGAGATACGAACTCACTGGCGTGCAGTAGAGGAGGGTAGCGAAACGCGACGACCATAGTCGCAGTTGCGGCCGTTGACTGAGGCGGCGACACGGAAACAACGTAGCGAGAGACCTCCAGCTCAAGGGAACTTCCCGCCGCCCGCCGCTACCAATCAAAAACTGACTCACCTGCGCCTGTGCTCTCGATCGCACGGTGTTTTGGCGGTGAATCGCGCGTTTATAAATGGAATCTGAATGGCAGGCCTGCGCACACGTCGGACACGTTCCAAGAAAACTGACCTCCGCGATTTACGAAGATATTGTACTCGTTTATTTTTATCTTCACACTCAAAACGTGCCGATTGAGATTTATGGAATCTTGACTATTTATGATGAGAAGTTTTTGCTGTTATTCACCATTCCTTGACTCTAGTTTTTTTTTATCGCAGAGTAAATGTAAATTTATCATCATTTTTTAAATGGCCATGTTAAGCAACTGAACACATATTATAAGTAGTTCTTGAACCTGGGTATAGAAAGTAATATTAAATTATATTAAGAATATCAGGACTTTAATAAATTAAGAAACCAGTTACAAACATGGTAAAAAAACTAGGTCAATGTGTAGGAATTGTTGAAAAATAGCAATTAAAGGCCAATTAAGGTCTTTGTGTCTAGGTACCTGTCTTATTAAGAATGATTAAGAAATGATTATCAAGTAATAACTATTTTTAATGCCGCAGGTACTGCAGTAAATTTACACGTCGATTTGAGAAACGACAAGACTGAAACAGTTTAATCTCGTAGTGATCTGTAAAGGCTGGTGGCTTGTCCCCTGTCCCTGTCTGCGGGCAGGAAGCCGGTTGACGAGACAATGAACCGTGAACTTGACAGAAATGACTTGTCGCAGACAAAGACAGTGTCTCGCTGCGGCTGTGATACAAGTACAACAGCGGTGCTGGGAGCGGCGATTGATAACTCCCAAAGTGAAACTGGATTTGTGAATACTGATGATGTAATGTGTAAAAATCATTCCATTAATCTAAAATTAACTTGGCTTAGCTTTGGAGAACTTTTTTTAAAAATTAAGGACAAAAGGTTGATTAAAAGGCCAATTAAAAAATTTATTTAACGATGGTTTTGAGTATTATTTATTTCGATGGGGAAAAAACTATGTGAAGTTTATTTTTAATTGTCAGCGTTGATAGGCCGACTGAAACGCGAGCGTTTCAAGGTGGTTCAAAGCCGTTATTCATAAACATGCGTATAAACTGAATAGTTATTTTTAACAGCATGACCAAATTATTTCTTTCATAGTGTCGAACATTAAATGTAAATCCAAATTGGCTTTTAAATTATTCGAGGTTTTTATTAAAAACTGTTTTAATTGTTGACTGAAGAGCTGTCATCAAGGCCGTAGCCAATGGGGGGGGGGTTAGGGGGTCAGAACCCCCCCCCCCCCCCCGAAATAGTAGAAATAGGCTTGAAAACGTAGGAAATGGGGGTGGTGAAGGGACGAAACCCCGCGGGTAAACCGGTGCACCGGAATTACGCACCAAGTTATAATCCCTAGAAGGGCTCTCCATCTGTGCGCCGGAATTGCGCACTTAGCCCGCAGGTGCCCGAGCCCTCAGTGGCCACCGTAATAGCTCTGGATTGTGTGACTCATGTCACTCTTGTATGTGGCAATGACCAGGGGCTTCAAAAATTTGTACTGTGCACCCTTCCATACCACCCACCCTCTTCGACCAATACCCGGGGAATTGTGGCGAACAAAAAATGCGTGTGTGAGAGTTTTCACTCTCGATTCAACAAGGAGTGCCCTTCGCCCCATCCAAATATATACATATTAAAAAAAAACTTAAAGCCGGCTCCACACATGCGTCATTCGGCATGCAGCGAGCAGCGATTCGCCGTATCACGAGTAGTGTGGATGGGTGTTTCTATATTTGGCAAACAGAAAACGTTGGTGCTTGTTCATTGTAGGTCCTATAGCGAGACAAATAGTTCGCCGAACGTCGAACATTCGGTGCATGCCGAATGACGCATGTGTGGAGCCGGCTTAAATGTATGCAGGCAGGCACTTATGCCCGGCTCAACACCTGCGATGCCCCTAAGAGCAAAAAGAAAAACGTGTGAGAGAAGAGCCTCTCTTATAAACAAAATTCATCAGCTGAATCAAAATGAAATTGACCTTCTAAATTTTACAAAATGTGTTGGATATAAAAATTCACTCACTATTTAGGTTTAATAAATGCTTGTTGATGAACTTGTTATTAATTTTCACCCTTGCTTAATTAACTGAGGGATTTCTCAAAAGAGTAAGTGCGCATAATACCGGTGTGTGTCCAGGGGCTGTCTCTCGACCAAGTGCGCTATTCCGGTGACTACCTGAATTTTAGTGCGCACTTCCGGTGCGCCCGGTAAACGCATAGGGGCCCGAAAACAGACGAAAAAGGACGAAATTACGATAAAGGAGCCGAAAAGCACACGCGTGAGTAAAAAAAAGGTCACCACTCTTACGGCTTTGGCTGTCATTTTAATATTTTCGTGTGTCAGTGTTATCAGATTAAGGCGAAATAGCACTGAATTCCCTCAAATTGCATTTTATAACAAACATTTTTTCCCGGACCGGCCATCCGGGAATCGGTCCCTAGGTGGCCGGAAAATCTTCCAGGAGCCTTTTGGCAATGGGGAATCCACAACAATGATTTCTCCGCCCCTTCAATTTCTCTAGAAGAGTTAAAAAATAATTAAAATCTTAAAATTGCATGATTGGTCGTCATTAACCAAAAGCGCATTACACAAAGGCAAAGGTCACTCGTGATACAAAGGTTACGGAGAATCGCCGGTGCAATTAACTACAGTTAGTCTGACCTGTATAACGGCGTCCCCATCTCATGTGACTGGCTTGTTAGATTCAAACTTTCAAAACTTCATACCACACAGCCGTACAGGCCACCATTAAACGCTAACGCTGCGGACGAATCAATTTCAATCACTCGGAATTCCATCCGTACGACGTACTGTATTAGCTTATAAAGGTTGAAGTCGTAAAATGCATGAGGTTACGAAATAAATGCCCGTTAAGATAAAGGATACAAAAAAATAGTGGCTTAGATTTGGGGTTTCGACCGAAAAATTCGAAATCCACTACTCATTTAAATTGTGACCTGTGAAAACAAGAGGAAGGGTAAAACTTAACTTTCAAACAGGGTTAACTTGATAACAACAAGCTTTCAGCAATCTATTAAAAAAGTGGCCGTCAAACATCCAAAAAATTACTTTGTTTCCAAAATTGAAAAAAAATTATCACCACAACAGCCAGGGAGATCTTAAAATATTCCCACGGCAGTTCTGAATCTTGATAAGTGAGATTGATTGCAACAATAACTGGATGATGACCGCAAAACTTGAATCCATTAATAAACGATTGAGCGGTCAGTTTATCGCCGGAAGCGGAAGTGAGAATCAGCGTTGCCGGCGGTGGGAGTGGGGTCGCCCTTCCCCGCTCTGCTCTGTAGGCCATTTTATTTCGGAATCATTAGCAAAGCTCAGTGTTGCCAGGTGTGGGGAAAAATCCCCACAGTGGGGAAAAATGGGGCGTTTTGAAGCAGTCGAGGAATAACGTGGGGAAATGAGTGAAGTGGTGAAAAAAGTGGGGAAATCTTCAATCCTAATCCTTCGATAAAATATTAAATTTTTAATATATTAAAATTGATCTATAAAAAATGACACTTTATCTGATCAGAGCAGTAATTCTTATCTTGATATACATCGATGTATTGGTAAGCCTTTTGAACCACTTGTAACCAGATAGTTTCTGGTTTTGGTAGGAGTAAAAAATACTGTAAAGTACCGGTCACAGTTGACCATAACCATGTCCTGTTTTTTACAGAAATTAATCCCCACTACCCCTACTCTTTATCCAATCACAGCCTTGGTTTTACGGTTCTTATTTTGGTTTCCTATACAGTACAGTACAGTACAGAGCCTCACCACTTCATTTTGTTATTTACAGCAATTTGTTAGTTGTGAGTTGGGTCTGTGACAGTGAAGTGCGCAAGTGTTATTCCGAGTGTGCGAGTGTTGCGCAATAGCAATAGTGACTGTGAGTGTTGTTCATATACTTTAATATAACTGTTAAAAATTGAAATTAATCCAAGAAGTATTGATACATCCGGTAACAAAAAAATGAGTGATGAAGAAAGTGAAAGTGAAGCTGAAAAAACCAAACGCCTACCGGGTAAAAAAACCTCAACAAAATCAGGTAAAAAGTCTGATGTTAAACGGAAATTTGTACATAAGTATAGGGAAGAGTGGGAAAGAGACAGCGATTTTAAAACTTGGATAAAACCAAGTAAGAAGGGGCCGGAATTTTTTAACTGCAAAGTTTGCAATGACGACAACAAAGCTGGCATATCTGCAGTAAAAAAACACAGCTTGTCAGAAAAGCATATGAGGAACATGAGATCAATTAAATCATCAACGTCAGTAGTTGAAAGTTTTTCTAAAGTAAGAACCTTGGATAATAAGGTGAAAGAAGGGGAAATAAGGTTAGCAGCTTTCATTGCTGAGCATAATGTTTCTATTGAGACATCTGATCATTTAGTGCAATTAATAAAGACTATTTGTCCAGACTCAGACATTGCTAAAAAGGTTTCATGCAATAGAACTAAATGCACTTCATTGATAAATAATGTTATTGGTAAAACAGATTTCGAAGAGTTGGTGATTTTAATGCAGAAAAACAAATTTAGTATTATAGTTGATGAATCTACAGATAGATCATCTGATAAACACTTGGCTGTTGTTGTTAGGACCTGCACAGATGATCTTAAGATCCGAGATGATTTTTTAACTTTATTAGATGTTAAGGATGCAACTGCTCCTGGGCTTTATAAATTACTTACAGATTTTTTCAATGAAAACCAAATACCTTATAAATCTAACATGATAGGATTTGCCGCTGACGGAACAAATACTATGATGGGGGTTAACCAATCTTTGCAGTCCTTATTAAAAAAGGATGTTCCCAATCTATTCATTATGAAATGTATATGCCACTCATTAGCACTGTGTGCTTCCTATGCATGCGAGAAGATACCTGACGAAGTAGAGGATTTAATTAGAAACATTTTTAATTACTTTAAGTCCAGCCCCAAGAGACAGAAAGAGTTTAAAGAATTTCAAAAATTTGTGGAGATAAAACCCCACAAATTATTAAGGCCCTGTCAAACTAGGTGGCTATCTCTTCTCGCATGCATACAAAGAGTACTAGAACAGTGGCCAGCTTTGATTTTATACTTCCAAGGCGAATACTTGCTAGATGCTAATGCAAAACATATTTATGAGAGCTTGACAAATGTCAATAAATTGTATTTGTTATTTTTAGAACATATCCTGCCAATCATTGTAGATTTGAATCTAGAATTTCAATCTGACAAGCCAAAAATTCAGTACATATATTCTCGCATTGAGACAGCTTACAGGATCATTTTAGATAGCTATATTGACCAAAACAATCTAAAGGAGGTTGATGTAACTAAGTTTCAATATAGAAATCCTAAAAATTTTGCTAAGATTGAAAATGTGTACCTAGGCGCGAAATGTACTGAGATTGTTTTAAGTGAAAACCCGGGTGTCACTCCTCAACAAATCAAAGCTTTTCGCACAGACTGTTTGAACTTTTATGTGGAGTGCGCCCACCAGATTTTCCAAAGATTCCCATTTCATGCAGAGTATGTTAAATGTCTCAAGACTCTGGCATTTCTTGACAGAAAACAAATTCCTCAAATTCAGTCATTAGCACCAGCTGCCTCTTCATTTGAAAAAATGATAAGTGTTGATAAGATAGGTTTAGATCAGGAGTGGAGGGTACTAAGGAACACTCCCATTGACACAGGCAAAGATGAAAGTCTCTTATCCTTCTGGAAAAAAGTGAAGGAAATAAAAAAAGGAGACGAAACAGAAGCCTTCCCTATTTTGAATGACTTTGTGTCACAGATATTTACCCTTCCTCATAGCAGTGCCTGTGTTGAGAGGGTTTTCAGCGCCATTAACCTCAACAAGACCAAAACTAGGAATAAACTTGGCACTAAAACATTGGTTGGTTTGTTGCATACTAAAAACGTTATGAGCAAGGAGGACAAAAATTGTTATGACTTCAAAGTAAAAAAAGAAATGCTAACCAAGCATCAAAATGAAATGTACAACTTTTAAATGTGTGTTTATGAACTGTGTAACTAAATGTGTAAAACTGTGTAACAAATGTGTAAATAAATGTGTAACAAAAAAATAAACAGTATTCAAAATTTAAGACAATCATGTTGATATTTGTATGAAAACTGAAAAAAATACATCAGATGGCAAGATTAGCAACATCACCTTTGCAGGTTGGTTACAGTATAATTTATACAGAGTTATAATTCATTTATATTGATATTTTAATATTAAACTGTAAGCATAAGCATTCATAATATAGAATTTAGAAATAAAAAAGTATCCAAGTAAAAAAAAATTTAAATTGAAAATAATATAAGCTGTAAGTGGTGAAATAAAGGAAAGAGTGGGGAATGAGTGGGGAAATAAGGGACAGAGTGGGGAATATTTGTGCGCTTCAGTGGGGAAAAATATTTTTTCTACCTGGCAACACTGGCAAAGCTCTACACGCGATGCTCGTCCCCAACCGCTTGGCCTACTTTATCATGTCATGTGTTTATCATGCCCTGATATATAGGCATCACGTCTCGGCTGGTCATGTTTCCTCGCGAGAAAAATACCTCATTCACTTCATTATAGGAATACAGGAATAGGTAAAACACTGAGATGACAATTAGTGTCAAAAAAGGAAAAAAACTTTTATTCGGAATGAGGCAAGCAAAACTAGTAAAAAAGGAAGAAACTTTTATTCGGAATGAAGCAAGCAGAACTAGTACAATTTTTGTAAGGAGACTAAGGAGAGAAAATAATTACGAGCTTATTATACAACTGAAGGGCACAGTTAGTAATTAGGTAAACGTGGTACCTAGATTAAAGTACCGGTAACGTGCAAATATGATATTTTCAATGGTTTTGTAGTAGATTAAAGCATAAATAAAAGAAGTAAACTCGTATATTATCAATCGGAATAATAGAGATTCTCAGCCTTTTCGAGAACTTGCGAACTGATTTTGAATGTAGGGTGACCAGACGTCCCGTAAAAACGGAAAAGTACCGTTTTTTCACCTTGCGTTTCGTTGTCCCGAAAAACTTTGTCGGGACGTCAAAATGTCCCGTTTTTTAAAAAGTAGGCTATAAATTAAAACATACCTAACGTAATCTTAAATATTTAGAGGCATATCACATTACTTACGGTTATAAAAGAATATTACGGACTTTTACCAAAGCTAAACAAGATTTTAGTTTTACGCCACATACTTCAAGCCCTTCTTCAAGTATCATATAACTTCAAAATGGATGGTTGCCAGTTCTACAACTATATTATAATAGAGAAAAAGGACTGGACTAAGTGACAAGTATAGTATAACAAAAATTGAAACGTTTAATGAACTTATTGTTTAATTTTTGTATAGCTGTTTCCCAGCATAATAATTAACGATAAGAACTTTAAGTTTAAGATTATCATGATACTTTTTTGATCATACTATTTTACAGTATATATATAATCACTTACATAATTTATTGTAAGAAAATCATTATTATTTTATAATAAAATTTTAAGATCCTAAAAATGTGACTTGATTATTTTTAATCCTAAGTATGTGGCGATTCAAAAAATTACCTTTCATGGCTACATGCCATTTATCGTATTCTTAAAGAAAAACACTAAAAATCGTGCGCTGCAATAATATAAATGTAAAATAAAATTCATGGTTTAAAATCCTCAAAAACAATTTGATACTTATAATTTCTTCAATTACAAAATTTGTAAATTACAGAGACCCCCGTGTAATTAAACACCTTGGTGTGTGGTGTATCGTATTAGGGATGCGGGGGGGGGGGGTGAGTTTTTCTTACGTGTCCCGTTTTTATTTGGAAACGATCTGGTCACCCTAGACATAACCCTACCAAACCCCTACCAATTATAACCCAAGGTGCCTGTATCGATTCTGGGGCCGAATCCCGCATACAACGCTATTTACCGGAGCCCGGGGTGGGCGCCGCCGTCGCCGGACACTTTCAATTCATACAACTGGCGTAATTGGGAGCACCGTTCCCACGGCAGCCTACAGCGCGTCCGCCGCGGGATGGACCTCGCACCACACTCACACTGCACACTCATATCTCGCAGCGATGAAACGGCGACTCCGTCAGTTGATTGATTATGTCTTGGGGAATATAATAGAGTATCGAAAACTTAGAACCTGTGACAACCGATCGTGGTCGTGTGGGGATTAAGTTCCCTGGTCTAACAGACCCTCAGTACCGTATCACTGTTACAACAGATTATTAATCATTAACTTTCACTACTAACCCATTTATGGCGTGAAAATAGATAAGAAATCAATTAGGATGAATTTCTATCGCACACGATTATGTTTATTAAGAATGTCTGAATTTAGATATGCCGAATAGTAGCGTTTCTCTTTGTTATTGTGGCAGCAGTGCAGTAAAGGTTCCATAGTTCTGTTACCAGGGACGAAAATAATATACCGTACAAACGAACAGACAATTACATGAGTAGTAAAATATTCGGGAGAAAGCACATCCACCTATAATTATAAGGTGTAGGGCAGCTCGCTGGTGTAGGGCAACAGAGGATATCGCCGAGCTAAGTAACAGGAGGAATCGTTGAGGTTGAGAGTAACTTAAGAATATTTTGAATGCTTCATAATTAACTTATCTCATTAATGTAACCGTACTGTCGGAGTCTGGCACACAGCAACGCTCCATGTAGCAATGTAACCCAGTTACAGCATGGAGGATGCCGTGCGGTTAGTCAACTTGTGCAATGTGTCTTGTTTTGACGACAAGATCGCAGACGGACGTCACGCGAGCAACCCGAGTCTCTCCCAACGAAAATGCGGACACACAAAAAACAAGCCTGTTCAGTACCGTAGTTGGTTGCACTGAATATTAACAACTTGACGGACGTCAAATCGGAAAGTTTATTTATACGAGTATATTTAAGCTCACACGCGGATCAAGCATTATATTACACAAAAAAACTTGGGGTGCAAACAATAGAACAGGGTGTCTACCAAATTTCTTATATGAAATTCCCGACTTTTCCCCGACTTTTCCCAACAATATAAAAAAATTCCCGACCATAAGAAACATGACTATTGCCTCTTATATCGAATACTTGAATACCATATTGTTCAATAACTATATTTTGACGGCTGCAATGCAAGCAAAAGATCGCCGAAAGATGAGCAAGATGACCACGATAAGTCCAAAAGATTTGCCAACCGCAATGCGACAGAGATTTCCGGCTGCGGAAAGAACGAACGATTTTCCGGCCGCGTTGTGACCAAGAGATTCTCCGGCCCCCGGCCCGGCCGTGGTATAAACGACCGAGATTTGACGATGCGACAAAGAGATTTGCCGGCCGCAATACGACCGAATCATGTTACGGCTGTGAAACGAGTAAGCGACACAATACTATCAAGAAACAATCGGCCACCTGATAACCGAAAAACAAGCGAAAGATTTCCGGCCACAATAAGACCAATATATTTGCCAGCTGTGTTATAAATTACAATATATCTAGCCTCGAAAAATGTAGCGATTTTCTTGTCGCAATACGACCGAGAGATGTGACGGCCGCTAAAAGAGCAAGGAACTCGTCTGCCGCGAATCGGCCGAAAAATGTTTCATTCCTAAAACGAGTGAGCGATTTTCCGGCCGCAATATGAGTAAGGAACTCATCGGCCGCAATGAGACCAAGAGATTTGCCGGCCGCAAAACAAGCGAAAGATTTCCGATCGCAAAAAGACCGACAATCTTTCCGGCTACGGTATAAATGACAGATATTCCGTCCGCGAAAAGATCGAGCTATTTTTATCGCAATACGACCGAGAGATGTGACGGCCGCGAAAAGAGTAAAAAATTTGTCTACCACGATTATTATGTCCTCGCTGGATACGACCGAAAAATGTTTTGGTCCCAAAACGAGTGAGTGATTTTCTGGCCCAATACGAGGTCTAACGCTCGCGAAAAGAAGGATGTAATCATCGGCCGAGATGCGACCAAGAGATTTGCCGACCGCAAAATAAGCGAAAGATTTCCGGCCGCAATAAAAGCGAAAAATGTGATGGCCGCAAAAAGAGCGACAGATTTGACGGCCCCAATGTGACCGAGAGGGTTGCTGACCCCCAAACGACCGCGGGATTTGCCGGCCGGGTTATAGATTTTCTGGCCTTCATGTGGCCAGTAGATGTAATAGCCTCGAAAAGAGCGCACGACTATAAGGTAGCAATACTAACGAGAGATGTGTAGGCCGCGTAAAGAGCGAGAGACTTGTCGGCCGCGTAAAGAGCGAGAGACTTGTCGGCCGCGTAAAGAGCGAGAGACTTGTCGGCCGCGTAAAGAGCAAGAGACTTGGCGGCCGCGTAAAGAGCGAGACTTGTCGGCCGCGTAAAGAGCGAGAGACTTGTCGGCCGCGTAAACAGCGAGACTTGTCGGTCGCAAAACGAGCGAGCGATTTTACAGCTGTATTAGGACCGAGAAACTTGCGGCAGCGGTAAAAACGATAGATTTTCTGGTCGAGATATAGCTAAAAATTTGTCTGTCGCGATTCGTTCGAGAGATTTTCCGGCCGAGACAATGACAATAACGAAGAAAACGACTATTTCCTTTTGTTTTATAGCCAAATTCGAATTTTCCGACCAAATGTTGAAATTCATTACTTTTTCCCGACTATTCCCGACCTTACAAAATCCCCGACATTTTCCCGAATTTTCCCGAATTCCCGACTGGTAGACGCCCTGTATAAGCGCGACAAGTTCCAAAATATGTACCGCAAGATAAACGATTATATTTCACTAGCTCCTGTACCGGTTCACACGGTCAAACAGGCCAACAACTTCCATTAGCTTCCATTAGGATAAACAAAATAAAAACTATCCATATCAAAAAAATTTTACAAAAAGGCCTACATAAAAAGCCTACCGGGCTAAGCCCGAGGGTATCGACGTTGGCTGGGTTCAAGATCTACATTTAAAAAAAATTAACTCCAGTCATTTCAGCAGTTTTTTTTGTTTTCCTCATACAACAAACAAACAGAAACCACCTCTTCTTTACATTATTGTTGATAACGGGGGGGTACCGGATGCAACAAGAACTATTGAACAATTATTTAAACTCGTTTTCACGCAAAGGTTTACACTGATAAGGCCCCTTGTACTAAAAGAGGAGTCGTTAGTAGTCACAAAAAATACATTCACTTCGATCGGAACACGAAAATAATCCATATATAATCAACATTATCCTCCTTCTTTGATTAAACACAACATATTTCGTTTCAAATGCCTTATACTGATCCGGAAGAGCTCGATACTATCGGACGAAGGATCAGGGGTAGTGATATCAATCAAACATTCAATACCGCTGTGTCGTGGGTGTCCTTGCCCGGGGATCGATGCAGTGTGCGAGTGTGCGGTGCCTCGCGGTGCGTGGCGTGCCGTCTCCACCATTGTATTGTTATATGGGACAGGACGACTTTCTAAATCGTGCACATCTCCGTTCCCATGCTTATCACCGCTCGACTTGGCTAGTTCTCAACCTTTGCGTAACCTCCCCACTGGTAACGGCATTCTTTTGTGCGGCCCGGCACCCTCCTGCAGCTGTGCTCCACTGAACGGTCGATAGGCTACTTCCGATTGCAAAAACCAAGGATCACGAGTTACTTAAAATTAAATGTACAGGCCCGGTCTGGCCAGGTCGGCGATCGCCGAGGGCCCCCGGCTCAAGGGGGCCCCCAAAAGCCAATAAATAAATAAATAAATTGTAAAAAGTAAGTGTTTTACCTAAGATGATTTTTAAATTTACTGTTTAACGATGACGTAATAATTCAAAATTTTTTTTAACAAACAATAAACCAATTTATTAGAGTTAAGAATTAACCCTAGTACAGAGATTCCAAGAGGCGTTCGTTAGTCACCAAATCCCTTTAAAAACGCTTCGTCCGGCTCAGAGCTCAGCGGTACATGACACGACGTCGGGCGGTGCCAGGTCTCGAGCAGAAAGCTCAACACGTAAATTAAACAAACTTGTAAGTAGCGTATAAATTTTTCCTCAAGATACCTTGTACATAGGTTCCATGTGAAAGAGCGTTTTCAAAGCTGAAAATAATTAAGAATCGTCTTAGGTCCAGTTTATGCCAAGACCTTATGTCTGACCTTATTTTTATGACCTAGACACAGAGAAGAAATAAGATAAGTCTTATTTCTTCTCTGTGCCATAGAAAGAGACTTGTTTTTTTACTTAGATAAAGATGAAATAATTAATGTGGAGGCCAGGAGTAGTGACGAACTTCCAAGAAAACTGATGGGATAGGAAGTTAAAATAGTTAATTATTAACACAATGTTAAGAATTATTTTCATTGTTAACTACGGTTTTTATTTTGGCCTACTTTATATAATAATAATAATATTTTAGACTTGTAATTCACAATTGTATTAGGCCAATTTATTACCTAGGGAGTTACAATAAAGTTTTGCTTAATTGTAATGCGTTGTTTTTTCGTTGTATTTATCATTGTCATGTTCATAGTTGGCCTCTCAATGAACTATTGTTCTATTTGATGTATATCAATTCTTAAACAGAAATATATAATTAATTTTGTTCTTTGAAGTAGAGCTGCTATAATTAATAAATCAAAATTACAGATTTTAAGGTTAAATGCTAGGCAATTAATTGTTTAACATTTAAAATTAGTAAAACCACATTAGCTGCTAACAGTAAATATAAGACTTTTGGTGAGGATGATAGTCCTCGTTTTATTTCTTGTGGGGGGGCCTCATATCAGCAACTCGCCGAGGGCCATCAATGGAGCCAGACCGGGCCTGTAAATGTATTTATTGTAATAATTAAGAAGGACTAAACATTATCCAGCATTAGGTCGATTTGAGCGAGTAAAATATGCACCAATTCACAATTTCCCATTGGTAGTACACCTGAGATACCTTGATAAAAAAGTAGTACCTGGTGGACCGAGCCTTGCTCGGTGTTTTTCATGCTTACCAGTTCATCCAGTTACTATAAAATATTTCAATGTCATAAAATTGATAAACAGAAACCTTTTAGCGAATTTCCCCTATAGGGGAGAAGCTGTTACCGTAGTACTCATGGTAAGACCTAAGCCCGCGACCATGATAACTTTTCGTTTTGGTCCCCCAGAAGCAAAAAACACTATTCGTTCATTTTCATACGCACATATATATATATATATATATATATATATATATACAGGGTGTTTTTTTTTAAATGCAAACCATTTTTAAGATTGAATAATTCATATATGAATATGAAATAAGTATTGTTTTATGGTTCTTTACGTTTTATACAATCTATTATTTAAGTTTGATAACATTTAGTTCACCTTATATGCTCAAAAAATCCGCCAGAGGCATTTGTTTGAAGTTATGCTCTCTTCATCAAATTCCCGAACACGTGTTGCTAGGTACCTGTTTGAATTTCTTGCATTATATTTGTTTTGAAGTACTGAATATGATGTGACTTGTTTTTTTAGGCCTTAATTTGTATGTATCCCCAAAGAACATAATAATATAGTGGGGTCAAATCCAGGGATCTTGGGGGGAAATAATCCTTCACCGATAAAATCAAGTTTTGGGTTGCGTTTTTAATGTGTGTGTCTTTAAGCACGATAACTCGCGTAAAATAGTCCGATCTGAATGAAATTTGCCACAGACATGTAAAGAGGTAATTATTCTACGAAAACAATTCAAAAGCTATTCAGCACCTCAAAACAAACATAACAAATTTAATGCAAGAAATTTAAAGAGGCACCTTGCATCACAGCAAATTCATGTTCGGGAATTTGATTGAAAGAGCATAACTTTATACAAATGCCAATAGTGGACTGTTTGAGCACATAATGTAAACTAAATGTGATCAAACTTAAATAATAGGTTGTATAAAATGTAAAGATCAATAAAACAATGCTCATTACGCATTCATATATGCATTATTAAATTTTAAAAATGGGTTGAGTTTTAAAAAAACACCCTGTATATATATATATGTGTGTGTGTGTCTTTAAGCACGATAGCGGCCGTAAAAATGGCCCGATCGGAATGAAATTTGGCTCAGACCTGTAAAGTAGTAATTGTTCGGACGAGTTCGTAAACCAGCCCGATCAGACTACCGGTAAAGGGGGATAAACCCCCCTAAAAATGGGTTTTTTGAGTTTTTTATATAGAAAAACTAAATTTATCGAATTTTTGATGGCACCATTGAATTCAGCACAAAAAACAAACAATTTAATATTTTGAATCACTGCTCTATGTCCATTGGTTACCGAGATATTGAAAGTGGTAAACACAGTACGTTGTCCCAATGTTAACCTTATGGGAAATAAGTAAAATTCTATATCTCGCTTATTTCTCAACATATCTTGATAAAACTTGGTAAATGGTTACTTCTAGTTCAGATCTACTAAATAGTGAATTAAAACCACCCAGTTTTAATGTACCCGTAGCAGCAAACCTGCATACTCTTTCCCCATGTTATTCTTATGGAGCTTTCAAAAACATGTCAAATCTCGCTGTGTTGGATTATGTTTTTGCATTTGAAATTCGCTGAGTATGCAGGTCTGCTGCAACGGGGGTATTTTATTACTCCATGGGCTCTTCATCCCACTTGCTGTATTTTCCCTTAATAGCTGTAGATTCCAAACAGCTGTTATGATTACTTCATTTGTTTACACTTTCCTTGTTTATTTTCGTTGCTATCACGGCAACCCATAGGGCCAATGTTAAAATTTTACAACTTTAAAATTCGATTTATTACGTTATTAGATTTTCTCTGGCCAAGTAATCTGCATAAAAGACGTTTTTGAGTCATACATTACTTATTTCAGCAGATTGTGTAGAGCATAACATCCTCCTTGACCGGCTGTGGAACTCTGGAGTTCGTGGCCTATCACACAAGTGGTTGAGATCATACCTCTCCGGAAGGTCACAGCAGGTCCATGTGAATGGGGTGTTTTCACATACAACCACATTGAGATATGGTGTCCCTCAGGGATCGATTCTTGGTGTATGTGAACGACTTGAATTTGGTGATTCCAAGAGGACAAATTGTCCAGTATGCGGACGATACGACTCTCTTGTTTCAGTTCAAACAATATCGATGAAATCGAAACTATTTCCTTTGAAGAAATTAACCTTTGCATTCAATACTTCGAAAGTAAAAATCTCAAAGTAAATCCCTCGAAATCCAACTGCATGATATTTGGAGGCAGCACCGCTCTAAATGGATATCGCCCAACTGCTATGATAGATGACACTGTCATCGATGAAGAAGTTGGCGTCACTAAATTCCTCGGAATGCTCGTTGATGACGAGCTGACGTGGTCCGATCATGTGGACAGTGTTTGCAAGAGGCTATCATCTGCAATTTACTTTCTAAGACGGCTGTCGCAACACTGTCCCACAGAATTATTGCTGATGGCCTATCACGGGTTAATTCAATGTCATCTCTCTTATGGCATTGCTCTGTGGGATGGTTGTTCACAGAGAAATTTCAACCGTGTGTTTGTTCTCCAGAAGAAAGCCATCAGAATAATAGCAAAACTCAACTTTAGAGAGTCGTGTCGGGGTGCTTTTCGGGAGCTTGGGCTGCTAACACTGGCTGAGTTGTACATTCTAGAACTTGCTGTCCTTTGCAAATTCAAAACCAATTTGATACAGTGACGAGACATCCATACTTATAACACAAGGTCTAGAAATGTATTTAGAACGACTCAGCATAGGTTGGCGGCTATGGATCGCCTTCCCTCATTGGCGGGTGTTGCCATATTAAATAGAATTCCGGAGAGCATCAGATTAGAAAATTCGGAACCAAAATTCAAATCTAAATTAAGACGCTTTTTAGTGTCGAACGTGTTCTACTCGGTGGGCGAGTTCATGGACCATTTTCGAAGGGAAACACCGGCTTGAGGTAAATCCTTTAAATTATGTGATCCGGCTGGTACCTAGTTTAATAAAGTTCAAAAACCTGTTGTATTTTATTATACTGTAATTGTTGACGCTTGCTATGCAAATTGTTAATTTGTCCTACAGCAATAAAGATTATTATTATTATTTCCAGACTTTGAAGGAAATACTCGGAGCCCTTTTTGAGATCGTTGTGCAAACATACAAGCACGCACGCAAGTTAACATTGCTCGTATAAGAGTATAGGATTAATTAAAAAAAAACATGAATATCATTAACTTTAATATATGCGATGAATTTCTCGGATTTCTCAATAGCCTCCTCTGGAAGCTACTGGAAAAAACATTTTTTGTTTCGCGTATACTGGAATTTCCTCCTTGCGTCAGCGTTAGTAGCGAAAACTTGTTTTGTTATTTATAATTGAATTATACAATAACCGTTTATTATGAGATTCGCGTTGAGCAAACTCGTTGGTATGGTGTAATTAGCCTAATAGGAGTTCAACGCAGTTTAGAATCATAATTCTCTTTATGAGTTGTGTCGTGTCATCTAAACTAGTTCGTGATTTATAAATATATTGAGATTTCCTCTTTACAAAGAATCCACAGTAGGCTATGCTATCATAAAACATATCAACTGTGGCCAGCAAAGGGATGATATCATATCCGCCCAGATACTACAATCATTGGCAAAGATTACAGACGTGAGAACACATTTATGCTATGGTTAGATCCAGTGAAGGTGAAAAAATAGTAGCTGTGGCATATAGACAACAAACAAACGTTAAACCCGAAACCCGATAGGCTACTGTAGGTAATTTATCTGAAAAGTCTCTTAAAATGGTTAAATAGATACAAAATATTATATATATATATATATATATATATATGTATATATGTATGTATGTATATATACATATAAAGCCAAAACGGTTGACTGACTGACTCACTGATCACATTTTTTTCAAAAACTATAAGGTTTTGGGCAATGAAACTTGACAGAATGAATCATTATAGGCTCTAGATGCGTACTAAGAACGGATTTTAAAACATATTCTCTCTAAAGGCTGAAATAGGGTATGTTATAAAATTCAAGGGCAGGAATTTTTAGTTTTCAAAGCTTACTTTCCTAAACAATGTAAGGCTTTGGGCGATGAATCTTGCCTCTAATATTCTTTATAGGCTCTAGATGCATACTAATGAAGGATTTTAAAATGTTTTCCCTGGAAAGGCTAAAATAAGGTAAATTCGAAAATTCAAAATGGCTGCCTTTTCAGTTTTAAGATCTATGAATTCAAAATATCAATAGAAGGTCTCTAGAGTATTTTAAAGAGGCAAAAAATATAAATTCCATTTACTAAAAGATAAACTGTAGCCTACAAAATTATTACGGTTTTCTTATATTATGTATTCATCAGTTTCCACATACTCGCGTTTTACGGATCACCCGAAGTAAACTCTGCCAGGACATATCATACAGTTATTTTTATAGAATCGGGGATTTTCTGAATTTCATTTTTTAGGAGGGTTCGCATGCTGGTCGAGAGCGATTTATAGGAAAAGTTCAAACAAATATACTGTTTCTACCTAATGAAGCGCTTAAAAACATATAGATTGGATAAATCATTTAAATCATTAGTCTATTAGGAAATTTTTTAAAAATGCACGTTACAAAAAACGGATAATTGAACCAAACATTTGCTATCCTTTCCGCGGGTGTATCTACTAGTATTCTATAAAAGTCAAGCCACCTAAGTTCGGAGAGAAGACAGAGCGAGGTTGACTGGAGTGAGAGAATGACAACAGACTCCGATAGTAACTTTATCGTCGGGAGGTGGCGTCACGAGCTCGCCCGGATGTGTATCCTACGGCGTTGCATTACATTACATTACATTATGTCATGATACACTGAACAGCGACGGGTGAGTCAGCTCGACGCTTCACCGTTGGGAACATGGCTTATGCCAACCTCCACGGTTCGTTGTGAAAATACTTGCGATGCTATATTCAAACATGATCGCAAACGAACACGGAAAATGATCTGACAACCTGTTAACGTTATTGATTACACAAGTTTCATTCACATCGAAAATGGACGCGACGCGACGTGACGTGTATGTATAGCAGCACCTTTACTTACTGTATCACTGCACTGTGGCACTACGTCCACAACTAATTGATATCGATCACTTTCTTGGCTGGAATGCTATTGCCCGCCGTTAACAAAGAACAAGACCCGTTAGAATGCGAAAACTAGAAACCATGAACTGACTCGATTCGTTAAAAGTGAAAAATGATTCGATCGTGAAAATTGATTTGATAGTAATAAATAGTAACCACCCTAAATGACCCGAATCGCAAAAGTTCCTAAAGGGTCAATATCACTATCACACAATTCTCGTTCTTGGCTTGTAAAATTACTGTAGCTGCATTTCTTACGGACAGAGAGGGTGCTTGACTTCTTTTAGTCTTTAACCCGGAAAGTTATACGTATATGTGTAAGTAAAAAACAGAAACTACAACTAAACTTTTTTGATTTTCGTAGACCACTATTCGGTAAACATGTTTTCTGTTTTCAGGCGGGATGTCTTGACTTACTACGCAAGCCGTGAAGTCCTAAACAAAAATATTTGTATGTTTTATAAGTCTTCTTGCTTGATTAAAGCAGCTTTATAACAAATCCAAACAAATAAGAAATGGTATCCGCACTTAATATTACTGATCCAAGCACTGCAGATAAACCAGCTGAAACACGAATACGTACTGAATCCGATTCTCCGCTTGATCTTCTTAAGGACTTTCATCTTGCTCCTGAGCGGGGCGAGGATGTCGTCAACAGCACAGTGACACCTCTGCGACTGCTGCTGCGGGGTGGCACCGTTAAACCCCATGAAGCGACACGACAGCGACACTACACGCACGCGACACTCGACGACGTCTGGCGCTGGCACACGACTGACGACTGGCCGGCCGCAGCGCAGCGAGCGGCCCTCCCCGCCCCCGTCCCCGCCGCGCCGCGCCGACAGCTGCCGCCACCCCTCTCTCCCCACCCTGCAGCTACCGCCTCTCCACCACCTCCATTGTTGTCTTTCCATTGTTTTCAACTACTTCTGAGGGGTGTTATTGAACTGGGCGGAAAATAATAGAAAAAAAACACTTGGTAAAATTTGGGTTGAAATAAATGTATAACGCCTGAAAAAACACAAAAAAATGTAAAATGTTGTAAAGTGCCTGAACTACTTTAACAATCGGAACAATCACGTAAAGTGTCAAGAACTATTTTAATAATTGGAACAATCCAGGTATTAAGTAGTAACTAGCGGCGCCGCGCCGCTCAACATCTTAACATTTTCGTTTAGTCTGCTGATAAAGCTATGTTTATTCAGCTTTCAGCGAATTTTTTCCCCATGTTCAATTATCGATAATACGCAACTTTAACCCTTAACTAGTGGCGCGGGATGTTATAAGACCCCCAGGTCGGGAAATTTTGCTCTAGCAGCTGAAATAAGTTATCAGCAATGCTGTGCGTCCTAGTACCTTCAAGCACAGACAAAGGAATCTATCACAGATAGATTCCTTTGTCTGTGCTTCAAGTTACATCCTCCCTCCCTTGTTGGTCCACTTTTTGTTAGTTCATCACATTCTGTTGTGGGTGAAACTTGCCCTGGGGTGCACCTAGACCCCCGCGCAAGTGGTTGTGTTTTAGTAAGGCGGTGATTTTTACATGTTATTATTTATCGTTAAAAAGTAAAGTTTAGCTTATTTTTTCATTTTTGTTAATTCTTAGTAATTTTCAAACATAAATAATAAAAATCCGATATGTGTGAGCCGCATGAAAGCTGTTTGCCAAGACTGTTGGAACCAGGGCCGTAACGACCCTGGACTCTGTAGCCCTGGTAACGACCACCGGGGCAACCGGGGGACCGCCCCGGGGCCCCCGAGGGAACATAAAACCGGAATCGACGCCGACCTCGTCGCGACCGTATTTTTCCAAAAAAAAAAGGGTTTTTCATCACTCTGTATATACGAAAATTGCCCGTTACCGTACAGCTGAGATCTACGAAAACTCTCGATTTCCTTACGTAAAAACAAGTAATGATCAGCTGCTTTTCGGTACCCAAACATTTCATTCCCGTACCCAAACAAACCATTTCCGTACCAAAACAAAATTTTGCCGTACCCAAACAACAAATTCCTTAATTTGACAGTTCAACCAGCTGACTTTATGAACTAAAATAGACAATTTAGCCGTATTGTGTTTAATTATAGAAAAATGACTAAAGTATGAAATGTTGGATCATTTTTTATAAGTTTGGTCACTTATTTGCATCGTGATGAAAAGCACTGTTCACAACTCGTCACAAAAGTACCATTTTGGGGCTCGATAGTGTTTAACCCGCTCGGCTTACGCCTCGCAAGTAAAACACTATCTTGCCCCGAAATGGGCTACTTTTGTGACTAGTAGTGAAATATACTATTTCTTATAGGTTAAAACCAGTAAAAAGATGAATAGATGTTTAAACAACTTTGAGATTGGAATTTTTCTCTACGAATGTTTTTATTTGGCCATCCTGATTGATTTGCTCATCCTGCAGCCGGAAAATGGCAGATCTCTTGATCGCATGTACGTCGACAAGTCTCTCGCTCTTTTCGAGATCGTCATATTGGCCACATTTTGGCCGGAAGATCTGTCGTTTATTAATAATATTGTCAATTAATAATTGACTATATTAATTAATGAGTCTATTAAAAATTAATAATAACTTTATTAATAATATAGTCTGCGGCCGTCAAATAATACAGCGTTTTGCTTCAGACATCAACAAAACAGTTTCTGAGTATAACAGTCATTTATCTGAAAATAATTTAAGAAAATAATACAGTAAAATAAATGCCTGAACTTTTAATTATTGATCATAATTCGTTGTCTTCGAATGATCGTGATGTGTACACAGCGTGTATAATTTACTCCCATTAACCGCATCAAAACTTCAGTTCAAACTTCTCGAGCCTATTGAAAACACATAATTGAAGGGAATTGCAGAGCGGTAAGGATTAATTTCAATTTGAGTCCTAATTAGGGGTTGATATTTCAAGATTTTTATCGCCGAAAAAATATAAACCAACTTCATTTTGATCATAACACGCTTAATTTTTAGAATAATAACTTTTCCAAAAAAAATTAAAGGTCTTTTAATGATCTTTAAAAAATGTTCAGTGAGTTTTCCTCAAAAAACTTTTAGCTTTTAAGTTATTTCACATTGAAACTGTGCGTTTTGGCGTTCGACGAATTAAAACCACTCTTAAACAAGCCATAATTTGGCTCCAACTGTGTTTACAGACTTCACAAGCCCACCATTTTCTTTGTTTTTTTATACGCTACAATTTATTTCATGATAACTTTTTCGCTAAACCTCTTAGTTGTTTAGTTTGAAAAAGTGTTTTTTTTGGGGGGGGGGGGAATCGCCAATTTCAATCGTGGATATCTCGAAAAGTATTGACTTTAAGAAAAAAACTTTATAGGACAAAATTTGCTTAGAATTGGTCAATATATCCATTTCCGGGCTTAGTTTCAATGTAACAATTTTCACCCCCTCCCCTAGAAGGGGTGGCACCCACCCCCTGGGAAAAAGCAACCCTTAAAACATTTTTAACTTTGAAGTAGAGGGTAAGTAGAATCTAAATCAAAATTTTCATGCAAATCGATTGTGACCTAGAAAATTCTCCACAGAAATGGTCAGTTACTGGACTATCATCGTAATACTTAAGCCCGAGACCATCATAACTTTTGGTCTTGAGGTCCTCAGATGCCAAAAACACCATTCGTTAGTTTTCATAAATAGATAAATAAATAATTATGTGTGCGTGCGTGCGTGCTTGCTTGCGTCTTTAAGCACGGTAACTCGCGTAAAAATGGACCAATCTGAAAGAAATTTGGCACAGACATGTAAAGTAGTAATTATTCGGATTAGCTCGAAAACCAGTCTGATAGGACTATTGGAAGGGGGGTAAGGGGGGTCAATCCCTCCAAAAATGGGGTTTTTGGACTTTTTACATAGAAAAATTAAAATATTGTAATTTTGGTTTACGCCATTGAATTCAGCTTAAAAAACAAATAATTTAGTATTTCGAATTGTTGCTCTATGACCATTAGACCATTTATTTCATTATAACTTTTTCGCTAAACCTCTTAGTTTTTTAGTTATTTGTGGAAACCCATTTGAAAAAGTGGTTTTTTGGGGGTTGAAATCACCAATTTCAATCGTGAATATCTCGAAAAGTATTGACTTTAAGAAAAAACTTTATAAAACAAAATTTGCTTAGAACTGGTCAATATATCCATTTCCGGGCTTAGTTTCAATGTAACAATTTTCACCCCCTGGCACCCACCCCCTGGGAAAAAGCAACCCTTAAAACATTTTAAACTTTGAAGTAGAGGGTAAGTAGAACCTAAATCCAAAATTTCATGCAAATCGGTGCTGACCGATAAAATTCTCCAGTTTCGCCGTTTTTTACCTTCTGTTACTGGACTATGAGACCTACGGTAACAGCTTCTTCCCTATAGGGGAAATTTGCTAAAATAGGCCCATAACTACAAAATAATGTTAGATAGTGGCGAATAACTACTATCAGTCATTGTTGAGTAATTTTCACTTAACTTTCATCAATGTAAATCTTTTAGCCGCCATCTTCGATCCGCAATTTTGAAATGAGGTAAGTTATTTCACATATGAAGATGGTATTGTGACCCATCATTTTAGACTAGCTTTATACGCTGAATTCAATGTCGCAACCCGATTTCAATTATCGTGTTTAGTTTTCAAGATATTGACAAATTTCTAATAACAATCTCAAAAAATATTAATTTTTGAAAAACTAAATTTTTTTAGCTAAAACGGGTTGCGGCATTGAATTCTGCGTAAAAAGTTAGCTTCAAATCATGTGTCGCAATACCATCTCCACATTTTAAATAACTTACCTCATTTCAAAATAGCGGATCCAAGATGGCGGCCAAAAAATTTTATACATGGTGAAAGTTAAGTAGAAATAACTGAACAATGACTGATGGAGGTTATTCGTCACTATCTAGCATTATTTTGTTGTTAAGGGCCTATTTTATCAATTTGTATTGTTTAAATTGATTGAAAATAAATAAATTAAAAGTATATATATATATATATATATATATATATATATATATATATATGTGTGTGTGTGTGTGTGTGTGTGTGTGTGTCTGTAAGCACGATAGCGCTCGCAAAAATGGTCCGATCGGAATGAAATTTGGCACAGGTGTGTAAAGTAGTAATTATTCGGATAAGTTCGAAAACCAGCCCGATCGGACCACTGGAAGGGGGGGTAAAGGGGGGTAAACCCCTCCAAAAATGGGGTTTTTAAGTTTTTTACATAGAAAAATAAAATGTAACGAATTTTTGTTTGCACCAACGAATTCAGCTCGAAAAAACAAAAAAATTTAGTATTTTGAATCATTGCTCTATGTCCATTGGTTACCGAGATATTGAAAGTGGTAAACACAGTACGTTGTCCCTATGTTAACCTTATGGGAAATAAGTAAAATTCTATATCTCGCTAGTAATGGGCACTTGGGGCTGCTGGGCCAAAACGCATTAATCAAAAGTGACAGCTACTTCCGGTCACGTGACCGGAAGTGACGTCATCAGCTGTGACGTGTATGTGTTGGTATTTAAAGTTTAAATGCCCAGCTGTGCTGGTATTTAAATTTTGAATGTCCGGAAAAGGGTCAAGGTCGGCCGGGGATGTTTTTAAAAATATCTTGCATTTTCGTAAAATCCGAAAATGCAAGATAAGTTTTGTTTCTTTTTACAAACTGTTTCTTAATTGTTGTTTTGTTGATTTTTTGTTTCTATTAAAATATTATATTAAAAATGGAATTGACAAGTTAACAAGAAAATATCCTGCTACAAAGTATCCAAATTAAGATGCAATTACATAAACATAAACTTTAAAAAATAGTGAATGTTCTTTCTTTTTATCTGTTAGTATTTCCTGAACAAGGAAACCAAAATTGTAACCACATGAAAATGAAAGTAGGCAAATAACAAATTTAGAAGGGTTCACAAAAACTAAGTTGTAAAGTAGCGAATTTCTTTCTTCCTCCATTGTTGTATTTTTAGTCGAAACCAATTAATGATAACATTATTGCTTGCGCATCAGAACTAACAGTTGATGAAATTTCATTTACTTTTAGACTTGTAGTAGTTTCATTTGTAGTAGGTAATTGTTCGGAAGTTTGTGTAGATGCAGAAAAACAGTATTGGGTGAGGTGAATAAAAAGTAGTACTTGCTAGAACTAGGCTTTTTTCGAGTACTGACTAGGTTTCCGGTGAATAAAACGCTAGTTCGTACTACCCTAGTACGTACTACATCATTTAGGGAAACCTAGTACGTACTAGGCTTGTCCGGTGAATAAAAAGTGATCCGTATAGTAAGTACTTCACTTTTTCCTAGTCTGCTCGAGGGCATGCTTAACTTTTATCAGTTGCCAAGATGGCGACTTTCTTTCCAGTTTGTAACATGAATACATACCTCGAACGAAAAATATATAGACAATTGTAAATAACTGCTGAGGTTTGATGATGAAAATGTTGATTTTTTTACTAATGAGGGAAGCTTATGAAATTGTCATGACAACCTAATAAAGTACGATAAATTAAATATGAATCTAAGGAAGTGTTTTCCAACAGTGAAATAGGGATAATCAGCTAGTTCCTTATAATTCAGAGTTCAGTATGGAAAAAATTACATTTAGTTTAAAGTTAACAGTTTAATTGATTGTTATTTCCATAAATATTGAAATAGTACAAACAGCGCTCTAGGTTTGTAAAAACATGTTTTCTAAATTCATTCACATATACGCAATACATGCAACGCTATGCACAAAATCATAGGAAAAATGCATTTATTCACGCACACTTTACTTTTTACCAAATCGAATGGAATAATAAAATAATAATATCAAACCGAGCTGCCCAGAGCATTGGAAATAATTTTTAAGCATAGAATTGATAAGAAACCTGTAACAGGACCTCAGTGGCCCGAAAAGTAGCAAAACATAGTTCGTGTTTGATGGTTTAAAGAATGGTTAAAACCTTTGTGTAATGAAAAAAAAATTAAAAATTTTTATCTTTTTTTGGTTCAATAAAAAAGGTGTTACGGTTATGTTAATTGTTTATCTGTACGTCTAAAATTAATTCGATAAGAATATTTGGACAAAAATTAACAAGTGTTATTTCAGCACGTTAGGATTATTGTGTTCATTAATATATGTGTAAATTTGTAGCTGCTTAGGATTTGGCCTATTATTTTTTATTATATATTTAATACATATGTCAGAACTGTGAATAAATATTAAAATTCGAGTTATATTACACCTCCAATTGTTAACACTCACATACAGGTACGCAATACACGCAACGCTATGCACATACTCCTGGGAAAAATGCATTTATTCACGCACACATGTGACCACGCTTAAGGACACTCAGACCACCTTTGCCATCATACAACCACGTCCACACCATCGTCCACACACACGTTACAAAAAACTTACTCCCGTACACGCACAGACCGTTATGCACACCTATACTCACAGAGGCATAGTCTCATTCTCACAGTCACACTCACTCACATACACACTCACACTCACTCACAGACCTCCATAAAAATTTTATTTGTTTTGTTTTGTTTATTTGCTTTTTTATCATACAAAAGTATAAGGAAAAGGGTAGGGTTTCGTTAATTTTACAAGTTTGTAAGCACTACATATTTTTCTTGGTATCCTTGGTATGTTGAACTTCTAAAAAGTCACCGAGTTAGGTTTTGAAACATTAATTATCAAGGCCCTCTCTACTTATGAAACACTATTTTGCTCCCCACTTACATCAAAATCTTCATCGGACGCCATAGCACAGTTTTAATAACGAGAACACAAAAATCACGACTGAGAAAATCACTTTCATAGGGAGGAATGACATATAACCACTAGAATTGTTATTTCATGAAATGTGAATCACCTTAGTAACTACTAGGGGGGTAGTACGTACTAGGCTTGTAGATACTACATCATTTAGGGAAACCGGTAGTAGTTACCACCTAGTTCTAGCCAATTTTTATTCACCTCGATTTGAGAAAGTGCTAGAACTACGTAGTACGTACTACATAGTAAGTGCTAGGTTTTATTCACTTCACCCATTATCTTGAAGTTCAGAGTTCACGTGTACTCGGGTGAAGAGCTGAAGCTTTAATGATGTGTGGTAGCCGCTGTCCTACTCCGTGTCGGCAGTTGGTGGTGGTGGGGGGTCGACCGAAATGTAGATGGAATCATAATTTTCTAGAGGATGTACTAAAATTTGTTGTACAGGATCTGCATCAATAGTGAAACTTTGCGATTCAATGCAAAGTCCATCTTTGATAAAAGAAACATATAAAACAGAACTCATGTTTATTTAGATGTTTACTCTGCGAGTCCTACCTGCAAACCGATGTGTTGGTTGTGGCGCAGCGACCTCCCTCGAAATGACATAGGCAGCACGGAACATCTGCTGCGCACTTGCCTTCCCCCACCACCATGAGAGACTCCTCGCAATATTTGGATATGTAGTGTTAGTCGTACTGTTGCTCTTGTTGAGTGAACATGTCAGTATTAAACAATCGTTCTTAACTTTTGGTTTTAAAATATTTGCAATAAAATATCGTTTTAACACTTATTTAACTTTGTACAAGTTACAATATTTTAAAGATGCTCCTTTATTATATCACCTTGATACTTCAAAAAATATTTAGTTGCAGAAATGTAAAATAAACTAAAGTTGCGATTAAATATAAACTTGGTTTTTGTGTTATAACTTTTGCATTGTTAGTTAAATAACAAATGTTACCGAAGTTTTTTGTTTGTCTCATTATTCTGCATTATTGAAGTACCACACGATAGGGTTTGGAAACATATAAAATAAAATATAAGATGTAGGAAAAAAATAGATATATATTTTTTACGTTATAACTTTTATACCGTTGGTTTATAAAAAATGTTACTGAACCTTCTTGTTTGTCTTTTAATTCTAAGTATTTTGAGTATTTACATGATGGAGTTTGAAAAGATATAAAATAAAATATAATGTAAAGAAAGATAATTTTGAGCTTTTGTGTTATAACTTCTAAACCGTTGCTTTTATTGAAAAATGTTACTGGACCTTTTTTGTTCGCCTTTAAATTCTGCGTATTTTAAGTACCTACATGATAGGGTTTGGAAACATATAAAATGAAATATGATGTAAAGAAAGATTTTTTTTAGTTTTTGCGTTATAACGTCTATACCGTTGCTTTGATCAAAAGATATTACTAGGCCTTTTTTGTTCGTCTTTTGATTACGCGTAATTTGAGTACCCACATGATAGGGTTTTAAGCAACTTTGTATCCCCCCCCCGACCTCAACAAAATGGAGAACCCCCCCCGACCCCAACCCCAACCCCAACCACAACCCCAACCCTAACCCTAACCCCAACCCCAACCCCAACCCATTTAGTCACCAAGGGCCTAATTGATAAGAAAAACCTATTAATGGATTTTCCGTATTGACTGATTGTTCAAAATACATAATTATTTTCAGTTTTGTAACATTAATAAACTAGATTTATGATACAATGAAAATATGTATAATGTTTATTTTATTATGTATTACAATTTACTTAAAACATAATAGACCTTAAGTAAAACACGGTTACTCATTAATAATATATGAATTTAGTTTCAAACTAATATTAAAATTGTTCTAAAACAAGTTTCAACCTACATTAATACAGAACAGATGTTAAGTTTACTAAGATCATTTAAATTTTAAAACAAGTTAAAAAAATGTTTTTATATCGTACTGATATTGTTTTATATAGTTTTAATACTAAATTAAAATTGTTTTTATCATTTTTTTTGAGTGTTGATTGTATGATTTTAAGTTTCAAAGTTTCAAATTTTCAATTTCAAGAATTGTATAATGTTTATTTTATTATGTGTTACAACCGACTTAAAACATAATAGTTTTTAAGTAAAACATGACTATTCATTTTAGTGCAAAAATAAACTTACAAGAATCGAGGTGGAATGGCCGTGAGAAGCACTGATGGTAGATGACTAAAGACCAGGTCTGTCCTCCACCAATTCTGTGCAATAGCGGTCAAGGTTGTGAAAGCAGTGGGCAACCTACTCGGCCAAAGTAGGCCAGACGATGTTGTGTGTGCCGAGGTCACAGACCCAGCCAAAGTAGGCTACCGACCTTCAGCTGGGAGACACATTGACCTACCAGTCAAGGCTGCTGCCTTGAGCTCGCAGTAAGAAGTTTTAAATGACCTTGAAACTTTGTAACCTGGACGGTTTTAAAACGTAAGTTTTTGCATTATAACTTCTATACTGTTGGTTTTATCGAAAAATGTTATTGGACATTTTTGTTTGTTTTTTTATTCCACATAATTTGAGTAACCACATGATAGGTTTTGTAAAAGTTTTGAATGACCTTGAAACTTTGTAACCTGGACGGTTTTAAAACTTAAGTTTTCGCGTTATAACTTCTATAACGTTGGTTTTATCGAAAAATGTTACTGAACATTTTTGTTAGTTATTTTAATTCCACATAATTTGAGTAACCACATGATATGTTTTGTAAAAGTTTTGAATGACCTTGAAACTTTGTAACCTGGACGGTTTTAAAACTAAGTTTTTGCGATATAACTTCTATACCGTTGGTTTAATCGAAAAATGTTACTGGACCTTTTTTGTTTGTCTTTTAATTCCGCGTAATTTGACTACCCGCATGATAGATTTAGAGCATTTTTGTTATATCCACTGCCACCGTCTACGTCGACGCAGCTCCAAAGTTGAACGGCGACGAGATCAAGTCCCCCCTCCCCCCCAGGGACAAAACGGAGACCCCCCCGGCAACCCTTTTGGGACTTGGAGGTACGTGGACCCCTTGTTAGTCCAAGGGTTGAGGCCTTAGCGAAAGCCCAAATCTGAAATTTTTATGTTGCCCCTTACAAGGGCCGTTTTTTTGCCACCAGGGGGTGGACTTTGAAGGAGGGGAAGGAAAATAGGGTTTTAACCTGAAAGTTTTATTTTTAGTTTTCCATTTTTCTTTTACTATTTGTAGGTGTCGAGGGTTAAGGGGAATAGAGAGTATTTTAGGAAGGTTAATAATATAGATCTTGGTTTTTTTCTAAATTGAAAATGTAAAAGGAAGAAGAATCGTGTTTGAGATTTGGTATTTTTGGTTACGTTTGAGTTTTTTTAGCTGTATTTTTTGCTGGAGTACATGTAAAGGCGAAAGAGGTCTTTTAATAGTAGAAGGTTTAAAAGTAATTTTGATGCTGGTAAGAATGTTTTTTCGAACTTGTTGAAAAGGATTTTGAGCGATGGTAGATGTTACATCATACCAATCTTGATTGTTGTTCGATTGAAAAATTCATAACCCCAGCAGTTGTAAGTAGGTGAAATAATTGTTCCAAATAGTAAAGTACTCGAAGCGGTTCATATTGAAGTAGGTGTTGTTAGGATGGTGGTAAGGCGGAGAATGAGTTGTTGAGTGTAGACTGTAGAGTGTGTTAAGCGATCAATAAATTCAGCACCTGGTGTGCCAGGTTATGCGACAAGGACGAAGAGTTGTATTGATTGCTAACTAGTCGCCCACATGCCAAAGCGTTACGCAACAGGGTCGACACTTGTATTGATTAACTGGTTGGCAGCAAGCGAAAGCATGCGAGGTCACCAGGAATATAAACCTGGCCCACTTCGTCTCGTTGGTTTTATTAAACCTTTTTTATTTACCTTTTATTTCTCTTATTTTTAAAACTCGCATGATAGGGTTTGTAAACATATTAATTCAAATATGTTGCAAATATTTCTTAAGCCAAATGTTAACAAACCATGTTTCTTTTTAATCGCAACTGTAGTTTAGTATGCATTTCTTCAACTAAATATTTTAACTAAGTATTAAAGTAATATAATAAAGTAGCATCTTTAAAATATTTTAACTTGTACAAAGTTAAATAAATGTTCAGGGCGCCTTCTGAACATGTTACCACCTCACTGTCTAGCGAGCAACTGATGCCGAAGCACAAGCGCTGACCCTGGACCCAAACTCGGCTCGAGGTCATCCCCCCCAACCACAGGAGCCTTGCAGCAAGTTTGGTTTGCATCATTCTTTCGCCAATGATCCAACAGACAACAACACTTCTTTCTTTATTTTACTTTACATGGGACTTGTAAAGTTTTAAGTGTTAAAACTTCCCAATAAATAATCCTTCTGGACTTAGAAAATTTTTTCAAACATTTTCTTCAACATTTATTTTACAATATCAAGTTTCTTTTTGCTGCGAGTTTGGTTTCCATAATTCTTTCGCCACCTTTCCAACAGGCAACAACACTTCTTTCTTTATTTTACTTTACATTGGACTTGTAAACATTTTAAGTGTTAAAACTTCCCAATAATTTATATTTTAGGACTTAGAAAATTTTTCAAACCCATCATTCTTTTGTATCTGTTCCAACAGACAACAACACTTCTTTATTTTACTTTACATTGGACTTGTAAAAATTTTAAGTGTTAAAACTTCCCCTTAATTAATATTTTAGGATTTAGAAAGTTTTTCAAACATTTGCTTCAACATTCACTTTACAAAGAGATTTTTTAAACCTGCATTATGTGACCTTGACACTTAAGATTTCTTTTCAAACTTACATTGGATGGTCTTAATACTTAGGGGTTTTGAAAAATAAAAAATTTAGCAGTTATCTACACTTTTTATGTTTAATACAGAAAAAAAGAGATTTTTAAATCTTGCATTATTTGACCTTGACACTTGGATTTCTTTTAGCGAATTTCCCCTATTGGGATGAAGCTATTACCGTAGGTCTCATGGTAAGACCTAAGCCCGAGACCATGATAACTTTTCGTTTTGGGGCCACCAGAAGCAAAAAACACCATCCGTTCAAATTTTTATATATCTATCTATCTATATATATGTGTGTCTGTCAGCACGATAGCGGCTGTAAATATGGTCCGATCTTAATGAAATTTGGTACAGACATGTAAAGTGGTAATCGAACGGACGAGTTCGAAAACCAGCCCGATCGGACCTCCGGAAGGGGGGGTAAAGGGGGATAAACCCCTTCAAAAATGGGGTTTTTGAGTTTTTTATTTGCAAAAATATAAATTATCTCATTTTTGTTTGGCACCATTGAATTCAGCTCAAAAAAACAAACAATTTAGTATATTGAATCATTGCTCTATGTCCATTGGTTACCGAGATATTGAAAGTGGTAAACACAGTACGTTGTCCCAATGTTAACCTTATGGGGAATAAGTAAAATTCTATACCTTGCTTAGTTCTCAACACATCTTAATAAAACTTGGTTTGTGGCTTCATCTAGATGAGATCTAATGATTAATAGTCTAAAATCCTCGATACTTTTATTTTCGTGGCAGCAAACCTGCATATTCATTCCCCATGTTATCCTTATGGGAAATAAAAAAATTTATATCTTCCTTATTTCTTAACATATGTTAATAAAACTTGGGGTTTGGCTTCTTCTAGTTAAGATCTATTAAATATAGAAGTAGTTTTAACATACCTGTTGCAGCAAACCTGCATACTCATTTCCCATGTTATTCTTATGAAGATTACAAAAACATGTCAAATCTTGCTATGTTGGATTGAAATATGTTCTTTTGCATTTGAAATTCGCTGAGTATGCAGGTCTGCTGCAACGGGGGTATTTTAAACTTACATCGGATAATCTTAATACTTAGGGGTTTTAAAAATAAAAGAAATTTAACTGTTATTTACACTTTTTGTGGTGGGGGAAAAGTGGTGGGGGTAATGCTATAAATAGGGGTAGTTTTAGAGTGGTTTTCATTATTGCGCCAACTTTTGTGGAGAGCACACCTACGTCATGTATTACTGCATTAGTTGCGAAGAATCTTTTGAAGATGGAATTTTACTACAAATACACAAAGAAGTTTACCATAACAACGAAACAAACCAAGAAACAAATAACAATGCAGAAGAAGAAGAATATTTGGAAGATTTAGATCAAATACTGGCTACCGTACAACAACAACTAAATTCAGGACCAAGTGTTATTCAATACGCACCCGGACCATCTTTGGATGTGAAATTATACGCCCGAGCTTTACCAGGTAGTGTAGTAACTCATTTTAAGATTGACAATGCTCAATTGTAATTAGCACAATTTATATCGAAAGCAAAAACATTAGTAACAGAAACATTGAACAATGAACTAAGAAGATTAAATTTTATAAAGTTTGGAATATTATTAGATACTGTATTTACAAATGTTCAGAATGAAACATCACCAAGAGGAGTTTTAACTAAAAACGAAACCATCATGTTTGCATCAGATATAAGCTCAATTGTGGATGATTGTTTTGAAGAACTTTTAAAAAAAATACAAGAACATGAAGGACGAGGTTCTGGATGGAGTTTGTTAAGTATAACAAGCTTAGATGTAAGAGTTCATAAACATGGATATGGAATGAGAGGTAGTAGTCATATTGAATTGCCAAAGAAAATTCAAGACACCAAATCCTGTATTAATGTTCAAAATAAAGATGCTGAATGTTTCAAGTATGCAATGCTTGCAAAATATGTAAGAAATCATGCGGAACGACCGAGTAGAGCATACAGTGAGGTTTACCATAAGTATAATTTCCAAGGCATGACTTATCCTGTTTCAATTCAAGACATATCAAAATTTGAAAAGAAAAATCCTTTTGCATCTGTAAACATCTTTGGCTTAGATTCATCCAACAATGTTTACCCCTTATGTATAACACCCACCGAACGCAGAGATCATACTGATTTATTATTAATAACAAAAGGTGATATTTCACATTATGTATATATTAAAGATTTTGAAGCTCTAGTTTGCAAACAGTTATCAAAACATAAAGAAGAAAAAAACCACTTGTAAAAGATGGTTTTGTTTTGTAAACAAACCTTTAAGAAGAGGTGGTTCAGAATGGTTGATGGAACATCAAAAATTATGCAGTGGGAACTATGAAGTAAGAATTAAATTACCACACCCTAGCAGATCGCAAGTAAAATTTGACAAAGTTATCCAACAATACAGAATTCCAGTTGTAGTGTATGCGGATTTTGAATCTTCATTGCTTCCACTTGAACAAGAAGGAGAGCAAATTACAAGCAGAACAAAGTATCAACTTCACAAACCAAACAGCTACTGTTTAATAGTAAAATCCACTCTGTCTGAAGAACATCTTCAAGAATATGGTTTGACATCTACACCGAAGATCTATCGTGGAGAAGAAGCAGCTCGATATTTTGTTGATGATTTATACGACATCGCTGGGAAAGTCGAAGCAATGTATAGCAATGTGGTTCCTATGTCACGTATGACACCGGAAGAACTTTATCTTTATGATTCGACAACAACATGCTATTTGTGTAACAATCAATTAACAGAAACTAAAGTTAAAGTTCGCGACCATGACCATCTGACAGGAGCCTACAGAGGTGCAGCTTGCAACGGATGTAACATCAACTACAAACTACCATCTTTTATTCCTGTGGTTTTTCACAATTTTAGCGGATACGATGGACATTTTATCATTCCCGAATTAGCAAGAGACAACGGTGAAATAGACGTTTTGGCACAAACTATGGAAAACATTATAAGCTTTTCAAAAAAGGTGGGCAAAATTAAACTTAGATTTGTTGATTCTTTTAGATTTATGCCTTCTAGTCTTATGAAACTTTCTGAAAATTTAAGAAGACAAAATTTAATAGAAACAAGCAAAATTGTACCTGCAGAAAAAATGGATTTGGTTCTTCGGAAAGGAGTTTTCCCGTATGATTACATCGATGGACTACATAAATTTCAAGAAACATCACTTCCTCCACCAGAAGCATTCAAAAGTAAACTTACCGATTCGGACATTTCACCTGAAGACTATCAACACGCATGCAGAGTTCGGGACGAATTGGAAATGAACACTCTGGGAGATTATTCTGACTTTTATGTAAAACTTGATGTGACCCTTCTTCGCGATGTGATGGAAGAATTTAGAAACACTTGTTTTGAAGCCTACGGATTAGACCCTCTTCATTCTTATACTTCTCCAGGACTAGCTTGGCAAGCTATGCTAAAAGAAACAAAGTGCAACCTTCAATTATTGACAATATTGACAATGAATTCAATTCAATTCAGATATTGACATGGTGTTGATGATCGAATCGGGCGTTAGAGGTGGATTGACCCAAAGTGTTACTAGACATGTTAAAGCTAACAACAAATATCTTCCAAACTACGATAAAGAAAAACCATCAATGTTCTTAGGATATTTCGATGCCAACAATTTATACGGATGGGCCATGTCTAATCCACTTCCTTTTGGAAACTTTGAATGGGTTAATCCAGACTCTATTGGAGATATTTCGCAAATTTCAAAAGACGGAGACACCGGATACATATTGGACTGTGACTTTGAATATCCAGAACACTTGCATGATCTTCATTACGATCTTCCGCTCATTGCAAAAACAGAAATTTCACCAATTGGCAAACATCCAAAATTAATGATGACTCTTGAAAATAAACAAAGATACGTAGCTCACTTTTGGGTTGTTCAACAAGCACTCCAATTGGGTTTACGTATAACCAAAATTCATAGTTTTTAAATTTTCCCAATCGTGCTGGTTAAAACCGTACATTGATTCAAATACCAGAAGAAGAGCAGCTGCAACATCAACATTTCAAAAGGACTTTTTTAAATTAATGAATAATGCGATATTTGGCAAAACATTTGAAAACAAAAGAAAGCATAAAAATGTTAAATTAGTTACAGATCCGATAAAACTACAAAAACTTGTACAAAAACCAAACTTTGGAACATCTGTTATTATCAATGAAAACCTTGTGGCAGTATCTATGATTAAGACGAACGTGAAAATGGATCGTCCGTTGTATGTTGGAATGTCAATCTTGGATATTTCCAAAACTCACATGTATGATTTCCACTACAACAAAATGGTCGCCTTCTACGGTAGAGATAACATCGGAATCGCCTACATGGACACGGATGCTTTCATCTACTGGATTCTTACTGAAGATATATATTTGGATCTTCGAACATTTGTTCACAAAAATGAATTTGATTTTAGTGACTATCCAAAAGATCATTTAAATTATGACAATGATCGGAACAAAAAGAAACTTGGAAAATTTAAAGACGAAGCAAATGGAATTTTATTGGAAGAACTTATTGCACTAATGTCATTAACCCTAGATCCGCCTTTCTAATTTATGCTAAAATTGGATGGCGCCCTGGCTATTTTGGCTATTTTGTAAAGGTTTTTTCAAGAATTCGCATTGCCTAAACCATAAGAGATATCCCTAACATATGCATACTCTTTTTGTTCAGAAAAGAACAGAGAATAGTAATAAAATAAAATAACTAAAATATGGTGGGGTAGATTTTTTGCAAAATGTGGAAAACCAAAATTTTATTCAAATTTTTTACATAAATTTCAAAAGTAGAGTCCTAGAATCTTTACACTAATTTTTTTACAGACATTCTAAGATATACAGAGTGTAGGCTATATATTTCTCTATGTAGAAATGTGATTGTTTTATTCCAAAAAAAGTTTTTCGGCGAATTACGGGGAAAAATATGGAAAACGGGGAAAATCGACAAAATAGCGCTGTACATTTGAAAGATAAATATAAAATCAGAAGTACACAATTCATGTACCAATTCTGTTATATTACTAAAGGTAACAATATATTTATTGGAAATAATGCCATATTGTACAAAACAGTACCTGTTTTTATGACTTTATATGACTTAAAAAAGAAATTTTAGTTTTGACAAAAGGAAAAATTTGTTATTCAAAACTAGGCCTAATTTTTGTACTTTACTATAATATGATAAATAATAGATGTATTTGTAGGAAATACATTTATGAACAAGAAAAAATATATATGTATAGAGAAGATACATAAATAATAATATTTGCTCATAGTAATATGGATAAGTGTTACTATTTCCATTCCTAGGCTTAGGCCTATTCAACACTCAACATTTCCAAACACACATTTGGATCATAAATAATAATTTACCCATAGTAATATGAATAACTATTACTATTTACAAATACACTACATGACAATACACTTGTTTAGTACTAAAACACTAATATCCAACGATAAAATACGAAATATAACACCTACAAACAACGATCTAGCATTCTTGCACAATAAGGTTAGAAGGCATCAACAAAAGTGAACCGCGAAAATGCGTCTTTTTCTACGCCAGACAGTTACATTGAATGCGTCACAGACAGTACCTCAGCGCTACATAAAGGAAGTACTTTTTCTTGGCTTCAAATAGGTATATTATATGTATCGCTAAAAACATCTGAGTTATATTAGTTCTGGATTTAGAAACTGCCGTATAAACGGCGGTTTGGGCGAAATGGCCGAATGAAAAAACAGCTGATTTCAAAAAATAATTATCAGTCTTCCTGAAGTCATATGACAAAGTTCTTTTTATGGAAATAAAGAATAACTCATCCTCTTTCCACTGGTACCAACCACTTCCTTTTTTGGCCAAAATACAGACATCAGGATTTTTGGGAAAATCACGTGTTTTACGAGCTTTCGCCGATCGCGAGTCAAAAGTGTTTCGCGCGCTAAATTTCGTTCAAATTATAATAGCATTTATATTGATCTGTTACTGCTATGAAGTTCGTTTATATATGAAAATGAAAGTTTAGAATCTCTTCTTTAGAATGGTATCAATATTATTACGTTTGTAGATAATTTTCAATGCGTTAAAAGCAATTGAAGCTAAAAGTGACCAAACCGCCGGATAACTGGCGGAAGGCGCTGGGCGCCCACATGCAACCACCGGATAGCCGGCGGAAGGCGGCTCTAGGGTTAATTGTATTCACTACAATTGCATAAAGAAGAAAACAATGTTATTAAAAAAGCTAAGGGTGTAAAAGTTTGTATCTTAAGAAGAATGTAAATTTTGAACACTACAAGCAATGCTTATTTGAAGAAACGACTATAACCGAAAAATTCAACACCATCAGAAGTTTCAACCATCAACTGTACAGCGTATTAGAAGTGAAAAAAGCACTCTGCTCCAATGATGACAAACGACACATTCTTCAAGACAAAATTCACACTCTACCATTCGGCCACTCTTCTCTCAATCCTATTGATGAGTAAAAAAGAAAAAGGAAAAAAAAGATAAAAAGATAAAAAGAAAAAAGAAAAAAAGGGGAAATCACAGCATACTCGCTGTGATTTCCCCTTTTTTTTTAAATATGTTGAAATGACCTTGAACTATAAAAGCGGATGCAGAAAAAGAAACACTCAATACTAACTTGACTTTGTTAGTAAAAACATCATGACAGAGTTAAAGGACAAGATTGTTAATGAACTTCATAAACCTGCAAGAATAAAGTTTCCACGAAGAAATACTGTTGTAAAAGGAATAAATGATTTATATCAAGCAGATTTAATTGAAATGCAACCGCATAGTAAAATAAATAAAGGATTTAAATACATACTTACGATTATTAATTGTTTTACTAAAGTTACAGATGCTTTGCCATTAAAAGACAAAACCGGTAACAGTATAACAAAAGCTTTGGAAGTAGCTATGAAAAGAGATAAAAATAAAATTAAACATTTTCAAACTGATGATGGGAAAGAATTTTTTAATAAACCTTTTGCTTTGTTAATAAAAAATATAAGATAAATCATTATTCCACAAATTCTGAGAAAAAGGCAGCTATAATTGAAAGATTTAATAGAACCTTAAAAGGTGCAATGTATAAAATGTTTTCGAAAAGAGGTTCTTACGTATGGGTTGATATTTTACCAGAATTAATAAGCGATTACAACAACAGGTTTCATAGAACTATCGGTATGCCGCCTAACAAAGTGAATAAGAAAAACGCTAAACTAGTTTTACAACGAATTAAAAAGAATACACAGCCAAAAGCGGAACAAAGAAAACCAAGAAAATTTAATGTAAATGATAAAGTTCGAATTAGTAAATACAAAGGAGTGTTTACTAAAAAATACCTACCCAAGTGGACAAACGAAGTTTTTACAGTGTATAAAGTACAACCTACTGTACCGGAAACTTATATTTTAAAAGATAACGAAGGAAATTAGTTACAAGGTGGTTTTTACGGACATGAATTGTTAAAGTCAACAGTAGGCGATGTCTATCTTGTTGAAAAGGTGTTGCAAAGGAAAAAAGACCAAGTTAAAGTACGTTGGTTGGGGTTTGACAAAACTGAAGATTCGTGGATACCTATAAAAGATTTGATTTAGTTTTAAATCAACTTATTTACTCTTCTGCCTTTGAATAAGATGGAGATTGTTCACCATAAAGATAAATTTAATATTAATAACATTGATGATTTAACTGTAGATAACGTTAAAATCAACAATGGTAAACACGGCAGTTTATTTCCAAACACTGTACGATGTATAGTAAGCTGTCCTTCAAACTGTGGCAAAACTAACGTTGTGTTTAACGTAATTACAAACACAAAAGGATTGCGATTTAATAACCTATATATTTTTTCAAAGTCATTACATCAACCAAAGTATCAATTGTTGGAAAAGATCCTCACTGATGTGCCTGATGTTAATTATTACAAATTTAACGCTAGTGACAGTGTTATGCAACCAGACCAGGCTAAGCCGTATTCTGTATTTGTATTTGATGATGTATCTAGTGAAAATCATGATACTATTAAAAACTATTTTGCCATGGGAAGACATAATAATATTGATAGCATATATATCGGACAAACATATAGCGAAATTCCAAAACAACTAATTAGAGACGATGCAAATATTTTAGTTTTATTCAAACAAGACGATACAAACCTAAAACACATGTAGAACGATCATGTGAATGCCGATATGACATTTGAAAAATTCAAAGAGCTTTGTGGAAAAGCTTGGGCGGAAAAATACGGATTTTTGGTAATTATGAAAGATAAAGCTATAACAGATGGTCGTTACCGCATAGGTTTTGATAAATTTGTTTTAATACACTAATTGACAACATTATTGTACAAGTCCTCATGGTGTAAACATGGTTAATCAGGAAAAGCTATTAAAAGAAATAAAATCACTTAGTGATTCTATTAGACATAAAAACAGAGCGTTAAGATTAGGAATAAGTGAAAGAGAGAAATTTCTGGAATCAACATTTAAACCTATTACTGAGCCATTAAAACAATTGGGGCAAAATGTTAAAACTTCAACATTTAATTTTTCCGGAGATGCTATTTTACCCATTTCAAAATTTGAACAAAAAGAAGAATATGAAGGTGATACACGTTTTACGCAACAAGGAGAAACAAAAGAAGAAAGCTAACAAGGTGAAGAAACGGATGTTTTAACAGAATAAGAAGGTCTTTCTACAAGCGAAGAACAACAAGAAGAAGAAGAGTCTATTAATCCATCCAACTTGAGCAAATTGGGCTCGGATATTGCGTATAAAGGGCCGCTTGCAAGACAATTTGTATTAAAAATGTTACATTCTGCACAGCCAACACGAAAATATCATACTTTTGGTGCTAGATTAGAAGAAAATGGGCTAATGATTTGAGATAGCAAACTTGATGTAGACAAACATGACAATATTATTATAAATAATAAACAATACAAGGGTACAAAAGGATTGTTTGAACTTATTTTTAAACCGAAACCTAATAAATATACTAAAAAGGATTTAAACATTTTTAAACAAATATTGGAGGATACAAATGCGCATAAGAAAAATTATTTTAAAAATTTCAATGTTCATAGAAATACATCAGAAAAATATAAAACTATTATTGCTAAACTTTCCCCACCAAAAATAAGGGAACCCATAAAAAGAAAATCATTATCTTCTGCTGAAATAAATATTTTACATAAAAGGAGAAAAACAAATCAATCAAGTTTATCAGGAAAAGGATTATTGAAAAACTTGTATGATACTAATATAATATACTACAACGATATAAACAAATTGGTTGACAGAATGAAGTTGATATATGAAGCTAAACAAGCCGGACATAGTGGATTAGAAAACGAATGGGTAGCTTTGGTCGGCGAACTGCGAAATCGAGGAGTAATTGCATAAAACATATGAGTAATACAAGTATAACCGATTAAATATTCAGTATAACCATTAGTGTGGATAAGTTTGGACGGTATTCCGAAAATGGAAGCAAATCAGGATCTTATGGAAAAAGAGGTGGTTTACCACTAACATCCGATGGAGATTATGATATAAGTAACAAACGCTTAAAGTTTGTAAATGATCCAAAAGATGATAATGATGCAGTAAATTTCAAAACATTAAAAAGTGAAACATTACCTAGCTTAAAGCTTAAAAATGAAGTGTATAATGCTAATTTTTATAGAATTGTAAATCTTCCAAAACCAATAGATAAAAATGCTTCGGTAAATAAAGAATACTTAATGTGGTACATAAACCAAACCTTAAGATTTGATCCTAAAAGTAATAATAAAGTATATGATGCAAAAGATCTTAGAATAACCAATATAGCAGATCCTGATAATGATCAAGATTCAGTTACAAAAAATATATTTACATTCAGTCATCCCTGAAAAAACAGATAAATTTTCCTTTTACAACTTTATAATACATGATATTGGAGACCTTAAAGATATGAAAGATGCTGTAAATCTTCAATATATTACAGATCATTGTATTACACATGATATTAATACAATTGATTACAAAAATAAAGTGTTAACTAACGTTAAGGAAGGAACTGCAAAATCAGATGCAGCTACAATAAGTGAAATAATGAAATTAAAAAATAAGACATGGGATGCTGATGCAAAAAAATTACTAATGTTAAAAAAGGGTCGGATGAAATTGATGTTGCAACAATTGGACAAGTTCCTGTATTAAAAGAATATGAAAACGGTAGTAAACACTTTGATTTCAAAGGGATACCACTATTCAATGTTGCAGAAGGAATAAGAGACAGTGATGTAGTTACAGTAGCACAAATGCATAAGAGGAAAAACATGTACTATAATCTTTTTCTAAGAAAAGATTTAAATAAGCAGTCTTTTTATTGTGATGACTTGTGATTGACTAGCTTAAAAGACCCTATTAATTTTACTGATGCTGTTAATGTAAATTACATTGTAAGACTCTTAAGTGTAGTGTTATATGATATTTATAACACAATAAACCCCATAAAATCTGATCAAAAATTACATTGGGTTAAAAAGAATGTTATGGAAAAATATTTTTTAAATAAGGAAACTGATACTTTAAGAACTTCTAAAGATGATGATGATGAAGAAGATACAATCCTACCGCAAAACTGGAAAAAAATTATTTACCCATAAACAAACATATTTATACATGTTTATTATAAATAAACAATGTCAAAGGATAAGTGCATCATTCATTATAAAGCACTTATAAAATAAACAAGTATTGGCATTTCCTTTCACTATAAAAGGCCATGTTGAAAGTTCAACGCATCAGTCATAATCGACACGTTATAAAGAGAGGAAGAGGAATAGCATCAACAGCACCTTCTCTTATTACTAAGCCGGTTGGAGCTATAGTTAATAAAGCTATCGATTTATTACCTGTAGAACTACATTTACCAGGAGGTTATCAATATTGTGGTCCTGGAACAAAATTGAAAAAAAGACTTGCTAGAGGAGATCTTGGAATAAATAAACTTGATCAAGCCTGCAAACAATACGATATAGCATATTCAAAGTTTGCAGATACTAAAAATAGATCAATAGCGGATAGAGCACTTGCTGAAAAAGCTTGGCAAAGAGTAACATCCAGTGACGCTAGTATCGGTGAAAAAGCAGCAGCTTTAGCGGTATCAGCAGCAATGAAGGGTAAAACGATGTTTGGAGGTGGAAAGAAGAAAGGAGGTGGAAAAAGTAGGAGAAAACCTGCAAAGAAACGTGGAGGAAATATAAGAAGAAAACGACGATCCACCGCAGGTAAAAATAAAAAGAATCAAACAATATGGTCAATGATAAAAAAGGAGGAGGATTATACCTAAGACTGTATCGTGTGTATTAAACAGAAAAAAACAATTACTAATTCTAAATAAAGAATTAACAGATAAAGAATTAATTACTTATGTTTCTTGTTTAAAAATTCCATTTTTAGAGGAGTGTTTATGAAAGATGCATTACCTGTTAAAATTTGGAAAAATGAAACCGGAATAGTAAATTTAGATAATAGTAAAGGATCAGGCACTCATTGGGTATGTTATAAGAAACTATGATCAACTATTTACTACTTTGATAGTTTTGGTAATCTCCCACCACCAAAAGAACTACAATATTACTTTAAAACAGCTAAAAATGTATTATACAATTATAAAAGAGAGCAACCTGATGATACTGTAATCTGTGGACATTTATGTTTAGATTTTTTAACAAAAAGCGTTAGTCAACTTTAAGATGTCTTCCTATACAGTATCATTAACTGGAACTTCATCTACTTTGCGAAGTGTTCTTTTCCCTGCGTTACGTTTGGAAAAAGATAAATTATGGGAAGCCGCATTATTAGATATAACAACTTATAATTCTATTCCCAACGTTACTGAAAATGTTAATGACAATATACATTATTACAAAACAAAAGATAAAAATACAAACAAATATTCAGATATACAAGTATTTAGTTTACCCACTGGAGCATATGAAATTGATGATATAAATGAAGCGATACAAATTCATATGGGAAAAGATAATACAACAATAAAAGGAAATAACAATACTATGAAAGCTGAATTTAAATGTAAATATTATATAGATTTTACCAAAGAACATTCAATTGGTAGTTTATTAGGTTTTCCTAAAACAACAAAAGTTTTAGAACCTAATATTAACCATTCAGGTGCTAGAACTGTAACAATAATGCAAGTTAACAGTATAGATGTTACATGTAATATTATACATGGTTCTTATAGAGATGGTGAAAATACTCATATATTGCACACATTCTATCCAACAGTCGCTCCGGGTTTTAAAATTGTGGAAAAGCCACAAAACTTAGTGTACCTACCGTTAAACACCAGTTTTATTTCAGACATTGTGGTGAACATACTAGATCAAGACGGAAATCATATTGATTTTAGAGACGAACCTATAACTATACGAATACATATAAAATCAACCGTATAACAATGGGGTTATCTTTTAAAAAGAAAGAGCTGACTGGTAAACAAGTCAGTAGCACTTCAGCTATAGAAGGATTAACAAGTGATAACATTCGTTTTCTAGAAGAAATTGGATTAAAACTTATTAATAATGGAAATATTGGATATAGCGCAGGGTCCGACATTCGACGAAACCTTATGGAAAAAGGAATATCATACGCACAACCTTAACGCTTCATCAAACTTAAATAATAATGATGAAATTAGAATTCCCATACAACAACAAGATATTTATACACTTCCATGTGAAAGTTATTTGTATATTGAAGGAAGAGTAACAAAAAAGATGGAAACACTGCAAGTACTGTTCCGTTCATAAATAACCCCATGGCATATTTGTTTGATAAAATAAGATATGAAATTTCCGGAGTTACAGTAGATTCAACAAAAAATGTGGGAATTACAAGTACATTAAAAGGATTAGCTTCTTTAACACCGAGTGAAAAAAATATGCTGGCCGCCGCAGGATGGGTAGCACCCGATTCCAGTACAATCACTCCAAACACTTCAGGCAATTTTGACTTTTACATTCCTTTAAGATTTCCTTTAGGCTTTGCCGAAGATTACCGAAAAATAATAATAAACGTAAAACAAGAATTAGTTTTGTTAAGATCATCAAACGACAAAGATATTATCATGGCGCCTGATGGAACAACGGAAGCTAATTTAGAATGGAAAATGCAATTAGACAAGATTGTTTGGAGAGTACCGCATGTACGGTTAAACGATCAAAATAGAATTTCATTATTAAGAACTTTAAAATCAGATCGTGATATCGTAATACCATTTAGAAGTTGGGAGTTTCATGAATATCCGGTTTTACCGGAAACACAACGTCATACATGGACTGTAAAAACTTCTACTCATTTGGAAAAGGCGAGATATGTAATATTTGGATTACAAACAAAAAGAAGAAATGAAATAACTAAACATCCTGGTGAATTTGATCATTGCAAACTTACAAATTTTAAGGTGTTTCTAAACTCGCAATTCTTTCCATACGAACACTTTAACATAAACTTTACAAAAGACAGGTTTAGCGTTTTGTACGATATGTACGCAAGATTCCAAAATTCATATTATGGAAAAACAAACACACCTTTATTAACGCCAAACCAATTTAAATCTACCAATCCGATTGTTGTAGTTGATTGTTCCAAACAAAATGAATCTGTAAAATCTTCCAGTGTAGATATAAAAATAGAAATGGAATTTGAACAAAATGTACCCAAAGATCTGCTTATTGTTTAATTTTACATGATAAAATTATTACATATACACCTTTAACCGGTATTGTAAAAGCAGTGTTGTAAAATGAAAAGAAAAAAAGACCCCCCACCACTCGGCTATAAAAGCAGGAGCGGGAACGCAAATCTTTTAGTTGACTGTCTACAGTTGTATGGGTTACATCGTCTACAGCATTATAAACAAAATGAGTTCTTTATCAGTTGTTCAAGGCGTTTCCGAAACAACACCTTTATTGTAAAATGATGATGATAAACATTTTGAAGAAAATGTTGTAAAGGAAATTGATGACTTTTTAAAGTTTGGAAAACAAAATAAAAAGTTGGAAAATAATAAAACAAACGTAAGAAAGAAAAGAAAACTTGAAGAAAATATTCCACCAAACATTTTAACTGAAGTTTTCCTTCGCATCTTTTATCCTATTTCATCTTGCATGAGTAAAAGTGTGTCGATAGGATTGGTAAAATCATTAGACTACTCTCCCGCAGTAATACTAAGCCATGGTACAAAGATGGTTTTATTTTCTGAAAATGCTTGGGATTCCTTTTTAAAACATCTACATCTTATTGAATGTTATTTAGCCAACAGTTTCTTTGGAAGAAAAACTAACATTCGACTTTTGGATTGTGACAATGAAATTGACATTATTAAACATCGTGGTCAACAACAAGTAAGAATTAGAGATTCGACACAATTTGAAAATAAAATTCTACTAACACGTGAAGAATTCTACATTTTAAACTATGAAACATCACCTATTACCAGGTATATGAAACAATTAGTATTTTCAAGCTCTGTTATTAAGGAATATCTGGTAGATGCATGCGAAAAACAACCAGACAGCACTTTACAATACGGACCAATAGATACATCCATCTTTAATAGAATACTTCACGAAGTGGAAATGTGGAGGCAGTTAAGAAACTTTGAACCTTTAACTGAAATTGCAACGGAAGCTACAGAAGAAGAAACCAACAACAACAATACAGAAGAAGAAACCAACAACAACAATACAGAAGAAGAAACTTTGCTAGTTTAAAAAACTACAATGTAATTTAACAAAAGAATAAACCGTGGGGTAGGCCTACTGGGGACGGTACCCACGTTAAATATACACCAACGCGCCTACAACTGTACGGTCTGGTTTATATATCTAACCTACCGTGGTGTGGAAAACAGTTGATCAGCAGACACCGTGATGAGCAGACAAGATAAAGAAATGGCAGCAAAACCTTGTGTAATTGAATTTATAGCATTTCGCGGAAACGATGATAGATTTATTATAAAAGAATTGGTAATTTTAGATTTGCTCACACAAGTGGCGTACCCATTCTTATTTGAAGCACCGTGTTCTATCCATGCACTAAAGTCAAAAGCTAAAATAACAAACAGGTGGTTAACAAATAATTTTAATCATATCCATTGGTTTGAAGGTTTTCTACCGTACAACAATGTACACAAAATTATGTTTCATTTTTGCAAACAATTTACGCACATATACACCCGAGGATTGGAAAAAAACAATTGGATACGATAGTACACGAACAAAAAAGTTTTAAACATAAAAGTGGACAAAAATTTTCACTTTAATGTTAGAAATATTTGCGTTTCTACAATAGATCCGAAACACAACCAATCTCAATGCGCATTACAAAACGCATATCACTTGGCTGCTTACTTACAAGAAAAAGAAGTATGTGGTGGGGGTTACGAAGGTTATAAATACGAGGAAGCAACACACCCCGAGTATCACTCTAACTCCATACTCCGAACAGACAACATCTCCAGTGAAGAAGATGACATCACAACAGTTTCTCCAATGTTTAGTTGAACAATTCAACTTACATTCAAAATCAAATACTCTAATTATCAAGAAATGTTCAGAATTAAAAGAACAGAAACATTATATTGTTCATGATATGAAGAAAGTTGATACAACGCATGGAGACGCAGTTGTCGCATCTTTATCCGATGCACCATTTACACCAGGTGATGAACCAAAGTTTCAAGTATATCTTCCAAAACGATTCGTCCAGTTGCTGCAAAATGAAGATCTGCGGGAAATTCAGCCAGGACCATTATATTTGGTGTCACATGGAATGAGCGGAAACAACTCTACGGAACTTACTCTGCACATCACACAAAAATAACATTGTAAATATTGTATTGTAAAAGATGTTTTAAATAAAAAGATAAAAAACAACATATCAGTATATGTTTTTATATACTGATATGTTGTATTTTTTTTAACTCAAACGGATGACCTTGAACTTTTAATCGATGGTATTATTCGATTATTTTATTCGATTGTTTTATTCAAATACTTTATATAAATACAAAACCTTAACATTGAGAGGCTCAGTTCTGTTTAAGACAAGCTACAACCAACATGTCATCCAAAAGAAATAATCTACCACTTTTATCTTATTGTTGCAAAGAAAAATGTTTTAAAATACCTGAAGATCAAGTTGACGGAAAAGCTTGTACAAAATGTAATTCTTTCTACTACTGTAAATGTGGTTGCAAAACATATCAAAAGAACCGGTTGGATAAACTAGAAGAATTGCAACATCGACTCGGTCTATTGTGGCAACGATTAAATGCAAAGTGATTAAACAAGCGTCTACCATTTTTATCCCCACCACTACCCCCACCACTACCCCCACTACCGACAGAGGTACCCACACCACCGGCTTTGCAATAACCATTCCTGCTACACCTCTAGTCGAGTAAACAACTCTAGTCATGTCTCTCAACATTCGCGGGATCCACTACAACACTATCAATCTTACAACTTACAAGGATTTGGAAATTTTTAGTGAAGAACTGAAACAACTTATAGCCATTGGGCTCGGCTTATCTTTGGAACTTTATGCAACAAACAATCAAAACGAAAAAAAAATTGTTTTTGCCAACTTACAACAACAAGAAAAATGAAAATAAGCAAGAAATTTCAGCACCGACAACAACCTACTTTTCAAATTTGGGAGCAAACTTTTCAAACTAAATGTAAAATAATACTTTTGTAAAAAAAAATAAATAAATAAAAAAGAAAATATCCCCGGCCGACCTTGACCCTTTTCCGGACATTTAAAATTTAAATACCAGCACAGCTGGGCATTTAAACTTTAAATACCAACACATACACGTCACAGCTGATGACGTCACTTCCGGTCACGTGACCGGAAGTAGCTGTCACTTTTGATTAATGCGTTTTGGCCCAGCAGCCCCAAGTGCCCACTACTCTCGCTTATTTCACTACATATCCTAATAAAACTTGGTTTGTGGCTTCAATTGGATGAGATCTAATGCATTTTAGTCTAAAATCCCCGATATTTCCATTTTTATGGCAGCAACCCTGCATACTCATTTCCCATGTTATCCTTGTGGGAAATAAAAAAATCCTATATCTTCCTTATTTCTTAACGCATCTTGATAAAACTTTGTATGTAGCTTCATCTAGTTGAAATATACTGGATTATGGCCTAAAATATCCTATTTTTACATTTTCATGGCAGCAAACCTGCATACTCATTCTCCATGTTAACCTTATGGGTAGTTAAAAAAGTTGTGTAGTTTGCTCATTTCTCGTAATATCCTGATAAGAACTGGCATGGGGCTTCATACAGTTAATATCTACTTGATTATGGCTTAAAATACCCAAATCATCAAATTCCTGAGGCAGCAAACCTGTGTACTCTCTTTCCCAATGTTAACCTTATGAGAGATAAATAAAATTGGATAGTTTTCTTATTCCTCAACATATCTTGATAAAACATGTTATGTGGCTTCATATATAGTTTAGATATATTGGATTGTAGCCTATGATACCTGATTTTCAAATTTCTGGGGCAGCAAACCTGCATTTTTCCATACTAATCTTATGGAGAATAATTTTTTGAATAGCAATTGTGGGCATTTGGCAAGTCAAAGGATGAGGGAAAAGTGCCCAAATTAAATGTTTTAATGTCAGGGACTCAGGAAAAGTACTGTAATTTCTTAAAGTTTGCTAGAAAACAAAAAATAACAAAATAACTGCCATTTGAGCAGCATTGGGATCTAAAACGTCTGCTTTGTTTACATTAAAATATGTGAGCTGATGTTTGATTCAAAGCCATATGGTGGATACAGACATATGGCTTATTTAAAGGCCAGATAACTAAATATGTCAAATAAATGTACTATAGCGAATACAGATTTTTACTGATGATTTTTACGAAATTTTTTACTCAAACTTAAACAGCTGGTCATTTCCCGATATGATTAAATTGGAAAAGCCAGCTGTTTTGAAGTTTTGAACATTGAATTTTCGTGCCAAGTATAGGCTATTATTTGTTTATAGCCTTTTGCTCCTAAAAGCCACTAGGAGAGTATTTTTGCACGCTTTCTTTTGAATGTATGTTGATTTTACTTGATTCGAGACTTCATTTAAATTATTTATTTATGCACTTGAAATTCGCTGAGTATGCAGGACTGCTGCAACGGGAGTATTTTTGTTCATGAAAATCAAATATAAGGCTAATATTATGTATTTATTTATCAATTTATTAATTTTTTAAGGGTTTTGACAATTAAATTGAAAAAAGTCATATTTTGAATTTTTTTTTTGAAATATAAATGGAATATATTTATAATATATTCTTATTCCAAACAACAATATATTTACCTAAATATATTACAAATATAAAATAATATATTATTGACAACAAACAATTATATAATTTAAATATATTTTAGATATAAATTATATATATAAATATATATTTGGTAAAACTATAATTATATCTTTCTGGATCCCATAATTTGTATATTTAAATATATTTCAATATATATTTCAAATATATGACGTTTTATTCTAAAATATATTATTATATATTTAAAAAAATATATTTTAAATATAAACTTTTCCATATGGGAATAAAATCCATGAGTAACTTTGATTTTCTTTTAAAAACTCTTGTGGTAATATGGCGATCAATGGGAGATTGGCCAGGAAATAATTCTTGAAGAATTTTTTGGCCAATTTTAATTGCTCGTGAACGTAATAAACAAATCTGATGTACCATAATGACGTACATCCAACTTAGCATCCTGAACGTACTCATGCATAATGTCGCGGACTTCCGATGTATGTTGCTGGGAGAATAGTCACTCTGCCGTCATTAAATGCGTTTCCATTTCCATCTGTATTGGTAGCATCCCGAGGATGTACGATTCCACTGAACGGAGTTTTGCCTGGTTCAACCTGATATGCCAATGGTGTCAATTGTAGTTGGCCACTGGTGCAGCACATTACAGGGGCTTCCTTTTTAAACCTAAAATCATTGCAATTACTGACACACCATGTTCATTGAGCCAACAGCAACTATTAGCAATAAACTGCAATCGATCGTTGCGTTATTTGAACGCAGCTCAATGGGGATTGAATGCAAGATCTCCATACTCGTAAATAATAATAACATGTGCTGGTTGATGGTTTAGATTAAATAAAGCACATTCATCTCCATTTCGAGCCTCGATTTGCTTGTCATTTTGACTTGCCCGAAAGTGTCCTACACTCACAGCACTGCGTTCTCTACGACCCAGGTCGTTGCGTCTAGGGTAACGTGGCATTTTCAAGAATCAGAATAGTATTCAATTAATGTTATATTAAACTTTAAATATAGTCATGATTGTGGTGAACTATGAACTCGAACACTTCTCAACCTCTCTGGTCAAATAAAAAACTGCAGTTGTTCACATACTCATATATAAGGCTCACAATATTGATTTTTCTAAAACCAAACATAAACTATGAGGATTTATCTTCATTTCTGTACATCCTAAAAGGTTAGTTCACGTGTCATGCAATCAGAACTCTTCAAATACAAAAATTAACTTTAGATTGGACTTTTTTAGTTTCAAAAATTCTTGAACCACAAATAAGTAAATAATCCAAGAGTAAATAAATAAAAACACAAACACATATTTCAAATACACATTTGCTTATATGTCAACATATGGTTATGATTTGAAATAGTTCTCAAGTTACTCCACAGAATGCATACATGGTCAAGTAATCTTATAGGCCAGTAGGACAGAGCCCTAAGGTCGAATTAAAAATTTTATTTCACACAAACCTTGTCCTAAAAAATACGAAGAAAACAAAAAAAGAATTATCCAGTTTGGTGCACAAATAAAAAAGTTATTGAATTAAAAACGAATAGGGTTGTTTTTATTTATATAGGTAAGATTAACGTTGGAACAACGTTCTGTGTTCATCACTCATCGAATTGATTTTTATTTTTAAAGATAGAAGATAGATTGCCGTATTTTGCGACCGCGTGAACCATTATATTGCTACACGTGCTGGTGATCGCCGACCCCGCGGTGGAATGTTTACTACATTCATCACTGTTTGGTTACTTAATATGAATAAGCCCACATGAAAATGACAGTTCAGACCTGATCAGATCTGATTCAGTTTCGGTCAGGATTAATCAGGATGTATCAGACCTGATCAGTCATGAAGTCATGAAGTTTCTGAATAAATCTGACTCAGGTTTGAATTCAGAGCCTCAGTGTCTGATCAGGTCTGAAGTCAGGAGTTTTGCATCTGAATCAGTCTGATTCAGGACAGAATTCAGAGCCTCAGTGTCTGATCAGAACTGAACCGTTCCGAAGTCAGGCACTTTGGTTCAGTAATAGCCTGATATCAGGGCCTCATTGTCTGATCAGAACTGATAGTACCTGAAATGAGGAGTGTTGAGTTCAAATTTTATTGAATTCAGGATGCATGTAATAATTGGTAAACAAAAAAATCATTAAAATGTTCGATTATCATCAGTGATTACAAGATGATTTTTGACGATGATGATGATGATGTTGATAGTAGTAATAATAATATCAATAATAATAATTATGATTATAATTATATTTTTTATTCATAATTACTAATATGATATTTTTTACTTTTTTAACCATAAGTCTAAAGCCAAATAAATAACGAATGGAATAAACAAATATATATGTGAATGTGTTTCTAAAAAAATCTTCTAAAGAGAAAAAAGTGTTTGTATATGGCCAGTTGAAAAGTTTACGGCTCTTAATATATTAAAAGTTTAACTTTTAAAAACAGCATGCTGATTAAACTATAGGGAACTAAGCTTTATATCTCACAGTTTTAATACTCTATTATCTCATAACTTTGACCATTAAGACAATCCTTTTTGTATGTCAAGTTTATCACAGCCTCTGGTATATAAGTGAAGAAAATTATATTCTTTTGACAAAATTATGCTAGTATGCATCTAAAACTCAGTAAAACTGCAAAAATGTAAATATTGCTGATAAATGTATCTGGATTTACCCCTGAGCACTCGCAGCGACGCGACGGTGCCTGGGCGTCTTTTCCCAGGAAATAAAAGCACCTTCACACACAACAGGTTGTTTTTCGGCAAAGTTGCCATCGGTTTGAAAAAGAAACTTTGTACTAGCAAATTTGACATTCATTTGCCATTGGTCTGATAAAGCAACTTTTCACTAGCAAATTTGTCACACATTTGCAGTTCTTTGTCTAGGCAAAGCTGTTTCCTGATAGTTATGACAACTTTGCGGCAACTTAAGATGAGTTTGTCATTTCTCATATCCACCGTAGGTTGTGTTCACATAGAAAAATAATAATAATTATAATATTTTGGTTGGCGCACTATTGTGTTCAGCTACAAAAAAAAAAACAAATAATTTTGTACCTGAATCATTGCTCTAAAAGTCCATTGGTTACTGAGATACTGAAAGTGGTAAACACATTACGTTATCCCAATGTTAACCTTATGGGAAATAAGAAAAATTCTATTTCTCGCTTATTTCTACACATAATAAAACTTGGTTTGTGGCTTCATCTAGATGAGATTTAATGTCAAAATCAAGTAAAATCTCGCTATGTTCGATTGAACTATTCTTTTACATTAGAAATTAGCTGAGTATGCAGGTTTGCTGCAACGGGGGTATTTCACTTTCACGTTATTTTAAAATTTCACGTACACTTACCACATAACTCTTTTATTAAATAACTTATCGTATGGAGCTTATAATTTATTTTACATCCATTTGAGTAGAATAATATTTAAACAATTAGACGAGGTCAATTTTAAGTAAAAAGTTTCTGTAATTACACTTTTTACAATAGTTGTTTACTGAAAAAAATATAATTATAGTGTGAATGGGGAAAAAGTGATTGGAGGCACTTTATAACTCGTTCTCAGTCTTCAAAGGTCATCTCTGCACTGTATTTGGATCCTAATGTTTACCATCAAAGCAGTAGTTAAGATGACATTTTGCCCTGTGAATATTCTCAGGTCTGGTGGTGTAGTGGATAAAGGTTCCGCTTACGAAGTCAAGGATCCTGGATTCAAATTCCAACATAGGTCAATCGAATTTGCATTGTGGTAAAGTGTGTAGAAACCATGTAGAAATGCATTCCCTCAATTGGATTTTTTTATTACAGTTTTTGGATTTTTTACATATTTTTAAATACAACTTTACAGATCTGACATTAGGAATAAGTTCAGGTCTGATCAGGAAGGTTCAGACCTGAAATGGAAAATGTTCCATTTCCTGATTTCAGGTCTGAACCTTTTTTTGTTCAGACCTGAAATAAAATTTTCATGTGGGAGGAACGACATTATATCAGCCTGTGAAGTTATATTTTGGACATTAAAAGGAGGAAAAAGTATTTTATATGCCATTTAAGTCCATATTTGTAAAAAAACCGGTTATTTACTGCTTCGCAATATACTTTTTCCATTATAATCGCAGAGTAATATGTACTATCTATCCCGCGAGGGCGACAACGCATTGCCTGTAGCCCCCTCTTAACAATGGTTCACAGGCATCGTACAAGTATTGGCCGGGAGGAAGAGGATCTTCACGCGGCTACCTCGGGGGCGGCATCATGCATCAAATCACTACAGCACTACAGCGAAGCCCGTCACGGTCGGCTCCCGACATAACCTCGCTCGCTCCGTGATGAACTAAAAGGTCTGACAATCTTTTAACCGACACAAAGGTAAATTTTATTAAGATATCTGGACATAACTGCAGTATACCATCCCGTTGCTGGCTCGCCATAGCAAATACCATTAACAAGAGTATGGCTTAAAACTGTTAATTTTTAACGGCTAAGACCATAACCATGCGGCGTTGCCAGTTCGAAGGCCGCGGCCTTATTACTAAGATGGCCTTGCTAAGACATAGATGAAGAACAATACCACAGATTATAAAGAAAATAATGGCGACCAAATGCACTTTTTCATGCCCGTTTTTTCGGGCGTCGTCAAGTTTGTTAGGTTATTTGGTCGCCCATATTGGATTGGCATCAAAGATGAATTCGTCAATATCAAATCTTTAGGTCCCAAAGAACAGAAATAGCTAATAATAACTGTGATACCAGTGCAATTTGGGTGGCATAAAAAAGCCTAACCAATTTGACGCCGCCGCTAGAAAAAAACAGGCATGAAAATTTGCATTACGTTGCCAATCTGTATAATTCTTCATCTGTGGATATAAGATCACAAAAAAAATTTCAAAACTGCATCTGTTACAAAGAGGAATGAAAACTGACTTCACAACACAGATAAGTTACTGAACGTTTGTGGTATTTGAACACTAGAAAGGGGGAAGCAGGGCAGGAACCAGAGGGGGGCCAGGGGGGGGAATCGACGTATAATAACAACTTTTAACCGTCCCATGCACATCATCCTACCGTCATGTTTAATCTGGACCCCTCCCCCCATTTTCATATTGCGTAATTTATGGATGGCCCCCAAGTTATGATTTAAAAATTGGGAACCACGGGGCGGCAAATTCGGCTTTGCCCACCTCTTTGAAAAATTTCTTAGTTCCGGCCCTGGGGGGAGACCTCTGAACCGAAACATAATCTCGATAAAAATGTAATTAATATGTATGAAAAGTAATTTTTATGTTCGTTACGCATAGAACGCCGGTGTGAGGAACTCTGGAGGTTGTGTAGTATGAATGAACGGATATCCTCGCCTCAGGAATCAACCGTGCGCAGCCGCGCACTCATTCATGATTCCCGCATGGTAATAGGCAAAGCAGTGTGGGGCGGGGGGGCGGGGGGGGTGTCTTTGTCATCCAATTGCCCTCTCAATTGCCAAGTACTGGTCTGCCCTGCCCCCACGTGCTCTACGTCGTGCCTACGCGCCGCTGAGGTCAAACGAAGGCCTAATAATAACCACCCACCTTCAAAGTCTACATATTAATTTAATCAATTTTGGATTTTATAAATGAACTTTGAAACCTTCAAAGATTTTTCTCAAATGTACTAATGTGCATGATTATTTACAAAAAAATAAGAACAGTAGTACACTTAACAAAATTTTATATGTTCGCATTTTAAGACAATATACGAACTTCTTCAATTAATACTTGCACTGACTGACTAAGACTGCCGGTGTTTAAGACGCCACACCGCCGGACAGCGCTATCAAGGCATATAAAATACCCCCGTTGCAGCAGACCTGCATACTCAGCGAATTTCAAGTGCAAAACAACATATTTCGATCCAACATAGCGAGATTTGACATGTTTTTGTAAGCTCCATAAGAATAACATGGGGAATGAGTATGGAGGTTTGCTGCTACAGGTATATTAAAACTGGGTGGTTTTAATTCAATATTTAGTAGATCTGAACAAGAAGAAGCCATTTACCAAGTTTTATCAAGATATGTTTAGTAATAAGCGAGATATAGAATTTTACTTATTTCCCATAAGGTTAACATTGGGACAACGTACTGCGTTTACCACTTTCAATATCTCGGCAACCAATGGACATAGAGCCATGATTCAAAGTACTAAATTGTTTGTTTTTTTGGGCTGAATTCAATAGTGACAATAAAAATTTGAAAAATTTTATTTTTCTATGTAAAAATCTCAAAAAACCCATTTTTGGGGGGGTTTACCCCCCTTTACCCCCCCTTCCGGTGGTCCGATCGGGCTGGTTTACGAACTCGTCCGAATAATTACTACTTTACACGTCTATGCCAAATTTCATTCCGACTGGACCATTTTTGCGCAAGTTATCGTGCTTAAAGATACATATATATATATATATTTATGAAAGTGAACGAATGGTGTTTTTGGCATCTGAGGACCTCAAAAAGAAAAGTTATGATGGTTTTAGGCTTAGGTCTTACCATGAGACCTACGGTAACAGCTTCTTCCCTATAGGGGAAATTCGCTAAAAACGTATATGACAGAATTAAACGTGGTCCACAATCACGATGTTAATCACGTGGTCGATAATCCCGATCATGGTAACGCGCAGGATGTTTCAGTCCAATTATGACTTCAAACAAATGCCAAAATTTAAATAATTGGTCATTAGAGAAATTGACTATTAACGTAATCAAAAGTATTAAGAATATTACACAATTTCGATCACTTCCTGCATTGCTTGACTGATCTCTTATCAAGTGACGATTACTCACTCACTCAAATTGGTTCGACCAATGTACTAGTTAGCCTATTTTTTCAAAACTTAGGTCAGCATAACTGTTGGTAAACGCTTCGCTGTTTATTTCCATTAGTCTTGCATATTTTCGTGTATTTTCTATATTACTAACCAGTAGTAATGGTTACAACATGGTCATAGAATAATACCCCTGTCGCAGCAGACCTGCGGACTCATACTAGGGGAAATTCGCTAAAACGACACTGATATGTAAATGTCAAACATATAATACAATAATTACGTTATAATACCGGTGGTTATTAATCTATTGGCTAACATCAATTAAAGAAACTTTCATAACTGTGTTCAACGCATCAATGTGGTCGATGGTTCAATAGTCCAGGAGCTGAGGGGGTTGAGCATGCATGAAAGGGTGACGCAATGTTTTTGTTGACTATCGTAATATGGACCGAGGTGATGAAAATTAAGAATGTCGCCTATTTCCAACGTGGTCGATAACGTGGGGGGAGGGGAGCAAACATGGCGAGGGTCGCTATGGGTTAAACAGCAGTTATCTCGAAAACGGTAATAGATAGAACATCGGTCAAAACTTATTTAAATATTGCCAACAATAATGGTTATTAGGTCCGAGATCATATCTAGAAATACACCAGTTGCAGCAGACCTGCATACTCAGCGAATTTCAAATGCAAAAGAACATAATTCAATGCAACATAGCGAAATTTGACATGTTTTTGTAATCTCCTTAAGAATAACATGGGGAATGAGTATGCAGGTTTGCTGCAACAGGTATGTTAAAACTGGTTGGTTTTTATTAATTATTTAATAGAACTTGACTAGAAGAAGCCACATACCAAGTTTTATCAAGAAATGTTAAAAAATAAGGAAGATATAGAATTTTTTTATTTCCCATAAGGATAACATGGGGAATGATTATGCAGGTTTGCTGCCACAAAAATGGAAATTTCGGGGGTTTTAGACTAAAATACATTAGACCTCATCTAGATGAAGCCACAAACCAAGTTTTATTAAGATTTGTTGAGAAATAAGCAAGATATAGAATTTTACTTATTCCCCATAAGGTTAACATAGGGACAACGTACTGTGTTTACCACTTTCAATATCTCGGTAACCAATGGAGATAGAGCAATGATTCAAGATACTAAATTGTTTGTTTTTTTGAGCTGAATTCAATGGTGCCAACAAAAATTTGAATAATTTAATTTTTCTATGTAAAAAACTCAAAAAACTCATTTTTGGGGGGTTTATCCCCCTTTACCCCCCCTTCCGATGGTCCGATCAGGCTGGTTTACGAACTCGTCCAATTGATTACCACTTTACATGTCTGTACCAAATTTCATTAAGATCGGACCATATTTACGGCCGCTATCGTGCTTACAGACACACACACACACACATATATATATATATATATATATATATAGATAGATATATATATATATATATATATACCCCCGTTGCAGCAGACCTGCATACTCAGCGAATTTCAAATGCAAAACAACGTATTTCAATCCAACATAGCGAGATTTGACATGTTTTGGTTAGCTCCATAAGAATAACATGGGTAATGAGTATGCAGGTCTGCTGCTACAGGTATATTAAAACTGGATGGTTTTGATTCAATAATTACTAGATCTGAACTAGAAGAAGCTATTTACCAAGTTTTATCAAGATATGTTGAGAAATAACCAAGATATAGAATTTTACTTATTTCCCATAAGGTTAACATTGGGACAACGTACTGTGTTTACCACTTTCAATATCTCGGTAACCAATGGACATAGAGCAGTGATTCAAAATACTAAATTGTTTGTTTTTTGAGCTGAATTCAATGGTGCCAACAAATATTCGATAAATTTTATTTTTCTATGTAAAAAACTCAAAAAACCTATTTTTGAGGGGGTTTATCCCCCTTTACCCCCCCCTTCCGATGGTCCGATCGGGCTGGTTCACGAACTCATCCGAATAATTACTACTTTACACGCCTGTGCCAAATTTCATTCCGATTGGACCATTTTTGCGAGCGCTATCGTGCTTACAGACACATATATATATATATAGATATATATATAGATATATATATATATATATGTATCTAGAAATTTGAACGAATGGTGTTTTTTGCTTCTGGGGGCCCCAAAACGAAAAGTTATCATGGTCTCGGGCTTAGGTCTTACCATGAGACCTACGGTAATAGCCTCTTCCCTATAGGGGAAATTCGCTAAAATTCGAACGAATGGTGTTTTTTGCTTCTGGTGGCCCCAAAACGAAAAGTTATCACGGTCTCGGGCTTGGGTCTTACCATGAGACCTATGGTAATAGCTTCTTCCCTATAGGGGAAATTCGCTAAAATAGATGAGTTAGGTCTGCACCGCAAAATTCCATAATGGTTACTTTCCGTGCACCACATAAGCACAGAAAGTTAACGTTATGTAATTTTGCCGTGTAGTAGCGGGAATAACCTATTTTCTTAGCTTATTTTACGTTTAGAAAGTGTACTTTCGTGTGTAGAGTAATAAAAATATACAAAATGAGCATGGGCGCCCGCAGGGGGGGGCCAGGGGGGGCATGCAACTGCCCCCCTGAGAAAAGGAAAATATATTTAAAAATATATGAAGCTTTTAAGTTTGTTCAAGTTGACCAAACAAAGTTAATCTCCGTAATTTTCAATCAGGAAAATTCGGGAGATTCCTGTCGGGTCCCACAATTTCGGGAAAATTGAATTCCCGATTTTTGGGCGGGATTTTTACTCACTTGGGAAAATTTCGGGACGTGATCGTTTTAGCGATCGCAACTAAACAGCGAGTGTAGCTTCGCAAAACATCGCTACCGGCCGCGGAAAACGAACTCGTGTATTTGCCGTTTGCCGATCGCAAATAAACAGCAGATTCAGGTTAGTGCGATCATCCGCTAAAACTGTCGTGCGTATTAGCCGATCGCTAATAAACGGCAAGTGCAGCTTTGCAAACCTTATGATCGGCCGCTAAACCCATCGCGTGTATTTGCCAGTCGCGGATAAACGGCAAAAATAGCTTTACGCTATTCGCGAACGTCCACGAAATATAATAGCGCGTATTTCCCGATCGCGGATAAACGGCCGATGTAGCTTTACGAAACTCACGATCGGCCGTTGAAAGCGGTCGCGCGTATTTACCGATCGCGAACAAACGAAGAATCTAGCTTTGCGAAATTCGCGAACAGCCGCGTATTTGCCGCTTACGGATAGACGGCCGATGTTGCTTTTCGAAACTCGCGATCGGCGGTATTTGCCGGATCGCTGATAAACGACAAAAATGTACCATTGCGAACTCGCAATCGTGTGTGAAATCTTATGTATTCACTAAAAGCGGTTAATTGACGGAAATTCCTTGCTAGAAGGCGTGACAGTGATAATTGCTCATATTATTGGCCACATAATGGTCGGAAATTTTGCAATGGCACTGGTTTTGCCTATTTATTCAATTTCCTAAACTAATTCAGAATGCAATTGAATCCCAGCTAAAAGAATCATTAGTTTTCATAAATAAGTAAAAAAAAATTACAAAAGTAAAGAACTTGAGACTTTTAAATTAAATTTACAAACAAACAAAAAATCGGTATCATAATTGAAGAAACAAATGAGTGTTTGAAATGTTTTTGGAAGGTAACTCTGGTTTTTAGACAGCCAAAAATGTGTTTTTAAGTAGGCCTACTTTTATCTTAGGCTACTGTTTCTCCAGAAGAGGGATGCGGGCCCAATAAGGCACAGCGGTATATTTTCTACACCCCAATAAAACGAAAGGAAAGAATAATTGTTTGCCCCCCCTGGGAAAATATCCTGCGGGCGCCCTTGAAAATGAGGTATTAAGGTAGTTTTTTCAACGAAAGTGAATGTCGCGGAAGAGAGTGACGCATTATTTTTATTGATTGTTGTAATATGGACAGAGACAGAGGTGATCAAAATTACGAATGTCGCCTATTTCCCAGGTGGTCGACAACGTGGGGGGAGGCGGGCAAACATGGCGGGAAGCGCTACCGTCTAAACGGCTGTATCTCGTTAACGATATGAGATAAAAAATCGTTAACAACGTCATTTTGAAGATAAAAATATCCCTAACAATAATGATTATTAGGTCCGAGGTTGTATCTTGAAACATAATACCCCCGTTGCAGCAGACCTGCATACTCAGCGAATTTCAAATGCAAAACAACATATTTCAATCAAACATAGGGAGATATGACATGTTTTTGTAAGCTCCATAAGAATAATATGGGGAATGAGTATGCAGGTTTGCCGCTACAGGTATATTAAAACTGGGTGGTTTTAACTCAATATTTAGTACATCTGAACTAGAAGAAGCTATTTACCAAGTTTTATCAAGATATGTTGAAAAATAACGGAGATATAGAATTTTACTTATTTCCCATAAGGTTAACATTGGGACAACGTACTGTATTTACCACTTTCAATATCTCGGTAACTAATGGACATAGAACAGTGAGTCAAAATACTAATTTTTTTGTTTTTTTGAGCTGAATTCAATTGTGCGCACAAAAATTCGTTAAATTTTATTTTTCTATGTAAAAAACTTAAAAACCCCTTTTTTGGAGGGGTTTAACCCCTTTTACCACCCTTCTGGTGGTCCGATCGGGCTGGTTCACAAACTCGTCCGAGTGATTACCACTTTACACGTCTGTACCAATTTTCATTAAGATTGGACCATTTTTACGGCCGCTATTGTGCTAACAGACATATATATATTTATATATATATATACACAGGGTGATTCAGACCACCCGTCCACCTAATGTAGCGGGAGACCGGTTTGTCATAGAAACGTCAAATAAAATTATTCCCCACTAATTTGCACATGAAGAATTCATTAAAAATATTTTCATCGCGATTCATGTACAGGGTGTTCCAGAAATGAAGGTCATGGGTTCGAATCTCAAAATTTTCATAAGTAAACCTACAGCAAATATTATATCATTTTAAAGGTCTTGTTAAAAGAAACATTTTGGTGAAAACAAAACTAAATTATCTCAAGCCGTTTCAAAATGGCGGTCATTTTTGTGAAAATTTTTTATATTTACGGAACCCTCTGTATTTTTCAAACCACTCAACATTTTTCAGTTCTGATTCAAAATTCTTAATCCTTGGTAACTCAGCTTTACTATGATATGTCACATGACAATATTTAAAAAAAAATTTAAATTTTGCAAAAAAGTTATTTTTTGAAAATAATGGCAGCCCTGAAAATAAAAAAAATCAAATAGCAACATATACCAAAAAGCATATAATTTTAAAAGTCTTCAAAGTTTCTACAACTTTGTAATTTACACAAGTATTCTAACTTTTTTAGTTTTTTAGTTATGGTCAAAAAACTCCATTTTCCCATATGAAGTGCATGTTATTTATGCAGTTCATAATAACCAAAGGGTACCCACAGACCGTTTGCCATGGACGTGCAAATAACATGCACTTCATATGGGAAAATGGAGTATTTTGACCATAACTAAAAAACTAAAAAAGTTAGAATACTTAGGCCTATGTAAATTACAAAGTTGTAGGAATTTTGAAGACCTTTAAAATTATATGCTTTTTGGTATATGTTGCTATTTGATTTTTTTTATTTTCAGGGCTGCCAACATTTTCAAAAAATAATTGTTTTTCAAAATTTAAAATTTTTTAAAATATTGTCATGTGACATATCATAGTAAAGCTGAGTTACCAAGGATTGAGAATTTTGAATCAGAACTGAAAAATGTTGAGTGGTTTGAAAAATACAGGGGTTTTTGTAAATACCGAAATTGTTCACAAAAATGGCCGCCATTTTGAAACGGCTTGAGATAATTTAATTCTGTTTTCACCAAAATGTTTCTTTTAACAATACCTTTAAAATGATATAATATTTGCTATAGGTTTACTTAAGAAAATTTTGAGATTCGAATCCATGACCTTCATTTCTGGAACACCCTGTACATGAATTGCGATAAAAATATTTTTAATGAATTCTCCATATGCAAATTAGTGGGGAATAATTTTATTTGACGTTTCTATCTCAAACCGTTCTCCCGCTACAATAGGTGGACGGGTGGTCTGACTCACCCTGTATAAATTCGAACGTATGGTGTTTTTTGCTTCTGGTCCCAAAACGAAAAGTTATCATGGTCTCGGGCTTAGATCTTACCATGAGATCTACGGTAATAGCTTCTTCCCTATAGGGGAAATTCGCTAAAAAGTTATTAAACAATATGATTTTTTGAAATCATTGCTAAATAAGTAATTTTTAAGAAAAATGAATAATTTCAGCATTTATATTACTTTAAGTCAACCTTTTATGTAAATTTAAATTTATGTTATTTAGAAAATGTTAATAATAAAAAGAGTAATCATCCCGCAATTTTTTTTAACACGTGAAATACAATATCCAAATTCTGTTTTGTGTTTGGAGTTGCGTTGAAATACAAATAAATAATACAAAATACAGAGCCCAATGCAATTTAATTATATTATTTTAAGTAGTAAAATAATTTCTGAATCATAAAAACTAAAAAATAATTACTTCAAATATCTTTTAATAATAAAGTTCAGAGAAAGACGAAAAATCTCATTCTTCCACCCGCATTGACATTCGTTTGCGTAATATTATTTATTGTCGAGTTATTGTTTAAATAACACAAGACAGTAATCCTAAAACCTTACAAAATAATTTAAATATACAGATAACTCTGAACAGAATGACACCAAGATAACTTTAAGAGAGAAAGTCGTGGGGTACTTATAGATAGTTAATGAATATTCTTAACGAAATAATTTATTTACATCACCTCAGTATAATCAAAGGAGAACATCTAACAGGCCAGTTTAGAAGCCTTTATAATAGTGTGATCTCATATTCTTTCGGAAAACTATGAGCAGGCATTTAATATAAAATAAAATAAAGAATAGGCCTACAATAAATATAAAAAAATAAAATATAATATAATATAAAATAAAAGGGAATCATATATAGAACATCTTAATCATAAAAAGAGTAATTATTCCGAAATAATATGAGATTACACTATTATAAAGGCTTCTAAACTGGCCTGTTAGATGTTTTTCCTTTAATTATACTGAGTTGATGGCAATAAATTATTTCGTTCAGAATATTCATTAACTATCTATAAGTACCCCACGATCTCTTGCCTGTGATTAGAACTTGGAATGTGCTTTAAGCTTTACATTTTGTGCTGAGATTAGGGAGTGAGGAATGTTTTGTTTCGTTAGTTCCCCACCCATCCGAGGAGTTGCGTATAAAAGGGCACAGTTCTGATGATATCGATGAAACAGGTAATCTATTTTCTCCCTTAACGTCATCTCGGTGTCATTCTGTTCAGAGTTATCTGTATTTTGAAATTATTTTGTAAGGTTTTAGAACTACTGTCTTGGGTTATTTATATAATAACTTGACACTAAATAATATTACGCAAACGAATGTCAATGCGGGTGGATGAATGAGATTTTTCGTCTTTCTCTGAACTTTGTTATTAAAAGATATTTAAAGTCATTTTTTTTATTTTTATGATTCAGAAATTAATTTACGACTTAAAATAATATAATTAAATTGCATTGGGCTCTGTATTTTGTATTATTTATTTGTATTTCAACGCAACTTCAAACACAAAACCGAATTTGGATATTGTATTTTACGTGTTAAAAAAATTGCGTGATAATTACTCTTTTTATTATTAAAATTTTCTAAATATTATAAATTTAGATAAAAGGTTGACTTAAAGTAATATAAATGCTGAAATTATTCATTTTTCTTAAAAATTACTTATTTAGCAAAGATTTCAAAAAATAATATTATTTCATAACTTTTTTATTTTTCAAGATACGACCTCGGACCTAATAATCATTATTGTTAGGGATATTTTTATCTTCAAAATGACGTTGTTACCGATTTTTTATCTCATACCGTTAACGAGATACAGCCGTTTAGACGATAGTGCTTTCCGCCATGTTTGCCCCCCTCCCCCACGTTGTCGACCACCTGGGAAATAGGCGACATTCGTATTTGATCAACCCAGTCGGTGACTTCCCGTGAGCGGCGGGTGGGCTGAGCGGCGGGTGGGTTGAGCGGCGACTCTCAGGTAAACGAGGGTCAGAAGTGATTAGCCGGTTTTCAACCCTTCCCTTGAGCGGCGGATTCTTTTGTCACCCTCTTTCTTAACTTTCGCTTCCACACGTTAGGGTACTACTGGCACTAATGTGTATCGTTGGTTTTGTTTCTTCCCATTTTCTAAACATCGCACCGTATTATGACCTCCGGGAAGTGACGTCGTTGCCACTGCGCTGTATCAACGTTGCACCCTTCTTCTATTAATACAATGGCTATAACATAACGAACATTATACTAATGTTATCATAAAACAATTTTAAATCAAGAAAAATGTTTCTTACCAAAACATGTAATTTGTTTGTAAATAAAATGTGAGAACAAAAATAAAAATAAACAAAAAATAACGAGGCAATTTTATTTCTACATTTTTGTTCTTCCAATGCGTTTCTTATAGACAAAATGATTTCACTGCAGTTGTGGTATTTTCTGTTGAACAAATCCCGTTTTTGAACAAGTAACTTAAAAATATCTAACACATATGTGTAAGAAATTTGAAAACATCTAGTAAAGCCTTAGCTACTTAGCGAACACACTTATGGTTACTGACGGACAACGAAAATTATTTGTATATGTACATTATCTTCATTAATTAGTTCGCGTATCAATTACACATACGTAAGACTTTTATTAATAATCCATCAATACTTATTTAATACGCTAGAGGTTTTTTGTGATCGTTACTCCTCATAAACTCCTGGGCCAATTTTGATCATTTAAGAGTCATTGGAAAGTACTTATTGGCGTGTAGTTTTGCAGGAAGTTTTTATGAAGATTAGGCTAAAGGGATAGGCCCTAGACACCCTTAAAGTTTTGTATTTGTCCACAAGATATGACATGGGAAAAGAAATTTCAAATAAAGCAGCTGATGCAGTAAACAACGTTTTCCAGCAAAGCCATATGTTATTGGAATTGAAATCAATGGGCGCGTTCAGCCGCAGTCCACCGGTGGGTATTATACTAACCCATAATAAGTGAACGGTAGTGGTGGACGTACCATCTACCGATCATTGTTGTGCATCCACCGATGTTGTGTTTACGGTGGATTCGGTAAGTAACCGGACATTGTTGATTGTCAAGATGCGGTGGATTTGCCTATTAGTGACTATGGTAACCGTTTAGCCATCGGTGACTACGGCTGAACGCGCCCATTGAATATTTATACTGCAATAAGCATTCATTTACGAGTTGGTAGATTTAGTGTGTATTAAAGCGCTTGATCAAGTTGTTCAAATGTCACAAATTGTGAGGTTTTCATAAAACTATTTGAATTTTATTCAGCTGTGATGTGTTAGTTATGATTATGTTAAAAATCTGTACTATTAAAGTAATATATTTGTTTTTTACTAGGTGATTTTCTGTGGTTTTAATAAGGATGTTCCATATAAACTTTAACTATCTACAATTCAACCTAAATTAAATAATCTCGTGAGAGATTCACAAGAAATATTGTTTATAGAGAACTTTGGTAAATAATCTCAGTATTACTGAAAGTGGCTTTTAAGTTTAACCATATCATTTAAAAAATGGTCCTAGAATATTGTACCATTATTGTTTTTATCTAGCAGTCAATACACATGACAATTGCTCGATAACGGGTTTACTAGTACTATCTTAAACCTGATGAAATGCAATTTAATATAACATAGTTAATAATTCTAAGTTATGGGTGATCTATCGTGTTATTCTTATAACCGCAGTTACACACATAATTTCAATATTTCAGTAAATCTATTTAGTTCTTCATTTTATTTTACGGAACCTAAGCAGAGTCCGAATCCATAATACGGTGCGATGTATAGAAAATGGGAAGAAACAAAACCACCAATACACATTAGTGCCGGTGGTAACGTGTGCAAGCGAAGGTAGAGAAAGAGGGTGACCAAAGAATCCGCCGCTCAAAGGAAGGGTTGTAAACTGGCTAATCACTTCTGACCCTCGTCTACCTGAAAGTCGCCGCTCAACCCACCCGCCGCTCAGCCCACCCGCCGCTCACGGGAGGTAACCCCTCAGTCCATATTACAACAATCAATAAAAATATTGCGTCACACTCTTTCGCGACATTCTCAAATTAATTCTACTTTCGTTCAAAAACGACCTAAATACCTCATTTTGTTATTTTATAACTCATCTATTTTTCTAGATATGACCTCGGACCCGATAACCATTATTGTTGGCAATATTTTTATAACGTTAACTTTCTGTGCATATGTGGTGCACGGAAAGTAACCGTTATGGAATTTTGCGGTGCAGACCTAACTCATCTATTTTTCTAGATATGATCTCGGACCTAATAACCATTATTGTTGGCAATATTTTTGTGATTAAAAAGACGTTGTGACCGATGTTCTATCTTTTACCGTTTTCGAGATAACTGCTGTTTAGTCCTAGAAAGATATCGTACGTAATTTTGACGTGTGCGGAAGTGTTTTTTTGTCCGATTTTGCAATCAAATGACCTTAAGCCTTGTACCGTCAGCAGTGCTTTTCCCGCTACAGGTTTGATTTAATATGACAGTATTATGGCTATTCTTAATGTATTTCCAAATTTAATTGAAAAATACGTCAAATTTACGTACGATACCTACAACAGCAAAATGTGCTTTTCAATGGACTCTTATGGAGCTTATTCCCTAAAGTTAAAATGGAGCTAAAGGCATAATGTAAGTTTATTATATAGTAAATAATATTATCAATGTTTTCTTGTATTTGGGTGCCTTCTTTAAAAAAATAAATATTTCATCAAACATATTTTAATTTTTAACCACAGAGTAAAATTTACGTATCGATACCTTTAGCGTATTTTTGAATAACGATACCTTTCTAGGGTTAACCCATAGCGACCCTCGCCATGTTTGCTCCCCTCCCCCCACGTTATCGACCACGTTGGAAATAGGCGACATTCGTAATTTTCATCACCTCGGTCCATATTACGATAGTAAACAAAAACATTGCGTCACCCTTTCATGCATGCTCAACCCCCCTCAGCTCCTGGACTACAACATCTAGTAAACATTAGGTTGGTGCAGTATGAGGGGTAAGAAACAGTTTAACAAACTGTCACTATGGCGCGCGAGAGTTCCATTGAAAAAATGCTTCGTCCGACTGTTCTACCTACACTTGGTAGCCTAATTGAGTACGCGACTCAGGACAGTCAGCAAAACCGCATCGTTATTGTAATGAACTGTTCTTTCCTGCTGGTAAGCATTGCAAACATTGTAAAAGTGTGGATCGAGCACAACGAACTTGGCCATGAATGAATATTAATCGCCTTGTCTGAAAGGGGAACAAACAGTCAGCATGATTTAAGACATAGGACAGGAACAGGAACATTAGGTTTCCTCACTATTCGTTCTAATTTATAAATGTAAATTCTGTATAAAAAGGGCTGTTACGTGCTGCTAATTGAGCACATCTTCGGAATAATATTTAAGATATTTATTTGTCATTGTTTATCCCTCGTAGGTGAGTTCGTTCGGGTTGTTAGAAAATTTTAAAAAAGCACTTATTTAAAAAATTATCACCTACGGACAAAAAAAACGTGTAAATGTAAAAGCAGCACGAGGCACAAGTATGCAATTATGTAACTTAAACCATTTCTCAGCGTAAACGTTAGAAAACCAGAAAAAATGCAATATTTTTTAAGAATCAGTTCTTTATTAACAGATATTTTTGCGTAACTATCAATTTTGCTTGAACTACCATGAAGGATCAATAATTATAACATTTGAGTCTACATCTGCGGCAGGCAGGTGGGCAGCGGCGGCTCATGCGGGAGTCACCTGCCCCGCACCTGTTACCTTTAGCATTTATTGGGAGACAAACCAACTGTCCCGATATAACATAACTGGAAAACAGACAGCAGGCAAGACAGCAGGTGCTTGAATTCAAACAAAAATATCCCCCTAACTTATATTTTACTAGAAATATATACGGCAATGACATCGGCCCAAAATGCACCCTTTCTAGGAAATGCATTCCCTAAACATTGACACTTTATATGCCTGGACATGCAGTGGAAGCGCAGATAAATTTGTATAAAGTAGGCTATGTTTCATAATTCCTCAAATCAAAATAATAAGGACGCAAAAAATTAAGAGGGGGCTCCAGTCATGAAAAATATCGTGTTTCTAACTGCTCCTCCCATGTTAACTTTCATGAGGCCAATGTTAACTTTCAAATTCGGTACAGCCTCAACCGCTCAACCAAAATCGTTAATCTTTAATCGCTCATTTGAAAGAACAAAAAATTATCTACCGACTTCAGTGAGCAGAATTTCGATAAAAAAGAGACCTCTGAAACATCTTGCATATAGTTAGCTTAAGTATAACTATATGCATATAGTTAGCTTAAGTATAACTAATGGCATTTTTCCGCATAGTTTTAAAACCGCCAAAGTTTTTCCCTTACACAAATCCAATGACGTAAAAGACAAAAATAACTTCCCTCCTATATCTTTACTGTTTTTTCCGAAGTCTTAGAGCGAATAGTAAAGGAGCAGTTGGTGGAGTACCTCCGGGATAAAGAAATTTTATCAGCTGCCCAATTTGGTTTTAGACAGGACAAAAATATTTCTGATGCACTTTTTGAGGTTTGTAAAGATGTTAATTCTTCAATTACAGCAAATAATCGCACAATGTTGATTTTCCTTGATTTAAAGAAAGCTTTTGATACGATAGACAGAATTTTGCTTTTAAAAAATTAGAAGTCATCGGAGTCCGCGGAACTGCCCTCGCATGGTTTGAAAGTTACCTTTCTGATCGATCTCAAATTGTTTAAATTTGTGGGATCAATATAGTGACGCAAAACCTAATAATTATGGGGTAATTCAGGGACGTACTTTAGGCCCAATTTTGTTTTTAATTTACATAAATAATATCACAAATTTCAATTTAAACGGAAAAATTTATCTTTTTGCGTTATCTCTCTCTCTCTCTCTCTCTCTCTCTCTCTCTCTATATATATATATATATATATATATATATATATATATATATATATATATATATATATGTCTGTGAGCACGATAGCGCTCGCAAAAAAGGTCCGATTGGTATGAAATTTGGCACAGACGTGTAAAGTAGTAATTATTCGGACGAGTTCGTGAACCAGCCCGATCGGACCACCGGAAGGGGGGGGGTTAAGGGGGATAAACCCCCAAAAATGGGTTTTTCGAGTTTTTTACATAGAAAAATAACCAAATTTTTGTTGGCACCATTGAATTCAGCTCAAAAAAACAAACAATTTAGTATTTTGAATCAATGCTCTATGTCCATTGGTTACCGAGATATTGAAAGTGGTTAACACAGTACGTTGTCCCAATGTTAACCTTATGGGAAATAAGTAAAATTCTATATATCGCTTATTTCTTAATATATCTTGCTGATACCCCCCGTCGCAGCAAACCTACGTACTCAGCGAATTTTCAATTAGAAAATATCCAGTAATTAATCTATTATTACAAAAAAAGAAAAATAAACAAGTGATATATTTATATATTAAAATAATATATTATAGCTAGTTTTAAAAAGACTTTGTAAAAAATACTGGTAAATGACTTAGATGAAAAATCACAAAGATATCATGTAATGAAGTAGGCAAAAATGTTTACTTTTTTAATTATATTAATATATAAAATTGCTTAAATACCGAAATTCTATTAAATACATTGATAAACTGAGAAATTACTCAAAGCGATTCCTTGAAAACCTCAGTAGAGAGTAAATAGGAAATTGGGTAGACCAACATTCTGCTGCCCTGATACTAAAAATACAGGGGAAAAATGCCAAGCGGCAATATCTCGGGGACCAATGGACTTAGAGAAATGATTTAAGATACCAAATTGTTTGTTTTTTCGAGCTAAATCCAATGGTGCAAACAATAATTGGATAAATATAATTTTTCAATTTGAAAAACTCAAAAAACCTATTTTTGGGGGGTAAAATGGGGCCTTTACCCCACTTTGGATATGTCGATCTGGCTGATTTAAAACTCGTCCAAGAGAATCTAGTTTTACATGTCTCTACCAAATTTTGTTACGATCGGAGGATATTTACGAGAGTTATCGTGCTAACAAAACTCAAAAAATGAAAATTCTATTTCCCATATAAGCCCATGTTAAATTTTGAAACAAACCGTGATTTTTGCAGTAAAAATGCGTTTTTCCACTAAACTCACTTCATATCCAGAAAGTACACATGAAAAGCTGTCAATTAATATAAATATTAATATGATTGCTGAGGTTACCTTGAACGGATATTTTTTGTCCATTCTGTTCTGTTAAAACGACGGTAATAGCTTATTTCTAAGGAAATTCGCTAAAACTTGGTAAATGGCTTCTTCTAGGTCAGATCTACTAAATATTGAATTAAAACCAACCAGTTTCAATATACCCGTAGCAGCAAACCTGCATACTCATTCCCCATGTTATTCTTATGGAGGTTACCAAAACATGTCAAATCTTGCTATGTTGGATTTAAATATGATGTTTTGCATTTGAAATTCGCTGAGTATGCAGGTCTGCTGCAACGGGGGTATTTCATATTTTGTTTGTAACTAATCTATTTTTCTAGATGCGACCTCGGACCTAATTACCATTATTGTTGGCAATATTTTTGAGATTAAAAAGACGTTTTGACCGATGATCTATCTTTTACTGTTTCGAGATAACTGTGGTTTAACGCATAGCGTCACCCGCCATGTTTGCCCCCCTCCCCCACGTTATCGACCACGTTGAAAATAGGCGACATTCGTAATTTTCATTACCTCGGTCAATATTACGATAATCAACAAAAACATTGCGTAACCCTTTCATGCATGTTCAACCCTCCTCAGCTCCTGGACTACGGGGCTGACTGGGCCACTCGCGATGAGACACAAGATCCGGGCCACAGCAGTGTGAACCAGTACAGGGCGATCGCGCGCGATTTTGACTCCCGTGGCTGGCCGCCACGGGATTCTGAAAAGTGCCCAGTGTGAACCCGGCCAAACTTTTGACCTTGTGGACAGGGCACGACGGATGTTCCCTGCACGGCAACAGGGTTCCTGACACTTGTCACATCTTGACACTTGTCACAAGACAGAGAATGGATATATTGCTGGGTCACTTATACTGTGGAAAAGAGTTGATGGGCGAGGAGGAGTAACGTCACGTCTGGGACTGAGGGAGTGGCGAAACGCGTTTAAAATAATTTTGCACTACGAAGAAAAGTCGATTTATGGTTTTACAACGGAGGCTTTCACAAGAAAAGTTGAAGAGAGACAATGAAAGGTCAAGGGGCTGGGGACGCAGCGGGCACAATAAACAGTTGGAAGGGACCCCCGCAATACCCGGGGCGTTCTTTCTCAAGTTACAACGTCGTTTTGAAGCAAGATTATTTTATCGCCGGGTCCGATTAAAAATTTTTGAAGAAATATGCATAGGGCCTAGATAAAAAATAATGCAGACGTTGGAAATATTATGCGACAATAAATTAATTTAATAAGAGACTAAACGATTACTATATAAACGAGTAATTAGTGGACGTGCAACAGATCTTTTCTGTTTAATACCTCTGCTTCTTTGTAACCGTTCTGAATCGTCGAGGGGAGTTACAGTCGATCTTTGCCACACTTAGTTTTCATATCGCATAATAATTATCTAAGTCATAAATCGCAAAATAACGATTTGTACGATATGTTGAAGCGTACATTAGAGTACACCACAACGTTCGCAGCTTCGGGATACATTTGCTAACTAGATGCACGAATTTTACGGGCTTTTCAAAGTTATCTATAAAACCTCACGAAATCCCAATAGAAACACTTAAAATAGTCCTTTGTAGAAGAATAAATTCCCCACAATTTAAATGCAATTGCATATCTCTAGCCCTATGGATCCGGAGATTGTTCCATGTATCTTCAAGGATATGATAAATTTATATTAGTTCTCCATGTCAAAAAATTATTGAAATAGGAAATTTAGAAATATTTGGAGGCCACTGGGGCAGAGCCATAAGGAAGTGTAGGAAAAAAATACCTTAAACAATATTCCATGCAAATAGGTGTACCAAGTTTCAAGCCTAACGGCCCAACTGTTAATTTTTATAGTCAATACACGGAAAAAAACTCTATGGTTGATTTTACAATATTTTTAAGGTTAACCTTATTTTCAACCTTACTAAAGTTATTTGTACAATAACAATGAAATATCTGTACATGTTACCACAAAGTTACGGTTGTTTTTACACATTCCTTAAAGTTAATTTAATAAGGTAATAAGTACCGTAATAAGGTAATGACTACTGTAGAATGAAATTGTGGTATTGATAACCAAACACTTAAGGTTGTTTTTACAAATTCCATGGTATTAATGGAAAGTAATATAGTAATTACTACTTTATTTGTATGTTCAAGTATAGACTACTTTAAGCTTGAAAAATTAATTACAAAGACTTTAAATGGTTTATAATAAATTTCATTATTGATTCATTAGTAGTACCTATTCAATTCATCACTAGGAGCGAAAGTGACTCTTTTCAGTGTTGCAATCGTGTTTTATGATTCACGTTTGTAGCAACGATTTCGTTCCACACAATGCGACGGAATTATACCATAATTATTAAATAACCAAATTTATCATTAATGACATTTAGCCCTTTTTTCTATACCACTTAAAAATAGTTACTTCTCATAAAAACATCACCCAAGATTTAAAAGTTACGTTTGACACCTGGTTTTAACTTGTAATGTACTTTAAAACAATGATAATAGAACTGAAAAGGAAATCTCTCAAATTTAACATTGACTTAAATTATGAATACAGTAGAGCGCCGATTATCCGAACGTCGGTCATCCGGACCGTCGGTTAACCGAACGCCATAAATTCATATTTTGAACATGATTCTCAAGCAATCCAAATTTGCGCGCCAAAAAAAGTGTCAGGGCTAAACCAAACACAAATATTGGACTTTTTTTCTAAATAATAAGTATACAATGTACTGTATCTATGTGTGATAAATTGTTCTTTAAAAATTTATACCCATGTATTCTGATCGATTTCATAATAAATTATATGAATAATTTTTGTTTGATCATTTTTTAGCCTTTTTACTAGTAAAAATTACATTACATATATAATTTTTAAATTTTGTCTTTTCATGTTCGATTATCCGAATATTCAGTTATCCGAACACCCCTTGTCCCCAATTACTTTGGATTATCGGCGCTCTACTGTATTATCACTGTCCCACCAACAAAACAATTAAAAACACAGCGGAGTCAGCGGCACGTTTTTTAAACACAGACTGGCGACTCCAGATTAGAGCTCAGTGAATATAACTACCGTACTTTATTTATTTGTAAGTTACAGTATTGACCACTTTAAACTTGTAATAATGAAACACGTTTAACACTCTAAGTTCAATTATTTCAGGTTTGATTATGAATACCATAGTTAATGATTTTTTTCTAGTACCCGTGGGTTATATTATTGACTGGACAGTAAAACCACTAATATCATTGATTAAGAGTAACAGCGTTCCCAATCAGTTTTACATCCCAAGTTACGCCGTGTCACCCACAAGTCGAATTGGCCGAGTGGTTAAAGGCGTAGGCTAGGTTAGGTTAGGTTAGGTTAGAATGTGGGCGCAGGGGTCGATAGAGTGAGAGGTCCAGGGTTCGAATCCCAGCGGAGTCGCCGAATTTTTTATTCATGAAAATCAAATGTAAGGCTAATATTATATATTTATTTATAAATTTATTAATTTTTTGACGAGTTTTGACAGTTAAATGATTCCTTTTATGGTTAAACATGCCAAAATATGTAATAGTATGTAAGGTAATTGAAACCATAACTTAACCTCAAAATAGGTAAAATCAACCTTAAAGGTAACCTTAAGTAAGGTAACCATTGCCTTAGGGGACTGATATGGTAAACTAAAATAACTATACTAAGGTAACAGGTACTTTATTACAGTTATTACTACCATAAAAAATTCAACCTTAAGTTATGGGTAAAAACAACTGTAGTTTGGTTGGTCAAATAGTGACCGTAGTGTTTGGTTGATTTTACCCATCTTACATATTCCTATTACCATAGAGTTTTTTTCAGTGTAATTGCACCAAATATGCATTTATTTTCACCAAGCTTTTGCGATCACAGCAACTTTCCAACATTTACAAATCAGCTTTCTCCAAATAATACACTTTTCAATACTGGCAGTACACACGGCCACAACCCTTCAGTCAGCTGCCTCGTGTTCATTACCCGCATGCCCTCGATATCGGCAGCTGCGCGACTGGGCGACACGCCTGCCGCGGCCACAACACCTACAGCTGCTACTGCAACCTGCAACTGACCCGCCTCTGCCTCTGCCTCTGCCCTCTGCCTCCAACCCTCAACAACACAGATTACTTATCTCACTGACCACACTATTTTATCAATAAGCTAAAATAAAAGCTCATTGTATGTAACAAAACCCTAGCGACAAAGAAGGTTGAAACAGGAGGGAGGGGTTCAATATATTTTCACTCTCTTCCTGTAAAATGCACGTCTTCGATCGGATGCAGAGGGGGGCTCAGCAAGAGACTCAGTAAGAGGGGGATGCAGTTGACTTGAGAACTCAACATTTTGAAACATCATAGGATCCTGTAAATGCGACTCGGAAGCCATCCTAAACCACAGACTCGCCGATTTCCGGACAGAAACAGAGAGAAGCCCTGAATAGCTAGCTGCACAGGGGAACGGAAGTTGGGGTTAGGGGCCGGAAGGACGAATCTCCCCTTCACAAGGGCTTTGTTTACGGGACCAGGTAAGCGAGGGGCGAGGCATATGTGTGGCCCTCCACTCCAGGTGCGGCCCCGGCCCCCTGCATTACCATACACGCATGTTGGGGCCCGAGTCGAAAATATGTGTTACTCCAAACCATGCGATAGAAAACAGATGCAAAAGTAAATTTTCAAATCCTAACAAAATAACAATTTCATCACTTATATCGCCCATTTTTTGAGATGTACACGCAATCAGGAGGACTGCTATCATTTTAGCTTTCACATAATTTTCCAGGCTGTCCCAATTTTTGAAATCCGTAGACCAGGGGCAATAAATTAAAAGAGCGATGAAAAACTGCCGTAGGGCAAAACAAAAATCCTGAAAAGGCACTCCGCAAAACGAGTGAAATGTATGAAATCAGCTGAAAATTAACGCCAAGCCGTGAGTTACGAGTGGGAGGACGACAGGATGTTCCACAATCATAAACTCATCAGCGGCGCGGCGTTTGCACAATGTCGGAAACACGGCCCGACAGCCGCGAGGCCAGCACCAGCGCCTAGCCACGCCGCGGCCGCGTACTTCATTCAATGGTTTATTCCCATTAAGAGGATTTCTCCAACAACTAATGACACCATATTACATATATCCTTTTTAGAAATTAGCGGCTCTAGAAAAAAAATCAATCATAATTTTTAACGGATATTTGAATTTGAACATAAATAAATTGAGGCAAAATCGACGAATTAAACTCGAGTAGTCGACAACATAAGGGTACATGGTACATCCTATCCTACATCGGAGGTACACAATTCGAAGGGCACAGAGTTTTCTGTTCATCTTTTTACCTGATTACTCGCGCATAACTTCGTCTCTTAAAATACGCCATAGTGACGTCATCACCAACATTCTAACATTTTTAATATTTAACTTGATGTGCAGGGCCGCTGACAGACATTTTGAGGCCCGGGGCAAAGTTTGTGTGTGAGGCCCCTCAATAAAAAATATTGTAAATAAAACATACCTTTGTCTCTTAACTAGGTAAATTTTTAAAACCTTCTGATTCCAAAAATTTAGTTTGAAAAATGTTGAGTATCTTAATTTGTTAAAATCTATATTACTAATTCTGTAAGCGATTTTTTAAAATAAAAATTGTGAGAGTTTGTCAGCTCGCAGGATGATGGGAGATGGCTCAAATGAAAGGTCTCGGTCCCAGGGGATCGGGAAAAATAGCAGATTATGTCCAAATATACCAGAAAATGAGAAATAACGAAAAATATGTTCCATTTAAAACGCATTGGGATTGAAAAACGTCTGCTTTGTTTACATTAAACACGTGGTGCTAATGCTTGATTCAAAGCCATATGGTAGATGTTGATATGTCGGATTTTTTCAAAATGCAGCTAACTATGCACGTTCAATGTACTATAACAAAAAATATTTTAAATTTAAGATTTTCTAATTTTATAATAATTAAGGGTTTGAGTTTTTTCATAACTTAAAATTATAAAAAGTTATGTACATTTGTTCAGTTTATGTTATAACGATGCAGATTTAATACCAAATGATATATATATACATTTTTGCGCCGAAATTTTGGGCGTTTGGAAGATCGCAGCACAGAAAACTAAATAAGTACTTATTTAGTTTTCTGTGGTCGCAGGATGATGGGAGGGGGTTAAAATTGAAGGTCTTCATCCCAGGGATTCGGGGAAAATACTGAAATTGCTTTAAACTTACTATAAAATGAGAAATAACGTAAAATAGCTGTCTTTAAAAAACATTGGTATGTAAAAAGGTCTGCTTTGTTTACTTAAAACCAAATGCTAGATATAATCAAAATTTTATGGATCCAAAAGCCTATTTTCTGAGAAGGGATTTTGTACTATAGTAAAGAACAGGGCCGTACTCAGACCGGTTTTTTTCGGACAATTTTACCGGGGCCCGGGCTAAAGGGGGGCCCGAGTCGGGCCCCGCAAAACATCTGCTTCAAGAAACCGTCGGCCCAGACGGACGGGGTTACTAAATCTGATATCTATAATGTTAAATTGTTAATAACGCTCATTGTAATTATAAATAATTTATTACGAATTATTTACTTTTACACAACTAAAAGACTAAATTTAGTGTTGAATTTATTCCTACACTCTCTAGGTAAAAACTCGCGATGGGCAAATACGCGCGATTAAATATGCCCGTTTGTCTTCTTTGCAAAAGATGTTCACTGAGTTGCCTCGATTCGTCGTTTTTCCGGGATTGATAAAGACTACGCGTCCGTCTTTGCAACCTACTGCCGCCCGCCGCTGCCGCGCTGAGTACCCGCGAGCGGTTAATACGCGGGATCGAATTAAACGGTCATTAGCTTATTTTACAAAGTTGTTCCTATGACGGTAAATTTCTTGGTTGTTCGCTATTTTTACAACTTTATCCCCGTGTCTGAGGGAGTTCGCAGCAGTGTGACAGTTGATGGGGGGGTTGCATTACCGGGACATGAGGAGCCCGTTCTAGTATCTTTACCGGGGCCCGCCAAAGCTGGGTACGGTCCTGGTAAAGGCGGTGACACACTATCACACATTTGCCCGAACAAGACATCACACCACACATCAGACCGCACAGGGAGATAAATTTTTCGCTCCACACATTCCCCCGAACAAGACATCGGATCACACATTCCTCCGAGCGCTGTAACGAGCCGGCGTACGGAAAGACGTTCGGGGCAGAGTAGACCCTGACACACTATCACACATCATACAAGACACCGCGGGCGCCGGCATTAGATCGAAAGTCATAAGATCGAATGGCACTGGATCGACACTTTTGTCGGTCCAGTGCCGTTCGATCTACTGCCTGTCGGAGCAGTGCCTTTCGATCTAGTGACTGTCGATGCAGTGCCTTTCGAAGATACATCTGTATTAAGTTTGGGAAGTCGTGATTATTTTAAAATTATTGTAAGCAAATTTTCGTCTTTTGAAAGTTTTATCGTCGAACGGCACTGGACCGACAGGCATTGGATCGAACGGCACTGCATCGACAGTCACTAGATCGAAAGGCACTGCTCCGACAGGCAGTAGATCGAACGGCACTGGATCGACAGTCACTAGATCGAAAAGCACTGCTCCGACAGTTATACAGTACACCTCGGATTATCCGGACCCCACATTATCCGGATCCCGGATGATTCGGACCGGTCCACTAGCAGTAATCAACAAAGGCGTAGCCTATGGCTATTTTGCGAGTTTTGGCAATTAATTGCTGTCATTTGAGGTGTTATGTTATTTCTTGAGAAGAGTTACTGTAATAAATTTTTAGTTACGTTTCATAGGCTTGATACGCAGTTTGCAGCATCAATTTAACAGGGGCTAAGGTATGCGATCGCTATTTAGGCGATATTGTAATGACCTCGGATTATCCTGATTTTTTGTCATCCGGCTCGGTGTTCCGCCACATTAATCCGGATAATCCGAGGTGTACTGTACTTCTAAATTCAGTGTTCCGTCAATACTGTGCTCACAAGTTTCGCAACGGAGAAAATATCAAATTGAATCGTTAAATTCAAAATACCCATGATAAAAAAATGGGAAAAACTATCGAGTTAAATAATAGTTTATTACCTTTGAGATGTTCACATTCCAGTGCAAACGTAACATGAACATGTTTACTGCAAGGAAAAATAACGGGGGTATTATTATTATTATAACCGTGTCACCGTCTTAAAGAAGGAATATGCTCAGGGGCTATTAGCCCCTTCAAGCCTCTAGTAAATAAATAAATAACCCCCGTTGCAGCAGACCTGCATACTCAGCGCATTTCGAATTCAAAATAACACATTTCAATCCAACATAGCGAGATCTGACATGTTATGGTAAGTTCCATAAGAATAACATGGGGAATGAGTATGCAGGTTTGCTGCTACAGATATATTGAAACTGGGTGGTTTTAATTTAATATTTAATAGATCTGAACTAGAAGAAGCTATTTACCAAGTTTTATCAAGATATGTTGAGAAATAATCAAGATATAGAATTTTACTTATTTCCCAGAAGGTTAACATTGGGACAATGTACTGTATGTGTTTACCAGTTTCAATATCTCGGTAACCAATGGACATAGAGCAGTGATTCAAAATCTTCTATATTATTAAAAGAATTTCTGGGATTTTGTACAGAGCAAATATACCCCTAGAAATGAATTTTTCTACACTTATTTGGTATCAAATTAAAGATATTACTCTCTAGATGTCCCTTTTGTGGGTTTGGAAAATATCCCATGAAAAGCCATCACACAAGAGGCTTTTGAAATTTCAGCGAAAGTGCTACTATCTATGGTAGAACCTGTGAACTTTTTCAAATTCATATTTGTTTGTAACAAAACAGATGATCAAGATTTGAAACAGTTCCAGACATATGCCACAGAATGCAGGGAAAGCAAATGTCACTATGATTTTGATTTCTAAAAATACTGAAGGTTTTTAAGACAACAGAAAATAAAGAAGAGTATTTGCCATATTGAATCTAAGATCAACAGTCTGTAATCATCTTAATTTACTGTATTTCTTTTCTTAAAAAGGAAACTTAAAAAGGAACATAAGTAATTAGGAGGTGCTCTTGGAGATGGGATTTTATAGCAAACTATTGAAAGTGAAGACACATTGATACATGTTTCAACGCATTGATACATTATTCAACGTTTTGAGCTTTAAAATATCAATATTATTTGAATGTTAACCTAAAAAATTCAAGTTTTAAAACGCATTATAAATTTAAAACCTGTATTTTATGAATGTACTTGGAATGGGAGGATATTGAAGTGTTAACGGTTAGCCTACCTATTTTACTCGATTTTGAAATGTACCAATAACAACATGCCTAAATTAATGAAGGCTTTTCATAGAAAGTTATGTCATTTGCTAAGGTAAAAATTTGCCAAATATGTATTTAAGACGCGAAACAAAAAGCGGGTCTGTTTGAAAATTTAATTCTTTGGCCGTTATGTGTGTTGAATAATTTTTTTTTTTACGGCGGATGGCTATTTTATAAATGTTATCTAGAGATTAGTTCATCAGTAAATCAGTGGTTTATCCATCTTCTTACCGATTGTTGTTAAGACTTAACAAAGATGAATGCAAGAAACTGACGCGTACATGTCGTGTAGAATTAATTCTAAAACAGACATGAAGATCCGCCAAGCAATGAAGATCCATATAAACTACCCCCATTTAATGTGAAATTAATGCTGACGCACTGTCAAAATTTCCAAGTGTAGAACGTACGAAAGTGTAAACGCATGGACACTTTTAAAGCAGATGAAATAATTGAACATCTCAAATTTCGCGAGGAATTTCTTACCCATACTGAAGATTCGATTATAAAGTAATAAGTTATTTTTAAAAGTTTGCCCCAATGAGAAGTTTAATTACTGGCAATTTTATTCCAGTGCTATGACATAAAACATTAGTAGGAAACTAAAAACAATCACAAAAATTCACACAGTTCATAATTGAAAGTATTTTACGCTGCAAAACTCCATACATAATCAACATGAAACTAAAGCCTATTTTACCAAGTCATTTTTATGAGTCACGAAGTGACGCGGGCTGCTAGTACTAAATTGTTTATTTTTTTGAGCTGGATTCAATGGTGGTAACTAAAATTGGATTATTTTTATTTTTCTATGTAAAAAGCTCAAAAACCCCATTTTTGGGGGGTTTACCCACTTTTACCCCCCCTTACAGTGGGCCGATCGGGCTGGTTTACGAACTCGTCCGAGAGATTGCCACTTTACACGTCTGTGCCAAATTTCATTAAGAGCGGACCATTTTTATGGCCGCTATCGTGCTCACAGACACACACGCACATAAATAAATAAATATATATATATATATAAATTCGAACGAATGGTGTTTTTTTTTTTGCTTCTGGGGGCCTCAAAACGAAAAGTTATCATAGTCTCGGGCTTAGGTCTTACCATGAGACCTACGGTAATAGCTTCTTCCCTATAGGGGAAATTCGCTAATAAGTAAAATAATTACATCACAGTTCTGTAAAAAACTTTTGATTTATGAATTTAAAATCTTCAGAGCATTACAAACGGTAAAAGTAGGTATAATACTTCTTAATACGACTAATGAATAACACCTAATTTTAGATTAAAAGCACTAGACCAAACAATGTATGTTGCTAATAAGCCTATACTTGAGGGTAAAAAGGATTAAAGAAACAGTTTTATGTTATTATACAAATAATTTGCGGACTACCTAACTAAACCACTTTACTTGTTTTCCTTCTGTTATCCAATCCCTATAATGCCTGTAGAGCCAGAGCGTGTGACGTCACCAGAAGACCTTTTTGGCTACAGACGGGCGCATTCTTTCGGTCTGCTGATGACGTCAGTGATTTGCTTAAATGTTTGTATGAGGCCACCTGTATTTCTTTGGAACTTGGTTCTTACATAGCTAAACTCAAACTCAGAGGAGAAACAAAGCTGAAGTTGTTAATCACTGGAAAAAATTCATGTCATGTGAGTCGTAAATGTCATAACTATTATTAGTTTTAAAATATAGACCATTTAGTTACAGCTAGGAAACCTTTTCCTTGGTCCATCGTAGGCCTGTACAAAAAAGGTTTTGAGATGAATTTTAGGGTACATAGCTTGGTGCGGATTTAGTTAATGTGAGGTCTGGTGCAGGCCTAAGCTCGGGGGGCCCCAGACAAGACGTCAGAATACCAAATGAAATTGTATCAAAATACGACAAATTAATAGTGGGGTGATTTTAATTGATACATGGTTTTTAATACTAGGTTTCTTATGTATCTTTTAATATTACATTTCGTTTCGGTCTTCTTAATTTAAAAAATCTGATATTTAATAATCCGCAAAAATATACTGAGCTCAAAATGTGGCCCCTTCCTTTTGTGGCCAGGGGCAATCTGCCCCTTTGCCCCCCCCCCCCTCTTGGTGGCCCTGTTGATATGATAAATGATCGGAACTTCAGAAATGCCGTAAACCGTGTTCAGTAATAAGGAAAATCTCTATAAAATGAACAGGTATAGAGAAAGGTAGATTCAGAATTCGAGAGAAGGAGGAGGTTCTTGGCTACAGGATCTTTACATCGTCGCCAAATTGTTCTGTACTGGTAGGATAGATATTTGCGGCAAGGACGCCGCATGGATGCGAGGTTTCTATTTTAGAGATGCCAGATGTCGATTCCCGCAGTGGAGGTATCCACCCCTGGGAGAGCACAGCCGGCACTCCTCCCCCTCCCACGCACTGTTAATAGACAACATGGGGCATAACGGTGGCATAATGAAGTACAGAAGTGGGGGGGGCACTCGCACAGGGTAAAATACGAATTATAATTCTTTGCGCTTTAAACGTGCTATACATACACGTCATGTCACGTCCACATACGGCCAATACGGCGATTCTGGAGGAGGAGTGTTGGAGATAATAAAAGCAATCATATGGTTTATTTGGTGTGGACATATCATATGTCAGTTACATACAGTATTGTTATATTATAATGTTTACGTTTGTAATAAGTTTTTTTGTGAAATTATGTTATTTATGATTTGTTGAATATTAAAAGTGTTTTAAGCCTTAAATGTGGTATTTTATGTGTAGGATCTTAAATTTAATTCCACTGCATCAAGTGGGTGCTACACATATACGCATTCGCACAGTACGCAACGTCCTCATCCGCATCCGCACATCAGGATGCGACATCCTAAGTCGCGGGGAGAAGCGTATTAAATAACGCCTGGCGTACTGTTGATTTAAACATAATTTTAATAAATATAAATTTTCATGATTACATGCCCAATATAAAATGCAACGTTCAAACTTAAGGTTTGCTATTACTCTAACGTTTGCTTTTAAAGCAACTAACGTAACCCAAAGCAATTACGTAACGTGCTTTTAAATATTCGTAACCCTTGTATTTTAAAGATGACACAATTACTGAAATTGATTAGATATTATAAGCGATAAGCATCACGAAATAATAATTATTAATCATAAACCTTGAACGCCAAAAACAACACTTCGGACAGTTTTCCGTATAAAATCTGCTACAGTTTCTAACAGCCGAATGTCCGAATGGACGTTGGTAGATACATATACGTCACGTCACGTCGCGTCCCGATTCGGCCGTGTATGCTCTTCACAGCATTCGAGTCGGGCCGTGACGTGACGTCTTAAGAAAACTAATAACACCACTGACACAGTAAACCTAAATAAATGTCTTTATAGAATTTTAAATATGTAATTGAAATAGAAATGTCACATGCCAAGAATAAAAATTTAGGTTAATAAAAACAGAAACGAGCAGGATAAACTTTAAGCCGAAGCCTTCTGGGTTTCCTTCCACGAAGAAAACTATAAGGAGACTCAACAAGAAAATAAAAATGTTGAGCTTATAGAAGTGAGGTATATGTTGAAGCTTGAGTTTGAAGTCTCGGCAGAGGAGGGGAAGAAATCATAGATGACGTGAAAGTAAACAGAGCCATATGATTATGCTACTAGTCTGGTAGCTAAAAAATCCTAAACCAAAACAAAGTGTGGTTTAATATTGGAAACTATGTTTTGCTCTTTGAATAACAATCAATAAACAAGTGAAATGTTTAGACTTAAGTATGTAATAATCTATTATTAGGTCTATTATCTATTATCAGTTATTATCAGATCTATTAGGTCTAGATTATTATAATATTAGCAGATCTATTAGGTCTAGATCTATTATCCCATCTATGACTGGCCCAACAAATTCAGTTGATCATCAGTTATTAGTCGTTTCCCCTACTCTAAAAATCCAAAATTCATCTGGTTTTGTTTGTAAACAGCCAAACTTCATTATGTCCCTCACTACCTCTGGTGAACTTCTCAAGATACTTGTAAAGGTGACACCTTCCCTTCGCCGTGATCGACCGACTAAGGAAAATTACGGCGACTGAAAACTAGTCGAAGATATCACCTTCTGAATGGAGTTCATGATATAATTAGGCATCTGGGGGCCCTAGGACGACAAGTTATCATGGTCCCTTTCCTTGCAGATCCCCCGTGCAGATTGCGCATTCGCTTATAAAAACACTGGACAGCATGAATTACACTTTGTCTGTAACTCGATATTTTAATTAGTGAACATTGTCGACTGTCGGCTCCTGAGGCGATCCAGCGCATCAAATACCTTTTGGGAGCAGTCGGGGCAGAAACATGAGCTTAGGAGTTTATGGGGCGAGGGCGGGGAGCCACATCTGCGATGCCCATGCTGCTGTACGCCGCAGCATTACTCATCATTCCGTGGGCACTTGCACGTTCCCTGGGGCCATTATCCAATCAACACGCCACATGTCCGCATTTACTTGTTGCCGCTTCCTACCCTTCATCCAACATGTAAATCTCAAATATTCGGTTATAATACGGTACAGTCAATTGACAGTTAACGATAAGAGAAATATCACACTTCTAAATCATTTACTCAATAATCATCATTGGTAATTGTTGTTTTATCGGTAGTTAAAGTAGCCTAAGAGAGATAGGTGAATCATTTTTATGGTAAAGATCCTCAACCGAAAATTATAAATCTCTATACATAATAAAATAAGGGTTTTCTCTGTTACATCCCTTTTTCAGCCGTCCTACTTAACCGTTTTTTACAATTGAGGTGTCATTTTAGAGCTTATAATGTAACCCACCGGCGACTAACAATTAAAATGGGAATTTCTTCCACGGCTAAGACTCCCGAGCCTTTGATTCATTTGTAGAAGGCGCTTTCAACGCTCCCGTGCTGACCAACTTGCGTCATAACAGTTTTAAAATGTGATTGTAATTTAACAGCTGATTACCTTGATACTAATTTTCAACCAGTCACATTGTAAACAAAAATAGACTGCCTACAAATTTAAAAGATCCGATACAGCTTATGAAAAAGAACTTGGGCTACTTTTATTTGTAGTTGTAGCCAAATTGAGGCAGGAAAACTAATTTTTTGTGGTCAAGATCCACGATCAACAGATTATAAATATATTGTAAATTGAACCCTGAATCAGAAAGAAGATCAAGGCATGGAGAAAACGAGTCGACTAGATTAGAAAAAATATACGAAAACTTCGACAAGGACAGAGAACTGTTGAGAGACAAAGACTAGTTGAAAATCAGAAAAAAATTAAAATGTACAATTTGCACATGGGCCCCCTACAAAAACTTCCATTATCCTACTGTTGTGCGAGGCTTTTTTGGGGGTATTGTGCCCCCAATGAACCCTGAAACAGAAAGAAGACGAAGAGAAAAACGAGTCGACGAGATAAGGGAAAATATACGTAACCTTCGGCAAGGAACAAATTTACAAATTTGTAACTGCCGAGTGACAAAAACTGCAGGGATCGCAGGATCTACAAAAAGCTGTTGCTGTCCAATCTTCTCTTTGGCACTAACTCCTGCAACTCAGGAGAAAGTGTTCCAAGTAATTCAGCAAAGACCAGCCAAAAGGTCCAACGATCCAAACCTCATGTCAGCTTGGCTTCTGAAAAGTGTTTTAGGCACACATTGCTCCCCCTTACACAAGTGGTGAACATGTCATTTGGAAAATAGTCTTTCCCTCTTTTCTAAAGGTGGCAAAAGTCACACCAATTTTCAAAAAGGGTGATCCAAATTCTATTTCAAACTATCGACCCATTTCAATCCTCCCAATTTTGAGCAACATTTTTGAAAAACTCTTTCTTGTGAGAATGATGTCCTTTTTGGAAAAGAATAACCTGCTCTCAAATGACCAGTATGGTTTTCGAAAGAGCAAATGACAACACACGCACACCGAGAGAAATGTTTAATCTAGTCGGCATGGTAAATCAACATTACAAATACGTAAAATACGTAAATACGTCTGTTTCACCGTCAGTACGTAGGAAATACCATTATAGCAATAAGCGGCATGGTATTACAGAAATGACAGGATAATGGTAAAACCTACGTATAAAATGGTATTACATACTGTCTCTACATTCGGGACGTATTAATTACCATTGCTGCTGTTCTAGACTAGTCCGTGACGTCATGACAATCTGACTGCACTGCACGGTATTTCAGGGTTATCTAACCAGTACGCATACGAATCTTACGTAAATAATGGTGTTTTACCATGCTTACAGTACAAAACAGCGAATCGCCAGAATGCAGTTAGATTGCACTCTTCCTCGCAAACAGGAGCAGTCTCAGTCGTCACACGCGTTCGTTATGGTTATGTTGGAGAGTGAGAGCAAATTTTCTTGTGTTTGTTGTGAACGGGGCGTCGCTAATGGGGGGGGGGGGGGGTTAGGGGGGAGCCTCCCCCCCCTAGATTTTGGAAATCAAAAAAGTTGGGAATTTCCAGCCTGACAGTTAGGAAAAATGAATTGAAATTGAACATAAATCATATAGAAAAAACTTGAACAGTTGAAACAACAATTTTCTTCGAGTATTTTACAGTAATAACAAGATTTAAATTACTATAATACAGAAATCCTACTAATCAAATTTCCCTACTCGTAGATCTTAAAAAACCAACTATTGGTAAATCAACCTATAGTACAACTGGTCAAAATATATATTACTTAATTTGAGCATTTGATAATAATGCTCTTTAATAGTGTGTACTATTCTATTTGTGGTTGTTAGGATTCGATTCCGAAGAATGAAGATATAACGCATGCACAGACGTAAGGCTCATAACACTTTCTTCATCCAGTGAAAGTGCATGGCAATTCTGGAATACCAAATTTCCCAACTCCTAAGGTTTTGGGGCGTGTGATCAAAAAATTATTTTAAAATTAATTTTCACATTTTAAATTGAATGGTTTCAGTTGAGAAATTCCTAATTATTATTTAATTTGTTGGACTTTTCCTATCGCTTCTAGTGTTTAAACTACACTGTGTAGTTTAAACACTAGAAGCGATAGGAAAAGTCCAACAAATTAAATAATAATTACAAATACTTCGCTATTTTAATTTTAAAAAATACAGAGAAATTCCTGTCCGTGTCCGCATTGTACAAAGCAAACAAATGAGAAAGAAATCTCCGTATTTTCGGCAGTTTTCGGCCTTTTCCCAACTTTTTCAAAAAAAGTTACGATGGCCGATGATAGGTTTTTAAAACATATTTTTGGACAATCTAGCTACAAAAATTCCAGGGCTAAATTATCTAGGACTGAAATTGTTTAATACCAATGTGAGGATCAAACTAGTCACTATTTTCGCCAGGATAAATGTTTGCTTAAAGTGTAAATTGTATATATTTAATATTTACAAGTAGTCAAAACCCTTTAGTTTTAATCAAAATCTTAGCAGATTTAAGGTCTGCTTGAATTAATATTCAACTGCAAAAACTGCCTAAAAACTAACCATTTTTCTTTAAAATTCCAACATTTTTCGGGGGAGGACCCCCGGACCCCCATTTTGTTAGGGGATATCCCATATCCCAAAATCCCCCGGTATCCTCCCCTCATGTGTATGTATTTTCGTTCTTAGAATTATGGCAGCCAAAGAAATTCTGATCCAAGAGTTGGGAAATTCAAGTTCAAGAGTTTGGAAAATCAGGTGATCTCCCCCCCCCTAGAATTTGCTCTCGCGACGCCACTGGTTGTGAAGTGTAAACGTTATGAAGTGTTGCGTTTGTTGTGTTAATATATGAAAGTGCTGTTATTATTTAATTATCATTAATTAGCGAATTTCCCCTATAGGGAAGAAGCTGTTACCGTAGGTCTCATGGTAAGACATAAGCCCGAGACCATCATAACTTTTCTTTTTGAGGTCCCCAGATGCAAAAAACACCATTCGTTCATTTTTATAAATATATATATATATATATGTATATATGTGCGTGTGTGTGTGTGTGTGTGTGTGTGTGTGTGTGTGTGTGTGTGTGTGTGTGTGTGTGTGTGTGTGTGTGTGTGTGTGTGTGTGTGTGTGTGTGTGTGTGTGTGTGTGTGTGTGTGTGTGTGTGTGTGTGTGTGTGTGTGTGTGTGTGTGTGTGTGTGTGTGTGTGTGTGTGTGTGTGTGTGTGTGTGTGTGTGTGTGTGTGTGTGTGTGTGTGTGTGTGTGTGTGTGTGTGTGTGTGTGTGTGTGTGTGTGTGTGTGTGTGTGTGTGTGTGTGTGTGTGTGTGTGTGTGTGTGTGTGTGTGTGTGTGTGTGTGTGTGTGTGTGTGTGTGTGTGTGTGTGTGTGTGTGTGTGTGTGTGTGTGTGTGTGTGTGTGTGTGTGTGTGTGTGTGTGTGTGTGTGTGTGTGTGTGTGTGTGTGTGTGTGTCTTTAAGCACGATAACTCGCGTAAAAATGGTCCAATCTTAATGAAATTTGGCATGGACATGTAAAGTAGTAATTATTCGGACGAGTTCGAAAACTAGCCCGATCGGACTACCGGAAGGGGGGGTAAAGGGGGGTAAACTCCCCAAAAATGGATTTTTTCAGCATTTTACATATAAAAATAAAAATAATCCAATTTTCATTAGCACCATTGAATCCAGCTTAAAAAAACAAACAATTTAGTATTTTGAATCACTGCTCTATGTCCATTGGTTACCGAGATATTGCAAGTGGTAAACACAGTACGTTGTCCCAATGTTAACCTTATGGGAAATAAGTAAAATTCTATATATCGCTTATTTCTCAATATATCTTGTTAAAACTTGGTAAATGGCTTCTTCTAGGTCAGATCTACTAAATATTGAATTAAAACCAACCAGTTTCAATATACCCGTAGCAGCAAACCTGCATACTCATTCCCCATGTTATTCTTATGGAGCTTACAAAAACATGTAAAATCTCGCTATGTTGGATTGAAATATGTTGTTTTGTATTTGAAATTCGCTGAGTATGCAGGTCTGCTGCAACGGGGGTATTTTTTTCTTTCTACGACTGAAGCACTTTTATCTTTTTGATCGGGACTTAAAACTGTTCGAAGTGATATTATTGTTGTGATAATGTTAAATTGAAAGGAATGTGGATATTTGTTAAAGAATGTAAGCTTTTCATACATAATTGCTTTTATTATTACTGTTTTTTTTCATCATTGTATCAAGCGATGGCGCAATACGTTTGATGAACTTGATCACAAATTAATTTCCTGCTTTTGATTAAACAAAACAATACTATACTATACAAATAATGAATTCGGAAAACAATTATTTTTATAACATAATATACATTAAATCATTACGATACAGTATTTGGTTAAGACGCAAACATAATAATGACTGACATTTTTAGACCATTCCTTTATTAAAACAATACTTATAACAACATAAGTCCAAAGTAATTATGTTCTAAAAATCAGAGGTTAACATTTGCATCAGAGCGGTTCCTGGCTCGCTGCGCAGCTCGTCGGAGACCAAGGCATCTCCTCCGGAGTTCCGCGATTTCAGGCGTCCACCAGTAAACCGGCTTCTTCCAGAGGCGGCGGGAAACTCCGGGCATCGACTCACACGCGGTCGCGATGAGTCGCATCGTCGATGCGGCCAGATCTTCGGCGCTTGTGAAATTCACAATGCTCTGGTCTTTAATTACGTTTGTAAAAGTTTCTTTGCTCAGACGACAGGTGTTCCAGCGTCGAGCCAGAGGAGCAGGTTCAGCGCGCAAGCGCGCACCCTCGGGTAGGACCTTGAAAAGGATCGCCTGGTGGTCGCTGGAGGAGTAGTCCTCGCAGATACGCCAGTCGGAGATCCGCTGTGCAATCCCTTCGGAGGCAAGGGATATGTCAGGGATCGTCTCTCTGCACCCCGGACGGCGAAAGGTGGAAATGCCGCCCGTGTTGAGGATACAGAGGCCCTACAGAGTAAATTTGTTTTTGACTGACATCATGTCTGGTTTGGCACCCAAGACCCCCCCAAATGACCCCAAAATGTGCGCCAATGATGGGTCAGACCGACCCAACACCAGAGCAACTATATCCATAAAACACCGACGGTCCTAGGCGAGCAGTATAGCCTCGACAGAGCCCCCCCGAGACCGCAGCATGGCCCTAACCGGTTGCCAACCGGCACATCTACGACCAAGGGGATTCTCCGGCTGATAGGGCAGCCAGGTCATTGCTGGCTGAGCTGACCCGGGCCCCTGTACTATCCGGCAGCCTGGGAGGTGCAGAATCCAGTTTTTAAGCTGAAACCTCTGCTCGCCATAGACCTCCAACGCAATGGAGGCTGAAGAACACAGAGTCACCCCGGCAAGTAGGTCGGAATGATTTACAAAAACAATCGGGCTATTGAAATGAAGCGGAGGATGGAGTTGTGAAAATGAGACGCGAAAAAGGACCATTGCGCCCCGCTCCCCTTTTAGTCGGCTCTTACGACAAGCAGGGGGGGCTCTTACGCTGTTGGACATCCTGGCCCGGACCAAAACGGGAATTTATTAATATAGTAATAATAATTATTATAGTAATTATTATTATTATTATTATTATTATTGATTGAAAGTAGAAAAAATATTAAAATGTGCAATTTACGCTTGGGCTCCATTGTTATTTTATTTTTGTATGTTATATGTTGTAGGTTACTGGTAATTAAATCATTTATATGTTGAAGCTACAATAGTCACCTGGAATTACAAACAGCGGCATTCTATATATATACAACAAAGTCGAGTTAGTTACACCATTTATAACACGAGAACGGTTGGACCAATTTCAATTATTTTTGATATCTTGATGAAAGAAATAATCAGAACAGAGATACCGTAACGGAGAACCTTCAAAATAGGGATCAAATAGAAGAAGCTGATTTAAATAAACAACTTTACAAGCTGTTTGCAAAAGGACAGGGAACTATGATTTGGACCATGTAGGACACATTATTCCAATCAAATATAGATTTTATTGAACAACCGAACGTAGTAATTTGCAAAGATGGACAAAATTGTAGATATTGCATAGCAAATGAATTAATTTAAAGTGGAAACGCAAACTATGTGCTGTTTGAAAGGGCAAATAAGGCTGCTACCACCATGCCACCCGAGGCTTTCTCAAATATATGTATGGAGAAACATCAAAATATATTGAATTTATACTACATTAGACGTTATAATGCTTGCCTCCAAATTACGTCTAGGCCTTCATAAGATTTTTCAACCCAGCAAAGCGGGTTACCAACAGCTAGTTTTTAATAAAGTAGATTTCACAAAATTTTGAAATAGAGAAAGTATGTAATAGTTTTATAATATTTTTAATAGAACAAGACCGCGAGCGAAGTTGCAACGGGTAACAGCTAGTGTGGAATTGTTTTTGGATCTGCGGGCTAAAACCGAAAAATTATCATGGTTTAGAGCTTAGGTCTTACCATAAGACCTGCGGCGGAAGCTTCTTTCCTATTAAGAGAAATTCGTTGAAAATGAATTCACATGTTTAGGCCTTGATTGGAGACCCCTGGACAACCTGGAATTTTTATGTCATGGCTGAGATGAGAACATCGATGTAAATAAATTATTTACATCGATGGATGAGAATCGATGTAAATACTTATTTACATCGATGGACGAGAATAACATCACATTGCACCCCTTCTTGGGGGGTGCCACTGCCTGGCGTGGACTTCGCGCAGCTAAGGAACATATTTTGGGACCCTTGGAGGGATTAGCGCAGTTAAGGAACTCTTTCGCGCAGTTAATGCGCGACCGAAATGTATGCCTATGTTTGAGTAAGTTTTACCGTACAACTTACTGCTAGGCCGCATTACAGAGACCGGAAAGACTGATTACAGGGGGGCTGGAGCTGTTTCCGGTGACGAGAGGAAGGCTACTTCCGACGCGAAGGGTGACACGTGCGAGCAACACGTCCTCCTCAGGAGCGTACCGTCAGTCCCCGCACCGGTACGGTACAATACAACAAATTTGTCAATTATTCGTAGTTTATAAAAGACAAATCTCCCAAAGGCACTGAACATAGAAGAATACGTGTTCATGACCTTTAATACCTCAGACTGAAGGGAGCAGGCCAGCCAAAAAGGCAAAAATCATTGTCCACTCTTATAATTAATTATCATGGCCAGTTTTAAGTATAGGCCGATTCTAATCACAAGGCCCAGTCCTTCCGTAAAGCTAATGTCAATTTTAGCATTACTAATTTTGGGGCTTGTGGACGGCGAGGGCCTTATGATTTGATTCGAACTATTCATTACTATTTCCACACGTTCGGCTAAAGACGTTTTGAAAAGTGCAATTAATGGTGTTTTACATGCCATAGAATATAATTGGTTGGAATTAACTCCGTCCGAACAAATTCGATGTGTCCGCAAGGCTTTGCTGTCCCGCAGTCCCTGTAACCCCCCGGCATCATAATCGAGTAACAGACGTTCGGCGTTATACCAGACTAGTGCGGCTGCTATGACAAATCCCATTCGATTGTAATTACGTTACTAAGTCACAAATCATTTTCATTTACTGTACACTCTCGATTATCCGAGCCCCGGTCATCCGAGACTCCGGGTTATCCGAGGCAGCTCTAAGCTTAAAATACATTTTTATTTTCTTACTACGCGTTATAATAATGCGTGAAACCAGTGTCTTTATTTAAAATTTTATTATTTTCAACTTGAAAGAACTTTCACTGTCATATTTATTGGGAAATACTACCATTAATAAAACATTTTGAAGTGGTCTTATTACAGCCCAACCTCAAAACACGTAAACTCCGTATTATCCGAGGTAGTCTCAGTGTACTGTTGTACCTCGTTAAGATATGTGTGACCTTTCTCTAGAATCCCGAAGTTACCCCCGGGTTGAAGGGCGACCTGGGGTTCTACCTAGCCTTGAAAAAGGACCTGTGTCGTGAGGTGAGAGACCAGCCATCTACAATGGCTCTGAGGCTCTGCGGGATGAATGGCCGCGTTGTGCAAGCTGTTGTAACGCCGCGCTGTTGCTAGCCAGGTGTCGCGTGCCTCCCCCTACCACCTCCACCCTAGCCTAGCGCGCCGCCAGCAAACCGACAGGCATGCAAACAACTCCCGACAGATAATTTTTTAATCTTGCAAAATTCACGTTTGAATATTACTGAGAATAAGGCCCAATTTAGCGTTGTGCAGCCCCTAGGCTAAATAAAGCCTGCCGCCCCTCCACATCTGCCCCCCACCAACAAAATAACTAATTTGTTATTTGCTATTTGATAACTCGTCTATCTTTCCAGAAACGAGCTCGGACCTCATAATCATAATTGTTGGCGGCGATACTTTTGTCATTATAAATACGTTTTAAAGACCGATGTTCTATCTTTTAACGTTTTCCACATATCTGCGGTTTAAAACATAGCGTACCCCGCTTTGTTTGCCACCCTCCATCCACGTTATCGACCACCTTGGAAATAGGCGACATTCGTAATTTTTATCACCTCGGCCCATATTACGATGATCAACAAAAATATTGCGTCACACTTTCATAAACTCAACCCCCCTCAGCTCTGGACTATAAGCTGGTTAGGCGTATTGTTGTTTGGTTAGGCGTATTTACATTTTCAATGCGTAGCACTTAAAATCCGGGATTTTGTTGATTATTGTTAAAAAACACCCCCGTTACAACGGACCTGCATACTCAGCGAATTTATGATGCATATAATCACATTTCAACACAGTATAAGCGATATATGCCAATTTTGTATTTCCTTCATAAAATAACATGGAGAATGAGTATGTAGGTCTGCTGCGACGGGTATAGGAAAATGCGGTGGTTTCAAATCAATGTCCTGTGGATTTGAGCTGGAAGAAGCATGTACCAATTTTTATCAAGATGTCAAAGAATAAGCGAGATATCGAATTTTTCTTATTTCCCATAAGGATAGCAAAGGGACGATGTACTGTGTTTACCGCTTTCAATATCTCGGTAACCAATGGACACAGAACAATGATTTAAAATGCCAAATTATTGTTTTTTTACGCAGAATTCAATGGTGCAAACAAAAATTTGATTATTAGCGAATTTCCCCTATAGGGAAGAAGCTTTTGCCGTAGGTCTCATGGTAAGACCTAAGCCCAAGGCCATAATAACTTTTCGTTTTGGGGCCCCCAGAAGCAAAAAACACAATTAGTTCAAATTTCTAGATATATATATAACACAAATAAACACACACACACACACACGGCTTGTGTGTGTGTGTGTGTGTGTGTGTGTGTGTGTGTGTGTGTGTGTGTGTGTGTGTGTGTGTGTGTGTGTGTGTGTGTGTGTGTGTGTGTGTGTGTGTGTGTGTGTGTGTGTGTGTGTGTGTGTGTGTGTGTGTGTGTGTGTGTGTGTGTGTGTGTGTGTGTGTGTGTGTGTGTGTGTGTGTGTGTGTGTGTGTGTGTGTGTGTGTGTGTGTGTGTGTGTGTGTGTGTGTGTGTGTGTGTGTGTGTGTGTGTGTGTGTGTGTGTGTGTGTGTGTGTGTGTGTGTGTGTGTGTGTGTGTGTGTGTGTGTGTGTGTGTGTGTGTGTGTGTGTGTGTGTGTGTGTGTGTGTGTGTGTGTGTGTGTGTGTGTGTGTGTGTGTGTGTGTGTGTGTGTGTGTGTGTGTGTGTGTGTGTGTGTGTGTGTGTGTGTGTGTGTGTGTGTGTGTGTGTGTGTGTGTGTGTGTGTGTGTGTGTGTGTGTGTGTGTGTGTGTGTGTGTGTGTGTCTTTAAGCACGATAACTCGCGTAAAAATGGTCCAATCTTAATGAAATTTGGCATGGACATGTAAAGTAGTAATTATTCGGACGAGTTCGAAAACTAGCCCGATCGGACTACCGGAAGGGGGGGTAAAGGGGGGTAAACTCCCCAAAAATGGATTTTTTCAGCATTTTACATATAAAAATAAAAATAATCCAATTTTCATTAGCACCATTGAATTCAGCTTAAAAAAACAAACAATTTAGTATTTTGAATCACTGCTCTATGTCCATTGGTTACCGAGATATTGCAAGTGGTAAACACAGTACGTTGTCCCAATGTTAACCTTATGGGAAATAAGTAAAATTCTATATATCGCTTATTTCTCAATATATCTTGTTAAAACTTGGTAAATGGCTTCTTCTAGGTCAGATCTACTAAATATTGAATTAAAACCAACCAGTTTCAATATACCCGTAGCAGCAAACCTGCATACTCATTCCCCATGTTATTCTTATGGAGCTTACAAAAACATGTAAAATCTCGCTATGTTGGATTGAAATATGTTGTTTTGTATTTGAAATTCGCTGAGTATGCAGGTCTGCTGCAACGGGGGTATTTTTTTCTTTCTACGACTGAAGCACTTTTATCTTTTTGATCGGGACTTAAAACTGTTCGAAGTGATATTATTGTTGTGATAATGTTAAATTGAAAGGAATGTGGATATTTGTTAAAGAATGTAAGCTTTTCATACATAATTGCTTTTATTATTACTGTTTTTTTTCATCATTGTATCAAGCGATGGCGCAATACGTTTGATGAACTTGATCACAAATTAATTTCCTGCTTTTGATTAAACAAAACAATACTATACTATACAAATAATGAATTCGGAAAACAATTATTTTTATAACATAATATACATTAAATCATTACGATACAGTATTTGGTTAAGACGCAAACATAATAATGACTGACATTTTTAGACCATTCCTTTATTAAAACAATACTTATAACAACATAAGTCCAAAGTAATTATGTTCTAAAAATCAGAGGTTAACATTTGCATCAGAGCGGTTCCTGGCTCGCTGCGCAGCTCGTCGGAGACCAAGGCATCTCCTCCGGAGTTCCGCGATTTCAGGCGTCCACCAGTAAACCGGCTTCTTCCAGAGGCGGCGGGAAACTCCGGGCATCGACTCACACGCGGTCGCGATGAGTCGCATCGTCGATGCGGCCAGATCTTCGGCGCTTGTGAAATTCACAATGCTCTGGTCTTTAATTACGTTTGTAAAAGTTTCTTTGCTCAGACGACAGGTGTTCCAGCGTCGAGCCAGAGGAGCAGGTTCAGCGCGCAAGCGCGCACCCTCGGGTAGGACCTTGAAAAGGATCGCCTGGTGGTCGCTGGAGGAGTAGTCCTCGCAGATACGCCAGTCGGAGATCCGCTGTGCAATCCCTTCGGAGGCAAGGGATATGTCAGGGATCGTCTCTCTGCACCCCGGACGGCGAAAGGTGGAAATGCCGCCCGTGTTGAGGATACAGAGGCCCTACAGAGTAAATTTGTTTTTGACTGACATCATGTCTGGTTTGGCACCCAAGACCCCCCCAAATGACCCCAAAATGTGCGCCAATGATGGGTCAGACCGACCCAACACCAGAGCAACTATATCCATAAAACACCTGTAGCTGTTGTAACGCCGCGCTGTTGCTAGCCAGGTGTCGCGTGCCTCCCCCTACCACCTCCACCCTAGCCTAGCGCGCCGCCAGCAAACCGACAGGCATGCAAACAACTCCCGACAGATAATTTTTTAATCTTGCAAAATTCACGTTTGAATATTACTGAGAATAAGGCCCAATTTAGCGTTGTGCAGCCCCTAGGCTAAATAAAGCCTGCCGCCCCTCCACATCTGCCCCCCACCAACAAAATAACTAATTTGTTATTTGCTATTTGATAACTCGTCTATCTTTCCAGAAACGAGCTCGGACCTCATAATCATAATTGTTGGCGGCGATACTTTTGTCATTATAAATACGTTTTAAAGACCGATGTTCTATCTTTTAACGTTTTCCACATATCTGCGGTTTAAAACATAGCGTACCCCGCTTTGTTTGCCACCCTCCATCCACGTTATCGACCACCTTGGAAATAGGCGACATTCGTAATTTTTATCACCTCGGCCCATATTACGATGATCAACAAAAATATTGCGTCACACTTTCATAAACTCAACCCCCCTCAGCTCTGGACTATAAGCTGGTTAGGCGTATTGTTGTTTGGTTAGGCGTATTTACATTTTCAATGCGTAGCACTTAAAATCCGGGATTTTGTTGATTATTGTTAAAAAACACCCCCGTTACAACGGACCTGCATACTCAGCGAATTTATGATGCATATAATCACATTTCAACACAGTATAAGCGATATATGCCAATTTTGTATTTCCTTCATAAAATAACATGGAGAATGAGTATGTAGGTCTGCTGCGACGGGTATAGGAAAATGCGGTGGTTTCAAATCAATGTCCTGTGGATTTGAGCTGGAAGAAGCATGTACCAATTTTTATCAAGATGTCAAAGAATAAGCGAGATATCGAATTTTTCTTATTTCCCATAAGGATAGCAAAGGGACGATGTACTGTGTTTACCGCTTTCAATATCTCGGTAACCAATGGACACAGAACAATGATTTAAAATGCCAAATTATTGTTTTTTTACGCAGAATTCAATGGTGCAAACAAAAATTTGATTATTAGCGAATTTCCCCTATAGGGAAGAAGCTTTTGCCGTAGGTCTCATGGTAAGACCTAAGCCCAAGGCCATAATAACTTTTCGTTTTGGGGCCCCCAGAAGCAAAAAACACAATTAGTTCAAATTTCTAGATATATATATAACACAAATAAACACACACACACACACACGGCTTGTGTGTGTGTGTGTGTGTGTGTGTGTGTGTGTGTGTGTGTGTGTGTGTGTGTGTGTGTGTCTTTAAGCACGATAACTCGCGTAAAAATGGTCCAATCTTAATGAAATTTGGCATGGACATGTAAAGTAGTAATTATTCGGACGAGTTCGAAAACTAGCCCGATCGGACTACCGGAAGGGGGGGTAAAGGGGGGTAAACTCCCCAAAAATGGATTTTTTTAGCATTTTACATATAAAAATAAAAATAATCCAATTTTCATTAGTACCATTGAATTCAGCTTAAAAAAACAAACAATTTAGTATTTTGAATCACTGCTCTATGTCCATTGGTTACCGAGATATTGCAAGTGGTAAACACAGTACGTTGTCCCAATGTTAACCTTATGGGAAATAAGTAAAATTCTATATTTCGCTTATTTCTCAATATATCTTGTTAAAACTTGGTAAATGGCTTCTTCTAGGTCAGATCTACTAAATATTGAATTAAAACCAACCAGTTTCAATATACCCGTAGCAGCAAACCTGCATACTCATTCCCCATGTTATTCTTATGGAGCTTACAAAAACATGTAAAATCTCGCTATGTTGGATTGAAATATGTTGTTTTGTATTTGAAATTCGCTGAGTATGCAGGTCTGCTGCAACGGGGGTATTTTTTTCTTTCTACGACTGAAGCACTTTTATCTTTTTGATCGGGACTTAAAACTGTTCGAAGTGATATTATTGTTGTGATAATGTTAAATTGAAAGGAATGTGGATATTTGTTAAAGAATGTAAGCTTTTCATACATAATTGCTTTTATTATTACTGTTTTTTTCATCATTGTATCAAGCGATGGCGCAATACGTTTGATGAACTTGATCACAAATTAATTTCCTGCTTTTGATTAAACAAAACAATACTATACTATACAAATAATGAATTCGGAAAACAATTATTTTTATAACATAATATACATTAAATCATTACGATACAGTATTTGGTTAAGACGCAAACATAATAATGACTGACATTTTTAGACCATTCCTTTATTAAAACAATACTTATAACAACATAAGTCCAAAGTAATTATGTTCTAAAAATCAGAGGTTAACATTTGCATCAGAGCGGTTCCTGGCTCGCTGCGCAGCTCGTCGGAGACCAAGGCATCTCCTCCGGAGTTCCGCGATTTCAGGCGTCCACCAGTAAACCGGCTTCTTCCAGAGGCGGCGGGAAACTCCGGGCATCGACTCACACGCGGTCGCGATGAGTCGCATCGTCGATGCGGCCAGATCTTCGGCGCTTGTGAAATTCACAATGCTCTGGTCTTTAATTACGTTTGTAAAAGTTTCTTTGCTCAGACGACAGGTGTTCCAGCGTCGAGCCAGAGGAGCAGGTTCAGCGCGCAAGCGCGCACCCTCGGGTAGGACCTTGAAAAGGATCGCCTGGTGGTCGCTGGAGGAGTAGTCATCGCAGATACGCCAGTCGGAGATCCGCTGTGCAATCCCTTCGGAGGTAAGGGATATGTCAGGGATCGTCTCTCTGCACCCCGGACGGCGAAAGGTGGAAATGCCGCCCGTGTTGAGGATACAGAGGCCCTACAGAGTAAATTTGTTTTTGACTGACATCATGTCTGGTTTGGCACCCAAGACCCCCCCAAATGACCCCAAAATGTGCGCCAATGATGGGTCAGACCGACCCAACACCAGAGCAACTATATCCATAAAACACCGACGGTCCTAGGCGAGCAGTAGCCTCGACAGAGCCCCCCCGAGACCGCAGCATGGCCCTAACCGGTTGCCAACCGGCACATCTACGACCAAGGGGATTCTCCGGCTGATAGGGCAGCCAGGTCATTGCTGGCTGAGCTGACCCGGGCCCCTGTACTATCCGGCAGCCTGGGAGGTGCAGAATCCAGTTTTTAAGCTGAAACCTCTGCTCGTCATAGACCTCCAACGCAATGGAGGCTGAAGAACAGAGAGTCACCCCGGCAAGTAGGTCGGAATGATTTAGAAAAACAATCGGGCTATTGAAATGAAGCGGAGGATGGAGTTGTGAAAATGAGACGCGAAAAAGGACCATTGCGCCCCGCTCCCCTTTTAGTCGGCTCTTACGACAAGCAGGGGGGGCTCTTACGCTGTTGGACATTCTGGCCCGGACCAAAACGGGAATTTATTAATATAGTAATAATAATTATTATAGTAATTATTATTATTATTATTATTATTGATTGAAAGTAGAAAAAATATTAAAATGTGCAATTTACGCTTGGGCTCCATTGTTATTTTATTTTTGTATGTTATATGTTGTAGGTTAGTGGTAATTAAATCATTTATATGTTGAAGCTACAATAGTCACCTGGAATTACAAACAGCGGCATTCTATATATATACAACAAAGTCGAGTTAGTTACACCATTTATAACACGAGAACGGTTGGACCAATTTCAATTATTTTTGATATCTTGGATTCGTCTATGCCCCGCTGAACTAATAGGCATATTCAGTTTTGAATTTAACCAAAGGGCTAAGCCCCACTGGCCTGTAAAGTTTGTGAGTTAAGCTTATGAAGAAAAGACATGATGTATTTTGATCACATGCATCAATGTATACCGAATCCTCTAAGTAGGGACATCCAATGTTAATTTTTTTTAGTTCCGCCGCCGAAAAGCGAGGGAAAATTGGCGCTGATGCATGGAATAGTTCAAGCTGGCTCCGTATAGTCCGCGCTTCTTACTCACTATCCAAAATGTCAAATGAGAATGTTTGTAAATAGAAAAAGGTAAACATTATGGTAAAAGATACAAAATTAAAAAAACAATAACATGCAACTGTCAAAATATTAAAACCAGTTGCTTGGCTTTGGAAAGTCAGCTTGATCCGTAAACCCCTACAACAATTTCAATCGGACTGAAAAATGAATGAAGCGCAATCTCTTTTTCGGCGGCGGGAACTACATTTCCACATAAGGCAATGGTGTCCCTACTTAGATGGTTCTGTATACATTGCATGCATACACCAATTTAAATAATTTCCCAACAGCTGATAATATGTCACTTTATCTTCTGCAGTTGACAGTTAACGTCATTGAGTGTCATTGTCAGCTGTTTCATGTTGTCTGTGATTGTTTTGAAAAAGTTTTCATTCAGCATTCTTTTTGAGACAGGTACCTCATAAAGGTCCATAAAGGTTGGTGCGAAGCCACCAACTTCCAAACTGAATTTTTGAACTCACTAGCTAGACTTGCCTGGCTTACATCCGCACAATTTACAACTGAAGGTTGGCTCCGTAGTTTTCATGCTTCGGAATCTAAGGCCTCGGGTACGATACGAGCGAGGAGTGGCAAGCGGCAACGCTCCGTTTTCTGGTAGCATTTATTTGTCAGCTGTTAATTTTGAAGGCAGTTGCTACGATTGTCCCGAGCGGCGAGCGATATTCAGTGGTGTCGTTCAGTTTCGTTTTTGTAGCCGGTCAGGTTCAAAATGTTTTTCGCGTCGGTCGCTTGTCGCTTACCATCTGCATTGTTGCTGTGTTTGAGGTTAGAATCTAACTGGAGATACCGCGACAATGCTTTTGATGAAAAAGCGGATTTCATTTGTCAGACTGAAAAATGAAGGGGATTAATTAGTAATTTAATAATGAAAATACCCCCGTTGCAGCAGACCTGCATACTCAGCGAATTTCAAATACAAAAACCATATTTCAATCCAAAATAGCGAGATTTGACATGTTTTTGAAAGCTCCATAAGAATAACATGGGAAAGAGTATGCAGGTTTGCTGCTACGGGTATATTAAAACTGGGTGGTTTTAATTCATTCTTTAGTAAATCTGAACTAGAAGAAGCCATTTACCAAGTTTTATCAAGATATGTTGAGAAATAAGCGAGATATAGAATTTTACTTTTTCCCCATAAGTTTAACATTGGGACAACGTACTGTGTTTACCACTTTCAATATCTCGGTAACCAATGGACATAGAGCAGTGATTCAACATACTAAATCGTTTGTTTTTTTGAGCTGAATTCAATGGTGCCATCAAAAATTCGATACATTTTGTTTTTCTATGTAAAACCTCAAAAAACCCATTTTTAGGGGGGTTCCCCCCCTTTACCCCCCCTTCCCGTAGTCCGATCGGGCTGGTTTACGAACTCGTCCGAATAATTACTACTTTACAGGTCTGAGCCAAATTTCATTCCGATCGGGCCATTTTTACGACCGCTATCGTGCTTAAAGCCACATAGATATATATATATATATGTATATATATAGATATATATATATATGTATGAAAATGAACGAATAGTGTTTTTTGCTTCTGGGGGCCCCAAAACGAAAAGTTATCATGGTCGCGGGCTTAGGTCTTACCATGAGTACTACGGTAACAGCTTCTTCCCTATAGGGGAAATTCGCTAAAATATAGTTTTTTTTTGAACGGCAGTTTAAAATTATTCGAATCTTGACCAGAAGTGAGCTATCGCTCGCCGCCTGTCGCTTACTGCTCGTCGCTCGTATCGTACCCGAGGCCTAAACCAAACAAAACTGTGCAATGGGATGCGATTGGTGATAAGAAAACTGTTGCCCAATGTTATTTATGCAACAATTCTCAAAGAAAAATTCAAAGGTGAGGAAGTTCTCTTTCCAGGGCCAGATTTAGCATTTTGGCGCCCCTAGGCCCAATAATTTGTTCCGCCCCCTAGTCTGGTTAAAGTTACTCTCCTAAAAACCTTAATTATAAAGTTTTAACGGGCCTATTTGTTAGTTGTTTTAACATAACTCCACGATGCCTTGTTATCATTGCCGATATTGATGCAGAAACCGATGCCGATGTAACATTTTCATCTGCACGTGTAAAAAATGAGTTTATTTTTGGCATTTTCTTAATGAGTTTTTCTTCTTTTTCTTCTTTTTCCTCGCATTTTTTTTCTAAATTCCACACCACTTGGCTTTGGTTTTTGACTCATTAAACAATAAGACTTGACCAACTACATTCAGTGGCGGCTCGTGAGTTTATGTACGGGGGGTTCACAGTTAAAAAATATATACATGATATCATTTGTTATACTAGAGTTGTTGTCTTAAACTAATCGGTATTTAAGTACGTTCAACGCTTAAAGACCGTAGCGCCTGCATTTCTTGAGATACCTACCTGTTATACACGAGTGTAATCCTTAAAGTATTAAATTTATTAAGGGACCACCCTATCTTTGACGAACATGAATCGTATTTTGCTACTATTACACATTAATATGATAATAAATAAATCGGAAAACCGAATGTTTTTTAAATAACTAACTGAGAACTGAGGCCTGCAATTATTATCTTCCATCATTGATAAATGCTCTTCTTGATTAATCCTTTAAAATAAAAATCATTAACCTACGATGAATTACGACTTTACCTTGATCACCGAAAGAAAACGCTGCCACTGCCAAGCATCAGAACTGACTCCTTCTATTTCAAAAAGTTGAATTAAAATATTTCGTTACAAGTTTTAGTAAATTTTATTCGTTTTAAAAGTATAATACAAGTTTTTTTTAGCAAGTTCGAAATAATTGTACACGCTTTTAGTAAATTAGCCAGGAGTGTAATAAATTATCTTGCGGAGGGTCAGCTATCGCGCGGCCGGTACGCCAATTGTTTTCTTTCAATAATCAGAGTATATCATATTACTGAAATAAACATATTTATCACTAAAACAACATAAAAACACACAATAATTATATTAATAAACTTTAACATCATCCGAACCAAAAAATAACAAGTATCAAGCCTCGTTAAAACGCACATGGGCACACTAGGAAGCAGCTCTGAGGGAAGCTCCATAAGGCACCATGCAATCATGGTTCCTCCCCCGCCGCTGCCACAAATGGACTCATCCTACGCCTATAGCCGCGGAGCGCTGTGCTCCAAACTCAGTCTCGCCTCTATGGCTCTAGCGACGAACTCGAGTGCAACGCGCGCTCTTTGCTGTTGCTTATTTATGTCATTTTTAATTGTTTGGGATATTCTGCATTTATATAGAAGTATTTTAATAAATAACATTATTTGTGGGTTTTCATAGGGGGTTCACGTGCTCATGTGCTCCTATGCACGAACCGCCACTGACTACACTAATAAAAATAATTGTCGCAGTAAAAATACTTAAAGCCGGTGGCACGCAAAACGAAATACGCACAACACAGTTATCCTCGGCCATTGTCACGAGCAACACTGATAAGAGGACACCAGCTGATTTTTTGCGAGGTGAGGGTGGTAAACAGTTTCTCGACAATAAACTTGGGGGCTGTTTCTAAATAAAACAGCTGTCATAATGTTTACTTTGTACTTTGTAATACTAAGATTTCGTTTCAAGATACAATGGAGATGGATTGTAATTAGTAATTAGTGATTTGTAGCTAGTAATTGTAAAACCTGTTTAGAAACAGCCCCCTTGTGTCTCGACAATAACATTGCTTAGCGCATGCGCCCCTTATCACTCCGAGCACTTGAGCAGTGGCCCCGAGCTAGTATAGTGGAAATAAAATGCCTACCGCTCGACGACATCCTTTCAGCCAGTTCTCCCTTGTTTGAGATCAATGCTGTAATGAATTTGATGCGTAGTGCTGAAAAACAATAAAACTTTACCAACAATTATTGTTTCAATGATATTAAAATCAGAACATTTTTGTTTGATGATTTGCTTCTAATTAAATTGAAAAGTATGTTCAGTTATGGCTATTTATTATTATTTCTAGATTTTTAAATATATTTTTTCTTTCGGCCGTGCGCCCCCTGGAAGCTTGCGCCCATAGGCCCGGGCCTACTGGGCCTATTGGGAAATCCGGCCCTGTCTCTTTCCAAGAATTCCAATGATCCCAACAGATATGCCCTTCGAGTTTAAAAGAATTAAATTTCCGATTTGTCTTGCATTCACCATGACAACAACCCTTGAGAGTTTGCGGTCAGAATCTAGAGTACCCCCGTTGCAGCAGACCTGCATACTCAGCGAATTTCCAGTGCAAAACAACATATTTCAATCCAACATAGCGAGATTTGACATGTTTTGGTAAGCTCCATAAAAATAACATAGGGAATGAGTATGCAGGTTTGCTGCTACAGGTATATTAATAAAAAAAACAAATTGCAGAAGACCTGCATACTCAGCGAATTTCAAATGCAAAACAACATATTTCAATCCAAAATAGCGAGATTTGACATGTTTTTGAAAGCTCCATAAGAACAACATGGGGAATGAGTATGCAGGTTTGCTGCTACGGGTATATTAAAACTGGGTGGTTTTAATTCAATATTCAGTAGACCTGAACTAGAAGAAGCCATTTACCAAGTTTTATCAAGATATGTTGAGAAATAAGTGAGATATACCATTTTTCTTACTCCCCATAAGGTTAACATTGGGAAAATGTACTGTGTTAGCCAGTTTCAATATCTCGGTAACCAATGGACATATACGGTTTTCCATTTCGCATGGCGTGTAAGGGATTAAGACGACCCTTGCTCTCGCACGCACACTCACCAACGCGGAGCGGCCGGCCCCACTACCCTCTGACCTCATGCACTAGGGTCTTAAGTGAGTAATTGCATTTTTTTAAACATCAATTTCAACTAATGATCATAACATATTTGTAATCTTTGTGAAATTACGAGAAAAATTATACCAAATACGTATAGTTAAGATAATGAGTGTTGCGTGCAGTTACGATTCATGAAACATTGCCATAGATTGATCTATAAGTAGATTAATCCATTTTCAAGTAAAAAAACATTTCGTGTACTCCCATTTTGATAAAAATAACTATTTATTTAATTCTTTCAGTCGCCTTAGTAGAGTCAGAGGAGTATTTTGTTTTGGGAGTGATCAATGAAACACATGGCAATCCCTAAATAAAGGAAGTCATAGCTCACGGCGCCAGTATTTGCTCTCGGTCAGCTACATGTTGCTGTAAGCAGAACTCGATCTTTTGCCAGTATTAAAATATATATATCAGAAAAAATAGAACGTGAGAAAATGAAGTTGTTTCCCAAAAAATCGTTTACGTTTACCAGAACTTCCTGCGGTAGGCCTAGATCAAATGAACTAGTTTCAGTAGTCTAGCTACAATTTTGTTATTGAATTCAGCTCTTTGATTATACTTTAAACGTATATAAGAAGGCTGGTCATTCTTAATTCTTTCATATATGATATTTTGCTCGATTTTGAGCAACGTGTTATCTATATAGTAATAATTGCTAGTAGAACAGTGCAGAATCCCGCACAACTGATCTATAACTTAACGAGAGCAAGGGTTACTTTGTTTATATTTTCAATTTTGTCAAAACAAATTTTATTTTTTCAGTTTTTCACGCTTTTTAGAGTTATATTTTTGTTTAAGTTAAAAATCGTATTAATAGTAAATAATAATAATAGTAATAGTTTTAATTATAAAAATTATTACTATTTTCCAAACCAACCAGCTTTTTGGGCGTATTGCCTTAATATATCACCCTAATAGCACGTATTTGGTAACATTTTTCTCGTAATTGCACAGAGATTCCAGATATAATATCATAGATGGTCAAAACTGTAGTACAAAAGTTACCATTCAATACTAGAGGCCCCAGTGCATGAGTCATCTACCAGCCGGGCGAGGCGTGGCGGGACGGACGGAGGGTAGCTGCGTTTGTGTGTCTGTGTGTGTAAGGGTCTCCTAATCCCTTACACGCCAAGCGAAATGGAAAACCGTATAGAGCAGTGATTCAAAATACTAAATTGTTTGTTTTTTTTAGCTGAATTCAATGGTGCCAACAAAAATTTGATTATTTTTATTTTTCTATGTAAAAGACTCAAAACCCCATTTTTGAGGGGGGTTTTCCCCCCTTTACCCCCCCCTGGTTTTCGAACTCGTCCGAATAATTACTACTTTACATGGCTGTGCCATATTTCATTCGGATTGGACCATTTTTACGGCCGCTATTGTGCTTAAAGACGCACGCACGCACGCTAAAAATGTTTTATTTTTTGCTTCTGGGGGCCCCAAAACGAAAAGTTATGGTCTCGGACTTAGGTCTTACCATGAGTACTACGGTAACAGCTTCTTACCTATAGAGGAAATTCGCTAAAATGCATGTTTTTACATGGACAGTGTGACATGCTGTTCACGTGTCGGGAACCCTTCATATTTATTTGTTCTTACACCTGGTAACAACACAAATGTAGTAGGCCTATATCACGAAGTACTTTACTGAATCACCCCAGTGTAATCCAGCGTATCCTCAAAATACCCTCGTTGCAGCAGACCTGCATACTCAGCGAATTTCAAATGCAAAACAACATATTTCAATCCAACATAGCGAGATTTGGCATGTTTTGGTAAGCTCCATAAGATTAACATGGGGAATGAGTAGGCAGGTTTGCTCCTACATCAGGTGTGTTTAAACTGATTGGTTTTAATTCATTATTTAGTAGATCTGAACTAGAAGAAGCCATTTACCAAGTTTTATCAAGATATGTTGAGAAATAACCGAGATATAGTATTTTACTTATTTCCCATAAGGTTAACATTGGGACAACGTACTGTGTTTACCACTTTCAATATCTCGGTAACCAATGGACATAAAGAAGTGATTCAAAATACTGGACATAGAGCAGTGATTCAAAATACTAAATTGTTTTTTTTTTAGCTGAATTCAATTGTGCCAACAAAAATTTGATTATTTTTATTTTTCTATGTAAAAGACTCAAAAACCCATTTTGAGGGGGGTTTTCCCCCCTTTACCACCCCCCCTGGTTTTCTAACTCGTCCGAATGATTACTACTTTACATGGCTGTGCCATATTTCATTCGGATTGGACCATTTTTACGGCCGCTATTGTGCTTAAAGACGCACGCACGCACGCACGCTAAAAAATTTTTATTTTTTGCTTCTGGGGGCCCCAAAACGAAAAGTTATGGTCTCGGACTTAGGTCTTACCATGAGTACTACGGTAACAGCTTCTTCCCTATAGAGGAAATTCGCTAAAATGCATGTTTTTTACATGGACAGTGTGACATGCTGTTCACGTGACGGGAACCCTTCATATTTATTTGTTCTTACACCTGGTAACAAAACACAAATGTAGTAGGCCTATATCACGAAGTACTTTACTGAATCACCCCAGTGTAATCCAGCGTATCCTCAAAATACCCTCGTTGCAGCAGACCTGCATACTCAGCGAATTTCAAATGCAAAACAACATATTTCAATCCAACATAGCGAGATTTGGCATGTTTTGGTAAGCTCCATAAGATTAACATGGGGAATGAGTATGCAGGTTTGCTGCTACATCAGGTATGTTTAAACTGGTTGGTTTTAATTCATTATTAAGTAGATCTGAACTAGAAGAAGCCATTTACCAAGTTTTATCAAGATATGTTGAGAAATAACCGAGATATAGAATTTTACTTATTTCCCATAAGGTTAACATTGGGACAACGTACTGTGTTTACCACTTTCAATATCTCGGTAACCAATGGACATAGAGCAATGATTCAAACTACTAAATTGTTTGTTTTTTTGAGCTGAATTCAATGTTCCCAACAAAAATTCGATAAATTTTATTTTTCTATATAAAAAACTCAAAAAACCATTTTTGGGGGGGTTCATCTCCCTTTACCCCCCCTTCCGGTGGTCCGATCGGGCTGGTTCACGAACTCGTCCAATCGATTACCACTTTACATGTCTGTACCAAATTTCATCAAGATCGGACCATTTTTACGGCCGCTATCGTGCTAACAGACACACACACACACACATATATATAAAAACAATATATATATTATATATTGTTTATAATATATATTGTATATATATATATATATTATAAACAATAGAAATATAACAATATAATATATATTTTTTTGTGAATGAAACAAAATAGAAATGAAGAAATCAATGAAGAAAAATACATAGGTTTACCATTCAACACAACATTGAACAAGGCGATAAGAAAAACATTTACAAAGACAAAATACCAAGTTGGTTACAAGACGAGCAACAACGCATTTAATTTAATAAATAAAATGATCACTCCAAAAGAAACCAAAGATAAATATGAAAAATCTGGAATATATAAAATTAAATGCTCAGACTGTGAAATGTTTTATATTGGCCAGACAGGGCGTACATTCAGATCACGTTTTAAAGAACACATTCAGGCCTTGAAAAGTAATAACAAAACGTCTATGAAGAGCAACTTTGCTGAACATTTGTTAAATACAGGCCATAATTATAAAAGTATCAATGAAAATATGAAAATTCTAGAAGTAATGACCAAGGGGAATGAGATGGATTCTAAAGAAGAATACCTGATATATGTGGGCCATAAACAAGAACAAAATAAAATTATGAATAACCACATACCAGCAAGAAACCCCATATATGAGAAAGCAATGACCATAAAGAGATGAAACATCCCAAAATACCTCTACAAAAAACAGATGATATAAAGAATTATTTATTTATCAATATAATAAAAATATTTTGCTTTTGTTAGGTTAGATATAGCTTGAAAATGGCCCCGATAGGGCCGAAACATGTAGCTATTAAAAATAGTCAAAAAAAGGGTGCTCAGTTCTATTTAATTTCTCTTACATTAATAGATATATATTCATATCTAAAAATTCGAACTAATGGTGTTTTTTGTTTCTGGGGGTTGCAAAACGAAAAGTTATCATGATCTGGGGCTTAGGTCTTACCATGAGACCTACGGTAATAGCTTTTTCCCTATAGGGGAAATTCGCTAATTCCCTATAGGGGAAATTCGCTAAAAGCCAATGCTTTGCAAACAAGCAAATGAAAATAATGTTGGTATATTTATTAAAATATTTCTTATATCTTTTGATGTATTGTTATTATTACAAACCACTAAAGATATAACTTAATGATCTTCATTTCAATTCATTAAATTAATAAACTCCAAAATTAGGTTTATCTAAAAGTTAATATTTCATACATGACTGATGGTACAAAGTTCGCCGGGTCAGGTAGTCAAAATATATATATATATATATATATATATATATATATATATATATATATATATATATAAAGAAGAGTTGTGTGTTGGTATATTTAGTGCTACAGCCAAAACTAAACGTCGTAGACCCTTGATCTTGGTATCAAATTAAAGCTTGGAATCTTATGATGTGCACTATGGTAGTTGGGTTTCGATATCTTTTAGGGTTTAGGCACAGGATCGTCCTAAAGGGACCTATGCCAAGGATTTTGTGAGTAATTTGGGTTTTATTTGTTTATATCTACTACATATTTGTCAAATACCACTCAGTGGAAACATCGTACAGCCCAAACTACTTGACCTAGAACCTTGAAACTTTGCATGGATGTTCCTCTTAGGGCGTAGACATCCGCTAAGAACGGATTTTACAGAATTCGTAGTATAAAGGGGTTTTTGGCGAGGCCGAAGTTTTCAAATTTTCCCATTTAAAAGTATGTTGGACGATTTTTGTTTACATTTTTAATGTTCATAAAACAATCAGCTGGTAGTTAGCTTCGGAAATGTATACGTTGATACAGACGATAATAAATTGATTTCTTTGATCATGGCTTCATTGATTTTTGTTGATTTGTTTCAAGGACATAATTATGTACTATATAAAAGTTACATTTAGTTTAGATAAAATCCACCATTAATTAGTTAAGTGGCACCATCTATATTTCGGTAGTGGGAGTTAGTAGTTTTAAACGTGAAGAGCATACTGCCTTTTGTGGCTGAGACTAAATCCCGGTAAGATGGAAAGAGAAAAGAACAGTGGTTTTTCAGTCACAAATAGAATGTGTTGAAATGATATGATTCTTTGATCTACTTATGTAAAAATTTATAAATTATACAAATCCCTGATTGTAAGTTATATTTTTACTATCTTTTCTACTGTATTCTTGTCAAATACCACTGACCTATCCTATGTACAGCCAAAACTACTTAACCTAGAACCTTGAAAATTTGCATGGACGTTCCTTACAGAGTGTTGACATTAACCAAGAACGGATTTTTTAAATTCGAGGTTTTTAGAGGTTTTTCGTGGAGCTGAAGCTTTGAAAATGCCCCATGTTAATGCAATGGATGATCTTTTGTTTAAATTTCCAATTTTATTCAATTAAGCATATTAGCTTCACAAACGGATACGTTGTTACAGCTGATTTATAATTTGATTCCTTTTATCATGGTTTTATGGTTGTTTTGTTGATTTTGTTAGGTTATTCGTACTATAAAAAAGTTACATTTGGTTTAGTACAGTACCTTATACGTTCAATCATAAGCTCATTATGTGGTACCATCTTTTTAGGCAGCGGGAGCTATAGTTATTTCCTTAGGCCGTCCTTCATGTTTTTAATTGCAATCATGCCAGTTACAATAATTTGGCAAATTCCTTTTTCATCTAATTCGACGGTGTCCCGGCTTTTCACGGAAAAATAAATGCTGCAATCAGTAGTTGATCTTAAATTATTCCTACCCGTCCATATTTTAAGTTAAAAACTAAGTGAATCGAGTTTGAAATACTGCCCACGGATAGTACCATAACTGTTTCGAACATTCAGCCCTTTACTGTACGTAATTGATGCCCTACTAGGCAATCCAGGGACGAAATGGTAAATCTACAAGGAAGTACCTTAAAATCGACACATTTGGTGTTAAAATCGGTCCGGCCGTTTTCGAGTTATAACGGTGAAAAGAAAACCTTCACTATCTACTGTGGTATCCTACATCCTACTGTGGTATCTACATTTTATCCTACATTCCGCCATAAAACAAACATATCTCTACATGACATATTCCTTGATAAGAATATTTTCTATTCAGTCCTCTAGATTCTTCATATCAAGGTTAGACGATAATTTTTATCGTGAGCGAAGCCACGGGTTCTGCTAGTCAATACATATTGTTTAATTTGAAATGGTTATCGTGGTTACAGTGGTTGCCCACAGAATGCAGCACCTACAATTTATTTTTGTACATCAGGTGAATACCGTCTTATTTAGTAATATGTTATTATTTACGTTTTCAATTTTTTTACTGTTAGGTTATGTTATTAAAAACATAAAGTGCACTAAAATTTAGTTACATATTTTTTTGTTTTAAATTCAAAATTGGTAGTAAAAATAAGATGAGAAGGTGCCAAAATGTAGGTGTAAAAATAAGATGAGAAATGTCTGCAATTCCGTATCTTATCACATAGACGATAGATTGCACGAAAAAAATGAAACAACGAAGAAAAATAAACACAATTAAGGGTATCACAGGAAAATTCACATCAAGAAACACTGTCGCAACAGATTGGAACAGAAAGGGAGACGGGCGCACAAGGTGATAAAAGAAATAATCAGAACAGAGATACCGTAACGGAGAACCTTCAAAATATAGTCAGGGTGCCAACCCAGTGTAAGTTACGATGACCTGGAAAATTGGGTGGACAAAGGTTTTTTAACTGATTCTGACTCAGTTTTTTGCGCTGATTACGAATCTGCCGGGTGCAACTTTGGCACCCTTGGGCAAACGCCGCCATATTGGAAAAATGGCGGCAAAGAGGTTTTTCAATGTTAACACGATAGAATCCGTAAAAATGGTCGGATCTCAACGAAAATTGTTACAGACGTGTAAAATGGTAATTCCCTAATCGATTTCAAAAACCAGCTCGATAAGACCACCGGAAGTGGGGGTTATGGGGAATAAACCCCCTTAAAAAGGGGTTTTTTTGTTTTTTCACATGGTAAAATTAAAATAATCAAAATATCGTTTCCACCATTGAATTTAGCTTAAAAAAACTAACAATTTGATGTTTTTAATCATTGGTCTATGTCCATTGGTTGCCGAGATATTGAAAGCGGAAAAACCGTACACCGTCCCTATGTTATCCTTATGGGGAAAAAATTAAAATTCTATATCTCGCTTATTTCTCAATATATCTGAATAAAACTTGGTGTGTTGCTTCATCTAGTTGAGATATACTGGATTATGACCTTAAGTACTCCATTTTTACATTCACGCTGCAGCAAACCTACGTACTCATTCCCCATGCTATCCTTATGGGAAATAAATAAAAAAAAATACTATAACCTCCGTGTTTTTCGACATATCTCGATCAAATTTAGAATAAGCCCCTTCTATTTGAGTTATACTGGGATAATGACTGAAAAACACCAAATATTTACAAACATGCAGTAGCAGACCTGCATACTCATTCCCCATGTTATTCTTATGAAGAAAATAAAAATATGTCATAAACCGTTTATGTTGCGTTTAAATATTATTTTAAGTGTTTTAAATTCCCTAGATATGTAGATCTACTGCAATGGGGTTATTTAAGATGTCTAACATTTTCATTAATTTCCATAGCTTTTGAGCAAAAATATAATTGTTAATTCCCAAAACATTTATTTCAGCCAGAAGCTGTTCCCAGAATTTAACTTAAATTTCGGGACAGCCGAGCCTGACCTTATTTTTTTAAAAGCTCGGTCCTCAAACATAACATTTGTTCCTTTGATTAGCAGTACTTACCCAAACACAACATAATTGAAGTTAACACTCACTAAGCCTGGCCCCCATGTGAATAAACCCATTTTGTTTACCTTCCCTTCTCTTTAAAAACTCCATTAAAACTATATCTCGCTTTTTTATTAGCATATTGAACATATCAGAATACAATTTGGATTGTGGCTTGAACAAGTCGAGATATATTTTATATTAGCCACACTGAGTTGTCTCATCGCAATTGAGGCAGCGACAATCTGCCAGTTTATTTGAGGCAACTATTATAGTACATATACCTTATATGCTATTCACTGCTGTAATATAAAGAAATAAAAGGTGCACTTACAGATATAAATATTACTTATTTATTAAAGTTACTTAGAAAAAAGGAGTTGTTATGTACAATGGAATGATCATCTGCTATTCTGTTTGACTTAGATTTCATTAAAAGGAAAATCTTCTTCCTGACGTAGTTCATCTCTCATTGTATTTTATAAATGCTATGGAAAAGTATGCTTCAATCAACAAACCAGAATGAGAGATGAACTACTTATATGTCATTTTTATTTTCTTCATAAGAATAACATGGGGAATGAGTATGCAGGCACACTCTCCACCATGTGCGACCTCTCAAAGGCTTTCGACTGTGTTCCGCATGACGTCCTCTTAGCTAAATTGAACCATTTTGGTGTTCGTGGTGTGGAGCTAGAATTTTTTCGGACTTATCTGGCTAACCGCACACATCAAGTGTTCTATAACAATAGTCACTCTGATGTGGCGGTTTTGAAGAGCGGTGTACCCCAGACATCGGTCCTTGGCCCATTCCTATTCTTAGTGAGCATAAATGACTTGCCCTATAGTATATCCGGCTCAAGCAGATGTGTAATTTTTGCAGATGATTCAACATTTTTCACTAGTAATTGTAATTTTAATTGTCTTTTAGTTCAAATGTAAAATTGCCTTTCTGAATGTTCCTCTTGGTATCAAAGCAACGGTTTTCTACTTAACAATAGCAAGACTCAGTCAATTTTGTTTACTCTGAGCAATAATGTACCTAGCCTACCTGGCATAAATAATTCTGTTAAACTGTTGGGTATACACTTGGATTCCAAACTGAATTGGAACGTTCATATCCAAAATGTCTGTAGTAGGCTTTCTAGAGTCATTTATTTACTTCGAAGTTTAAAAAATGTATCCCTGGGACCTACTTGAGAATGGCCTACTTTGCTTTTTTTAACAGTATATTAAGTTATGGCATTCTATTATGGGGTAGTGGTGCTGATATAGATAAGGTACTTTTTCTGCAAAAAAAGCCATTAGAATAATTACATTCTCTGGCTACAGGGCTCACTGCAAACCTTTATTTAGAAGAGAAAAAATCCTCACTGTCATAAATTTGTTTATTTATGCTTGTTTAGTAAATGTAAAATCCAATCTCGACTCAGTCTCTTTGAGAGGTGACACTCACTCTCATTTTACTAGGTCAAGGAATAAGATTGATTTACCTCATGCCAGGCTAACTAAAACCCAAAAATCACACTCTTATGTTGGTCTTAGAATGTTCAATAAGCTACCTCATGAAGCACACCTAGTCACTCTTAAGTCTTTCAAATCTCAACTTTTAAACTGGTTGTTGGATAACCCTTGTTATAATTTAGATGAATTTTTTAACCACACTGATTTTAATTTAAGTTTTAATGTGTAGCCTAAGTGTTTAATCGTTAGTTGTTCTAAGGTTTTGTAATATGGTCATAGGCCGAGCCTGAGTCTTAATGTAGGTCATTATGTCAGTTTTACCCTTGTTTGTATTGTAATTGTAATTGTAATTGTAATGAACACGTCATAGTGTCAGATTATTTTACTTATCGCTATTTTAATCTCATGTTCTCAAGTTCAACTTGTAAATTAATAAGTTACATTAGCCTAATCAGCATTTCATAATCAGCCTATGCAAGCTGTTTGGCCCACAAAAACTTTTTATTATAGCCTACTATTTTGATCACTAGGCAAAAACTGACTTCAACTATACAGATTGTACAATTTGTAATTTGTTGCAATAAATTCTTGATTCTTGATTCTTGATTCTTGCAGGTCTCCTACTGCATGTTTGTAAATATTTGGTGTTTTTCAGTCATTATCCCAGTATAACTCAAATAGAAGAGGCTTATTCTAAGTTTGATCGAGATATGTCGAAAAACACGGAGGTTATAGTATTTTATTTATTTCCCATAAGGATAGCATGGGGAATGAGTACGTAGGTTTGCTGCAGCGTGAATGTAAAAATGGAGTACTTAAGGCCATAATCCAGTATATCTCAACTAGATGAAGCAACACACCAAGTTTTATTCAGATATATTGAGAAATAAGCGAGATATAGAATTTTAATTTTTTCCCCATAAGGATAACATAGGGACGGTGTACGGTTTTTCCGCTTTCAATATCTCGGCAACCAATGGACATAGACCAATGATTAAAAACATCAAATTGTTAGTTTTTTTAAGCTAAATTCAATGGTGGAAACGATATTTTGATTATTTTAATTTTACCATGTGAAAAAAACAAAAAAAACCCTTTTTAAGGGGGTTTATTCCCCATAACCCCCACTTCCGGTGGTCTTATCGAGCTGGTTTTTGAAATCGATTAGGGAATTACCATTTTACACGTCTGTAACAATTTTCGTTGAGATCCGACCATTTTTACGGATTCTATCGTGTTAACATTGAAAAACCTCTTTGCCGCCATTTTTCCAATATGGCGGCGTTTGCCCAAGGGTGCCAAAGTTGCACCCGGCAGATTCGTAATCAGCGCAAAAAACTGAGTCAGAATCAGTTAAAAAACCTTTGTCCACCCAAATTTCCAGGTCCTCCTTGCTGGCGCCCTGACTAATAGGGATCAAATAGAAGAAGCTGATTTAAATAAACAACTTTACAAGCTGTTTGCAAAAGGACAGGGAACTATGATTTGGACCATGTAGGACACATTATTCCAATCAAATATAGATTTAATTGAACAACCGAACGTAGTAATTTGCAAAGATGGACAAAATTGTAGATATTGCATAGCAAATGAATTAATTTAAAGTGGAAACGCAAACTATGTGCTGTTTGAAAGGGCAAATAAGTTCATTATTTAGTAGATCTGAACTAGAAGAAGCCATTTACCAAGTTTTATCAAGATATGTTGAGAAATAACCGAGATATAGAATTTTACTTATTTCCCATAAGGTTAACATTGGGACAACGTACTGTGTTTACCACTTTCAATATCTCGGTAACCAATGGACATAAAGAAGTGATTCAAAATACTGGACATAGAGCAGTGATTCAAAATACTAAATTGTTTTTTTTTTAGCTGAATTCAATTGTGCCAACAAAAATTTGATTATTTTTATTTTTCTATGTAAAAGACTCAAAAACCCATTTTGAGGGGGGTTTTCCCCCCTTTACCACCCCCCCTGGTTTTCTAACTCGTCCGAATGATTACTACTTTACATGGCTGTGCCATATTTCATTCGGATTGGACCATTTTTACGGCCGCTATTGTGCTTAAAGACGCACGCACGCACGCACGCTAAAAAATTTTTATTTTTTGCTTCTGGGGGCCCCAAAACGAAAAGTTATGGTCTCGGACTTAGGTCTTACCATGAGTACTACGGTAACAGCTTCTTCCCTATAGAGGAAATTCGCTAAAATGCATGTTTTTTACATGGACAGTGTGACATGCTGTTCACGTGTCGGGAACCCTTCATATTTATTTGTTCTTACACCTGGTAACAAAACACAAATGTAGTAGGCCTATATCACGAAGTACTTTACTGAATCACCCCAGTGTAATCCAGCGTATCCTCAAAATACCCTCGTTGCAGCAGACCTGCATACTCAGCGAATTTCAAATGCAAAACAACATATTTCAATCCAACATAGCGAGATTTGGCATGTTTTGGTAAGCTCCATAAGATTAACATGGGGAATGAGTATGCAGGTTTGCTGCTACATCAGGTATGTTTAAACTGGTTGGTTTTAATTCATTATTAAGTAGATCTGAACTAGAAGAAGCCATTTACCAAGTTTTATCAAGATATGTTGAGAAATAACCGAGATATAGAATTTTACTTATTTCCCATAAGGTTAACATTGGGACAACGTACTGTGTTTACCACTTTCAATATCTCGGTAACCAATGGACATAGAGCAATGATTCAAACTACTAAATTGTTTGTTTTTTTGAGCTGAATTCAATGTTCCCAACAAAAATTCGATAAATTTTATTTTTCTATATAAAAAACTCAAAAAACCATTTTTGGGGGGGTTCATCTCCCTTTACCCCCCCTTCCGGTGGTCCGATCGGGCTGGTTCACGAACTCGTCCAATCGATTACCACTTTACATGTCTGTACCAAATTTCATCAAGATCGGACCATTTTTACGGCCGCTATCGTGCTAACAGACACACACACACACACATATATATAAAAACAATATATATATTATATATTGTTTATAATATATATTGTATATATATATATATATATTATAAACAATAGAAATATAACAATATAATATATATTTTTTTGTGAATGAAACAAAATAGAAATGAAGAAATCAATGAAGAAAAATACATAGGTTTACCATTCAACACAACATTGAACAAGGCGATAAGAAAAACATTTACAAAGACAAAATACCAAGTTGGTTACAAGACGAGCAACAACGCATTTAATTTAATAAATAAAATGATCACTCCAAAAGAAACCAAAGATAAATATGAAAAATCTGGAATATATAAAATTAAATGCTCAGACTGTGAAATGTTTTATATTGGCCAGACAGGGCGTACATTCAGATCACGTTTTAAAGAACACATTCAGGCCTTGAAAAGTAATAACAAAACGTCTATGAAGAGCAACTTTGCTGAACATTTGTTAAATACAGGCCATAATTATAAAAGTATCAATGAAAATATGAAAATTCTAGAAGTAATGACCAAGGGGAATGAGATGGATTCTAAAGAAGAATACCTGATATATGTGGGCCATAAACAAGAACAAAATAAAATTATGAATAACCACATACCAGCAAGAAACCCCATATATGAGAAAGCAATGACCATAAAGAGATGAAACATCCCAAAATACCTCTACAAAAAACAGATGATATAAAGAATTATTTATTTATCAATATAATAAAAATATTTTGCTTTTGTTAGGTTAGATATAGCTTGAAAATGGCCCCGATAGGGCCGAAACATGTAGCTATTAAAAATAGTCAAAAAAAGGGTGCTCAGTTCTATTTAATTTCTCTTACATTAATAGATATATATTCATATCTAAAAATTCGAACTAATGGTGTTTTTTGTTTCTGGGGGTTGCAAAACGAAAAGTTATCATGATCTGGGGCTTAGGTCTTACCATGAGACCTACGGTAATAGCTTTTTCCCTATAGGGGAAATTCGCTAATTCCCTATAGGGGAAATTCGCTAAAAGCCAATGCTTTGCAAACAAGCAAATGAAAATAATGTTGGTATATTTATTAAAATATTTCTTATATCTTTTGATGTATTGTTATTATTACAAACCACTAAAGATATAACTTAATGATCTTCATTTCAATTCATTAAATTAATAAACTCCAAAATTAGGTTTATCTAAAAGTTAATATTTCATACATGACTGATGGTACAAAGTTCGCCGGGTCAGGTAGTCAATATATATATATATATATATAAAGAAGAGTTGTGTGTTGGTATATTTAGTGCTACAGCCAAAACTAAACGTCGTAGACCCTTGATCTTGGTATCAAATTAAAGCTTGGAATCTTATGATGTGCACTATGGTAGTTGGGTTTCGATATCTTTTAGGGTTTAGGCACAGGATCGTCCTAAAGGGACCTATGCCAAGGATTTTGTGAGTAATTTGGGTTTTATTTGTTTATATCTACTACATATTTGTCAAATACCACTCAGTGGAAACATCGTACAGCCCAAACTACTTGACCTGGAACCTTGAAACTTTGCATGGATGTTCCTCTTAGGGCGTAGACATCCGCTAAGAACGGATTTTACAGAATTCGTAGTATAAAGGGGTTTTTGGCGAGGCCGAAGTTTTCAAATTTTCCCATTTAAAAGTATGTTGGACGATTTTTGTTTACATTTTTAATGTTCATAAAACAATCAGCTGGTAGCTAGCTTCGGAAATGTATACGTTGATACAGACGATAATAAATTGATTTCTTTGATCATGGCTTCATTGATTTTTGTTGATTTGTTTCAAGGACATAATTATGTACTATATAAAAGTTACATTTAGTTTAGATAAAATCCACCATTAATTAGTTAAGTGGCACCATCTATATTTCGGTAGTGGGAGTTAGTAGTTTTAAACGTGAAGAGCATACTGCCTTTTGTGGCTGAGACTAAATCCCGGTAAGATGGAAAGAGAAAAGAACAGTGGTTTTTCAGTCACAAATAGAATGTGTTGAAATGATATGATTCTTTGATCTACTTATGTAAAAATTTATAAATTATACAAATCCCTGATTGTAAGTTATATTTTTACTATCTTTTCTACTGTATTCTTGTCAAATACCACTGACCTATCCTATGTACAGCCAAAACTACTTAACCTAGAACCTTGAAAATTTGCATGGACGTTCCTTACAGAGTGTTGACATTAACCAAGAACGGATTTTTTAAATTCGAGGTTTTTAGAGGTTTTTCGTGGAGCTGAAGCTTTGAAAATGCCCCATGTTAATGCAATGGATGATCTTTTGTTTAAATTTCCAATTTTATTCAATCAAGCATATTAGCTTCACAAACGGATACGTTGTTACAGCTGATTTATAATTTGATTCCTTTTATCATGGTTTTATGGTTGTTTTGTTGATTTTGTTAGGTTATTCGTACTATAAAAAAGTTACATTTGGTTTAGTACAGTACCTTATACGTTCAATCATAAGCTCATTATGTGGTACCATCTTTTTAGGCAGCGGGAGCTATAGTTATTTCCTTAGGCCGTCCTTCATGTTTTTAATTGCAATCATGCCAGTTACAATAATTTGGCAAATTCCTTTTTCATCTAATTCGACGGTGTCCCGGCTTTTCACGGAAAAATAAATGCTGCAATCAGTAGTTGATCTTAAATTATTCCTACCCGTCCATATTTTAAGTTAAAAACTAAGTGAATCGAGTTTGAAATACTGCCCACGGATAGTACCATAACTGTTTCGAACATTCAGCCCTTTACTGTACGTAATTGATGCCCTACAGGCAATCCAGGGACGAAATGGTAAATCTACAAGGAAGTACCTTAAAATCGACACATTTGGTGTTAAAATCGGTCCGGCCGTTTTCGAGTTATAACGGTGAAAAGAAAACCTTCACTATCTACTGTGGTATCCTACATCCTACTGTGGTATCTACATTTTATCCTACATTCCGCCATAAAACAAACATATCTCTACATGACATATTCCTTGATATGAATATTTTCTATTCAGTCCTCTAGATTCTTCATATCAAGGTTAGACGATAATTTTTATCGTGAGCGAAGCCACGGGTTCTGCTAGTCAATACATATTGTTTAATTTGAAATGGTTATCGTGGTTACAGTGGTTGCCCACAGAATGCAGCACCTACAATTTATTTTTGTACATCAGGTGAATACCGTCTTATTTAGTAATATGTTATTATTTACGTTTTCAATTTTTTTACTGTTAGGTTATGTTATTAAAAACATAAAGTGCACTAAAATTTAGTTACATATTTTTTTGTTTTAAATTCAAAATTGGTAGTAAAAATAAGATGAGAAGGTGCCAAAATGTAGGTGTAAAAATAAGATGAGAAATGTCTGCAATTCCGTATCTTATCACATAGACGATAGATTGCACGAAAAAATGAAACAACGAAGAAAAATAAACACAATTAAGGGTATCACAGGAAAATTCACATCAAGAAACACTGTCGCAACAGATTGGAACAGAAAGGGAGACGGGCGCACAAGGTGATAAAAGAAATAATCAGAACAGAGATACCGTAACGGAGAACCTTCAAAATAGGGATCAAATAGAAGAAGCTGATTTAAATAAACAACTTTACAAGCTGTTTGCAAAAGGACAGGGAACTATGATTTGGACCATGTAGGACACATTATTCCAATCAAATATAGATTTTATTGAACAACCGAACGTAGTAATTTGCAAAGATGGACAAAATTGTAGATATTGCATAGCAAATGAATTAATTTAAAGTGGAAACGCAAACTATGTGCTGTTTGAAAGGGCAAATAAGTTCATTATTTAGTAGATCTGAACTAGAAGAAGCCATTTACCAAGTTTTATCAAGATATGTTGAGAAATAACCGAGATATAGAATTTTACTTATTTCCCATAAGGTTAACATTGGGACAACGTACTGTGTTTACCACTTTCAATATCTCGGTAACCAATGGACATAAAGAAGTGATTCAAAATACTGGACATAGAGCAGTGATTCAAAATACTAAATTGTTTTTTTTTTTAGCTGAATTCAATTGTGCCAACAAAAATTTGATTATTTTTATTTTTCTATGTAAAAGACTCAAAAACCCATTTTGAGGGGGGTTTTCCCCCCTTTACCACCCCCCCTGGTTTTCTAACTCGTCCGAATGATTACTACTTTACATGGCTGTGCCATATTTCATTCGGATTGGACCATTTTTACGGCCGCTATTGTGCTTAAAGACGCACGCACGCACGCACGCTAAAAAATTTTTATTTTTTGCTTCTGGGGGCCCCAAAACGAAAAGTTATGGTCTCGGACTTAGGTCTTACCATGAGTACTACGGTAACAGCTTCTTCCCTATAGAGGAAATTCGCTAAAATGCATGTTTTTTACATGGACAGTGTGACATGCTGTTCACGTGTCGGGAACCCTTCATATTTATTTGTTCTTACACCTGGTAACAAAACACAAATGTAGTAGGCCTATATCACGAAGTACTTTACTGAATCACCCCAGTGTAATCCAGCGTATCCTCAAAATACCCTCGTTGCAGCAGACCTGCATACTCAGCGAATTTCAAATGCAAAACAACATATTTCAATCCAACATAGCGAGATTTGGCATGTTTTGGTAAGCTCCATAAGATTAACATGGGGAATGAGTATGCAGGTTTGCTGCTACATCAGGTATGTTTAAACTGGTTGGTTTTAATTCATTATTAAGTAGATCTGAACTAGAAGAAGCCATTTACCAAGTTTTATCAAGATATGTTGAGAAATAACCGAGATATAGAATTTTACTTATTTCCCATAAGGTTAACATTGGGACAACGTACTGTGTTTACCACTTTCAATATCTCGGTAACCAATGGACATAGAGCAATGATTCAAACTACTAAATTGTTTGTTTTTTTGAGCTGAATTCAATGTTCCCAACAAAAATTCGATAAATTTTATTTTTCTATATAAAAAACTCAAAAAACCATTTTTGGGGGGGTTCATCTCCCTTTACCCCCCCTTCCAGTGGTCCGATCGGGCTTTTTCACGAACTCGTCCAATCGATTACCACTTTACATGTCTGTACCAAATTTCATCAAGATCGGACCATTTTTACGGCCGCTATCGTGCTAACAGACACACACACACACACACATATATAAAAACAATATACATATTATATATTGTTTATAATATATATTGTATATATATATATATATATATATATATTATAAACAATAGAAATATAACAATATAATATATATTTTTTTGTGAATGAAACAAAATAGAAATGAAGAAATCAATGAAGAAAAATACATAGGTTTACCATTCAACACAACATTGAACAAGGCGATAAGAAAAACATTTACAAAGACAAAATACCAAGTTGGTTACAAGACGAGCAACAACGCATTTAATTTAATAAATAAAATGATCACTCCAAAAGAAACCAAAGATAAATATGAAAAATCTGGAATATATAAAATTAAATGCTCAGACTGTGAAATGTTTTATATTGGCCAGACAGGGCGTACATTCAGATCACGTTTTAAAGAACACATTCAGGCCTTGAAAAGTAATAACAAAACGTCTATGAAGAGCAACTTTGCTGAACATTTGTTAAATACAGGCCATAATTATAAAAGTATCAATGAAAATATGAAAATTCTAGAAGTAATGACCAAGGGGAATGAGATGGATTCTAAAGAAGAATACCTGATATATGTGGGCCATAAACAAGAACAAAATAAAATTATGAATAACCACATACCAGCAAGAAACCCCATATATGAGAAAGCAATGACCATAAAGAGATGAAACATCCCAAAATACCTCTACAAAAAACAGATGATATAAAGAATTATTTATTTATCAATATAATAAAAATATTTTGCTTTTGTTAGGTTAGATATAGCTTGAAAATGGCCCCGATAGGGCCGAAACATGTAGCTATTAAAAATAGTCAAAAAAAGGGTGCTCAGTTCTATTTAATTTCTCTTACATTAATAGATATATATTCATATCTAAAAATTCGAACTAATGGTGTTTTTTGTTTCTGGGGGTTGCAAAACGAAAAGTTATCATGATCTGGGGCTTAGGTCTTACCATGAGACCTACGGTAATAGCTTTTTCCCTATAGGGGAAATTCGCTAATTCCCTATAGGGGAAATTCGCTAAAAGCCAATGCTTTGCAAACAAGCAAATGAAAATAATGTTGGTATATTTATTAAAATATTTCTTATATCTTTTGATGTATTGTTATTATTACAAACCACTAAAGATATAACTTAATGATCTTCATTTCAATTCATTAAATTAATAAACTCCAAAATTAGGTTTATCTAAAAGTTAATATTTCATACATGACTGATGGTACAAAGTTCGCCGGGTCAGGTAGTCAATATATATATATATATATATATATATAAAGAAGAGTTGTGTGTTGGTATATTTAGTGCTACAGCCAAAACTAAACGTCGTAGACCCTTGATCTTGGTATCAAATTAAAGCTTGGAATCTTATGATGTGCACTATGGTAGTTGGGTTTCGATATCTTTTAGGGTTTAGGCACAGGATCGTCCTAAAGGGACCTATGCCAAGGATTTTGTGAGTAATTTGGGTTTTATTTGTTTATATCTACTACATATTTGTCAAATACCACTCAGTGGAAACATCGTACAGCCCAAACTACTTGACCTAGAACCTTGAAACTTTGCATGGATGTTCCTCTTAGGGCGTAGACATCCGCTAAGAACGGATTTTACAGAATTCGTAGTATAAAGGGGTTTTTGGCGAGGCCGAAGTTTTCAAATTTTCCCATTTAAAAGTATGTTGGACGATTTTTGTTTACATTTTTAATGTTCATAAAACAATCAGCTGGTAGTTAGCTTCGGAAATGTATACGTTGATACAGACGATAATAAATTGATTTCTTTGATCATGGCTTCATTGATTTTTGTTGATTTGTTTCAAGGACATAATTATGTACTATATAAAAGTTACATTTAGTTTAGATAAAATCCACCATTAATTAGTTAAGTGGCACCATCTATATTTCGGTAGTGGGAGTTAGTAGTTTTAAACGTGAAGAGCATACTGCCTTTTGTGGCTGAGACTAAATCCCGGTAAGATGGAAAGAGAAAAGAACAGTGGTTTTTCAGTCACAAATAGAATGTGTTGAAATGATATGATTCTTTGATCTACTTATGTAAAAATTTATAAATTATACAAATCCCTGATTGTAAGTTATATTTTTACTATCTTTTCTACTGTATTCTTGTCAAATACCACTGACCTATCCTATGTACAGCCAAAACTACTTAACCTAGAACCTTGAAAATTTGCATGGACGTTCCTTACAGAGTGTTGACATTAACCAAGAACGGATTTTTTAAATTCGAGGTTTTTAGAGGTTTTTCGTGGAGCTGAAGCTTTGAAAATGCCCCATGTTAATGCAATGGATGATCTTTTGTTTAAATTTCCAATTTTATTCAATCAAGCATATTAGCTTCACAAACGGATACGTTGTTACAGCTGATTTATAATTTGATTCCTTTTATCATGGTTTTATGGTTGTTTTGTTGATTTTGTTAGGTTATTCGTACTATAAAAAAGTTACATTTGGTTTAGTACAGTACCTTATACGTTCAATCATAAGCTCATTATGTGGTACCATCTTTTTAGGCAGCGGGAGCTATAGTTATTTCCTTAGGCCGTCCTTCATGTTTTTAATTGCAATCATGCCAGTTACAATAATTTGGCAAATTCCTTTTTCATCTAATTCGACGGTGTCCCGGCTTTTCACGGAAAAATAAATGCTGCAATCAGTAGTTGATCTTAAATTATTCCTACCCGTCCATATTTTAAGTTAAAAACTAAGTGAATCGAGTTTGAAATACTGCCCACGGATAGTACCATAACTGTTTCGAACATTCAGCCCTTTACTGTACGTAATTGATGCCCTACTAGGCAATCCAGGGACGAAATGGTAAATCTACAAGGAAGTACCTTAAAATCGACACATTTGGTGTTAAAATCGGTCCGGCCGTTTTCGAGTTATAACGGTGAAAAGAAAACCTTCACTATCTACTGTGGTATCCTACATCCTACTGTGGTATCTACATTTTATCCTACATTCCGCCATAAAACAAACATATCTCTACATGACATATTCCTTGATATGAATATTTTCTATTCAGTCCTCTAGATTCTTCATATCAAGGTTAGACGATAATTTTTATCGTGAGCGAAGCCACGGGTTCTGCTAGTCAATACATATTGTTTAATTTGAAATGGTTATCGTGGTTACAGTGGTTGCCCACAGAATGCAGCACCTACAATTTATTTTTGTACATCAGGTGAATACCGTCTTATTTAGTAATATGTTATTATTTACGTTTTCAATTTTTTTACTGTTAGGTTATGTTATTAAAAACATAAAGTGCACTAAAATTTAGTTACATATTTTTTTGTTTTAAATTCAAAATTGGTAGTAAAAATAAGATGAGAAGGTGCCAAAATGTAGGTGTAAAAATAAGATGAGAAATGTCTGCAATTCCGTATCTTATCACATAGACGATAGATTGCACGAAAAAATGAAACAACGAAGAAAAATAAACACAATTAAGGGTATCACAGGAAAATTCACATCAAGAAACACTGTCGCAACAGATTGGAACAGAAAGGGAGACGGGCGCACAAGGTGATAAAAGAAATAATCAGAACAGAGATACCGTAACGGAGAACCTTCAAAATAGGGATCAAATAGAAGAAGCTGATTTAAATAAACAACTTTACAAGCTGTTTGCAAAAGGACAGGGAACTATGATTTGGACCATGTAGGACACATTATTCCAATCAAATATAGATTTTATTGAACAACCGAACGTAGTAATTTGCAAAGATGGACAAAATTGTAGATATTGCATAGCAAATGAATTAATTTAAAGTGGAAACGCAAACTATGTGCTGTTTGAAAGGGCAAATAAGTTCATTATTTAGTAGATCTGAACTAGAAGAAGCCATTTACCAAGTTTTATCAAGATATGTTGAGAAATAACCGAGATATAGAATTTTACTTATTTCCCATAAGGTTAACATTGGGACAACGTACTGTGTTTACCACTTTCAATATCTCGGTAACCAATGGACATAAAGAAGTGATTCAAAATACTGGACATAGAGCAGTGATTCAAAATACTAAATTGTTTTTTTTTTTTTAGCTGAATTCAATTGTGCCAACAAAAATTTGATTATTTTTATTTTTCTATGTAAAAGACTCAAAAACCCATTTTGAGGGGGGTTTTCCCCCCTTTACCACCCCCCCTGGTTTTCTAACTCGTCCGAATGATTACTACTTTACATGGCTGTGCCATATTTCATTCGGATTGGACCATTTTTACGGCCGCTATTGTGCTTAAAGACGCACGCACGCACGCACGCTAAAAAATTTTTATTTTTTGCTTCTGGGGGCCCCAAAACGAAAAGTTATGGTCTCGGACTTAGGTCTTACCATGAGTACTACGGTAACAGCTTCTTCCCTATAGAGGAAATTCGCTAAAATGCATGTTTTTTACATGGACAGTGTGACATGCTGTTCACGTGTCGGGAACCCTTCATATTTATTTGTTCTTACACCTGGTAACAAAACACAAATGTAGTAGGCCTATATCACGAAGTACTTTACTGAATCACCCCAGTGTAATCCAGCGTATCCTCAAAATACCCTCGTTGCAGCAGACCTGCATACTCAGCGAATTTCAAATGCAAAACAACATATTTCAATCCAACATAGCGAGATTTGGCATGTTTTGGTAAGCTCCATAAGATTAACATGGGGAATGAGTATGCAGGTTTGCTGCTACATCAGGTATGTTTAAACTGGTTGGTTTTAATTCATTATTAAGTAGATCTGAACTAGAAGAAGCCATTTACCAAGTTTTATCAAGATATGTTGAGAAATAACCGAGATATAGAATTTTACTTATTTCCCATAAGGTTAACATTGGGACAACGTACTGTGTTTACCACTTTCAATATCTCGGTAACCAATGGACATAGAGCAATGATTCAAACTACTAAATTGTTTGTTTTTTTGAGCTGAATTCAATGTTCCCAACAAAAATTCGATAAATTTTATTTTTCTATATAAAAAACTCAAAAAACCATTTTTGGGGGGGTTCATCTCCCTTTACCCCCCCTTCCGGTGGTCCGATCGGGCTGGTTCACGAACTCGTCCAATCGATTACCACTTTACATGTCTGTACCAAATTTCATCAAGATCGGACCATTTTTACGGCCGCTATCGTGCTAACAGACACACACACACACACATATATATAAAAACAATATATATATTATATATTGTTTATAATATATATTGTATATATATATATATATATATATATGTTATAAACAATAGAAATATAACAATATAATATATATTTTTTTGTGAATGAAACAAAATAGAAATGAAGAAATCAATGAAGAAAAATACATAGGTTTACCATTCAACACAACATTGAACAAGGCGATAAGAAAAACATTTACAAAGACAAAATACCAAGTTGGTTACAAGACGAGCAACAACGCATTTAATTTAATAAATAAAATGATCACTCCAAAAGAAACCAAAGATAAATATGAAAAATCTGGAATATATAAAATTAAATGCTCAGACTGTGAAATGTTTTATATTGGCCAGACAGGGCGTACATTCAGATCACGTTTTAAAGAACACATTCAGGCCTTGAAAAGTAATAACAAAACGTCTATGAAGAGCAACTTTGCTGAACATTTGTTAAATACAGGCCATAATTATAAAAGTATCAATGAAAATATGAAAATTCTAGAAGTAATGACCAAGGGGAATGAGATGGATTCTAAAGAAGAATACCTGATATATGTGGGCCATAAACAAGAACAAAATAAAATTATGAATAACCACATACCAGCAAGAAACCCCATATATGAGAAAGCAATGACCATAAAGAGATGAAACATCCCAAAAAACCTCTACAAAAAACAGATGATATAAAGAATTATTTATTTATCAATATAATAAAAATATTTTGCTTTTGTTAGGTTAGATATAGCTTGAAAATGGCCCCGATAGGGCCGAAACATGTAGCTATTAAAAATAGTCAAAAAAAGGGTGCTCAGTTCTATTTAATTTCTCTTACATTAATAGATATATATTCATATCTAAAAATTCGAACTAATAGTGTTTTTTGTTTCTGGGGGTTGCAAAACGAAAAGTTATCATGATCTGGGGCTTAGGTCTTACCATGAGACCTACGGTAATAGCTTTTTCCCTATAGGGGAAATTCGCTAATTCCCTATAGGGGAAATTCGCTAAAAGCCAATGCTTTGCAAACAAGCAAATGAAAATAATGTTGGTATATTTATTAAAATATTTCTTATATCTTTTGATGTATTGTTATTATTACAAACCACTAAAGATATAACTTAATGATCTTCATTTCAATTCATTAAATTAATAAACTCCAAAATTAGGTTTATCTAAAAGTTAATATTTCATACATGACTGATGGTACAAAGTTCGCCGGGTCAGGTAGTCAATATATATATATATATATAAAGAAGAGTTGTGTGTTGGTATATTTAGTGCTACAGCCAAAACTAAACGTCGTAGACCCTTGATCTTGGTATCAAATTAAAGCTTGGAATCTTATGATGTGCACTATGGTAGTTGGGTTTCGATATCTTTTAGGGTTTAGGCACAGGATCGTCCTAAAGGGACCTATGCCAAGGATTTTGTGAGTAATTTGGGTTTTATTTGTTTATATCTACTACATATTTGTCAAATACCACTCAGTGGAAACATCGTACAGCCCAAACTACTTGACCTAGAACCTTGAAACTTTGCATGGATGTTCCTCTTAGGGCGTAGACATCCGCTAAGAACGGATTTTACAGAATTCGTAGTATAAAGGGGTTTTTGGCGAGGCCGAAGTTTTCAAATTTTCCCATTTAAAAGTATGTTGGACGATTTTTGTTTACATTTTTAATGTTCATAAAACAATCAGCTGGTAGTTAGCTTCGGAAATGTATACGCTGATACAGACGATAATAAATTGATTTCTTTGATCATGGCTTCATTGATTTTTGTTGATTTGTTTCAAGGACATAATTATGTACTATATAAAAGTTACATTTAGTTTAGATAAAATCCACCATTAATTAGTTAAGTGGCACCATCTATATTTCGGTAGTGGGAGTTAGTAGTTTTAAACGTGAAGAGCATACTGCCTTTTGTGGCTGAGACTAAATCCCGGTAAGATGGAAAGAGAAAAGAACAGTGGTTTTTCAGTCACAAATAGAATGTGTTGAAATGATATGATTCTTTGATCTACTTATGTAAAAATTTATAAATTATACAAATCCCTGATTGTAAGTTATATTTTTACTATCTTTTCTACTGTATTCTTGTCAAATACCACTGACCTATCCTATGTACAGCCAAAACTACTTAACCTAGAACCTTGAAAATTTGCATGGACGTTCCTTACAGAGTGTTGACATTAACCAAGAACGGATTTTTTAAATTCGAGGTTTTTAGAGGTTTTTCGTGGAGCTGAAGCTTTGAAAATGCCCCATGTTAATGCAATGGATGATCTTTTGTTTAAATTTCCAATTTTATTCAATCAAGCATATTAGCTTCACAAACGGATACGTTGTTACAGCTGATTTATAATTTGATTCCTTTTATCATGGTTTTATGGTTGTTTTGTTGATTTTGTTAGGTTATTCGTACTATAAAAAAGTTACATTTGGTTTAGTACAGTACCTTATACGTTCAATCATAAGCTCATTATGTGGTACCATCTTTTTAGGCAGCGGGAGCTATAGTTATTTCCTTAGGCCGTCCTTCATGTTTTTAATTGCAATCATGCCAGTTACAATAATTTGGCAAATTCCTTTTTCATCTAATTCGACGGTGTCCCGGCTTTTCACGGAAAAATAAATGCTGCAATCAGTAGTTGATCTTAAATTATTCCTACCCGTCCATATTTTAAGTTAAAAACTAAGTGAATCGAGTTTGAAATACTGCCCACGGATAGTACCATAACTGTTTCGAACATTCAGCCCTTTACTGTACGTAATTGATGCCCTACTAGGCAATCCAGGGACGAAATGGTAAATCTACAAGGAAGTACCTTAAAATCGACACATTTGGTGTTAAAATCGGTCCGGCCGTTTTCGAGTTATAACGGTGAAAAGAAAACCTTCACTATCTACTGTGGTATCCTACATCCTACTGTGGTATCTACATTTTATCCTACATTCCGCCATAAAACAAACATATCTCTACATGACATATTCCTTGATATGAATATTTTCTATTCAGTCCTCTAGATTCTTCATATCAAGGTTAGACGATAATTTTTATCGTGAGCGAAGCCACGGGTTCTGCTAGTCAATACATATTGTTTAATTTGAAATGGTTATCGTGGTTACAGTGGTTGCCCACAGAATGCAGCACCTACAATTTATTTTTGTACATCAGGTGAATACCGTCTTATTTAGTAATATGTTATTATTTACGTTTTCAATTTTTTTACTGTTAGGTTATGTTATTAAAAACATAAAGTGCACTAAAATTTAGTTACATATTTTTTTGTTTTAAATTCAAAATTGGTAGTAAAAATAAGATGAGAAGGTGCCAAAATGTAGGTGTAAAAATAAGATGAGAAATGTCTGCAATTCCGTATCTTATCACATAGACGATAGATTGCACGAAAAAAATGAAACAACGAAGAAAAATAAACACAATTAAGGGTATCACAGGAAAATTCACATCAAGAAACACTGTCGCAACAGATTGGAACAGAAAGGGAGACGGGCGCACAAGGTGATAAAAGAAATAATCAGAACAGAGATACCGTAACGGAGAACCTTCAAAATAGGGATCAAATAGAAGAAGCTGATTTAAATAAACAACTTTACAAGCTGTTTGCAAAAGGACAGGGAACTATGATTTGGACCATGTAGGACACATTATTCCAATCAAATATAGATTTTATTGAACAACCGAACGTAGTAATTTGCAAAGATGGACAAAATTGTAGATATTGCATAGCAAATGAATTAATTTAAAGTGGAAACGCAAACTATGTGCTGTTTGAAAGGGCAAATAAGGCTGCTACCACCATGCCACCCGAGGCTTTCTCAAATATATGTATGGAGAAACATCAAAATATATTGAATTTATACTACATTAGACGTTATAATGCTTGCCTCCAAATTACGTCTAGGCCTTCATAAGATTTTTCAACCCAGCAAAGCGGGTTACCAACAGCTAGTTTTTAATAAAGTAGATTTCACAAAATTTTGAAATAGAGAAAGTATGTAATAGTTTTATAATATTTTTAATAGAACAAGACCGCGAGCGAAGTTGCAACGGGTAACAGCTAGTGTGGAATTGTTTTTGGATCTGCGGGCTAAAAACGAAAAATTATCATGGTTTAGAGCTTAGGTCTTACCATAAGACCTGCGGCGAAAGCTTCTTTCCTATTAAGAGAAATTCGTTGAAAATGAATTCACATGTTTAGGCCTTGATTGGAGACCCCTGGACAACCTGGAATTTTTATGTCATGGCTGAGATGAGAACATCGATGTAAATAAATTATTTACATCGATGGATGAGAATCGATGTAAATACTTATTTACATCGATGGACGAGAATAACATCACATTGCACCCCTTCTTGGGGGGTGCCACTGCCTGGCGTGGACTTCGCGCAGCTAAGGAACATATTTTGGGACCCTTGGAGGGATTAGCGCAGTTAAGGAACTCTTTCGCGCAGTTAATGCGCGACCGAAATGTATGCCTATGTTTGAGTAAGTTTTACCGTACAACTTACTGCTAGGCCGCATTACAGAGACCGGAAAGACTGATTACAGGGGGGCTGGAGCTGTTTCCGGTGACGAGAGGAAGGCTACTTCCGACGCGAAGGGTGACACGTGCGAGCAACACGTCCTCCTCAGGAGCGTACCGTCAGTCCCCGCACCGGTACGGTACAATACAACAAATTTGTCAATTATTCGTAGTTTATAAAAGACAAATCTCCCAAAGGCACTGAACATAGAAGAATACGTGTTCATGACCTTTAATACCTCAGACTGAAGGGAGCAGGCCAGCCAAAAAGGCAAAAATCATTGTCCACTCTTATAATTAATTATCATGGCCAGTTTTAAGTATAGGCCGATTCTAATCACAAGGCCCAGTCCTTCCGTAAAGCTAATGTCAATTTTAGCATTACTAATTTTGGGGCTTGTGGACGGCGAGGGCCTTATGATTTGATTCGAACTATTCATTACTATTTCCACACGTTCGGCTAAAGACGTTTTGAAAAGTGCAATTAATGGTGTTTTACATGCCATAGAATATAATTGGTTGGAATTAACTCCGTCCGAACAAATTCGATGTGTCCGCAAGGCTTTGCTGTCCCGCAGTCCCTGTAACCCCCCGGCATCATAATCGAGTAACAGACGTTCGGCGTTATACCAGACTAGTGCGGCTGCTATGACAAATCCCATTCGATTGTAATTACGTTACTAAGTCACAAATCATTTTCATTTACTGTACACTCTCGATTATCCGAGCCCCGGTCATCCGAGACTCCGGGTTATCCGAGGCAGCTCTAAGCTTAAAATACATTTTTATTTTCTTACTACGCGTTATAATAATGCGTGAAACCAGTGTCTTTATTTAAAATTCTATTATTTTCAACTTGAAAGAACTTTCACTGTCATATTTATTGGGAAATACTACCATTAATAAAACATTTTGAAGTGGTCTTATTACAGCCCAACCTCAAAACACGTAAACTCCGTATTATCCGAGGTAGTCTCAGTGTACTGTTGTACCTCGTTAAGATATGTGTGACCTTTCTCTAGAATCCCGAAGTTACCCCCGGGTTGAAGGGCGACCTGGGGTTCTACCTAGCCTTGAAAAAGGACCTGTGTCGTGAGGTGAGAGACCAGCCATCTACAATGGCTCTGAGGCTCTGCGGGATGAATGGCCGCGTTGTGCAAGCTGTTGTAACGCCGCGCTGTTGCTAGCCAGGTGTCGCGTGCCTCCCCCTACCACCTCCACCCTAGCCTAGCGCGCCGCCAGCAAACCGACAGGCATGCAAACAACTCCCGACAGATAATTTTTTAATCTTGCAAAATTCACGTTTGAATATTACTGAGAATAAGGCCCAATTTAGCGTTGTGCAGCCCCTAGGCTAAATAAAGCCTGCCGCCCCTCCACATCTGCCCCCCACCAACAAAATAACTAATTTGTTATTTGCTATTTGATAACTCGTCTATCTTTCCAGAAACGAGCTCGGACCTCATAATCATAATTGTTGGCGGCGATACTTTTGTCATTATAAATACGTTTTAAAGACCGATGTTCTATCTTTTAACGTTTTCCACATATCTGCGGTTTAAAACATAGCGTACCCCGCTTTGTTTGCCACCCTCCATC